>CM031239.1:527615132-528815132 GCA_018340775.1 Taxus wallichiana var. yunnanensis | reverse complement strand
GATTCATTTTAATTTATCAAAACACTATACAAATCTTGTGTATTGAAAAAAATTCAATTATACATTCACATTTAAATTGTAATCATTGATGGAGTAGCTAACACCATCCCATGTTTCGTGAATTTCATTGAATCCTCATCTCTCTCATATCATTCCCACCTTAATTACATGTTTACATGTGTAGGATTAGGCTGAAAATTGACAACTACACATTAGATTTAGTGGTATTGTGCTATAAACTTGATAATAAAATGTATCAATTTTTGGCTTTACACACATTTAATACAATTGTTCGTCATGTGAAAGGTGACATGATAGTCTGTAATTTAGAAATCCTTTACCCATGATATATTTTAAAAATTTTCAAATTTAAAATTCTTGTAAAAACTAATTTATTATCTCATTTGTAGCCATAAGTAGTATATGTAAACACTTTTCCTTAGTTGGTGTACTAAAAATCCATCCTTCAATGTGCAACAATGTGAATTATACGCAAGAAATGGTTTTTAAAATGTGGATGATAAGATTCAATGGCTGTGTTGGTTTCTTTCCCGGTATTTTTCGGGTATGAAAACACCTCAACCACATCAGCAACCCTATGGAGCCAATGCTCCTCCCAATATTCAAAAAATTTGGGTTGCGTGGAATGATACTTCTCTATGAATTTTATGGCTTCCCTATTAGCCATATCTTCATCAATACATATCCGGATAATGTATCCAAATTAATCGAACATCTCTTGCCTCACATCCTTTTCTCTTACTCGGCTATAAAATTCTTCAACAAGAAACACCGTACATGCCATCTCCATAAGCACACCTCACACTCAAATTTTTCCCTGCATAGGACAAGCTAGTCCAAATTCCCAACATAACCATTAGAATTGTGTTATTCATATGAAACATAAAAACACCTACCTTATTGCTTTGATCTTTGCACCCACGTCATCTACCATGAAGGCATTTATTTTCCATTCAATATTTTTCAAGTGTACTCTTTTCCGAAGTAACTACATCCATTGGGTGATGTCACTAGCACATGACTTAAACATAACTACCCATGCCACGTGAAGCCCTTGGTGGTTGAAATCAAATAGCAATAACATGTATAATTGAAACCCCATGAAAAAATATTACAAAATTAAAATTTTATGTTCAAAAATGAAGATCTTCAACAAGTAGCATTTTAGTATTCAAATCATACCTTCATTCCATTCATTCCAAACATTGAATCTGTGGCCACTAAACTATGATTTCCATATCTCAACAATGAATCCAACTAAATTGGGAGTTTAATGCCCAATATTAATAATATTTTCCCATCCTAATCAGTACTTTCATTATTATATTCTTGATAGAAAAACACTTCTCCAGATTGGCTAGAGTCCACTCCCAAACACTTTCTACATCATTGGGGTTAAACACATATTATAGCTCCTAAGTTTTGCATTCTTTATTAAATATGACATCCCTATTTAGTAAGTCATCTCATTTTGTCTCACAGTGCTTAAGGTGGATAGCATCAAAAGACATTCCTAACAAAATAAAATTATGCATCCACTCATTACGTTGTGGGCCAATAATATGGTCAAATATTTCCTTCACTATCAACATGTTCTACATGATTGTAGGTGAGTAATAATTGATGGAGTTTATTAACCATTCTCCTAATGCTAAAATTATATTAACATCCACATCTAATATGATTTCAGCCATCTCGGCACCTTTTCCTTTCTTCGGAAATAAGCACTTGTCTTATGGCAAGGGTTTAATTTTCTCGTAGTCCTAAGGCCCATACGAACACCAATATCAATACATTAATATGAAACTTATTAGTGAAATCACACTAACACATGAAATAAAAAATCATCCATGTACTCAATAGTTAAAATGAGAACCCACACACATCACATATTCCAAATTGTTATTGATTCTTGTCTTTTTTTCTTGGAATATGTGATGGGATTTTTTAATGGGAAATAAGAAATTTGTTTGGGTAAAAATTTATATTTTGTTCTCCTCACAAAATCCTTCACTCTATCAATCTCTATCCACGCAACCCACATATCATCTATGTTGCTTTCGAAAATGTTTTACAATGTAAATCATTGCATGTAAATAAAACCTTGGTTGGCTAGTTCTTAATTGGGATATGTAGAATGGTATCCCACATGCTTACTCGCACTGTCTAAAAAAAAGTATCATTACATTAGTAAAAAAATTAGTCAAATATTGTGTAATGCATCCAACCTTAGTAATCTTAAATTCAATTTAAAGCATCTATGAAGAACAAAAATGTTAAAACTATTCGATAAGAAACATCGATACATGTATTAATCATAAATTCAATGTAGATACATATGAATGAAACTAATGAGTTAGCTAATACAGCTTAATGTAAAGATCATGCATAAAACCAAGAACGAAAACCAACGAAAGACATCTATGAACAACAAAGCTGCTGAAATTGTGATTGTTGTACATATGTAAAACCGATATGGCAACAAGGTAAAAGTTGGCACTAGGAAAAAAAGGTAAAAATTGTCGTAGATGCAATGCATAAGGTATGTGTGAGTATAAATATTGACTATAGTTTACAACCCTAGAGTAGTCAAGAGGAAAAACTCACAATACTAAAATTTCCATTATAGTTGAGGAAGTTGTAGATTGAGCAACATGAATGGAAGCCCGATAATTGTATTAAAGTCAATCAACCATCATTACAATGGAGTGCTGCAATTCTTATAGGAATTGAACAACCATGTGTAGACAAAAAAATAGGTTGCACAGGTAAAACCAAACTCACAACAACTTCCAATATTACATCCGGGAAGCACAAAAATACAACCAAACAATTAAATTGTTAAAACAATATAACATCTTCCACATTGTTCAAATACAAACAATAAGATGGTTATAATTAATATAACCATATAGTATTAATAAATAACCTAACTAATATGCAATGCATAATTAATTAGGATAATAATAATATTTTATCCTAACATCCCCCCATAATTATGCATTGTCTCAAGGGATGAGGAGAGAAATTCTCTCAACAACTCGAACTTATTATATGCAAGTGAATTTGTGAAGATATCTTCTTATTGTTCAGTTGTTGGATAAAATTGAAGCTGGTTGTTGTGCTTCAACACATGCTCGTGTATGAAATTAACTTGTATCTCAATGTGCTTTGTTCTTTCATGAAACACTAGATTGCAAACAAGTTTGAGAACACCTTCATTATCAACATACATGGTGGTCAGTTTTTCCTGTGGTATTCCAAGTCCTTTTAGTATGTGACATAGCCATATCACTTCATGAAAATCTTCTCCGTATGAACGATACTCATTCTATGGAAGAGTGAGAAACAAAGTGTTGTTTCTTGTTTCCCCATGATATTGGTCCAGATCCCATAAAGAATACAAATCCAAAAGTGGATTTTCTATCATCAATGCTACCAACATGATCTGAATATGAATATCCAATCAAGAATAAGTTGTCATTCTTCTTGTATTCTATACCAAGATCCATTGATCCTTTGAGATATCTCAAAATGTGCCTTGCTTCTTTCTAATGACAAACTTTGGGTACTGCATGAACCCGGATAGATACATTATTGTAAAGCTAATATCTCGGTCTAGTGTAGGTCACGTAAATGAGACTCCCATTCAACTATCGATGAAAGTGGCATTTACCTCGGGAGATGGATCTGAACAAGATAACTTTAATATTTTTACGTAGGTGTAGCAATTGATGTGTAATCCATCATCCCGAATTTCTTGAGCATTGTCTCGGTATATTTCATCTGAGAAAATATATGTTATTCTCTTTCTACCATACTTCCAATCTAATATAATAGCGCATTATCCCGAGATCCATCATGTCAAATGATCGATTAAGATATTTCTTTGTTGCATTGATCATCTTCACTAAAATGTCAGGTGATGACTAGATCGTCGACATAGACAATGAAAATTGCAATCTTCGCCCCTTGATTTTGAAGTAAAGATTGGGATCATATGGATTTATAATAAATCCATGTTGTTGAGATGCTCATCAATCTTGATGTACCATGCATGGGATGCATGTTTAAGGCCATACAAAGCTTTCTTGAGTCTGCATACCTTTGCTTCTTGACCAGGTACTACATATCCCTAAGGTTGATTCATGTAGACTTCTTATTGTAAATCTCCATTTAGGAAGGCACTTTTTATGTCCATCTAATGGAATTTCCAGCCAAACTATGCAGATAGAGAAAATATCATCATGATCATTTTGATCTTAGTTATGGGATAAAATGTCTCCTCATAGTCAATGCCTTCTTTTTGTGTGTACCCCTTTACTACACAAGAATGGCTTTATACTTTTCCACTATCCTATCTACTTTATAATTTGTTTTGAATATCCATTTGCATCTAATTGGTTTCTTTCCTAGTGGAATATTGACAAGTTGCCAAGTGTTATTCTTCATCAATGATTGATATTCAGAATCCATGGCATCTTTCCAAGCTTTTGACTATAAGGCTTCCTGGACTATAGAGGGCTCATCAGATTCAATAACTCTACTCATCAAAGTAAAGTTAAATTCTTCTCTTGGTTTACCGTGAGTCCGTAATCCAGGGGTGGATGTATCTAGTGAAGCATCCATTCTTGCATCTCATAATTTTCTAGTACACCACTTAGGCATATGTTGAACTGCTTCTGTGGGTTGTGGTTCTATCGATCAACACCATCATCACTTTCCTCATTTGTGGGAACATCAACTTTAACTTTTACAACTAGAGAAAAATATACATCTAGTGAGTCTGGAGGAGGAGACTTTGCTTCCTTCTTCTCAAAAAACTCAACATCTATGCTTTGGTGTATACTTTTCTAGTCTTCGATCCATTAATTTGTACCCAAGATTCTCTTCATTATACCCAATGAAGATGCGTTTCTCTGAATTCATTGTACCCATGTTTGTATTGCACCCGAATACTCTAAGTTGTGCAATAGATGGTTTCTGTTTTGACCATGCTTCTTGTGGTGTTACTCCTTAAAGAGAAACTGTGGACACTCTATTCAACAAATAAACTGTTGTTTTTGCTTCTTCTACCCAAAATTTCTTTACAATTCTAGAATCATCGATCATGCATCACACCATTTCCATGATAGTACAATTTCTTCTCTCAACAACACCATTCTATTATGGTGTGTGTGGAGGAGGCATTTATCGATGAATCCCATGAGTTTGTAGGTAGTATTTGAACTCATTACTGGTGAATTCCTCCCTCAATCTGAGTGGAGAGTTTTGATGTGATGACCAATTTTATTCTCAAATGCTACTTTTAACTTCTTGAAATTTCCAAAAGCTTCAATTTTCTTGCGAAGACAAAAAATCCACATTTTCCTTCAATAGTCGTCAACACAAAGCATGAAGTACTCTTTGGAACCCGAGAATGACTTGGTTGTATCAAATCGCCAATATTAGTATAAACCAGTCAATTTTACCATGAGCTCGATACATAATCTTTTCAAATGAAGCTCGTGTTGTTTTCCTTCTAGCAAGCGAGGACACTTGTTTGTATCCTTTTGAAAAGATGTAATCCCATGTACCATATTACACTTTGGAAAAGTGTCACGAGATACTTGAAAATTACATGACCAATTCTATGATGCCAAAACTGTGCTAAGGTATATTTATTAGCCACAACTTCTTGATCATCTTTTTCAAAAAATCAAGTTTGGAACATCGTCCCACATTAGAGGATTTTGTACAACTATTTTCGAGCCTCTTGATTTGTCTCGAATAAAACATGTTTTCTTTCCGAGTAACTATAAAAGTCAATTTTTAGGTTGTTATCAAGGAGTTGAATGATTGAAAGTAGATTCTTTGTTAACCTAGGGACATATAAGACATCGGATAGTCGGTAGTTGCATGAACCAAGGGATAGAGAAATTTTCCCAATCCCCAACCGTATATGAAGAATCATCTCCCATCGAAACATAATTTTTCCATAGTGTGTCCCTAATTGAAATAAACCAATCTTTGTGGCTAGTCATGTGTCGAGTGGCCCCTAAATAAACATACCAAACATCACTAGATGACGTGGATGGTTCACTTGATCGATAAATAAACACGTAGTTTTCATTGTCTTAATGTTCTTGTTGCTTAACAATATTTCCCGGCTGATGGGGTATTATTTTCTTGTTCCCATTTTTCTACCCTTGATTTTAGTTAGAATGTCTCTTGTGAGATTGTTGTGGACATTCAGAGTTGCTTGATTAACCTTTCTTGTAAGTATTGTACCAACAATCTTTTAGGTCATGTCCTCTTTTACAGATAGGACATTGCTTCTTCTGTTGTCTATCCCCTTGATTTTGATTTTGATTTTGGGACCTTTGATAGGAATTAGGTTTTCTTTTTCCTTTTCCTTTCAATTTTTGATATGAATAAAGTGCCTACTCCTCTTCATCATCCTTATTATGTATGGCTTCCTCTTGTTGTAGTAATTTTACCAATTTTTCAAAACTAACAAATAGTCATCTACGATACATTTAGTGTTGTAGAAAAAATGTGGTAAGAAGAGGGGAGTGATATCAGAACAATGGGAACAAGAGAATCATCTGAGACTACTTTCCCTAGGGCTAGAAGTGAAGCCCTCAACTTTGAAACTCTTCTTAAGAAAGCTTTGATTTCCTCATTCTGTTTCAACTTCAATGTGTTTAATCGACTCTGGAAATTCGAGTATAACATTCTTATTCTTGGCCTCGTATATTTTGCACAACTTATCTCACACTTATTTGGTTGTTGTGGCATCTCGAATGTGGGGTTACACATCATTGGACACTCCAAAAAGATGATGAGTTTGGATTTATGATCTGCTCTATCAAACTACCTCTATTGTGTAGTATTATTAGTTGATCTAGTCAGAGTACCAGTCACAACGAGACAAAATTCTTCAAACTCAAGATGTGTCTTAATTTTTGTCTTGCATGCAACATAGTTTTTTTCTCGAGTAGTTTTGCATCATAAAGAAAAAAATTGGGGACATTGGTGCCCATTTTACGAGATCACTAACGGGTTTGGCTCTTATCACTCCGGGTATAAGGTCTTCCAAACTATAAACCATTAGTCCGATATACTAGAAATTTTTATATACGCACCCTTTTGATATACCCATGCACATGGAAGAAGTTCACCCTTTCTATATACCCAGAGTACGTGAAAGAGGCATTAATGTATGTGAAAGAATTCAATACTTGGTGTTGGTACCCAAATTGATTCTCCCTCAAGGTCTAAGCAACATCATAAGTTTTGGCGGGAAAGCTTAGGGACATATAGATCGAAATGAGTCATTCTTTAGCCATGGATTAGGTATAACTAGACATTTTTCACTCAGATTTGGAGAAATGGATAGCACCCTCAAGAGGATTTTATCTATCCTCGATACTTTATGGTTGTGCCTTTTTAACCAAGGTGAGAGGACCCTTTTGTTGCCTGTGGTTTATGGAGGAGATGGAGATATCCTTATCTCTAAGGTTATGAATAAGACATTGGTTAAAATATGATCAATGCAAAAATATAACTCTCGCGAGTTGTCACTCTAGATAGTGGAGATATTCTCTAAGCAAGGTTCAGGCTACTAAAGACATTTGCAATCCTGATTGTTTTTGTATGTTTTGGTAAGTCAATTTTTGCATTTTTATACACACATGAAAAACATGGGTAGTATGGGTAGGATTAGTTGTTTCTAAATACGTTTTTGTGGGAGGTGATGTAAAATAAACTTGATTTTCCAAATCTCTAAGAACTCTTACAAAATGGAAATTTTAGATAACATAATGCTTCAGAATAGCTAAAATGTTCCTTTAACAAGAATATGTATTTCAATGGAGGCCCAGATTAGCAATTTTTCACACAATCTATGAGATTTTAACACAAAGGCTTGACTTAGAAGATCCAATAAAACATCAAAATCTAAGATCAATCACACTTGAGGTACACCCAAAGGCTTACAAACAATCTCTGTCAACAAATGAAAGAAAAGTGATTTTAAATCATTTATTTCACTCCTAGATAAAAGATCTTCTGAGAAATGAGGTTGCAGATGCCACTAAACTGTCACAAGGATTGAGACTTGTTTGATTAAGAAAGTGTTTGATACAAGATTGTAATAAGAACAAAAAATTTTTTTACAGACATTCATAAATGAAACAAACACATTTTGCTCAATATCGACACTTTGAATAAATTTACCGGGAGGGAAAAGTTTCTAGAACAATCTTAGAGATTGTCAATGGTTGTAAACTTGTAACCACCTTGACACAATCAAACTTAATACAAAAAAAGATGTACAGGATTCTTAGATGGCTTCTCAAAAGACATGCTTTGTCAAATTTTCCTCTTAGGAATTTTCTTTGACCTCTAACACTCCAACCTCCAACCACTTGCACAAAAATTTGTGCCATTTATAAAATTTAAAATAGATCCCCTTTTCCCCTGAAAAATCATGACATTGAGTGCTACGGTGCTCGCGATGATCACGATCGTGATTTCCGAGAATCATATCTCCAAAAAATTTCCAGTGCTAAGGGGAAAATCTATTCAAATATCTCCAAGCATGCAACTCCTCCTTACGAGGATTGTTATTTCTTCAAATCACCAACCACTTCCACCCCTAATCTATCAAATCTAGTTCCTTGCATGCTCGGGGAAGAAAAATGAAAATCATATCGAGCAGAGAGTGAGACCATTTTAATGGTGAAATACGTCTCTAGATCTCCCCACCAAACTTAGATATCAAAATTAACTCTCCTCTCTGTTTGGTGTGTAGGAAATACCAAGAAATCATGAAGAATCACACTTCCAGGAGCGTTTTAGTAAAAATGGGGAAAAATCAGATTCAGACTCATAGTTACCATTGATCTTTACTTTGAATTTGGGCCATCCACGTGGAAGATTCAATTTAAAACGGACCTTGGGGTTTTTCTTTTACTATTTATAATTTTTGGAAAAATGTACATTTTTCATACTTTGCTCTGTGCTTCCGTCCTTGAGAAATGAGCGACATGTTTCCTAAGGTGCGTCCTAATGGAATAGTGGCAAAATTCTACTATTTCACCCCATTTTTGGAAAAGGGAAAACTTTCCAAGTTTTCCTGTAGATCCGCCCTTGAAAAATGGACTTGACATGTGTAATAATGTGGGTCCCAGTGGAACTGTGCTTCCTTTTTCACTTTTAACTCTTTTCTCCCAAAAGGAAAATTTTCCAAATTTCCCCTGAGATTCTGCACCTCTGCCATTGACTTTAGAAAGATTAGACCTTTCCTCTATTGGGCTTATGGGCAATTTTCTATATTTTGACCATTTTCAGCATAAAAGGAAAAGTTCTAAGTTGCCCCCGATGGTCCGCTTCCCCATCCCTTCTGACTTTTCAAACTGCCACACGTCACAATAGCGCACCTTGAGATGGTCCCAAAAATTTGAGACCTTAGAAGAGTGCAAGCTCACCACATGTCCTTTCGACATGGTTAGTTTGAGGATTGAAGCTTAGTGGAAGGCACCATGTGTTAGGATCTGAGGAAGTCTCTTTTAGCCGTTGAAAATTCTAGAAAAATTCAAAGTGAGAAGAGGCCTCCAAGTGTCCTCTTGGTGCTTCCTTAAAAGACTCTGAAGGAACCACGGGCTTGCCACATGTCCCCTGTTTCTGCCAAACTATTTTAGCTCAATAAAAAAATTTCTAAGTCCAAGAAAAGTAGAAGAAACCTCCACGTGTCTTCCCAGTGCTACTCCAAGGCCAAATCAAAAAGTAGATCTTCAAATAAGTTTCGTTCCTCCATGTTGACACATATTTAAGTTGAGGTGATTTATAAAATTTCTAAACCACCCTACTAAGCCACGTCTAACCAAAAGAGGCCACATTCCTTGTCGATGCAACGATGAAAATTTGACCAAGTGAAATGCTTGTCAAATCGTAAAATGTGAAAAAATGACCATTTGAGCCAGGGGATGAAGTTTTTTCCAAGGACATAGGATTTAGAAATGTCGCAAGGGTCAAATATGCTCTTCATAGCTACATCCATTCATTTTTCATTAAGTATTTAGGGAAAAATGGCAAGGGCAAAAAAGCTCAACTGTAAAAAGTGGAAAGAATGCGAAAGCCTGAGTTTTTGAATGAATAGAGGATGGGAGACCCAAATTTCAGACCTCTTCGGAGAAACAGAGAAAAAAGGACAAAAATATAGATCCATTTGTTACCTACTCTACGCCTAAGGAAATATTAATTATGGAAATAAAGGAAAGTAGAGACTACCTGGCATAACACGAGGGGCTAAAATGTGACATAGGCCATAAATCAATGGATTTTCAAAGGTAAAAGTGGACGAGACTATTTTGAGGACCAACATCAGCTCCAACTCACGGATGGGCATTCCCTATGAGTAACACAAGAACAACAGTAGACCAAGTGCCAAAATATCCATTGGGCAATGAATTCATCTCACAAAGTAGAGAAATAGAGCCATCTCCCAAAAATGAAATAGAAACCAAAAATGAGAAAACGAGGTCATCAGGACTAGAATGATTGAAAACACAAAAACAAGAAAGAAACAAGCAACTATGCTCTATACAAAAGATGTTTACCTTGATTCTAGGAATGAATCCAAGAAATGCTTCAAATTCGTGTAATTAATAGGGTAATTCAATTAAATCACTATCTAAATCCTTTAAGAAGAAGGTGTTTTCACTAATTCTAATATTAATGGAGTAAGGGCCCATCCATAATGAGTAAAATTTGCCATGTTTTCCGTTATCTTCATATCTGCTATGTCATAGCAAAGCACAAGATCTTCAATATTGAAAGCTATGGGAGTGACCTTCTTGTCAAATAACTTCTTGATTTTCTCTAAACTTTACATGCCTCTGGTGGGATGCCCTCCTTTCTTCATCAAGTTCAATAATCTGGTAAATGCGAGCATAATAAGGACTTAATTCTTGATCCTCCAGTTGTTGAATGAACTGATATGAGGATAATTGCATATGTAGGGGCAACAGGGCCTGAGTTCCATATACTAACTCAAATGGACTCTTTCTAGTAACTCTCTTAATAGTGATTCTATCAACCCAAACAACAAACTTCAACTATTCAACCCATTTCCTTTTGTTTAAATCCAAGGTTCTTCTTATAATCTTCAACAAGTTTTTATTACTAGACTTAGCTTGTCCATTTCTTTGGGGATTGTAATTAGAGGGATATGTCAGGTTGATCCCATACTATTTGCACATTGTCACCAGAGGTTTAGCTCTGAAACTCATGGCATTGTTACTAACAATCCTAACTAGCACCCTAAACCTGCAGATGATATGATTCAACAGAAATTCCATGACAATTTGGTGTGTTGCCTTCTTCTTGGGATTGCATCCACCCATTTATTAAAGTAATCAGTGGCTACAAGAATCCACTTATGGCCATCACTTGAAGGGTCTGAAATCTCACCAATGAAATTCATTCCCCATTGCTTGAATGGAGATTGAATTGATACAGTTGTAAAGGAAGGGAGCCGAAGCTTTCGAGTCTTCCAAAGTGCTTGATAACTCTTATATTTTCTAACCAACAAGGTTGTATCCTTGAAGAGATTGGCCACCAATAACCAGCCCTGAGGATCTTATGTGCTATAACTCTTGCAGAAACATGCCCCCCACAAACTCCTCCATGGAGATCACCAATTATCTTAGGGGCTTCTTCTTCAGTAATGCACCTTAAGAGGACTCCTTCTAGGTTTCTTGAAGGTAACCCATAATTAGTAATGACATATTTCTAGGAAGCCAACTTAAGGGATATTTTCTAGTTCTTACTTAAATACTCAGGGTAGTTTAGATGTCTACGATAAAAAATTAGATCTTTGTACCACTCAGAACTCATCAATTTTTCAAAACACCTATCCTTTCTTCTTTTTCCTCGTTTACCTCAATAGTTTGCAAGTTGCTCTTAGGCGTAATATTAGCTAATCCCAAACCTCTCACCAACTAAGTGGTTTGGATATTTATATCATATTCTTGTAACTGTTCACCCACTTGCACCTTTTACTTGAGACTTCCATCTACGATAAATTGTCTTTCACCATGGTGTGCGGAACATAAGCAACAATCTTACAACTCAAAATGTATGGCCTAAAAACCTTTGTTTTTTTACCAAGGAAAATTCTTATTTCTCCATAATAGTTTACCTCATCTTATCCCCTTGCAAGACCTTATTGAAAAAGGAAATTGGCCTCTCGGCCCCCTCATCATCCTTTGCAGGCGGTATAGAAGCAACGGTGTTCTCTCAAGCGAAGGATAACAGTTGGAAAGGCTTCTTATAGTCTAGAGCTTCTAGAACAGTGCATGCTTTAGTGCCTCTTTAACCCCATTGAAATCTTGGATGGTAACCTCCTCCCACTTAATGACCTAGTTTTTAACATGGAAGTGATTAGAATGGTCAACTCATAAATTTTCGATATGAATCTCCTAATGAAGATTATCTGCCCAAAGAAAGACTAAATTCCTTTCTTGGTGCTTGGAATAGGGACCTTTACGATGGCCTCTACCCTCTCTAGATTGATAATCACCCCTTCTTGTGACACAATGTGGCCAAGTAATGTTTCCCTCTACACTCCAAATTGGCACGTATTTGGATTGAGTGAGATACCATACTCTCTACATCGATCATCATCTTCTCCAAGTGCAGCGGTGATCACTTCTCATCCCAAAAATATAGTCACATCATCTTCATAAACAATAATAAATGCATTGATGTAACCAAAGAAAAGAAACATTCATTACTCTTTGAAAGTTAACTCCAACATTCATCAAACAAAAAGGCATCCTGACATATACATAGGTTCCCTAAGGAGTAGTAAAGGCTATCTTGATCCTTTCTAATTCCTTCACCACAACTTGGTTATAACCAGAGAAACCATCTAGGGTGGAGAGAAATTCAGAACCAGTCACTAATTGCAGCATGTTTTCCATATTTGGTAAAGGATAATTATCCTTCATTGATGCTCTATTTAGATTTCTGAAATCTACACATAGCCTGATATCACCATTCTTCTTTCTCACTGGTACTAGGTTTACAACCCAAGAAGAATACCTTGTGGGCTGAATAATCCCTCCATCTCTTAGCTTCTTCAATTCTTCTTGCATTTTGAGAGATAGAAGTGGATTGATTGGCCTCTATTTCTTCCTGAATGGCTTTACATTAGACTCTAAGGGAATCTCATGTTGAAACAGGTCCTCTTTGTATGCTTTTAATTTAGAATAGGTCCAAGCCATGCAATCTTGATATTTCTTCAACAATTGGATGTATGACTACATCTTCTTTTCTAGGATTATTTCCTAACCAAATTTTTCTTGGCTTTTCCTTCATACCAAGATCATGCTCCTCAACATCTATTAAGATTTCCATATGTCTATTAATAATGCAATCAACATTATCAAAATTTGATTTAAGAGTAACCAACCCTCTAAGAATGGTATTAGTCTTTATCTAGATGATTCCCTTGCAACACAAGACTTCCTTCCCCTTTGTCGCACATACCATTGGCTCATCATCAAAAACCTAATAGTGTTTAATGTTGTCGTGATAGAGGCTCATGTCAATACCTCAACATCATATTCATAATATGGGTACACTACACAATTGTCAAAATGATACCCCAACACTTTGAAATATTGTCTACCAAGTCATTAAACTTCCTATCATGATGCATAATGTTGAATGAATCAAACATATCAATGAAATCACAAATTGTATGCTTGTATTGTTTTATTCACCGATTTTTGTGGCATACGATTTTCTAACTTGTTTTACAATTAATTATGAGTCTCCTTGACAATGATTTCCTTGACACCATATTTCCAAGCAATTCTTAAACCTAACAATAGTGCCTCATACTCAACAATGTTGTTAGTGCACTCAAAGTTGAGTTTGAAGGAAAAAACAAAATTTTCTTGACCTGGAGAAAGCAGAACAACACCAAAGCACCATTCCCAAACTTGGAGCAAGATCCATCAAACAATAGAGTCCAAGGAGAGCCCACTTGTTCAAGACACCTACATTCCTCAATCTTGTGCTCCTTTCCATCAACAAATCCTACAAAGTTATCAACATCAACATTTGTGTACAATACTTCATAGGATGCGTTGTTGGGATCTTCAATAAGGTGCAACATCTTCTTTTCCTATACAACCTAACAAGGCTGCCCTCAATTGGGATGGTGGCATAGGACATGTACATTTGGACACTCCCACCAACACTTGCAGCCCATTTTCTAGACAATAGCATGCCCCATTTACTGGGTAGTCAACAATGACAACATCAAGTTTTAAATTTTTACCTGGGTAAGTTACAAGTTGTACCACCAAACCCTTCACACATCCCACTACTGGCACTTCTCTAGAGTCCATGGCAGTGCACTTCCCATATGCTTTTGTTACTTTGATATCCATCTCATTCATGCCTTCTAGAGGCATGACGTTGCATGATGCCCCTGAGTCAAACATGCAGGTGTGGAGTAGTCTGTCCTTAATGATCAAAGTGGTGAAGAATGGATCGACATTCAGTTGAGAATCCACCAAGGATGTCCCCAAATAGACTTCATGTGGTTCACCTAATTCCTCCAATGTTGGTGGTGTCTCGAACTCTTCAATGATTGGAGGAGTCTCCATAATGTTTACATTTCTACCTGTGGCAATCTTCTCTTATTTCAATGCCAAGTACTCGAATACTCTCTTTTTGTGCTCGGGAATCCTAAGAAACTTAAAAATTGGAATAGAGACTTTGATTTGACTTAAAACATGAGCAATATCATATGGGACATTCTTTGACAAGGCAGTATTAGAAGGAAAGCTAACACACTCACTAGGTGGGATAAGATTTTTGACAACTTGGACATGAGGAGGGTGTGATTTTGTTTGGAGTTGCGGGAATTTGGCAGATGTATCTTTCTTAGGAGATTGTTTAGGAATGTTTGAAAGTAAGGGAGCTTCTATCTTGGCTTGAGGCCCTATCCCTTTGACAACCTTAATTCTTGTGTTATATTCCTTTTCTTGAGCAAAAACAACATTTATCAGTAATTGTCTATCTTCCTCAGATGATATTCCTCCATCATACTTATTTATCATTATAGCCCTTAAATATTGAAATTCATTAATGGGAAATTCAAATGCTTGCACAATATCTACTTCTTTAGTATGAGATGGAGGAAGAATAGGTACTCTATAAATGCAGTCCCAAAAAGTGGCGTTTCGGGCACTTATCACATGAGTTGAAGTTTCCCCTTGTTGTGAGCTCATGTAACAACCCATCATGGAGACATAATTATCATTATCATCATCATATTCTTATTCTTGATGATATTCTTCAAAATGAGCATGGGGCATGAAACATCTATCACACCAATAAATGACATTTGTCTCTTCCATGCAACAACAACTCGATAGCCAAAGGATCAAGCACCATTCTCTTTTCCCTTCCTTGGGGCTTCCTATTTAAAAATCCAATAGGTCCCTTGCCTCATCATCAGGTCTTTGGTGGTTTGTGAACCTGTCTTGGCTTTGTTGCTAGTGTTGACCTTATGAGCTCTGACCAATTCCTTTCTCATCCTAGGCTAGTTTGTAGAAAATTTCTTTGACAGCCCATGCCAAAGTCTTCACAACTTCCTCCAAATCAACATCTTTACTTATTCGAGGTTTTTTGGGTTAATCAGCTTCACATCATCCCTTTTGGGAGGTTTTCTAATTGCCTTGATATTGTTTTCAATTTGCAAATCCATAGTTAAGGCCTTCCTCAAATTATTAGGGTTTTTGTCCCTCAAGTACTAAGAAACTCTTTTAGCAAATGCATCTAAATATTTGATCAAACATGATTCATCACATGGCCTTATCCTAATAGGAAATCTCCTCAAGGTATTATTAAACCTTGTGTTGAAATCATGTACTAAATCATTAGGATTCTTTTTTATGTTTTCAAATTCTATCAAGATAAACCTAGGGTTAGTTCTATCACCATACTACCTTGTTTCTTTGAAATCCCTATCAACTTCAGAAAAGATAGGTGCAGAATGAGAAGCAAACTATTCAAAATCAAATGAAGGCCCCTCTCCAATTAGAGATTTAAATTCCACAAAGAGGCTACCTAATTGAAGCACTCGAATTACAGTCTTCAATAATAAGCCGATCAATTTCATCAATGGAGATCCCTCTTCTTGTCATGTTGATCTCCCATAACTCTCAAGGCTTTTCTTCCTTCTAATTTTGATTTTTCTAGCTTTGGAAATAATGTCCTAGCATGATTGCTAGCAATGAAAGATCTTCTTCCTTCCAAATTTGTAAAGATTGGTAATAAATATCACTTGACAGAGGTTAAGACATTGGTACTCATCAAGAATAAGATCAAGAGGGAGTTCTCACTAAGTATTTCCACCTTAGTTGTGGAAATGCACTAAAATATGATCTCATCAAATTTACAAGACTAGAAATTGGAGATAAAAATCTTACTTCCCTTTACCTAAATTTATCGATGTCTATTAGTGAAAAAACTTGTGGAGGCTGGAAAATTTGCATACATCACCATAGTCTAAGTATGAAGTATAATCACTATGTCCCCACAACGGTGCCACTCGGATGTTGGTACCCAAATTTATTCTCCCTCAAGGTCCGAGTAGCATCACAAGTTTTGGAAGGAGGATTAGTGACAAATAGATAGAAATGAGTCATTTTGTATCCACAGGATAAGATCTAACTGGTGTTTTGTCACTCGGATGTGGAGAAATGAATAGCACCACGAAGAGGATTTGATCTATGCTCACTACATTATCGTTGTGCCTTTTCAACCAAGGTGTGAGGACCCTTCTATAGCCTATGGTTTATGGACGAGATGGAGATATCCTTCTCTATGAGGTTATGAATAATACCTTGGAGAAAATATGATCAATGCAACAAAATCTAACTCTCATGAGTTGTCACTCTAGATAGTGGTGATATTCTCTAGGCAAGGTTCGGATACTAAAGACATTTGGAATCATGATTATTTCTATATTTTTGGTAATAACATTTATGCATTTGTATAGACACATGACAAAATGGGTAGTATGGGTAGGATTAGTTGTTTTCAAATAAGTTTTGGTGGGAGTTGAGCCAGAATAAACTTGATTTTCCAAATCTCTAAGAACTCTTACAAAATGGAAAGTCTAGATAACAGAATGCTTCAGAATAGCTAAAATGTTCCTTTAACAAGAATATGTACTTTAATGGAGGCCCAGATTAGCACTTTTTCACATAATCTATGATATTTTAACACAAAGGATCGAGTTAGAAGACCCAATAAAACATCAAAATCTAAGATCAATCACACTTGAGGTACACCCAGAGGCTTACAAACAATCTTTGTCAACAAATGAAAGAAAAGTGATTTTAAATTGTTTATTTCACTCCCAGATGAAAGATCTTCTGAGAAATGAGATTGCAGATGCCACTAAACTGTCACAAGGATTGAGACCTATGTGATTAAGATAGATTTTGATACAATATTTCAATAAGAACAAGAAAAACTATTTGCAGACATTCAAAAATGAAACAAACACATTTTGCTGAAGATCAACACGGAATAACTCAATTTTGATTAAATTTATTAGTAGGGGAAATTTTATAGAACAATCTCAGAGATTTTCAATGGTTGTACACTTGCAACCACCTTGACACAATCAAACTTAATACAAAAGAGATATACAGGCTTCTCAGACGGCTTCTCAAAAGATAGGCTTTGTCAAATTTTCCTCTTGGGAATTTTCTTTGACCTCTAACATTCCAACCTCCAACCATTTGCATGAAAAATCTTTTCCATTTATAACATTTACAAAATAGCTTCTTTTCTCCCCAAAAATCATCACATTGAGTACTATAAGTACTTTCCATGATCATGATCGTGATTTCTAGAATCGATCTGTATAAATTTGTCAGTGCTCGGGGGCAAATCTATTCAATAGCTCTTGCATTCAACTCCTCCTTCTGGTAGATCATTCTTTCTTTAACTCGCCAACCACTTCCACCCCTAATATTTCAAATCTAGTTCCTTGCATGCTCGGGAGAAGAAAAATGAAAAATCATATCGAGCAGAGATTTAGACCATTTTGATTGTGAAAATTGTCTCCAGATCTCCTCCACAAAACTTAGATATCAAAATTAACTCTCCTCTCTGTTTGGCGTGTAGGAAATACCAAGAAATCATGAAGACTCACACTTCTAGGAGCATTTCAATAAAAATGGGGGGAAAATAAGATTCAGACTCATAGCTGCCATTGATCTTTACTTTGAATTTGGGTCGTCCACGTGGAAGATTTAATTTAAGACGGGACCGGGGTTTTCCTTTTAATTTTTACAATTTTTGGAAAAATGTAAAATTTTCACACTTTGCTCCACACCTCTGCGCTTGAGAAATGAGCCTAAAACATGTCCTAAGGTGGGTCCTAATGGAAACACGAACAAATTCTACTATTTAAACTCATTTTTGGAAAGAGAAAATTTTCCAAGTTTTCCCCATAGCTCTGCCCTTGAAAAATGGGCACGACGTGTGTCCCAATGTGGCTCCTAGCATAATCAAGCGCTTCCTTTTTCACTTTTATCTCTTTTCTCTCAAAAGATATTTTTTCAAAATTTCCCCCGAGTGTCTACACTGCGTTGTTGACTACAACAAGCTTTTACCTTTCCTCTATCAGGTTTGCGGGCCATTGTTTGTATTTTAACCATTTTGAGCATAAAAGGAAAAATTCTAAGTTGCCCTTGATGGTCAAATTCCTCACCCCTTTTGACTTTTCAAACTACCACGGATCACAATGGAACACCTTGAGATAGTCCCCAAAATTGGACACCTTGGAAGAGCACGGGCTCACCACGTGTCTGGATTGAAAATTTTATTTGGAGGATTGAAGCTTAGTGGAAGGTGCCATGTGTCGGTATCCACGATAGTCTCTTTTGGTTGCTAAAAAGTCTAAGAAAAATGAAAAGTGACTAGAGGCCTCTAAGTTTCCTCTTGGCACTTCTTTAAAATAATCTGAATGAGTGCGGGCTTGCCACATTTCCTGTTTCTTGCCAAACATTTTTAGGTACATAATTTTTTTCTAAGTCAAGAAAAATTAGTGGAAACCTACACGTGTCCTCCCATCACTACTTCAGGAAAAAGAAAAAGTAGATCTTCAAATGAGCTTCGTTCCTCCATGTGGACAAATCTTTAAGTTGAGGTGATTTATAAAATTTCTAAAGCACCTTGTTAAGCCGCATCCAACCAAAAGAGGTCTTGCTCTCTATCGATGCGAGGATCTAAATTTGACCGGGAAATGCCTATCAAACCATAAAATGTAGAAAAATGACCATTTGAGCTCGAGGATGAAGTTTTTCTAAGGAAAGAGGATTTTGAAATTTTACAAGGCTCAAATACACTCTTCATAGCTACATCCATTCATTTTTCATCAAGTATTTGGGAAAAATTACAACGATAGAAATCATTGTTAAAAATGGAAATAACGAGAAAGCCCGAGTTTTTGAATGAATAGAGGACGAGAGACCCAAATTTCTGACCTCTTCAAAGAAATAGAGAAAAAGCACACAAATATAGATCCATAAGTGAGCTTTGGACCAAGGAAATATTAAATATGGCAACAAAGGAAATTAGAGACTTCCCAGGGCACAACACGGGGGATAAAATGTGACAGAGGCTATAAATAATTAGATTTTCAAAGGCAAAATGAGGTGAGACTCATTTGAGCACTAATACAAGGTACCAAGATAGTAGTGAAAGGGGTCTGTGTGATTATTGACATTGGATCAAGGAAATATCCTCACACGTGTGCATAACTTCACTATATACTTGGATAATTTCTCAGTCTAGATTTCTGTCGTGTAATCATTCACAGATAGATGGGATGGCTCATAATGTGTGCAGAGTGACCTTAGTATTCCCGTCAATTTAAAGGGTTGATTCCTAGATGGCATTATTGTAGCTATATTAGGAATTAAGTGCACTAGCATCGTGATGACTTTACTCATAAGTGCTTCCCGGAGTCACCATTTATACCGAACACTACAAATGAGATCTAGGATCTCGTGAGTGTTTTAGAACTAATTTTTAAGTGTTTTTTATTACAATTCTGCTAGTTTCTGATAGTTACAAAGTTTTTAGTTGACTATGGAAACCTACAAATCAGTACAATATATTGAAGTATACAAATTATATTCAAAAATCTAGAAAAAAATTGAATGGTAGACAAAACATTTTGTTTTGTGGGCCTGAATTGCCTCTCGAAGCCCAAAATGACCTACTAGACCAAAAAAATTGCAAACATATAGCTGAAAATGAAATTTATGGATAGGCCTCCTTTAGTAAAAAATGTCTAGAATGAAAAAATAGGTTGAATGGGGAAAAAATATTTTTACCCTAAATTAGGGATTTCTCCACTAAATTTAGTTAGTTATAACTAAATTTGAATTTTTTGTTAAAGTTAGTTGTTCCACTAATTTTTCTACCAAATTCAAAAATACAAGTTAGGGGTGGGATTTGAACACCACATCTCCCACTTCTTATTTGTTTGCTCAATCCACCTTGGTTGTTTGTGCACTTGTGAGATAAAATGAAAAACCTTGTATATAAAGAAAATAAATTTGACTCACCTTTTAAAATGGCGACTTGGCCGAGGCTACACATGGAGTTGTATGCATGTCAATTTAGATTAGGGTTTTTTTTCCCATAAAATGGATCTACTTTTAAAAAATTCAACTACCTTTTATATTATTTGACTTTCACTATATTTTACTCCTTTAGTCGCCTTTTAATGTGTTGGCTTTGTGGTTACAGTGGATATACACCATTGTAGATTGTTTGTAAGTGTAGGTCATGGAGCCATGAGGAGGTGATTGTTACGCCTTTCCCCCTATAAACTCTCCTTGTTATGCCTTTTTCCTTGATGTTTATATGCCTCCACTCGTTGTATTGTTTGTGTAGGTGCGTGGCAAAGAGAATAGTCGAGTGGTCCATGGTTGATATCGACATGTTTTTAAATATTTCTTTCCATAATTTTTATTTGATTTGATCTTCCTTCTTTGTTTTGTTTCACTTTTTTCAGGTCATGTGCATTGGAGCTTTCTCGGGAGGGTTGAGGACACAGGTCGGTTGGGAGGAAGGGAGATCTCTGCGTATTTTCCTTTGATGTAGGTTCGAGCTAGTGTTCACCAATGCCTCTTAGACCAATACTTGTTGATTGGTAGGGATGAAAAACAACTCTCTTGGTTGCGAATGGATGGCTTGGACTTAGCCATGGAGAGGCTTGGTATTGAAAAAAATAAAGGCTATGTTTTACACCCGAGCTCACTTCTCACAAAGTAAACAACTTGCCAAGAATGGGCAAAAACATAGCCAAATTTGATGGTAGAAATTTTCTAAATACTTCTCTAATATTAGAGAAAAATCCCTAATGGGGAGAAATTTACTAATTTTTTTATAGTTTTTAATACTTGCGGCAAAATTTGTGTGGTCTTGGGTGCACCAAAGAAAAAAATTTACATTCCAAACTCCTAGAACAAACAGGGAGGATGTGAGGAGGAAAAGAGAGGGCTAGGAGGTTACATGAGGCTACACAGGCTCTTTGATGCTACAAACACTTCTCTAAAACTCCTCTTTCTCTACCTCTCTCTCTTTCCACACTTTCATAGCTTCACAGTCTAGAATCTCACTCTAGTACCAAATGTAGATTGAGCAACAGGGTGAAATCCGATAATTGTATTAAACTCAATTAACCATCATTACAATGGAGTGTTGCATTCTCATAGGAATTGAATATCCATGTGCGAGATGACCAAATAGGTTGCACGGGTAAAACTAAACTCACAATAGCTTCCAATATTACATCCGGGAAGCACAAAAATACAACCAAAAATTATATTGTTGAAACAATAAAACAACTCTCTTGTATTGTTCAAATACAAAAAATAAGATGGTTATAATTAATATAACCATATAGTATTCATAGATAACCTAACTAATATGCAATGCATAATTAATTAGGATAATAATAATATTTTATCCTAACAGAAGTTTCTTATATTAATATTGATGTCTACAGTCAACAGAGGATTAGTTAAGTACACAAGTCTATTTTTATGTTAACCATGCTTAGTAAGGTGAGAAAAGGGTTATCTTGTTTGAACAAATTGATATTTTCTAAAGAACCTTCTTCTCGATGGGTAGAGTGGGATATTTTTGAGGTTGTTCATGGATTTGAGGGGTATATCAAGCCGGATGGTAATTTTTGATGATTTATCATTTCCATGAAAACCCTAAGAAAAAACAATAAGATTTCAAATTGAGTTTAGAGGTTTCGACAACCATATATACCGTAAGTGGTTCATTGATAAACCCTCAATAGGGTTTTGTGATGGAAGATGTTTTGAGAGAGTTGGAGAGTGTGAAAATCCTGAAATATTCTAGCTAGTCACGTGAAGTACTAAATATAATAAATGAAGTGAATAAAGGCTTTGAAACTATTATAGCTAGAAGTGAAATGTGACACTAGGAAAAGTAACTTGTATGTGACTATGTTGGGATATAAGAGTGATGTGGTTGAGAATATACAAAGGTTCGTACTAAGGAAATGAAGTTTGAAATTCATATAGAGTGTTTTGAAATCTTTTTAATCATACATTGAATGATTAAAAGGTCAAGGGCTTTATTTTGCTAGAGCCTCTTATAAGAATGATTACGCTAAGTGGACCGAGACCATACAAATTTACCAAGAAAGTAAGGAAAAAAAAAAGAAAAAGGTGCGAGAGGAGGAATAAGGGAGAGTAGGTTTGAAATTATCATTTTAAAAACTCAACTCGATAATTTGACTCTTTTAAAGCTTAATTCATCACATAATTTACATGGAACATGATAGTTGTATATTCAAGCTTTATCGCAATAGAATGTTCTAATGTAAAGACTAAAAGGGTGATGTAGGTTGAAATTTAATAGTGAGAGCATCAAGAGAATTTTTTTCAAAAGCCATTCAAGGGAATTTTTCCACATTAAATGTAATCTTGACATTTTGATGTTTTCTAAACCATTTCAAAGGTGGGATTGGTATAGTTGAGGATCTACGAAATTTTGATCTCATTGGGTTAGTAAGATAATTTGAAAAAATAAAGAATTTGCATGGTTAAGGAAATTGAGAACTTGTCAAGTAAGATAGTTTCAAGGCCTAGACAATATATAATCCAAACCATTAAGCCTTGAATATGCATGATAAAACAAGGTCTTATTACTTTATTTTATCAATTTTCTTAGTAAATTCAATTTTTCATGATTTGAGATTGCTTTAGGGATGAAAGATGAATGTATTTTCTAGGTGTAAGAAATGGTTTGAAAGTGTATTTCATTTTTTTCCCTTGGTGTTCAAATATAGACCCAAAAGTAGGCCTAATTTGAATCTAGATGCCTTAAATTTGCATATTCTCTAACCAAATTGTCACATATGTTAAACAAGGCCTAGTTCCTATTCATGGCGAAATAGACATAGTTATCCCTTAACAATGTAATGTGATTATAAATTTACTTTTCCTCAATGTTAATTGATAGTCTATAATGGTAAATTTCATTCTTTTACAATCACGAATATATCAAACAATATACCTATTTAATTCAATGTTTGTATTTACATTGATTCTATCAAAAAAATCAGTAGGTACAAGCCAAGATGCATAGAAATGATAATGACGAATTAATTGTTATTACTAAAATTATAAAGCCATTCAGTTGTACAAAATATATCTATCAAAAGTGGGAAATATATTTTCCAATGAATTTTCTGCCACTTGTACACAAAATATGTGGAATCATGGTAGGAAACAAAGGCTAGTGTAAGCATCCCCACTACAATCATTGTCACACTAATCGAGTAGCGATGAGTTAATTTCCACTTTTCATTCATCCAATTTTCAAGTTCTTTTAGATGGAAGTTAACATCATCCCATCATGCAAGTATGTTTTAATACAAACCGGACCATCTTCCATCTGGGCTGGGTGTACAACCAAGGGAAATTATTGGTAAGTTCCAAGGTAATCTCTCCATGGAATTAGAGAGAGATTTTCATGGATCCATCTTCTTGTAGCCACATATGTACGTGTGAGTCGTGAATCCATGATAAGGAGAACTACCATCCTATATATAATAATCATGTCTTTCATTTTCATGTTTCTATACAACCATTCACCATAGAAAATTCACAATGCTAACCATTTTTCTCTCTGTTAGGTCCAACTGAGAAGGGTGGTGAGAAACGTGTACATTCATTGGTTGTAAAATGCTTGCATTGTGCATCTCATTGCTTCCATAGTTGGGATATGACATAATATTGACCACATGCAATGATTCCAATCATCAATCTACATAATATTGCATATAACAAACATATTCATAATCTATCTTGATAGGCATGGTTGTTTTGTTCAACAAGACCCACTAAAAATTTTTAAAAATGAATGTGCAAAATTGGACATCTATGGTTATCATATATGTGACCTATCATTTTTTTAAAGAATTTTTATAAAAATTCCTAATATTAAATCCCCACATTGTAATTATTAATATAAAACTCATTGATGCAAATCCTCCCACTAATTACATATCCAAATTCATAGATGTACACAAATTAATATTAAAGAAAAAGAGTTTTTAAATCATATTTTACCCACCTTTGTGTTGGTGATAATGATAGTGTTAAAATGAATGAAATAAACTATTTTGAAGTAATGGTATTAAAATCCTTTTCTGTTCCCCATGTTTGATAGGGTAAAATAATAGGATTTAAAAAAAAATTAAATTCCTCTTTTTGCATTGGGTGTCTACTTGTTGGTTGTAAGGATTATTTTAGTTTATGTTTTATGGAGTCGAACACGGGTGGGAAAATTTTTATCACACTTTAATTTTTTTCCACTTTGAAAATTCCCTCACTTGAATGTGGCAAATCGACATTGTTCAAAATTCCCTCCTCTAGCTTGGAAAATATGACATGGTTAAAGGGTTTGAGGACATTGGGGTCGAGTGTATGTCTTTGTTACTAGGTGTAATGAAAATATTAAATGGAAGGAAGAGAATCCGTTAAGTCCAAGTCAATGGAGGTTCGAAAAAGTGACGTCACGCAGGTTTGTGTATGCTAGATAAGACTTTTTAGGTACTACACAATATTACATAAAAATATAATATGAAGTTGACGTTAACATCATTAACAACTCATAACTTAACATTCCAAAGAATTATAATTGAATTAATCTCTGTTTGATTTAATTTTCTCATAATCAAGTCCAATATATATTTCTAAATAATGAGATGAATTATAATGTTATAACTATATGACAAACAAATATTTAACCTATTTGTGTGATTCATGTGTAGAGATTAATAAAAACCTTGGGAGCTCTCACAATAGTTGTATTTCTCCTCCGATTATTCACTTTTGTTCTACTTCAATTATATGTCCAATATGTAGTTAAGTCAATAAGGGAAACCGTAGCACACACATTTTCCCCACTCAAACCCATGATAAACCTTATAGCAACCCGTGAAAATTATGAAATAAATTTTGTTTAAAAGGTTACAAGGCCATAGTAAGTATTTTAATTAAGTCTTGATTATAAAATTTTAAACAATTACAAGGCAGTCAGAACTAAAATAATGATTAATATTTTAAACCCAATTTCAAAATGATCTTATGATTTAATTCTTTCTCTTCTAGACTCCAATATTTTATTTAAATAATCCTGATTTAGCTTTTCATTATTTAATTCCATTAATCCCCTTTGAATTTATTATTTAAATGTCCATTGGAAATTTTAAATTTAATAAGACAAGGATAATAATCCTCTAGTGTTAATGGCATGCACATTATTATAAAATCGTTATCTCAAGAGGGAAAGGTGGACAACCAATTCAAATTCCTTAGGCCTGTTGGTAGCCAAATTGATTCTCCCTCAGAAGATGAGCAACATCACAGTTTTGACAAGAAGCTTAGAGGAAAATAGAGCATTTTGTGTTTTGTTTTGTAGCCGGGAAGAAATGTGGCTTGCTCTTTGTCACACAGATGTGGAGAAATGGGTAGCACCCTTAAGAGGATTTGATATATCCTCACTAATTTATGCTTGTGCCTTTCAACCTGGGTGAGAGTTGTTTGTGGAGGACATGGAGATATTATTATTTATAAATTTATTAAAAATACCTTGAAGAAAATATGATCAATACAGCAAAAATAGAACTCTCACGAGTTATCACCCTAGATAATGGAGATATTTTCTAAGCAAGGTTCAAGCCACTAAAAACAATAGAAATTGGATTACTTTTGTATGTTTTAGTAACAGAGATTATGCATTTGTACACACACAGGAAAAACAAGGGTAGTATGGGTATGATTGGTTTTTTTTAAATGAATTTTGTTGGGAGGTGAGGCAAAGTGGACTCTAATTCACCATATTTTTGAGAACTTAAAAAATGCAAGGCTTCACCAACATAATGCTTTCAAAATAGCTAAAATGTCCTTTTAAGCAAAATGGTGTGATTTCAGTGGAGACCTAGATCAACACATTTTCACACAAATTTTAAGCATCCAAAATGAAGGCTCAAATTGAAAAATTAATTAAACACTATCAACCTTTGTTTGATCATGCCTAAGATACCCTAAAATGCTAAAAACAATCTTAATCATCATGCTAGGAGTGAAGTGATTTAAAACTTGTTTATTTCAATATCAAATGGAAGCTCTTCTGATAAATGAAATTACAAGTGCCACCAAAATATCACAAAGCTAAAATATTTTGTGATTCACAGAGATTTCAATGTAAGATTACAATGGGAACAAGAAACTGTTTGTAGACATTCAAAAATGATGCAAACAATATTTTTCTCAAAATCGACACAGATTTACTTTAATTTGATTAAATTTATCAAGTAGAGGAATGTTTCTAGAACAATATCGAGCTTGTCAATGCTTATACAATCATAACCACCTTGACATGATCAAATTTAACACAAAAGAGATAAACAGGTTCCTCAAATAGTCTCTCAGAAAGATGGGCTTTGTCAAATGTTTCCTCTCAAGAATTATCTCCCGACCTCTAACACTCCAACCATTTGCACTGAAAAAATCATGTAATTTTTAATATTTCATTTACAATAGAGTTTTCCCCCAAAACAAAAACATTCAAAGCACCATTGTGTGTTACGACCTTGATCGTAACTCCCAGAATCAGATTTGTAAAAAGTTGTTAGGTGTGCAGAGGGAAAATCTCTCCAAATATTTCCGAAGATTCAACTCTCCACCTAGTAATTTGTTCTTCATATCTCGCACCAACTACTCCCTCCTCAAATCATCAAATTTGGTTCTTTGCATGTCAAGGAAGGAAAAAATGGAAAATTAGATCGAGGCCAATAGTAAGATCACATCTTAATGGTAAAATATGTTTTCAAATGTTTTTCCCACCAAACTAGGATATCAAATTAATGTTCCCTTTCATGTGGTGTGCACGAGTCTCCAACAAATGATAAAAAAACTACAAAAATTACATCCCCAGGAGCTTTAGTGCGAAATAATGGAAAATTAGATATAGAAGCACAATTTCCATTCATTTCCATTTTGAATTTGACCCTCCACATGCGAGATCTGAGTTAGCATGGGACTAGGGGTTCCTTTTTACCTTTTACACCTTTTGGAAAAAATGCAAATTTTCTTAATTTTCTCTACCCCTTCGCATTTGAAAAATAGGATTGACACGTGTCCCATGTGGGTCCTAATGGAACCACAACCTAATTTTGTTAATTTACCTTGTTTTTTGAAAAGGAAACTTTTCCAAATTTTCTCTACAGCTTCGCCTTTCCTCGTATAGCTCTGATGTGGGTCCCGGTGGACTCACACCTCATTTCTTCATTTTATACCAATTTTTCCAACAAGAAAAATTTCCACAATTTCTCCACAAAGCGCGCACTCCCGTGATGAATTTTCAATGCAAAATTCAATATGAATTGGTGAGTGTGCACTTCCATTTTAGAAATTTTATTCCATTTCACCAAAAGGGAAAAATTTCCATCTTTCTTCACGAAGGTGCACATCTCCACCTTTAAATCTGCCACGTTTCCTTACCTTATTTGCTATAGAATTGTGGTTCATTTCCATACTTTAACTCATTTTTACAAAAGAGTTAAAAAACTCAAAATCCTCCGGAGACCCGCCTTCCCACTTTTAACTTGAAAAACTACCACGTGTCCTTCTGCGGGGTCAAAGTAAGACTTTTTCCCTGCCACTTCATATCTGTTGAATAACCAATTAGATGCTATCGGGGCCACGGGGTCAATTTGATATTTTTACAAATGTGACAAAAGTGGAAAATTTCACCAAAAATACCCATCGGGCCACGTCAAATAAAAAATGAACACGTATACACCTTCGGGGCAAAAATAAGAAATTTTCCCCCACTTAAATTTTGCTTTAATATGAACTTTGGCGGGGCCACACGGTGAGTTAAATTTTTTACCAAAGTAACCAAAAATAATAAGTTCATAAAACATACTTGTTGCACCTCATCCAATTAGAAGAAGCCACGTAAGTACCAAAAGAACCATTGAAAATTGAGTAGAGCTACGGGACAAAAATTGCTTTTTTCCTAGAAAAGCAAAAAGCGAAGAGTTAAAACATTTTCCCACCATCCCCTGACCAACCAAAAGAATCCACATGAATTTTGAATGGTGAGGAATAATTTGATGGGAAAAATATGCCAATGAGACAAGAAAAACACATAAATTCGCCATTCATGCCCAAAATCTGATTTTTCTCTTAAGTTTGAATTTTTTTGAAACAAAACCAAGTGAATCATGGTTCCAAGAATTTTTCAACCATGGATTTATATTTTAAGAGGCATTAAAGTATGAATTGATCATTCTCGAGCTTCCATGATCGAGGAAAAATAGGAAAAAATAGAAGATCGTGCTGATTTGAAGAAATTAGGGCAAAAACAGTGGCTCAGAGACTTCTTCAAAAAGGACATGACAATGGATTCTACAAACAATTAAAGTCCTTCAAATGGAGGTCTAAGCTTCGAACATCCACATTGAGAGATAAAATGTTTCACAATATGTAGATCAAAGAAAAATTAGGGCAAATAATGGGAGATCAAAACAAGCACCAACATCGGCTCGACTCGAGGATGGGCACTCCTGTGCATGCCACAAGAAAAATAATAGACCAAGTGCCAAAAACATCCATTGGGAAAAGGATTAAACTTATAGAGCAAAAACCAGAACCATCTCTTAAAAATGAATCAAGGAACCAACAAAACTAAGTCACCGAGGACTAGAATGAGAAAAAACACAAAAGAGAAAAAGTAACCAACAAATTGTACATTATACAAATGATGCTCACCTTGATTATGGGGAATCAATCCAGGAAATGTTTCAAGTGCCTTCCATTAATAGGAAATTCAAGAAATTCACCATCCAATTCTTTCAAGAAGAAGGTATGTTCTTTCATCACCAATTTGACACTATGATAATTCTTTACCGGGAACTCCTCATGCTATGATTATTTACTAATGCACAACTTTTAGTTTGGTGGATGGAATTTGGAAACACAACAACAAACATAACACAAGAATACCATAGGCTATGGTAAGAAGGAATGATGATGAATCTAAAATATAAGTGTAAATTATAATATCAACATGAAATTGTTCAATCTCACCCATGAGGTACTTCAAGTGTTCACGACTTCACTTGCCTTCCAATAATAATTATGGGAGAAACTTCACAATTACACCTCTTAATGGCTTCTTTAACACACCTTCAAAATTATGGCTTCCTTTACACACTTACTCATACAATATTTCTCACTACTTCCTTCTATGCTAAATGAGGGGGGTGGCCTCTCTATTTATAGAATTTCCAGGCTTATCCATCTTATCTCTAAGATAGGATAAGAAATCTACTCTAACAAATCATATTCCATACCTTAACTATTATCTCATACATGTAAGCTTATCTTTTAAGATAAGATAAACTTTATCATTTTACATGGGTTCCACATTTTTAGACTTTTTACAAATAAAATACACAAAATATTTATGACCTCACTCCTTGTCCTTATTACCCATATAATATTTCTAATTCCTAATCATGTAGACCCTACTTCTCTACTTACCCTAACTTTGAAATTTTAACATTACCGAACCACTTACGACAAATATTTACTTTTTACCACAACATTCTTATTGTACTTTTGACTATTACCGTACTATACATTATTGGCAACATTGTACTGGTAGCGCCGTTATGTTCTATTGACGCTACTACTAATTATCCTTAACAACATCCTATTCCTAATACACACATTAATGAAATAGATATTATGGAGGAAAATTTTAGTGTCGAAATCTTCCCCATTCCTAGCTTCTATTTCGTCCTCGAAGTAGACTATTCTGGTGCTTGGAAAATCTTTAACTTGTCGTGGTTGACCCATTTTGTAATGGGAGTACCATTCAATTCCTCCAATCGGTATGTACCATTTTGATGCACAACTTCTGTTTTTTAGGGCCCCATCCATTTTGGAAGAAATTTTCTCTTTCTTCTTTTTTTGTATCTAGAATCATATACTAGAACAAAATCATTCACATGAAATGGAGACCAACGGATCTTTTGATCAAATTATTCCTTCTGCTTCAATTTCTTCTTATAGATTGTATCCTTCACTATTTCCCTCATTTCCTCTAGCAAATGAAGATGTACCAACCTTTCTTTTACTGAATCACTTTCATCTATCCTTTCATTTTTCATAACTCTCATAGTGGGAATATCAAACTCAATAGGAAGAACTGGATCAATGCCATAAGCCAACTAAAATGGGGAGTATCTTGTTGTTGACTTTGATGTTTCCCTATATGCCCACAATACTGCATGAATCCGTTTATCCCACTTATGTACCTGCAAGGCTGCATCTTTTCTAGATTTTGACACAACACAAAAAAATTGTTCGTTCCACCTATCCATTTGTGCTTGGCTTGTATGTTTTTGCATTCCTATGCTTAATAGAAAAATTGTTGACTAGGGCTTCTATCACCTCATTAATGAAGTGGCTTCCTTGATTTGTTACAATTTCTAATGGGCTTGACCAAATCTGGTGACAATGCGTTCATATGTGAACCTTTCCACTTCATCCATGGAAGTTGTTTTCAATGGCCTAGCTTGACCCACTTGGTTAAATAATGCATGGCAACTACAATATACTTATTTTGGCATGGGGTAGTTGGAAGTGGACCTACAATGTCTATTCCCCACTTTTCAAAGGGACCAGTGGAATAATAGGGCATAATGGAGTGATGAAGTCTTACGGTTACCATGTGTTTGAAAAATATCACATGTCTTACAATAATTATAACAATTTCTAAAAAGAGTGGGCCGGTGATAACTTTGCATCCAAGATCCTTCTTGTTGTAAGTTGTCTGAGAAGTGTCTTCCACATATACCATTATGGAATTTTTCTATTAACTCCTTCCCTTGATCACGTCCAACAACCATCTTATACTATCCATCGAGTCCTATTAGAAATAATACTCCATGAAAAATAGAATATGGACGAGTGGCTTGAGTAATTTTCCTTAGTCTTTGCATTGGCACTATCAAGAAACTTGAATTCATTCAGATAATTCCAAATATCTATGTATTCACTAGGGATTGTGTCAAGGGATAACAATGTTACATCTGGGAAATCATAATCATCACAAGATGAACCTAAACTCTCATAGGCTCGAGAGAGTGCATCTGCATTGACATGCTTCTTTCCTAGCCTATCTATAATATCAAATTCAAATTTTTGTAGAAAAATTATCCATCTTGCTATCCTCCCTAATGGGTTAGGTTAATTTACAATATATTTTAGAGCACGATGATCTATTCTGACTATAAATTCTACCATAGCAACCAATTTCTAAACTTCTTTACTACACCAAAAATGATAGCTATAACCTCTTTTTCTATTATAGTATAATTTACCTCAACATTTGCTCATTTTTCATCCCAAAGCAAACTGGATGATCATTCCCATTTTCATCCTTTTGGCTCAGAGTAATTCCTAGTGTTGCATCCCCAGGCATCAATATATACAATGAATGGCTTTCTCCAATCTGGATTCTTTAAAATTGGTGAAGACACCAGGTCTTCCTTCCGTTGTTAAAAAGCTTCATGTGCCTTATTTCCTGGTTCATAAGTACCATCCTTCTTGAAGAACTGGGTTAGTGGTTGTATGCAATCTTTGAGAAATTCTTGATGAACCTTCTATATTAACCCACATGGCCTAAAAATGATCTCAACTTACTTCTATTCATAGGAAATGGTAACTCTTTGATTTTGAAACTTTATCGGGATCGAGTACCAATACCATCTCTGGATCTGACAACATGCCCTAACAAAACACCTTTAGAACATCCAAAGACACACTTTGTAGGGTTTAGTGAGGATTGTGCTTCATCTAACCTTTGAAATGCTTTCTCTATCAGTGCGGGTGGTCCATCTTGCTCTCATAGATGTAAAAATCATCTAGAAATACTTTGATAAATTTCCCAATGTAGGGTTCAAACACCCTATTCATCAAATGCTTTGGAACGTTGCCGGAGCATTACACAACCCAAAAGGCATAACTCTATAAGAAAATGTTCCCCAAGGAGTGGTGAACATGGTATTCAATTGATCTTTCTCTGCTATACAAACTTGGTTGTATCCACTATATCCATCAGCAAAACTATACAACTCCTGGCCAACTACTTTATCCAACATCTAATCTGAGAATGGAAGAGGGTAATGATCCTTATTTGTTACCTTATTGAGCTTCCTATAATCAACACAAATGCGTAGCTTCCCATTATTTTTTATTGAGATCACAATGGGAGAAACCCATTCTGAATTCTCCATAGCAAATATGAATCCTGCATCAAGCAACTTATCTATTTCTTCTTTTACAGTCTTGGAAAAATTAGGATTCATTCTATATGGCATTTTCTTTATGGGCTTAGCACCATCTACCAGCTCAATAGAATGTTCTACCCAACTTACTTGGAGTTCCTTGTAATCAAAAGTGAATAGGTGTATGTACCTTCGAAAGAGTTGGAGGTAGCATTCCTTCTCACTCTCCATCATAGCATCACCAATCTTTATTTGTTGGAGACGATCATCAATTTCTTCTTTAGATAATTTTATGGGTTCATGAGTTGGTGTGACTGGAAGGATATCCATGACCGAAACATCAACCTCACTTTATTCATATTTTGTGTCCACTTCACTAGTACTAGAGTAATCAGAGGATGTCCAATCATCAGTTTCATCACTTGAATCCATAGGTTCTGCCTTATGATGCCAAGGGATCACATTTATCTTCACCCTCTCTCTGCCATGTCCAAGTGTCATGAAGCCTTCATTCCAGTAGTTTCTTGCATGAACTCTCCTTAGCCATGGTCTTCCCAACAACATTGGGTACACAACAGTACCATTTTCATCACCTAAAAGTCTACCACACATACAACACCTATAATGAGATATTGCCACATTTGAAACAACACCTTATGGTTTATTTTTCCCTTATTTGATGACCTTAACATTAGTGTTGAGGGGTGATCAATTTTAAACCCAACATATTCATTACAGACTCAGTCATTACATTAATTGTAGCACCTCCATCAACTAAGACATCATGAATTGAAATACCATTACATAATACCTCAGCTTTTGGAGCGTAGGGATCCACCTCTGCCTCCAAAACAGGGACCTCAACCTCCTTCCTTCATCAAGAATTGAGTCCACTTCATAGCTTCGCCTCTTCTTAGAAGACATAGCCAAGAGTTGACCATATGTAATATTTGCAGGCCTTTTGGATAGATCTTCTAAGATGGAGTATGGTCCTTGTCCCTGTGAAATCAAAAAATCCTACACACCCAACTTTCTTCTCCTATGTTTCTTACTAGTTTCTCCTTTCATCTTCTTAGGATCATTTCCATCTTGTGTATCTTTTTATTTCTTTCTTTTGTTACAAACACATCTACTTCATTATTTATGCTCTTATCTACTACATCAAAAGAATTCACGAGTGCTTTTCTTTATCATTATCTTTGTACCAAATGTAGAAGCTCTATCTGACAATTATACTTATAATGACCCTTTTATGACAACCATAACATACAACTTCAAAAATATTTCTTTTTGGACCTCTATCTCCTCCTAAGATCTAAATTATTTTTGTTGAAGAAGATTAATAGTTAACTTACCCATCTTCTTGAGCAGATCTTCATACTCGGTAGATGTACTAGGAAAAGATTTGTGCTCACCGAGAGTGGTTGTGGATTACGGACCAAAGGTGTTGGTGTAGGCTCTTCCTTAGCGATAATTTTTTGGGCTCCTCTTCCATGATTTATTCTTTCCTTCTTGCAATCTCCTTAGCTTATTCAATGGTAGTTGGATGGTCATACTTCACTCGTTGTCGATCTCTAGCTTCATCCCAATAATGAAGTGTTTAAAGAGGAGATTATCCACACCATTCATCAACCCATCCGCTAATCCTTCCTTCGGATCTGGGCATCAAGCTTGCTCCTTAGCTCTAGAACATGAGCATGATAATCTTTTATCTTTCCTTCTCTCCTTGGGATAGCTTTGTGATATCGATCATGAGATCTGCATATTTCTTTTGTTCACCAAATTCTTCAAGAAAACTTTTAGTTAATAAATCCCATGAATTTTTCACATTATCACCTAATGTTTCAAACCACCTAAGGGCTGAACCATCCAAAAAGGTAGGAAAAAATTCAGTCCATTGTTCCCTTCTTATGAGGCCATTACAAATACAAGATCGTTTAAACTCTTGAATGAAAGAGGAAGCATCTTCATTAGATTGGGCTGAAAAAATAGGAATCTTCCCCATTTTCAAAAGTAACCACAGTGAAATACCAACCCAAAAGTACAATCAACAAGACTTATGTGCACAAATAATTGGAATCACTATAATAGAAAGTGACTTTACACCTTTCTATAGTAAAATAGAAATGACCACGGTAAACTATGGTAAAACTTGACTTACTGTGGTAAAAAATGACTTTACTGTGGTAAACACTATTCACGGTAAAAAGTGAAGTTACTGTGGTAAATACTATTCACGGTAAAAAGTGACTTTACTATGGTAAATACTATTCACGATAAAAAGTGACTTTACCATGGTAACTACTATGCATAGTAAAAACAAGGTTACCCTCCAAATGTTTTCTGACTAAGTGGGAATATCTCTCCAGAAAATCCACCAACGAGGAATGGTCCTAGCAACGGAACCAAAATGTCATCACCAATCTGGCACTATGATAATTCTTTACCAAGAACTCCTTGTGCTATGATTATTTACTAATGCACAACTTTTATTTTGGTGGATGGAATCTGGAAACACAACAACAAACATAACACAAGAATACCATAGACTATGATAAGAAGGAATGATGATAAATCTGAAATATAAGTGTAAATTATAATATCAACATGAAATTGTTACAATCTCACCCATGAGACCTTACTTCAATTTACTTGACTTCACTTGCCTTCCAACAATAACTATGGGAGAAACTTCACAATTACACCTCTTAATGGCTTCTTTAACACACCTTCAAAATGATGGCTTCCTTTACACACTTACTCATACAATATTTCTCACTACTTCCTTCTATGCTAAATGAGGGGGTGGCCTCTCTATTTATAGAACTTCCAGGCTTATCCATCTTATCTCTAAGATAGGATAAGAAATCTACTCTGACGAATCATATTCCATACCTTAACTCTTATATGTACATGTAAGCTTATCTTTTAAGATAAGATAAACCTTATCATTTCACATGGGTTCCACATTTTTAGACTTTTTACAAATAAAATACACAAAATATTTATTACCTCAATCCTTGTCCTTATTACCCATATAATATTTCTAATTCCTAATCATGTAGACCCTACTTCTCTACTTACCCTAACTTTGACACTTTAACATTACCGAACCACTTACGACAAATATTTAATTTTTACCACAACATTCCTATTGTACTTTTGACTATTACCATACTATCAATTATTGACGGTGTCATACTAACAACACCATTATCTTCTATCAGATGCTACTACTAATTATACTTAACAACATCCTATTTCTAATACACGCATTAATGAAATAGAAATTATGGAGGAAAATTTTAGTGTCGACAATTCACCAATCTGAATGTCAATGGAGCAAGGGTCCATCCATAGTGCATAAAATTTACCATGCTTTCCCTTGTCTTCATGTGTGCTATCTCATAACAACACAAGGTCTCCAATGTTGAAATCTTTGGGAGTGACCTTCTTATAAAATAACTTCTTCATTTTTCTCTGAACTTCACATGCCTATGGTGAGATGCTCTCCTTTCTTCATCATGTTCAACATTCTAGTTAATGTGAGAATCATATGGAATAACTTATTGATCTTCTAGGTGTTGAATGAACTGAGATGAGTATAATTACATATGTAGAGGCAACAAAGCTTGAGTGCCATACACTAATTCAAACATACTTTTTCCAGTAGCTCTTTTAATAATAATTTGATCAGCCCAAACAACAAAACTTACACTACTCACCCCATTTTCTTTTGTTTAGATCCAAGGTTCTCTTGATGATTTTTAATAAATTTTTATTGTTGGTCTCTACTTTTCCATTACCTTGGGGTTATAGTTGGAAACATATGTAAAATTGATCCCATATTCTTTACACATTGCCACGAAAGGATTAGTTGTGAAGCTCATGCCCTTATCAACAACAATTTTAATCGGTACTCCAAACCTACAGATGATATGGTTCAGCATGATGTCCATGACAATTTGGTGTGTTGCTCTCTTGGTATGGATTTCCTCCACCCACTTAGTGAAGTAATCAATGGCTCTGAAGAATCCACTTATGGTGAACACTTGAAGGGTCTAAAATCTCACCAATGAAATCCATTCCCCATTTCTTGAATGGGGATTCAATTGATACAGATGTAAAGGAAGGGAGCACGAATCTTTCAGTCTTCTAGAAAAATGATGGCAACTCTCAAATATTCTAGCCAAAAAATTTGTATCCTTGAAAAAATTGGCAACTAATAACCATCCCTTAGGATCTTGTGTGTTGTGACTTTTCCAACAAAACTCCCCACAAAATCTTCCATGGAGATCAGAAATTATCTTGGGGATTCATCAAGAATAATGAACCTTAAGAGGACTCCTCGGGGTTTTCAAGCTTACCCAAAATAAGTAATAACATATTTTTGGGAAGCCAACTTAAGAGATCTTCTCTAATTTTTATTCAAATACCCAGGGCAATATAAATGTCTGAGATAAAAAATTATATCTTTGTACCACTTAGATATCATCCAAATTTTCAAAGACACCCACCCTTCCTTCTTCTACCTCATTCACCTCAATAGTTTGTAGGGTGCTCTCAGCCATAAGTTTAGCTAAGCTTTGAACCTCTTGCAAATTTCATGGTTTGGATATCCATGTCATACTCCCGCAACTTGTTCACCCATCTGCATATTTTTCTTGTGACCTCCATCTCGATAAGACATCTTTGACCATGGTGTGGGGAACATAAGCAGCAATTTTAGAGCTCAAGATATAAGGTTTGAAAAGATTTTTTTATTTTACCAAGGAAAATTACTGCTTCTCGATAGTGGTGTACTTGACTCAGCCCCTTACAATTCCTTATTGAAAAATGCAATTGGCCTTGCAGCCCCTTCATCATAATTCTACAAAACATAGATCCAATAGTGTTCTCTCGAAGGAAAAGAAAACATTTGAAAAAGATTCTTGTAATTTGGAGATACTAAAATAGGGGCATGCTTTAATGCTTCCTTAATCCCATTAAAAGCTTGAATGGAAACCTCTTCCAATTTGATTTCTTGGTCCTTCTTTAGGATGCAAGTAATTGGAATGGTTAACTCAACAAATTTTGATATGAATCTTCTAATAAAATGTATTTTCATAAAGGACTAATTCCCTTCTTGGTTCTTGGAATTGGGACCTTCTGATGGCCTCTACCCTCTAAGGATTAATCATGACAACCATCCTTTGATACAATGTCACCAAGAAACTTGGCCTTTTGCACTCCAAAATGACACTTCTTTGGATTTAGTGAAATTCCATACTCTCTGCATCTTATAAGAATCTTTTCTAAATGTTACAGGTGATCACTTCTCTTCCTAGAGAAAACTGTCACATCATCCTGATACACAACAATGAAGTCATTTATATATCCCGAGAATGCTACATCCATTGCTCTATGAAAAGTTACTCCAACATTTATCGTGCCAAACGGCATCCTCGGATACACATAGGAACCCCATGGAGTAGTGAAAGCAATTTTGATTCTCTCTGATTCCTTCACAACTACCACAGTTATACCTAAAGAATCCATCCAAAGTAGAAAGAAGCTCGTAACTAATCACTAATAGCAGTATGTTATCCATGTTTGTAAAGGATGATTATCGTTCATTAATGCTTTGTTCAGATTTCTCAAATACATGCATAGCCTGATATCACCATTCTTTTTTCTAACTAGCACTAAGTTTGCAACCCAAGAAGAATACCTTGTTGGCTGAATGATCCCTCCATCTCTTATTTATTTAACTCATCTTGCATCTTCATAGAGAGGAATGGATTAATCGGCCTCTACTTTTGTCTGAATGGTTTTGCATTAGACTCAAAAGGAATCTCATATTGAAACAAATCCTCTCTGTATGCCATCAACTCTGAATAAGACCAAGGTAAGCAGTCCTGATAGTATTTCCTCCTTGTTTAGATTGCTTCCCAACCAGATCTTCCTTGGTTTCTCCTCTGTAACCAGGTCATGTTCTTCAACATCCCTTGAGGCTGCTTTATATGCACCAGTATCTGCAATCAACATTATCAAAGTTTGATTCAAGAGCAACCAGTCCTCCAAAATGGTGTTTATCTTCATTTGGATGATCTCTTTGCCAAACAAAGTTTCTTTACCCTTTCTAGTACACACCATTGGCTCCAAATCAATATACTTGATCAGCAACTCCCCTTTGTTTTGTAGAAATCTTTTGACTTGAGAATCATCATAAATTTTTTTCCAATGTTTAATGTTGTCGAGGACAGATGGCCTTATCAACACTTCAACATCATATTCACAATATGGGGACATTACAAAACTATCAAACCAAGATCCCAACATTGTAAGCTTGTTTTCCATAACATTGAACTTTCTATCATGATGCACAATGTTAAATGAATCAAACATCTAAATCAGATCCCAAACTGCATGTTTGTACTATTTCATTCTTTGATTCTTAGTGGAATATAGTTTTACGATTTGTTTAACAACTAGTTCTAAATCTCCCTTAACAATGATGTATTTAACACAGTATTTATGAGAAATTCTAAAACCTAGCAACAATGCCTCATACTCAGGTAATGTGTTTAGTACACTCTGTTTGTTCTCGATTTGTTTCGCCCCATTTGCTTTTGAAATCTCTCAGTTTATGGCCCCTGTCACATTTTATCTCCATGTGTTGTACTTGAAAAGACTCTATTTTCCATTTTGTTTCCATAATCAATCCTTTCCTAGGCCGAGAATCACTTATGGATCCATAGTTATGTCCTTGTTTCTCTATTCATCTGAAAAAGCTTGTAAATTGGGTGTAAAAACTCAGGTTTTCCCATTCTTTCCATTTTCCATAGTTAGGAATTATTTTCTCTATTGATTTTGTCCTAAATACTTGAAGAACATGAATGGATGTAACTCGAGGGGTGTGTTTTAACCCTGTAACATTTCTAAATACTCTTCTCTTGATTAAAATTTCATCTTCGGCTCAAAAAGTTGTTTTCCTCCATTTTTTTCTATTTAACGGTGTGTGTTCCCGATAAAATTTACATCTTTAAACATCTGTGGAAACATGGCCCTTTTTGGTTGGATGTGGCTTGGTGGGGCACTCTAAAACTTTGTGGATCATTTTGACCTGAAATTGCCCATGTGGAGGACAACGCCCATTTGAAGACTCACCTTTTTGTTTGGCCTTGAAGTTACGCCGGGAGGGCACATGGAGGATTCCACCGGCTCTGCTAGGGACTTAAAATTTTAAAGGAATTTTCTAAGGCTTGGGACACGTGGTGAGCCCATGCTCATTCAGGGTCTCCACTTTTGGGGACCATGTTGAAGTAGCACCATAACCACACATGGAGGTTTCCACTATGTCTCCCTTCCTTAGAATTTTCAGCAACTTCTTAAAGGGCCTTAGACACGTGGAGGGACTGCACATGTTTTGGAACCAGCCCTTGACTTTCATTTTGAAGAAGTGCTAGGAGGACACTTGGGGGCTTCCGCTTACTCTCCCTTTTGCTTGGACTTTTCAATGGCCGAAGAAGACTGTCTCGGACCTTGGACACATGGCACCTTCTACTGAACTCTCAAGTTTTTAGCAAACTCTATCGAACTATGAAATGTGGTGACCCCGTGCTCATTCAGGGTCTCTACTTTTGGGGACCATCTCAAGATGCACCATTGAGATGTGTGGCAATTTTAAAAGTCAAAAGGTGGGGAGGTGGGCCATTGGGGGTAGCTTGGATTTTTGCTCCTTGTTATTTAAAATATTAAAATCATCAAAGTGACCCACGAAGCCCAATAGAGAATAGTAAAAATTTGCTCAAGTGAATGGCGAGGTGTGGAATTTTAGGTGAATTTTTAAAATTTTCCTTTTGTGGAGAAAGGGGTCAAAAGTGTAAAAGGAAGCATTGTTTTGTTTAGACCCACATTATAAACTAAAAGTGGAAGGGCGAGTTGTGGGGAAAATTTGGAAAAAATCTTTTTTCCAAAAAAGAGGTGAAATAAAAGAATGTAGCCATGGTTTGTTTGGGACCCTAATTGGGACACGTGTCAAGCCCATTTTCAAAGGCAAAAGGGAGGAGTAAATTGAGAAATTTTGCATTTTTCCACAAGGTGTAAAAGTGAAAAAGGAACCCCCGGCTTGTCTTAACTCAAATATCCCATGTGGATGGTCCATATTCAAAAGAGATCAACAACAACTATGCATCTATATCCGAGTTTCGCCATTTTTGCTCCAAAGCTCCTGGGGATGTGAATTTTTATGATTTTTATCATTTCTTGAGTCTCCCGCATGCCAAATGAAGAGGAATATTGATTTGATATCCTAGTTTGGTGGGGATGTTCTAAAAACATCTTTCACCATTAAAGATGTAATCAATATCAGATTTGACCTATTTTTTCTTTCCTTCATACGCAAGAGACCCGCATGATATCTTGGTTTGGTGGGAAAAATCGAAGACATATTTTACCATAAAGATGTGGTCTCGACTATTGGCCTTACTTAGTTTGATTTTAAATTTTGTCTTCCTTAGCACGAAAAGAACTAGATTTGATAGATTGTAGGAGGGAGTAGTTGGAGCGCGGGATGAAGAATGACTTACCAGGTCAAGAATTGAATGTTGGAAATATTTGGAGAGATTTTCCCTCTGCACACCGACAATTTTTTTGTAAATTTGATTTTGGGAATCTCAACATGAAATGGTGCTTTGAATGTTTCTTGTTTTGGGGAAAATGTCTATTATAAAAGAAGTATTATAAATTGGATGAATTTGTCATGCACATGGTTGGAGTGTTAGAGGTCGAGAATAATTTTTCTAGGAGAAAAGCTTGATAGAACCCGTCCCTTTTGAGAAACCATCTGAAGAAACCTATTTATCTCCTTTGTGTTAAATTTGATCATGTCAAGGTGGTTGTGAGTGTAAAACAATTGACAAGCTTTGAGATTTTCTAGAACCTTTTTCTCGGTGATAAATTTAGTCAAACTTGAGTTAATCTATGTTTTTTGTGAAAAAATTGTGTTTACTTCAATTCTAAATGTTTGCAAGTAGTTTTATTATTCCCATTGCAATATTACATTAAAATATTTGTGAATCACACAAGATCTTATCCTTGTGATAGTTTGGTGGCATTTGAAATTTCATTTATCATAATATCTTTCATTTTATAGTGAAATAAAAAAATTTAAAATCACTTTGTGACTCCTAGCATAACTATAAGATTGTTTTTTAGCCTTTGAGGGTATCTTAGGCATGATGAAAGAGAGGTTGATAATGTTTAGTTAACTTTTCCAATTTTATCCCTCATTTTGGATCCATGAAGTTTGTGTGAAAATTGTTGATCTGCGCACTCCATTGACACACATATTCAGTTAAAGGAACATCCTATCTATCCCAAAGCATTTTTTTCTTCAATTTCTCTAATTTTGTAAACTTTCTCAAGGATCTAGTGAATCAAGTTCATCTCTACCTCACCTCCCACCAAAAATCCATTTAAAAACAACCGATCATACCCATACTACCACTATTTGTCCTGTGTGTGCACAAATGCATAATCTTTGTTACTAAAACATATAGAAGCAATCATGTCTTCATTGTCTTTAGTAGTCTGAACCTTTCTTAGAAAATATCTCAATTATCTAGGGTGACAACTCACAAGAGTTAGATTTTGTTGTATTGATCATGTTTTCTTCAAGGTCTTCTCAATAACTCTGCAACGAAGGACATATCCATCTCCTCCACAAATAACACACTACAAAAGGGTCCTCTCACCCTGTTTGAAAGGAACAACCATAAAGCAGTGAGGATAGATGAAATCCTCTTAAGGGTGCTAGCCATTTCTCCACATCTACGTGACAAAGAGCAAGCTGCATTCTTTCCCCAGCTACAAAATGACACACAACGTGATTTTCTTTCCTCAAAGCTTCCTTTCAAAACTGTGATGTTGCTCAACCTTTGAGGGAGAATCAATTTAGGTACCAACTCACTCAACATTATGTTCGAAATAAAAACAAATTCCTCTAAGCTTGGAAATCGGAACTACACCAGTACATTTCACAATTTCGAGTAAGCACCATCAAACAATAAAGTCCATGGAGATCCTACATTTTCAAGATTATTACATGGATACATTTTGTTCTCTTTCCCATCAACAAACTTGATAAAGTTATCACCATCAACACTTGTGTACAACACTTCATAAGATGCATTATCGGGGTCTTGAAAGAGGTGCAACATCTTCTTTTCCCCATAAACTTGACAACCCTACCTTGAATTAGGATGGTGGCATAGGACATATCCATTTGAACACTCCCACCAACACTTACACCCTATTTTCTGACAACAACATACCCTACTTAGTGGGCAATCAACAATAAAAACATCAAGTTTCAAGTTTCTACCAAGATACGCTACAAGTTACACCACCAAACCTTTCACACATCCCACCACTGGCACTTCTCTAGAATTCATGGCAGTAAACTTCCCATATTCTACTATTACTTTGATATCAAGTTCATTCATAACTTCCAGAGGCATAACATTGCATGATGCCCCCGAATCAAACATACAGTCATGTAATAATTTGTCCTTAATGATCAGATTGGTGAAGAATGGATCCAAATTTAGCTGAGACTCTACCAAGGATGTTCCCAAATAAAACATAGGTGGCTCATCTAACTCTTTCGATGTTGGTGATGTTTTTAGCTCTTGAATGATTGGAGGAATATCCATAATGTTTACATTTCTACCTAGGTACTCTTCTCTTCAATCAATCCCAAGTATTCAAATGCCCTCTTCTTGTGTTTAGGGATCCTAAGAAGATAAAAAATTGGAACACTAACTTTGATTTGACTCAAAACTTGGGCAATTTCATATGGAACACACTTTGGGAAGGTAGCCTTTGGAAGGTAGATTGACACACTCATCGAGATGGCATGGGATTTTTGATGAGTTTGAGCATGAGAAGAAGTATGAAATTTTTTTCATACAACAAGGCCTTTAGAAGGTGTATCTTTCTTAGGAACCTCTTTAGGAATAATTTAAATAAATGGGGCATTAGGTTTGGCTTGAGGCCCCGCTCATTTGAAAACTCTACTCATAGTATTATAATCCCTCTCTTGAGCAACAACAATGTTCATCAATAACTACCTATCCTCCTTAGATGGGACTCCTCCATCATACTTATTTATCTTTAAAGCTCTTAAATATTCAAATTCATTATTTGTAAATTCAAAATCTTGTACAATATCTATTTCTAAAGTATGAGTGAAGGAAAAAGAGGTACACAGTGAATGTAATCACAAAAATCAGCAAGTAGTTCTAGCACTTATTACCTCAGTTGAAGTTGATCCTTGTTGTGAGATTTTAGATCACTCCATCATGTATACATCATCATCTATGTTATCATCATCAGTTTCCTCTTCTTCTTGCTGATCTACTTCATAAGGAGCATGGGGCATGAATAACCTATCACACCAATCAATTATATCTCTTTCTTCAATAAAAACAACTCTAGCAGCCAAAGGAACAGACACCATTCTATTTTCCCTAGCTTGGGGATGTCTATTTATAGATCCCATGGGTCCCTTGCCTCTGTCATCAGATCTCTACTCATTTCTAGGATGATTTTTAAATCTGTCCTGGACTTGTTTCTTATGCTAAGCTTGTGAACTCTTCCCAATTTCCTTTTCCTGGTGGGCTAATTTGTATGAGATTTCTTTGAGAGCCCTTGCCAAAGTTTTCACAACTTCCTCCAAATCAATAGCCTTACTTGCTTGAGTTCTTTCCAAATTAACTTGGCTTCACACCTTCCCTCTTAGGAGGTTTTATAATTGCTTTGATGTTGTTCTCAATTTGTAGAGCCATAGTAAGGCCTGCCTCAAATTGGTAGGGTTTTTGTCCTCAAGTAGTAAGAATCTTTCTTATCAAATGCATCGAATACTTTATCATAAAATATTCATCACATGGCCTTATAATTACAAGAAATATCCTAAATGTCTTATTAAATCTATTCTTGAAGTCATGCACTAACTCATTAGGGTTCTTTATGATTTTCTCAAATTCTGACAGAAGAAACCTAGGATCCGTTCTATCACCGTACTCCAATATGAATGTATTATTCATCTCAGTCAAAGAATCAATGGAATTTTCTAAAGCAGAGCTTTTTACCGATCCCGCATCTTCCTCAAAAGTATGGATAAAAAAATTTGATATATACATCTTCAAATTCAATCTCAAAGTCTTCCATCATGTTGATAAAGAGATTTAAATGTTGATCACCAGTTATAGCATTATTTCCTTGGAACTTTGATATTCTATTTATTACATCTTGGGAGCTGTATTTGGATAATCGGCCATCCCTTTAAAACTTATAGGACCGAAAGTATTTACAACAAATAGAGGTCTCGGGTGGGGGATAGGCCATGTTGTTTTCAGGAGGTGACCTTGGAGGAGAATCAAACTAGTAAGGGACAAGGGTTCTTTGAAACACATGAGTATAAATTTTAAAATGGATATCCCCTAAAGGCTCCATCTCTTGGAAAACCCTATCAACTTCAAACACACAAGAGAAGAATGAGAAGTAAAATTTTCAAATTCAAATGAAGGCCCCTCTCCGGATGGATAATTTAATTCCAAAAAGGACCAACTAATTCAAATCACTTGAATGACAATCTTAAATGATAGGATGATCACCTTGATCAACATATATCTCTTTTCTTGACTACCGATCTCGAGAAACTCTCCAGCTCTTCTTCCTTCTCGACCTTGTTTTCCTAGCTCTGGAAATAATGTCCTAGTATGATCCCTAAATGAATAAAGATCTTCTTCCTTCCATATTTGTGAAGATTAGTAACAAATATTACTTGACAGAGGTTAAGACAATCGGTAGTTATCAAAAAATTGGATTAGCATAGATTCGCCACTAAAGGACTTCCACCTTAGTTGTGAAATTCGCTAAAAATATGATTTGTCAAATTTTTGTAAGTACTAGAAACTAGAAATAGAATAATATGACCTTCCTTTACCCATATTTATTACTAAAACTTAGCGCAATAATTGTAGAAAATGGAAATATTACACACAACACCTATAAATTTGAACACTTAATACAAGCCTGAACACAGGATGATGTTGAAATAATGTACTAGCACTTAGAGCATATAAGAAATGTTTATGACACTTAAGTATGAACTACGCAATCACTATGTCCCCAACAATGGCACCATATCGGTGTTGGTATCAAAATTGATTCTCCCTCGAAGAAGAGAAGCATCAAAAATTTTATAGGAAGATTAGAGGTAAGCGGAGAAACGTTGTGTGTCATTTTATAGGCTGGGGAAGAAATGGGGCTTGGTCTTTGTCACTCATATGTGGAGAAATGGGTAGCATCCTTAAGAGGATTTGATCTATCTTCACTACTTTACGGTTATGACTTTCAACCGGGGTGAGAGGACCATTTTGTAGCCTTTTTTGTGGAGGACATGGAGATCTCCTTCTTTGTAAAGTTATTAAAAAGACCTTGAAGAAAATATGATCGATAAAAAAAAAAATCTAACTCTCACGAGTTGTCACCCTTGATAATGGAGATATTTTCTATGTAAGGTTCATGCCACTAAAGACAATGAAAACTTGATTACTTCTATATGTTTTGGTAACAAAGATTATGCATTTATACAAACATAGGAAAAAGGGCTAGTATGGGTATGATTGGTTGTCTATAAATGAATTTTGGTGGGAGGTGACGAAAGTGGAATTTGATTCACTAGATCTTTGAGAACTTTCAAAAAAGAAAGGCTTGATAAACATAATGCTTTCAAAACATCTAAAATGTCCCCTTAACTAGAATGGTGTGCTTTTAGTGGAGACCCAAATCTACACATTTTCACAAAAACTTTAAGGATCTAAAATGAGGGTTCAAATTGAAAAACTTAATTAAACACTATCAACATGTATTTTATCACACCTCGAGATACGCTCAAAGGCTAACAAACAATCTTAATCATCATGATAGGAGAGAAGTGATTTCAAAATTATTTATTTCACTATCAAATGGAAGCTCTTCTGATAAATGAAATAGAAAGTACAACCAAACAATCAAAAAGCTAAGATCTTGTGTGATTCACAAATATTTTAAAGTAAGATTGCAATGGGAACAAGAAACTCACTGAGACATTTAGAAATGAAGATGACAATAATTTTCTCAAAATCAACACAAATTTACTCAAATTTGATTAAAATTATCAGCAATGAGAGGAAATTTTATAGAACAATCTCAAAGCTTTTCAATGGTTGTACACTCCACAAACACCTTGACATGATCAAATTGAACACAAAATAAATAATCAAGTTCCTTAGATAGTGTCTCGAAAGATGGGCTCACAAACTTTTCCTCTCAAGAATTAGCTCCCGAGCTCTAACACTCTAACCATTTGCATGAAAAACTCATGTAATTTGTAATATTTTATTTACAATAGAGTTTTCCCCCCAAAACCAGAAACATTCAAAGCACCATTGCGTGTTACGTCCTTGATCATGACTCCCAGAATCAGATTTGCAAAAAAATTTTCAGGTGTGCGGAGGGAAAATCTCTCCAAATATTTCCAGCATTCAACTCGCACTTGGTAATTTGTTCTTCATCTTACGCACCAACTACTCCCTCCTCCAATCTGTCCAAATCATGTTCTTCACATGTTAAGGAAAAACTAGAAAATCATATCGAGGCCAAAAGTCAGATCACATCTTAATGGTAAAAGACGTTTTCAAATTTTTTCCCACCAAACTAGGATATCAAATTAATGTTCCCCTTCATTTAGCGTACAGGAGACTCCAAGAAATGATAAAAAAATGCAAAAATTCACATCCCTAGGAGCTTGAGCAAATATGGCAAAATATTAGATACGAGAGGCATAGTTGTTGTTAATTTCCTTTTAAATTTGGACCGTCCACATGGGAGATATAAGTTAAGATGGACACGGTGTTCTTTTTTACCTTTTACAACTTTTGCAACAAATGCAAAATTTCTCAATTTTCTCTGCCCCTCTGCCTTTGAAAAATAGGTTGTACACGTGTCCCAATGTGGGTCCCAAAGGAACCATGGCCTGATACTGTTATTTTACCTTTAGCTCATGATGTGGGTTCCAAGAGACCCACATCTCATTTCTTCATTTTATACCAATTTTACCAAAAGGGAAATATTTCCACAATTTCTCCATGGGCCCACACTCCCACGATGAATTTTAATGCAAAATTAAATATGAATTGGTGGGAGGGTGCTTCTCTTTAGAACTTTTACTCCATTTCACCGAAAGGTAAAAATTTTCAACTTGCTTTTGAAGGCCTCGTATCTCTGCCTTTAACTCGCCACATGTCATTTCCTAATTTTCTGTGGAAATGTGGTTCATTTCCATGCTTTAAGTCATTTTTACAAAAGAGTTAAAGAAACTCAAAATCCTTCGAAGACCTACCTTCTGCTTTTAACTTGAAAAATTGCCACATGTCCTTCTCGGGGATCAAAGATAGAATTTTCCTTGCCGCTTCATATTCGTTGAATAACCAATTAGATGCTATCGAGGCCATGGAGCCAATTTGATATTTTTTACAAATGTGAGAAAAGTGGCACATTTGAAAAAAAACACCCGTCGGGCCGTGTTAAATAAAAAATGAACACATATACATCTTCAATGCAAAAATAAGAAATTTTCCCCCACTTAAATTTTGCTTTAATCGAGCTGACGGGGCCCACGGGGTGAGTTAAATTTGTTTTCCAAAGGAGCCAAAAAAATTTTTCATAAAATAAACCTGTCATGCCTCATCCAATTAGAAGAAGCCACGTAAGTACCAAAAGAACCAATAAGAATTGAGCGGAGCTACGGGACTAAAATTACCTTTTTGCTAAAAAAGCAAAAAGTGACAAGTTAAAACATTTTCCTGCTTGTCTCCCCAACCAAAAGAAGCCACATGACCGTCGAATGCCGAGGAATAATTTAACGGAAAAAGGCACCCATCGACCGTTAAAAACACATAAATTCACCATTCATGGCCAGAATCCAATTTTTTTAAGGATGATTTTTTTTGAAACAAAACCAAGTGAATCATGGTTCCAATAATTTTTCGACCATGGATTTTGATTTTCAAAGGCATACAAGTATAAATTGAGCATTCTCAATCTTCCGTGATCGGGGAAAAATAGGTAAAAATGACAGAGCCCACGGGTTTGATGAAATTATGGCAAAAATAGGGAAGGCTCGAGATACTTCTTCAAAAATGGGAATGAAAATGGATTCTGTAAATAATTCAAGGCATTCAAATGGAGGTAAGAGCTTGAAAACATCAACATCGAGAGATAAAATGTTTCATAATACATAGATCAAAGGAAAATCGGGGCAAATGGTGTGAGATCAAAATGAGCACCAATAGGCCCTCATTTAGAATTACATACTTATTTATTTCATTCCCACCTAAATACCCCATCACTTAAGTGATGTAGGGTTCATCCTACACCATTGGATCTAATCTATCTAAGCCATTAGATCTAGGTTAGACTAATGAAACCCTAGAAATCCTTAAGGGTTCTTTATATTCATTTCTTAACTTATTCTCTCATTTCTCTTGTTTTTTTGTAGGTTGAGGAAGGGGACTTGAAAATGAAGCCATGGAGGTAATTAGAGTGGATTATAAGCTCTCCATTGTTAATTTTTTTTGTTTTTAGGTCAAAGATCTACCCATTTCCTTTTACGGGTTTTGGTCTCTCTTCTTATTTGTTTTTATTTTATTTTCTTGTAGGTTAATTATATATACAATGAGCATATACCCATTTTGGTAAAACCTGAAACCCTAAATATTTATTTTTCCCAGTAAACATCCATTTTTTTTTTTTAAATACCCAAAATTTTAGAGGGTTTGATTAATATACAAAAATATTTATACGAATATTTTTAGAAAAATAAATAGTACAAAACATATATTATATATATATATATATATATATATATATATATATATATATATATATATATATATATGTATGTATGTATGTATGTATGTATGTATGTATGTGTATATATACATATGTACATATGTATGTATGTACACATATAATGTGTGTGTGTGTGTTGTGTGAGTTGAAAACTCATGGTCATTCACAAGAACATGGGAATGACCAACTGTGGCGAGAGGGCCGCATAGTGAAAAAATGGCCGCTAGGGGAAAAACCTGGTATCATTTTATTAAAATATAGAGGGTTTAAAGCCTTCGGGGGAGGGTGTCAACCCCACCCCTACCCCATATAATATATGTTTTGGGGTGGGGTCAGCGCCCCTCATCCCGAAAACTTAAACTTAAAACATAAACCCCAACGGGCCGTGACCCAACACATTTCCTTTTTCTTTTCTTTTGTTTTATTTATTTAATCAAAACAAATTTAATTCTTTGGCTGATTTACTCATTTTGGATTTTTAATATTAATTTTATCTATTAATGATTAGTAATATATATAGTATGTATTTATATATAAAATTATAATGTATATAATTTAAACTTATTTATATATATATATATATATTTATATATATATATATATATATATAGATATAATATTTTCTTTTAAAGGTAGTATTGATATTTATTAATAATGTTTATGCAATGCTATTATAAATTTTGAAATATTCGATGTATATATATATATATATATATATATATATAATGTATGTTAATTAATATAAATTTTTTTCATTAATTAAGTTTACTATTAATAGCGGAGGTTGTAGATAGAAGAGAAAATTAATATACATTTTCATTTAGAAATTTATGTAGGGTATAGATCTGCATACATGAAAATAATTATTGAAAATACAAATTATCCAATTCATCAAAACATAAATAACTTTTCACTTTTAATTTACTTTATATAACTATTTTAAGTGTATAATTTGTTGTGATTGATTCATTTACTTAATTCAATTCCTATTACAAATCAAAGAAGGAATTGTATTAATAAATTAATTCTATCTAATCATTTTTATACATTTAGTTGGATAAGGGTAAAATACACCACTTTACATTAAATTTATTCAATAGTCAAGAAAATTCACATGGATTTCCAATAATGCATTAATCAACCATTTCATTTCGCATCCAAGAACACATCCCTTTAAAATAACCAGGGGAGAAAACACTCCTCCATCACAAATTTTCCAATTTTAGGAGAGAAGCCTTCTTTTCATTAAAATAAGTAATGAGGGTTATTTAGAAAACCATGAAAAATAAAAAATGGCTTCCACATACACATTCAATCAAGACATTCAATGCAATAACACAATACCAATTTTACAACAAACCAAAAATATCCAAACACAAAGGCTTCATACTAAAGCCAAGGAGGAGAAAGGAACATGGGGGTTCTTCTTATGCCTCCCAAGGGCTTTGGGTGTCCACCTATGAGCCTCCAAAAACATCCATCACAATACACAAACAACTCTTATGCCTCCCTCCAAGAAGATACACACTCTTATGCCTCCCTCAAGAAATCAACCCACTCTTATGCCTCCCTCACTCTTATGCCTCCTCAAAAAATAACAAGATAAACACAATCATATTTATCAACAAGGTGGACATCCCAACCCAACTCCCTCCTAAAATACCCAATAACATTTCTCTTATGCCTCCCACAAGTTTTACCCCCATTTCCATTTCTCCCACAACCTAAGGATCAAATCTATTTCCCACAATCATAAGCAATACAACAACCATCATCCACACATATGAGTACAACAAAATAACAAGGTAAAAACAAGGGTGAAGATCTACCTTACAAATGAAGAGGATCAAACCAAAAAAAATTCCAAGCCTTCCAAATCCCAAGCAAGCACCATCCATTCCAAGCTCAAATCACCATTCTCAAGCAAGCTCTCCAAAATTTCAAGCATCCACCCCCAAAATGAACAAGTAACCCCAAATCCTCACACAAAATGAAATAAATAGAAAAGAGGGAGAGAGGGGTGATGTGGCTCCATGTAGGATGCCACATCATCTCTCCTCCATCCCACATCACCAAGGTCAAACCCAAACCCCAAAGCATAATAAATTGGTGGTTGGGGAAATGACCACCCTCTTACACACTCAACCCAACCCACACCCCTTAAGGACAAAATTAAATACCCATGTAAGAAAAGTGCAATTAATTTCTTTTTCTCCATTAAAAATACAAAAAGACCTAAAATAAAATAAGTCCTCACATCATAGGCCTAGTGGGTGGGTCACTTTAAGAGGTGTGGGACAAGCTTAACTTGTCCCACAAGTCACCAAAATGGCCTAGAAGGTCAAAATCTGAATTTCACTTGAGAGATTGAGTACACACTACTTCAAAACAAATTAAATTCATTCTCATCCAACACACATTAAGGCTACCAACTCACATTTATTTCCCCCTTTTTCACATCCTAATTAAGCACAAGTTAAACACTTTTAAATTAACTTAAGAGGGGTGCTAAACAAAATAATAAAAGTGACTCCACATACTAAAAAAATAAATAACTCACAATTAAATAAAATCAACAAGACAAAGTCACCAACTTACCCAAGGTCACTATTGAGGTCACCCCCAATGGGGACCTCCAAAAAAAAAACAATACACACAACATACGAATACATGAGTTTCCATGGTGACCTGTTGCCAATACCCCACATTCCTTCATTGTTGGTCTCCTATCCCCCATAGTTTGTTGTGCTATAATTTCTACAAAATCAAACAATACCTTTCTGGCCTCGTGGCCATATTAATGACGTCAAATCATAAAACACATGCATGTATACATAACAATTTACATCATCGAATATCATAATTAAACCAATGTTAGAATCAAGTAATTCACCAATTGTTCAATTTTCTAACATTTTGATTCTACCAATCCATCAATTTGTACTAAGATCATAACATCAACAATCATCCAAAAATATCCATAAATCACATCCAATATGTCAATACAGTAGTAATAGTTAGAACATCAATACTGATATATGAATCAAGCATATAAAATTCATCACAATAGTCACATCATGTCACAAGTCTAACACATTGTATTGTCTATCAAATAAGTAAAACAAGTGTATCAATGCTCATCTAGCAATGTCTAATATCTAATACGATATCAAGGTCTAGGGATCCAATACAAGAGTGAGCAGAGACATAACAATATAAAATAATAATGATATCACAATCATTCTGTAACAAGGAAACCATTCTAGATCATCATCATATCCTTAAATTCCCATCAAGGTCCACAATACAACCATATAGTCAAAATAATAATCAAAACACAATAGTAATCATGATGTCCCACACATCTTATTAGTATGCTAACTAGAATAAATAAGAAAAAGTTTAAGATTATAATCAATTCAAAATTGATAACATGGTTCAATTAATGTTGAAGAGGAGTGGGCATTACATCCCCTCCCCTTAGATTTGACTTCCTCCTAGAAGTCACGGAAAAGAGGTAGGGAACAATGCAAAATAATAAGATCACACCCTTTGTGGAATTTCTTTTCTTCAAACAAAGTGTGGTCTACAAAACCCAAGTTTGGTCCAATGCTATTTAATCAAGGAGAAGGGAGAATGTTAGACATGGATGATTCTAAAATTTCTTCAAGTAAGGTTGCAAACATTTAATTCTACAGAGTAACTCTACGTGATCAACCAAGCTACAACACATAACATCAAAATGAAAATAGTCAAAGGAATCTCAAGAACAACCACCAAAGTAAAAGAATAACAGGAGAATTTCATGAACTCGGGATGACCACATAGTCACCCATGGATACAACATACTACAATAACAAAATTTAAGGCTTCCACTAAGGTTGAGTTACACTTTAAAGTTTTTATTTAGACAACAAGGCTAGAAAAATCAACCATGACCATCAATTTGTACGAGAAAAATGTCTACTCAAAGGTCTCACAATTTTGAGATCACACAAGATGAGGTTTAACAACAAGGAAGACACCTAAATTAGAAAAAATGTTTACAATCAAGAAAACTATTCATGGAAGTACTTTTATAACTCAAAAGGATTCAATTAAATTTTCATGATAAAACTAAGAAAATCATGACCACAAGGTTTTCTATAACTTGAATTTTCACTCAAATTGAACACACAACACTAACTATGATTTAGAAACTTCAAACACTTAGATAATATTTCCACTTAGAAAAATTACACAAACTATATATACAAGAGAGACACACTCACTCTATATAACATAATGGAATTTAATTATTTTAAATCCTTCTCAAGCTCAAAATAACCATAAGAGAGCACATGCATAAATTGTAACACAAAAGAGCACTCAAGGGAGCTAGAAGAGAAAAAAGGTAACAAGAGGGTCTAACTACAATCTACTAGTGTATCACACAATACTTGAGTAACAACTTATGAAAACAACTTGCACTTTCTTTTCCAAGGACAAAAGGGGAACAAACAACATCAGGGTTTCTCAAGAAAAAAAAAGAAAAAAGAACTTCCCAAAATTATTTCATATCCTTAACATATGTTGCCTTAAATTACAATAACCTAGGTCACCAAGGACTAAATCAGCACACAAGGAGGTTTCTTTTCTTAAAAAAATAAGAGATAAGACCCAATCCTAAAAGCCACAACTCACACTCATCGAGCTACGAGGAAACAAGGGTACAAAACCCCAAAACTCCTATAAGGGAAAAACACATACATCTATGAACAAGGGAGTACTACGCAACTAGAACACATCACTATCAACAAGGTGTTTCACAAATCTAGGTAGGTGGTAGAACTAAAGGTTCAATTATACATTGCACTCAATACACATAAATTTTACTCATTTTATAAACCAACTATTAAGTCAAAAGTTATAGTTTCTCTTGCTAAGCACTTTCTTACAAGTTTTCTTAATTAAAATCTTCCTTCTATTATGACATCACATATTTGCATTATTAGGAGCACCACTAATGTTGGCATGATATCTCGCCATTCTGTATAGGTGGAAAAATATTTATTTTACTTCTAGGGAAGGTAAATGGACAAAGTTTTCTTTCTATTTTCACATAGTTTTATTTCTTCTATTAATCTACCAAGATTATAGCAAGGAACCATTTTCCTTTTTCTAATGTTCCATTTTATTTGTTAAGTTTCAAAGTCCAAGCCCCTCAATTAGAGTTTTATTATGTTCAGGTTAATCATCTTATCAATTAAATTTTAATGAGAAGGAAGAGTCAAATATCACATTATTACTTTTATGGGAATAAGAGATAAATCAACATATCACATTTTTAATTCTAAAGGAACAAGAGACATTCAACATAACAAACACATCATTAATTTTGTAAGAACTAGAATCAATCACCAACATGAGTCACACAAGATTTCAAGGGTTTACCAAATAATTACAAGCATCACTAAACACTCCAAGTGGGTCTCCACAAGTATCAAAAGAAGTTACGAAAAAAAGACCCATTATAAAGAAACAATTTACTTTTGAATTTAAGAGGTTTAGATCAGTTTGGGAAAGAAAACAATGTTTGTTGTTTAGTCTCAAAATTTTTTCACATAATAAGACAAGGAAAGTTTCCAAATAAACACTCATATTTCCACAAGATACCACCAACCAAGAAACAAGATGAAAAGGAAAATTTTACTCCAAGGACACCACATTTCCCATTAGAAGACATCAAATGCAAGAGGAAAATCAACTAATCTACCCAAACATGGACTCTACGACCAAGAGTTGTAGTTTTAAAAGAAGGGGCACAACATAAGCACAACTGAGATTAAAATATTAAGATCTATAAAACTAAAATCTCTAAAAAAAGGTCCAAAAGACCCATATACATCCATACGTGTCTCCACATTAACCCAATGATTAATAGGTTATATATTGGTAATCATAACAATTTAAAAAAATTTAAGGCAAGGGTAGACTTATATTTATGGGTCATCGAGAGAAAAAAAGTACACTTAATTAAACACATTTCCTGAATGGGCTTAATCTAATCATAATTACCAAGATACATACAATCCACAAGTCAATACTTTCTATAATGAAACAAGGAAACCATGATAAAACTTAGCATGCCATCGATGGAATGTCATAACCAAACAAAACACTTATCCACTAAAATCTACAATCAACCAAGATTAATCCAATCCTAACACAATCCATAAGCCCATAATCAAACACATCTACTCTTAATGAGGATCAAAGCTCTTACCAGATTGCAAGAGAATCACCACCACCACTATCAAACTACCAACTAGACTAGCACGACACAATGAACTCTCTTTCTAGAAAGGTTGAGTAATGAAAAGTCACTCTAAGATCCTAGACACACTCAAGGTTCCATCCTTCCAAAACCAAGGCATAACTTAAAGCACCTAAGAAGACATTCAAGGCACCTAGGGTGTACCCCCATATGATGAAATATCATAATACAAACAACGTAGAACCAACTCATCAACATGCAAGAAAGAATCACGTAAACATTTAGCTAAGTAGCCAACAAGATAAAAAGCTCCGAGTCACCAATCAAAATAAAATCCAAGAAATATCAGCAATCAAGGAAATGGCTAAGTAGCATATTGCAATCTCTAAATCTCACAAAAATACAAAAATATAAATAACTAAAAGAGCCTCAGAGCTTCTCAATCAAATCATAAAATAAGATGTTGGTCCTTGATAAAATAACATAAGTTTACGAATGTAAAATACAGAAAAGTTCAACATCACATTCACTTTGCAGCCCTTCATGGCCACCAATAGGGGTACTATACCTCGAGCTCAGTTCTAAGAATGCATACACAAAACTAGATCAAATGTGACACCAAGACCTAATATCCACTCACTCATATGGGATTAAGTCACCAAAGTGGAAACAAAAAACTAACTCGTCTAACCACTAAAGGAAAAGGGGAGCTTTAGATGACTAAAAACTTCTAATTTACTCTGTCTAACCCCTGAACACAACCACTAATGCTAATCCACAAGAATCACACCATACAATTTAGCATTCCAACAAGGAAGAGTCTCAATGGGTTTATCACATCACATGACTAAAGAAAGAGTTAGGACTCATCAAACAACATCTTTGTAAGGAGAACCAAGTTCTTGCTACACCAGAAGTTCACAAAAATATCAATCTAATTCAACATTTTCAGTTAACCGAGTTTGATGAAAATAACACCACTAGGTGAGTAAAATAATTCAAACAACTTTATTATTTTATTATTATTTTAATCATGGAGGTTCAAATTTTTTAACTAGTTTTTGGTTTCAATGTTGGCCCAGGGTCCAAGCGTTGAACCCATGGCTCTGATACCAAGTGTAATGCCCACAATTTTTCCACTCAAACCCATGATAAACCCGATAGAAAACCATGAAAATTATGGAATAATTTTTTTTTTTTGAAGGTTACAAGGCCTTAGCTAGGATTTTAATTAAATCCTCGATTATAAAATTTTAAACAATTACAAGGAAGTCAAAACTAAAAATAATGATTAATATTTTAAACCCAATTTCAAAATAATGTTACGATTTAATTCTTTCTCTTCTAGACTCAAATATTTTATTTAAATAATCCTCATTTAGCTTTTCATTATTTAACTCCATTAATCCCTTTAATTTAATAATTTATTTAAATTCCATTAAATTTTTTTTTAAATTTAATTAGATAATCAAGGATAATAATCTCTAGTGTTAATGGCATGCACATTATTATAAAATCATTATCTCAAAAGGGGAAAGGTGCACAACTTAGTCTAACCCCTTAGGCCCCATTTAACATTACACACACATATTTTATTTATTTCATTCCCACCTAAATACCCCATCACTTAAGTGATGTAGGGTTCATCCTACACCATTGGATCTAATCTATCTAAGCCATTAGATTTAGGTTATACAAAAGTAACCCTAGAAATCCTTATGAGATCTCATATATTCATTTCTTAAACCTATTCTCTCATTTTCTTTGTTTCACTTGCAGGTTAAGGAAGGAAGAGAGAGGAAAATGAAACCATGGAGGCTAGTTCCAAGAATGATGGATACACTCAAGATAAAGATTTGTGTGTTCCCTCTCCTAGGTTTTATTTGAAATCATCTACCATTTCCTTTTTCTCATTTTTTTTCTCTCTTATTTATTTGTTTTATATGAATTTTTATTGTTCAAGGTTAATTTTTATATACTTGATATATACCCATTTATATACCCAAAACTACATAGATATATATATTATAAATACATACCATTTTTTATTTATTTTATTATAAATACCTTTAAATTTTACACACACATTAATATAAAAAATATTTACATGAATATTTTTAAAAAAAAATAGTGAACACCGCAAAACACACACACACACACACACACATTACACACACACACACACACACACACATGTTATTTTAACTCGTGGTCAATTAATCTAACATTTCAATAAAATTGTGGAGGGTTTGAGAGGGCCAATAGTAAAATAAATGGCTCATTCAGGGAAAAATATGGTAAATTTTTATTAAAATATATATGTTTAAAGCCTTGGGGGCAAGAGCACTAATACCACCCCCACCCCATATATAATATATGATTTGGGGGTGGGGTTGGCACACCCCCCCAACCAACCTATTATTAAAATTAAAATATAAATAAATGGCCCATAGTGCCACAACACATTTATTTTTATATTTTCTTTTTTGTTTTATTTATTTAATTAAACAAATACATAACTCTTTGTGTGTGATTTATATGTTTTGGATTTTTAAATATTAATTTTATGTAATAATATTAGTAATATATATATATATATATATATATTTATATATATATTAATATATATAATAATGTATTAACATTTTATAATGAAATATTCAAATTATATTATTAATATATATATATTATGTATATAATAATATATTTTGTTTATTAATAAGTTTCCATTAATATATCAGGTTGTAAATAGAGAAGAAAAATAAATACATTATATATACATCAAGCATTTAGAAATTTATGTTCAACTTTTTAACTCTTTTGGGTATAATCATATTAAGATATTGATAGAATTGTAAATATTTATTGTATATATTAATTGTGTATTAAATCAAAACATAAATAGCTTAAATCCACTTTTAATTTCCTTTATATAACTATTTTAAGTGTATAATTTGTATTGATTCATTAATTTTACTTAAGATCAATTCCTATTGTAAAAAGAAGAAGAATTATATAAATAAATCAATTTATCTAATTTTATCTTTTTCCTAAATTTAGTTGGATAAAAAAAAAACATTAATCTTACATGAAATTTAATCAATTTCAAGTAAACAAAAGTATTGCAATAATGCAAATAATCAACATTTATTTCCCATCCAAGAACACTAACCCTTTAAAATAACATTTCAAATACAACTCTTAACCACATTTGGTTTTTGAGATCTTAATTTCCATTACAAGATCATTACAAAGTTCACATTTCATATGAAGTAATGTAAATCATAATAACCATTTACAAGAATCTAACCAATGAATAAGATTACATCCAATGTACTTATAGGTAAAATTTACAAGTTAAAGAATCATAGTAGAAACAAGCTACAATATCCCATATCTTCCTCCAACAAGAGCACTTCATCCATTGAGTTCCACCATCTTCATCAAGGTCAAGCACACAAAAAAATGGGGGAGTAGGAAACACTCTCCACCCAACCAAATATCTAATGAGGAGAGAAGCCTTCTTCCTCATTGGCCCCCAGCCCCAAAAAAGAAGCAATGAGGGCTATTTAGACAACCATGAAACTCAAAATGGCTTCCACATACACATTCAATCAAGACATTCAATGAAATAACACAATACCAAATTTACAACAAAACCAACAAATATCCAAACACAAAGGCTTCATACTAAAGCCAAGGAGGAGAAAGGAACATGGGGTTCTTCTTATGCCTCCCAAGGGCTTGGGTGTCCACCTATGAGCCTCCAAAACTCCATCACAATACACAAACACTCTTATGCCTCCCTCCAAGAATATACACCACTCTTATGCCTCCCTCAAGAAATCAACCCACTCTTATGCCTCCCTCAAGAAAATAACAAGATAAACACAAATCATATTTATCAACAAGGTGGACATCCCAACCCAACTCCCTCCTAAAATACCCAATAACATTTCTCTTATGCCTCCCAAAAGTTTTACCCCCATTTCCATTTCTCCCACAACCTAAGGATCAAATCTATTTCCCACAATCATAAGCAATACAACAACCATCATCCACACATATGAGTACAACAAAATAGCAAGGTAAAAACAAGGGTGAAGATCTACCTTACAAATGAAGAGGATCAAACAACAACAAGTTCCAAGCCTTCCAAAATCCCAAGCAAGCACCATCCATTCCAAGCTCAAATCACCATTCTCAAGCAAGCTCTCCAAAAATTCCAAGCATCCACCCCAAAATGAACAAGTAACCCCCAAATCCCCACAAAATGAAATAAATAGAAAAGAGGGAGAGGGGATGATGTGGCTCCATGTAGGATGCCACATCATCTCTCCTCCACCCACATCACCAAGGTCAAATCCAAACCCCAAAGCATAATAAATTGGTGGTTGGGGAAAAGACCACCCTCTTACACACTCAACCCAACCCACACCCCTTAAGGAAAAATTAAATACCCATGTAAGAAAAGTGCAATTAATTTATCTTTTCCTCCATAAAAACAAAATAGGACCTAAAATAAGTCCCTCACATCATAGGCCTAGTGGGTGGGTCACTTTAAGAGGTGTGGGACAAGCTTAACTTGTCCCACAAGTCACCAAAATGGCCTAGAAGGTCAAAATCTTAATTTCACTTGAAATATGAGTACACACTACTCCAAAACAAATTAAATTCATTCTCATCCAACACACATTAAGGCTACCAACTCACATTTATTCCCCCACTTTTTCACATCCTAATAAGCACAAGTTAAACACTTTTAAATTAACTTAAGAGGGGTTCTAAAAAAAATAATAAAAGTGACTCCACATACTAAAAAATATAATAACTCACAATTAAATAAAATCAACAAGACAAAGTCACAAACTTACCCAAGGTCACTATTGAGATCACCCCAAATGGGACTTCAAACAATAAAAAAAACAATACACACAACATACGAATACATGATTTTCCATGGTGACCTATTTCCAATACCCCACATTCCTTCGTTGTTGGTCTCCTATCCCCGTAGTTTTTGTGCTATAATTTCTCAAAATCAAACAATACCTTTCGGCCTCATGGCCATATTAATGACGCCGAAATCATAAAAACATCCATGTATACATAAAAATTTACATCATCGAATATCATAATTAAACTAATGTTAGAATCAATAATTCACCAATTGTTCAATTTTCTAACATTTTGATTCTACAATCCATTAATTTTTACTAAGATCGGGACATCAAAATAATCTAGAAATATCTATGAATCACATCCAATATGTCAATAAAGTAGTAACATTTGGAACATCAAATATTGATATATGAATCAAGAATATTAAATTCATCACAATATTCACATCATGTCACAATTCTAACACGTTTGTACTATCACTCAAATAAGTAAAACCGATTATATCAATTCTGATCTTGAAATGTCTAATATCCAATATGATATCAAGCTATAGGGATCCAATACAGTGTGAGAAGAGACATAACAAAATAGAAATGACATCACAATTAGTTTGTAACAAGGAAACTGTTAGTGCAAAATCACAGTACCCAATGAATTCTAAAGATATGCTTTTCTAAGGTAGAATCATCTGGTGTGATTGCCGAACATAGAAATTTTCCTACGGTGTGGGACCTTGCAAATTAGAAAAGCTCTTTAAATTAAAGGTCGAGTTCCTTATTCCTCGATTTAGGTGCATACATAAGGATTCACAGAGGATTTATATCTATACCTAGTCTAAAAATTGCCAAGGAGACAGGGATAAAAGAGTACATAAATAAGAAATAACTAAACTACCAGGTGATGCACCAAAGGAATTCTTAACACTTATTTTTCCTTGGACACGAACCAATAAAATGCTATAGTAAACAAGCACAAATAGCCGATCTATAATGAGAGACTAGATAGAAGCAAAAGAAACAAGAAGGATCTAAAATCGATCACAAACATATTTTATTGCTCTATAGATTGATACATTCATTAAATAATTTTCAACGGGAAAAAATCATAATACAATTTTAATGGAAGGCTTGAACCCCAAAAATCATTTACTAGAAGGAGAAGGGAGCCTACAAAACTAAGAATATCCAACCCTTTACAATGAATCCTACCCCCAAATTTATAGATTTGATCGGAGAGAAGAAAGAGAGAGAGAGAAGTGGGAAAACATGGATCAAATCTCAACCACCATTGTTAATGATTCTACTAAAATCTACCCTTGAATCTATCTTTTTTGCATCGATCCTTGGTTCAATACCTTGGAGGAAGAGGAAAAAGAGAAATAGATCAAATCCAATTTGGTTGTTGAGACTAATGATCTTACATTGAAAGCTTGAAGACATTTCTCCATTTTTCTTCCACCTAACTTCCCAAAAATTAAAGTTTCGAACTACCATGGCGTAGGCGAGATCGATATCTTTCCAATGGTATAAGATTTGTAATCTCTCAAGCCTTGGGTCAAAAGATATGCCCCTTCAAAGTTTGAATCGATTTAATACAAATGGGCGGGAAAAAAATTTAAAAAATGGGTCCCCCTTTTAGATTGGGACACGTGGCAGCTAGATTAGGAAAAAAATTCAGTCCATGGGTCCGCATTTGCATTTTTTTCTTTTACGTAAAAATGTAAAACTTAAAAATCCATGCAGCCTCAAAACTCCGCATGAACACATGGCTCATTTTGGTTGGCTGGGAAATGTGCTTCCATCTTTAATTTTATGCCTTTTGGATGAAAGGAAAACTTTCACTTTTTTCCTTACTCCCGCCTTGGCTTTGACTCGGGATCAAATGCTGAATTTTTCCTTTTGGCGGAGTCGCGGGATATTTTACAACTTTTACTCCTTTTGGGGCAAAGGGAAAAAACTAACTTTTTTCCCAAAGCCCCCCTTCCTCGGGACATGTGTTAGTCGGCACTCGCTCAGAACCTTTTATCCTTTTCACCCTTGAAATAGTGCCCTTAGGACACTTGCGTGTCCGCCGGCCTGCTTATGCATTGACTATTCAACTGATCCTCGCCCCCTTTTGAGAACACATGAAGGCATTGTGCTTGTTTGGGAAGCCGACCCAATGTCGCCTTGGAGGAGCGTTGAGTTGAAACTTGTTGGCTTTCACTGCTTTATGAAATTTTTAACGGTTCTTCTCATTTTAGGCTTTGGGCTATGTGGAAAACTCATGCTTGTTTGGGTCTTTGCTCGGGACCAACTCTTGAAATGCGCCACACCGACACTTGGCATTCTCCCTTACACTTTCATACTTAGCCATTTTTGAAGCTTTCTACCCACCCCTTGACTCTTTTTGACCATTTTCTATGTGGAGGGCTGGCGCAAGTTTGAGCTCCCCTTTTTGGATTCACTTTGGAGAAGTGCCATTAGGACACATATCTCTTCCGTTACCTCCTCCATAGTCATTTTTTGACCTTTTCTGAATTGTTTCAAGCCCAAGGACTTCAAACCTTCGTCATTCTTCCTTCTTCTTGCTTCTATCTCCTTTGTAGCATCTTCCCTTATTGTCTAACCCTATTATTTTATAGTTCTACCTACCTGTAACTTGGAGAATGGATTTAAGATGTAGAAATGGCCTCAAAGTCATTTCTTTCTATACAGGATCCTTTTCTCTTTCTTCATCTCTGCCACTTTGTTGCTGAATCTTTTTGCAACCAATTTGTAGGATTTGAATGAGTTTTCTTGGGTTCCTCCTATGTGGGGTCATGATTCGATCCAATATTTAGCTTAGGGTGAAATATGGATAACAATTTGGTGACTCACGGGGACATCTTCCTACTAGATGAAGAGATCAGTTGCTTTGTCATATCTGTTGGGCATGGAGTCAAGAATAATAGTCTAATACTAATCCTACCTTTGGTTTACAATCCCGGTTGTTTGCACTCTCAAATTTTATAAAAAAAATTTAGGTGCGGGGCTTCATCGGTCTTTCTGAATGGGTATCGCATAAGAGCAACAAAAAACACCTTGACTATGGACAAAATTGAAATCGACATGCTCCAAATGGAATAGGTAGACCGTGCAAAGCACTTATTATGCTAAAAAAAAACCTACCTACACTACTCTAACCAAGAGCAAAGGGAGCTCAAACAAAGCCTGCAACTGGCAGGGAGAAATAGCTTCCCTTCCTCAAAAATGGCAGCCATGCAACTGATTTGGCACTGAACATGGCTAGTTGGATGAGTGAAAAACTAACTACAAGCTGATATTCCACCCAAATCACCAAAGTATCAACTGAAGAAAAAACCAATACCTCTTTTAGTTGCTTTGCATTTAGATTGAAGAGGTATGGTAGTTGATCCTTGGTGCTTTGTAGCTCATCCTCATGCCCTGAAATGGGCATGACTAGATTTGGCTTCTCCTTTGGCTCCAATGAAGCCAAATACCTGATTGGGCAAGGTCTGATCCATTTGATATGCCCATTTCTCTAATTTTCCACTCCAAAAATGGAGTCTTCTTGTAGACCTCTTTGGGTGAATGGCATGGAAGGAATGGTGGAACTCTTCTATTGTTTCTCTTCTTCCTCCTGTGAAGAGCATGGAAGGTTTGAGTCTCCCAAACTAGATTCCAAAAGGATGCTATAAAGTACAGACTGCTACAAATGAGTGCTCTCCTTCATGACAAAAGGTTCACATATTTGAAGGGTGAATGAAGGAGAAAACAATAGAAACTCAACTGGTTCTTCTCCATCAAAACAGTCCTCCAAATCAGACAAGTACTCTGCTTCATTGTTGTCCTACTGCAAATGTTCAACCTCTTCCATGGTGTCTTTTTGGTTTGCAACTTGTTCACCATGGTTTCTTTCATCCTCCAACATGAAGTTTGAAAGATCAAACTCTTCTCCAACGTTAGAGCTCAAGAAAGATGAAGTGGAAGGAAGAACTGAAGGTTCTTCTATAGCCTATTTTGTGTTCAAAGCCTTTGGATCTACATTTTTCTCCTCCACAACTAGAATGTACTCCTCTTCTTTTGGATTTGGAGCAGCTTCTCCTTCCTCTGTTGTTTGAAGACCATCTTGCTCTTGATTGAACTCTTCCTCTAGCATGAAGTTTTCCATATCAAACTCCTCAAACTGCTTCTCTAGAGGACAAGTTGGGACTGCAATATTTCTTTTAGAGCTTTCCTCCAAAATGGATTCATCAACCAAAACAGGCCCTTCAAATGAAAGCAAGAAAACACCAATAATGTCTTCTTCTTCTGCTGCTACAAACTCTGATTTGGTCTCATCCACTTGCTCCTTTCCAATGGGACTTTGAGCTGATTTGTTTTCTCCTTCCTTGGCTGATTGGGCAGTTTGAATTGGATCAACATTCTCTTCACTTAAAGTGCCAACATGGACACTACATTCTGAGTAAATTGACTACTGATTTTCTTCTTCCTTTTCTTGTTCTTTCTCTACTACAAATTCAGTCTTAGCCACCACTGGCTCTTCAAATTTCTTCTCCTCTGAAGGCTTAACCAGAAAAGGAATCTCTGTTATCCCAAACCTAAGAGCTAAGCTCACTAAGATTTTAACCATTTCTTCTTCTTTCACTTCTTCTTCTTCTTGTCCTTCATGACTGATTTTTAAAATTTCTTCTTCTCCACATGGAATTGGGAAGGCAAGAGAAGGAGTGGGTTGGGATTCAACCATTTTTTCATTTTTTTGTGGTGGTGGAAGAGATGAAACTTCTTGTTTCCTTGGAGTGGAAGGTATTTCTTTTTTCTCTTGTGGAGGGGATTTGGATTTGGAAGAGAAGAGGGTAGAAAAGATGAGATGGGATGGGAGACTAGGGGATGGAGGGATGGTTTTCACAACTGGAGCAGCATTGGTTGGGTTTACAACTTGACATTGTTGAAATGGTAAAGCTTGAGATGAAGAAGAAGAAATACAAGGAACTGTTGAATGACTTACCCATTGACAAGGTTGATTTAGACTTTGCTCATATGCTTCTATCTCCTCAATCCATTGTGCAAGTTGGGGCAGCATCTCAATTATGAAGTCCAACTTCTCTTGAGGGTTGTAGTGTCTTGGAAAAGGGCCTTCCCATGGACAGGGTGCCCTACAAACAATTCTAAATGCCTTCATTTGAGCTGTAGCTCTTGACTGCACCATGCCAATCTCCATTTTTTGGATCTTCTCTAGCAGACCAACATTTTGCATTTGATTTTCTTCATTGTTTGCATACCCCTACTCTTGGAAAGCTCCATAGCCAAACTAATTTTGGCACTGCTGCTCATAGGGGTAACCATGCTGATTTTGGATTTTCTCAAAATGCTGATTTGAAGGATTTGTAAAGCTTATTGGAGTTGGAATGTGTTGTTGCTACTATAGATGTGAATTCCATGGTGGAAATGAAGTCATGATTGCACAACTTCATGGAATGGAATAATGAAAGAATATGGAAAGAAGGATGAATGGAAGTGAATGGAAAATAGGTCTGCAACTTAGAGAATGAGTTGTTTACCAGATGGAGTCACCAGATGTGCAAATTAAAGCTTCTAATAAGCTGGAAATTGCAACAAGTGCACATCAATCTTGTTACAATGAAGTGGAGACCTCTAAGGTCCCACCGGGTGTGCCAAAACTATTAGTGCGAAATAAAAGCACCCCCAAATGATTTCTAGAGATTTTCTTTTCTAAGGTAGAATCATTTGGTGTGATTGCATAACATGGAACTTTTCCTAAGGTGTGGGACCTTACAAATTGGAAAATCTCTCCAGATTAAAGGTTGGTTCCTTATTCCTCTGTTTAGGTGCATACGTAAGGATTCGTAGAGGATCTATATCTATACCTAGTCTAAAAATTTCCAAGGAGATAGGGATAAAAGAGTATAGAAATAAGAAATAACTAAACTACCAGGTGATGCACCAAAGGAATGATGAACACTTAGTTTTCCTTTGACACGAACCAATAAAATGCATACAATAAACAAGCACAGATAGCTAGATCTATAATGAGAGACCAAATAGAAGCAAAAGAAACAAGAAGGATCTGAAATTGATCACAAATGTATTTTATTGCTCTATAGATTGATATAGTTCATTACAGAATATCCAAAAGGAAGAAATATAAAAAAAATTTAATGGAAGGCCTAAACCCCACAAATCTTTTGCCAAAATGAGAAGGGAGCCTACAAAACTAAGAATATCCAATCCTTTATAATGAATATTGCCCCCAAATTTATAGATTTGATCTGAGAGAAGAAAGAGAGAGAGAGAGAGAGAGAGAGAGAGAGATGGAAAATGTGGGTCAAAGCTTAACCACCATTGTTAATGATTATACTAAAATCTACCCTGAATCCATCTTTTTTCATCGATCCTTGGTTCAGTGCCTTGGAGGAAGAGGAAATGATGAAATAGATCGAATCCGATCTAGTTGTTGAGACTGATGATCCTACATTGAAATATTGAAGATGTTTCTCTAGTTTTATTCCACCTATCTTCCCAAAAAATAAAATTTTAGAATCCCATGGTGTAGACAAGATCGATATCTTTCCAATAGTATAAGATTTGCAATCTCTCTTGAGCTCTGGGTCGAAAGATATTCCCATTCAAATTTTGAATCGATTCCTGCATAAAATGGGTGGGAAAAAATTTGAAAAATGGGTCTCCCTTTTGGATTGGGACATGTGGCAGCTAGATTAGGACAAAAATTGGGTCCATGGGTCTATAATTTACATTTTTTTTTGCAAAAAATGCAAAACTTTAAATCCCCGCAGCCCCAAAAACTCTGCATGAACACGTGGTTCCTTTTGGTTGGTTGGTAAATGTGCTACCATATTTACTTTTATGCCTTTTGGATAAAAGGAAAACTTTCACTTTTTTCACCGACTCCTCGCCTCGGCTTTGACTTAGGCTCAAATACTAACTTTTCCTCTTGGTGGAATCATGGGCATTTTGTAACTTTTACTCCTTTTAGGGTAAAGGGAAAGAACTAAATTTTTCCCGAAACCCCACCTTCCCTTGGGACATAGGTCATCTGGCACTCACTCGGGAACCTTTTCTCCCTTTAACCCTTAAAATAGTGCCCTTAAGGCACTTGAAAGCTTCCACCAAACCTAGCTTATGCATTGAATATTCAACTAACCCTACCCCCTTTGAGAACATGTGGAGCAACGCAGCTTGCTTGTTTGAATCTAACCCAAAGTCACCCTTGGTGGAGAGTTGAGTTGACACTTGTTGACTTCCATTTGCTCTATGGAATTTTACATGGTTCTTCTCATTTTAGGCTTTGGGCTACCTAGTGAACTCACACTCATTTGGGTCTCTGCTCGGGGACCAACTCTTGGAGATGCGCCACACTAACACTTGGCATTCTCTACTTACACTTTAATACTTAGCCATTTTTTGAAGCTTTCTACCTGCCCCTTGACTCTTTTTGACCATTTTCTATGTGGAGGGCTGGTACAAGTTTAAACTCCCATTTTTGTATTCACTTTGGAGAATCACTATTAAGACACATGTCTCTTCCATTGCCTCCTCCCTACTTGGTCATTTTTTAACCTTTTGCTGAACCGTTTCAAGCCCGAGGAATTTGGTCCTTCTTCATTTTTCCTTCCTCTTACTTCTAGATCCTTTGTAGGATCTTCCTTCTTGTCTAACCCTGCTATTTTATAGTTATTCCTTCCTATAACTTGGAGAATGGATTTAAGATGTAGAAACAGCCTAACAAAGTCATTTTTTTCTATATATGATCCTTTTCTCTTTCTTCATCTCTGCCACTTCATTGCTGAATCTTTTTTGCAACCAATTTTTAGGATTTTAATTAGTTTTCTCAGGTTCCTCCTATGCAATATCATGATTCAATCCAATATTTAGCTCAGGATGAAATATGGATAGCAGAAACCATTCTAGATCATCATCATATCCTTAAACTCTCATCAAGGTCCATAATGCAACCATTCATCAAACTAATAATCAAAACACAATAGAGTCATGATGTCCCACACATCTTATTATCATGCTAACTAGATTAAAGCAGCAAGATTCAAGATTAAAAATCAATTAGAAATTGATAACATGGTTCAATCATTGTTGAAGAGAAGTTGGTATTACAAAACACTCTTCATAGAAAATTTATATATAATGTGACTTATTTTACTGCAACCTTCAAGTCGTTTAGAGGCCTTTGGTTAGGAGATCGCTAAAATGATGACACATGTCATGTTTAAGAAATGATTTCTAAATTTAACAACTATAAAATAAATTAATGCATGTCTTCCATAATGGTTGGGAGAGAGGAAAAAAATTTGAAAATCTGCATGGGGCTCGAGATTACCAAAACATTTAATTTCTACAATTCACATACAAATGAAACCAAATGATAAACATGAGTAATAAAAACTTCTATAAAAAAAAATTTGTACTCTTGAGATACAATGGTGGATTCAATTTTCACTAATTCAAAAACCATTAGATGGATACACCGAGGTTTCCCATTAAAGAGCCAAGAGTGTTTTCCATTGGCAAATTGAGAAGCATTTTCTGAGCAAGTTTTGTAGCTAGGGAATCCAACCGTATGTTATAGAAATATCAGACCTTTTTACAATATACGGATCTCAACCTCTATTCTCTCGATTATAGATACTCATTGGTCAATGGAGGTCATGTGTTTTATGTAAAATATCTAGAAAAAGTTTCCTTAAATTGGTAGCATATTAATTTAAGGACAACACATTGAATAAAGACACAAGTGAAAATTTACACGGTCACATTATAAATAATCCATGATATATTTGTATTTCAAGTTGAATGTCATCAGATATGTAAATCCAAGAACGCAGACTTGATCAAGACTATGTCGGTGAATGCTTGAGATCAAATGAATAGAGTACAACACACTTTCAATTTGAATAACCTAGATGAGCTTGTAGGATAGAATAAGATCCAACTATGAGATCACATACTAGATATGAATGTAGTCATAGGTGTAAGCACACAATTATCCAAAAATAAGGTTTCGATGCGAAAAAAATATAATAGAAATATACAGAGATCAATAAAATGGTGACCATGAATCAATACCGACATATAGAACATTAACAGTGACTCTTATATGATATAATGTTCCTCTGGAAGAATTTTAGTCTTCTCCTTTTCAAGTGCTATGTGTTGATCAATTTTGTGAATGTTTAATCTAATAATAATGAAAACAAAATGGTTTCCAATACCATGGGACCCACCAGTTTGTGCATGCTAATTATGAACATTTGCCTATGTGAAACCTAAAACATTGATGAGAGGATTATTTTAAAAGACTCATTTTTATAATTCATCTTGTTCTCATAGATCACTCTCACTTCACATCGGCCATTGGTCTAATACTAAATGAAAATTTGGTCGAGTTTAGAACAAGATTTAAGACACAAAACTAAAAACTTGAAATGATAGAGATTGAATTCAAATCATATGGGATAGTTAATAACTTAGATCTTATAAATATGTAGAGAAGTATCTATATAATAGAAGGCCTATAATAACTCATATAAATTCTCTCTTAAACATTCACAAGATGATAAAACAACTCATAAAATAATCTCCTAAATATTTGAATTGTTACTAACTACCAATCATACGTGAAATGTATGATGGAAATGCCGAAGGGGATATATTGAAGAATTCAAAATGGAGGGAGAGAATTAATGGGAGAGGAAGAGGGGCGAACAAGAAGGGGTATGAGGGTAGAGAATTGCAAGGGTGTGGAAGTTGGAATGGGGAGGTAATTCGAAACTCCACCCTCAAACAACCACATGAAATTTCTTTGAATCGTTCAATGTTAAAAAGGTGGGTTGTATAAGATGTTGATGCAACTGCATGTGGAGATATTTCATAATGTAAGGAGTGGTCAAAAAATAATGGTGAACTAAAAAATTGTTTACAATTTCATCTCTTACATTTATTGGGTAGGTAACATATATGTAAATGCAAGGGGATTTCCAGCACATGTTTCATGAGAAACAATAGAGACATGAAGATATGGAGTGGACCTAACATCAAAAGGTAGTGAATACACATACATTCCACACTTATCGCTTCTTGTAACACTTTGCAAGCTCGATTTGTAGTTTCAAGGTCAAGTAATTATTGAAAAAATAGGAGATGTAGGAGCACTCATCAATAATTGAGACCATTCAATGATTGGAAGTATGAAAAAAATGAATATTTTTTCCATCGATTAATATTTTCTATTTTTTTATTTTACTTTTTTATGGTGTTAATTTTTTTGAATGGACAAAATTAAAGCAATTGTTAATATGGAACTTAATATGCTAAATATGATAGATCAATTTACTTCGATAAAAATATTTGAGAAGTGAATAATATGGGAAGATATTTCCACATATTTACAACACCATTAAAATTTATTTTGTACCAAGGAGAAAATAAGGATGTAAATTTTTTTATGGGATATATGATTAAATAATTATTGAGTAACATGTGTCCACTAAAACAAAAACTAAAAATACATTATATCATGAAAATATTAATCACTTGTGATGGTGAAAAAAATTGTTATAGGGTTGTTGATAAAAATGATGATTAGGGCATTGTTCTCGAGGGTCACTCATTAAAGCTATAAATAAAAAATTAAACTCAAATATAAAATAGTACGTGTTAGTGCGAATCATAGCACCTATGAATGTCCTGGGTGTGATGTGGGACATTCGGTGGGATTACACAACATGGGACAATCTCTCAAGCTATGGGACTTACAAATTTTGAGATGGACCTTCAGAGAAATATGGTTCTTGATTCCTAATATACCTACCATAAGCTACTCTAGTACAGCCAGAACCTATTCTATCCTATTCTAACCATTCCAAGGGGACAAAGAGAGAGAGAGAGAGAGGTTGAGAGAGTCTACACTAAGTGGTGATACACTAGAAAAGGAAGTTGTTGAATCACATATCCGACTTCCGAAGTGGAGAGAGTTGAGCAGAGGAGAAGGTGGAAAGATGCACCACGTACTGCAGATAAATTTCACACAAAACACCACTTCAAAAACCATTAAGCACAGCTCCCGAGACGAAAAAAACATCGAATATGCACAATATACCTTGAAATAGTGAGAGGTAAGAAGAGACCACAAAATAAGCCAAGGATGGACAAATGCATCACAAAACAAATTTATTACTCCAAAATGTTACATGGTACATCGTTAGTGGGAAAGAGGAAAGAAAACATAATTAAAAAGCCATGGGAGGAGGCTTAGACTCCGCATTCTAACCTAATGAAGAAAGAGAGAGGGGGAAAAAGGAGAAACAATGACCAACCATTTGATATGCCCCTTAATTTCAATATATAGGAAGAATGAGAGAGAGAGGAGGACAAATTTCAAATCCTACTTCAACCACCTCAAGATATTCATTGAATCCTACTTTGAAAGCTCATACATTATCAATCAATGCCCCTCTCAAATCTGCTTACAATTTTTCGATTCGGTTCCTCGGCGGATCAAATTAAATCTAGTCTAGTAGTTAAAGAAATCTGATTACTCAGTATTAATGTCGTAGAAAATGTTTTCCCATTTTTCACCCAATAAATCCTATTAAGAATGATATTTTATGTTTCCATGGTGTAGAGGGTGTCGAGATGTTTCCAAAAATTCTTCTCCCACCCAAATCCTAGCTTTTGAGTCAAAAGATATGACCATTTGAATATTTGGGTCGAGGGAGCACAATATTTTAAAGAGTCTGTCCATACCAGTCCACATAGTAGCCTTGCACATCTAGGATATTCGCCCCTACCTTTCACTTCGAAATTATGCCAAATTGACATGTGGCAAAACTTTCACAAGATCCTTGGGTTTCTTTGTATATTGCCTCGATCTCTTTGTTTGGCAAGCCAAAAGTATGACCCTGGACATGTGGAGGCTCGACGCTTGTTTGGGAACCCGCCCCAAATTTTACCTTTGAAATAGTGTTGCAGACCGACACTTGACTCCCTCCACTAGCCTACCTTTTCATTAACTATTCAACCCCGAGACTTTTCCTTTTTCAAAACACGGGACACGTGGAAGGCCCACACTCATTTGAAAACCCGCTCAAGATTTTACCTTTGAATGAGTGTCAATAAGACACATGGTGCCTTCTTCCTACACCCTTATGCTTAACAAATTTTTGCCCACTTAACTTTTTAATTTGGAATACATGGCGAGATGCACTCATTTGGGTCTCTGCTCTTTGGATTTATCTTTGATGTAATGTGGTTTGGAAAATTGGCACCTTCTGCTAAGTCTAAGACTTTTCAACGGCAGTGAAAATTTTTGTGCTATGGACATGTGGAGGCTTGGCACTTGTTTCATTTTTTGGATTTTGGATTAATATTTGGAGGTGATCCGTTTGTACACTTGGCAACTTATGTTGTCTCCTTTGTACTTGGTCATTTTTTTACTGGTTCTCAATCATTTGTAGATCCCGAAGACTTCAAACCTTCTTTATTTCTTTTCCTTTGAGCCTCTAGTTTTCTTCCTTTTGTTTTCTCCTTCCCCGACCTGCTACTCCATTATAGAGCCTTCCTATAACTTGTCTATTGGATTTGAAGCATGGGCTTGTACGACGTAACCATTTCTTGAATTTCTTCCGACACGGGGTCGTGGATGATCCAATTTTGTCAAGGGAAAAAATTGAGATAACAATACATTCTATAGAAATCCATTTTATTTTTTCATACATTCACTCACAATATTGGTCTACTATTACAAGAAATTTTTTGTTTTGCCCAACTTTTCATATAAAATATTTTGAATGGTTGGTTTAAAAATGAGTTGGAATTTTCTATAGGTAGATTTTTTTAGTCTATCCCTCAAAATTATGTATTTACGTAGAAATTTTAAATTCAATTTAGAGTGTACTATGGAAAAGACAGAGGAGATACCGTTAGAATCGACTTGGGACTACATACATTCATGTAGGTGTGTGATAATATGAAATTATAGAGATTATTGTCAAAGACCAAGACCATTGAATGACACCATCTTACGTTGCCTCCACCGCCAGCCTAACATTCAATGCCTCATTATTGACACCAAAAAAATCTAGGTGGCCATGAATTCCACCAACACGTTGTTCAATGCCAATGAATCATCGCTTAACATATTTTTGATTCTTCTGCGTAGAGAAAATGAAGCTCTTTCCTTTAAAGGTTGTTAACATCCAAGAATGAACTTCAATTCAAGGACTATTAACTCTAGTGGAGGACATTTTTTCCATGGTTCTTATGAAAATGAAGGAAATCACAGAGGCTTATTTGGGGCTAGAGATGATCCCACATATTTGACGGTTATTCTCTTTTTCTGAACAACTCCATTAATGGTTGAGTCAGAGTCAAACAAAATAGAAAATGAGTGATTTGGTGTAGAAATATAAATCATTAATGAGTACATTGATATTTTGGCTGGTATAGTTGAGATGGAAGAGAAATTTAATCTAATATTATGGTTTAATATCATAGACAAGGATAGGATTAATAACAACTAGCGACCCACATGGCTCGCAACGATAGAAAATGAGTTGGATGGCTCCATTGAGTATGAATCATTGATGGGTTTTTAGAGAAGAAGGGAAATACCTTTTGACACTACCGATAGCCACAATTATAACCTAGGGCACTTTGTTACTCAAATTCGATGAAAAATGTCCTTTGTTACCCTTGAGGCTGAAACAAAAACACCCTTTTCTACACCCCCAAATGTTGCAATTTCTGCTAATTTTGTAAATTTTCTACGAAGCTCAAAAACATCTACTAATGACACAAAAAGTTGTTTAAGAGATGTGGGGAGGAGTGGAAGGTCCACTAATTTTCCAAGCAGGTTAGGGAGTGAAGCCATGTGTAGGGCTTGAGTTGTATTAGTCCAAGTAGAAAAGAAGTAGCCCAAGCCGTAGTGCAAAGATATGTACACCATTTGAAATTCAATTGCTATCGATTAAATTTTTATAGATATCGATGAGGCAAGGCTAATCTCACTTATAAATTCCTTTGGCATAATAAATCTCTCACTTAATTAACAAGACATTTATATTTATTTATCTTAACATTATGTTATATTTGAAACCATATAAATGTGAGCACTAAAAAATTTAATTCCTAATGATAGAATGCAAGAAGTGAAATTCTAGAGAGTGAATTTCATGTTGATAGAATTGTTTAAGTGTCTTACGCTAAATAAGATAGTGGTTGTTGGGGAGAATATAGTTTTACAAATCGTAATCACATGGAAGATGATTTTATGATGCATCATAATGTGATAAAACAAGAGTTTCTATAAGTTTTTAGAGATCTTGTTGTGTAAAACAAGAATGTTATTACACAGCTAAGTCTTTTAGAGAGCATAAAACTAGAAACCATAGTTTAGGGAAATGAGAAGGAATTTGAAGTTGAATGCGTGAAATTAGAAACTCATAAAGGTGGAGAAGAGGGGTATATAAATGAAGTTGTGCACAATGATGAAAACAAAATAAAAATTAATAAAGATGGAGTGGTGATGTGGATCTAGTTGCAAGAGCTTGAAATACCTCCAAAAAAAACACAAATAGTTTGCAAATATAAACCAAAAGCTTCAAAATAATTTTCTTCCCATTCTGAATCCACACTAATAATTTACATCATTACAATCTTCATTTTAGTTCCCATCAATTAAAAATAAAACCCTAAAATGTAAAAATCCCTAAAATGCCAAAAATTATGTGCCAAGTATTCCTTCACAAATTAAGGCTCACGTAAAATTTTGAATTATCCTAAGAAGGAAAACAAAAGTTTTAAAAAATTTAGACCTAATAAGAATAAAAATGTTTGGAGCTAATTTTATACGATTAGATGAAGGAATTTGGACCCGAGAAGTTTATGAAATGGAAACAATCTCTCTCAAGAAAGGTTGGCCCCAACATAATAATAATGAATATCTACCATCGTGGAAAATTTCAAGACAATCCAACAATCGGATAAAAATTTATGGCCTTCACAAGTTATGCTCTGAATCAATCTCCCAGTAGGAAAGAATTTTTTTATGTCAAGATCACAACACCCCGATTGCTTGTAAGTGAATGGTTGAGGCAGTCAGTGTAATTCATCAAACATGGAGATATCCCAAAGTGTGGGACTTTGTTATCGGGATAAACCTTCGAGAATTCGACTTCCTATTATTTCCTAGTTCAAACTACTCCAAAGTGCATATAGTTGTAGATCTAACACTAATATAATGCTTTCCCAAGGAGAAAGAGTTAGAGAAAATGTATGAAAAATAAAACCTACTCGAAGGGAAGGTGATGCACCAAAATGATATTGAACAACTTGCACATAAACACAACACAACTAGAATCTTGCAATGAAAACACAACAATAAACAATAACCTTTCATGCAATGAAAGATAAAAAGATGCAATAAAAAAGAAGAGGGCTTGAAAAATCCACCGGTCTGATTTTATTTCTTTCAGATTTCATACAATACATCACATTAAATGTTAAAGGGACATATTTTACATTATAATGTCCAGTAGGAGGTTTTGAATCTCCACAAATATATTACAATCAAGAAAGAAGGGAGGGGTATATACAAAGTGTCCAATTGGTGAAATGAGCCCCTCATTACAATATATAGCAAGAATGAGAGAAAGGGAGAGAAGAAATTAGAAATATTTTTTAATGCCTCATTTGGTTTCAACATCTACATTTACTTCCTTACACTTTGTTGCATAATGTTGACTATTGTTTTGAGATCCCTTTTGATTGTTAGGTGACTATGACCACTGTTGCAAAGTTATTTTAGCATCATTTTTCCTTTTTTTCATTCGGTCACACCTTATCATTTTGTTGTAAGTGTTTATTTATTATCGAGGTTCTTTTTAAATTACAATTTTAAACATTCTTTTGTGATCTAATTGTGCTCTCGATCATTGTAATGCTTAAGGACATTTTGTTAAAAGTTCTAATGGAATAATAAAATATTTTCGAAGTTATTTGAATTATATTTTATTAAAATGTACCTAGCATTTGAACCAATTTTTTTAAAAAAAAATAGTAAAAGGAGATTTATCTCTCATCGGAAATAGCTTATTATCAAATCTTTGCTAAGTTTTTGCGTAGAGGGAGGAGATGTTTATGAGGAGGAACCAATTTTGAGGGGAATTTTTTTGTTTCAATGATGAAGGACTGTTATTTAATTTGGAACTTAATGTTATATCTACCAACTCCTTCATCCTTCCCGAGAGCAACATGTCCTAGCACATGGCTTCACCAACAAATTTTTTTAATGTTGTTGCACACGAATTGATTTCTTTTGCTAAAACCATTTTTTTGAGCTAGAAAAGGGGGTAGAGTTTTGTGGCTACCTATCATCTTTTAATGATCTTTTGGATACACACCTTGGCATGTTTTTACCTCCTTTTTCCATATGGAGGTTGGCCACGCAGACTAAAAAGAAATCAAGATTGTGTAGGTCATGTTTTATTTAATTGGCTTAGAAGCTTTTAGGAATTTTGTCAAATGTTTCTCATATCTTTATGTTGCTTCCAAATTTTTCATACATATATAATAGGAAACTTGCAATTGAAACATATAACAAAATTCTCTTCTCCATAATTCTTGGGTGGATTTCCATACCTATTTCAAAGATATTATTTTTGCATTTCTATGTGTGTATTCTTGAAAATGTTAACTAATCAGGTTGGACACCTGTTGGTTACATATGGTGAAGCAGGATCATTTTATAAAACCCATTTTGTGCATATATTGCAATCATTGTAGTCCTTGAGACCACAGTTCTTTCAAGAAAATGCAACTTGTAGATTTTGGAGCTCCTACCATGGCCACATACCCATGCTTGTGCCAAACATGGCCATGAACATGTACGAGTGCCTAACATGTTTGAGGATAGTACATTTTGGCATGTTGTTGTTGTTTGAGCTATGTTCGGTGTGTTTGAAAATTATGGAAGTGTATTACAAGCATGATAAGCTACCCATCTCCATAATATGCTAAAATCTAACAAACCTCTTGAAATGAAACATTTTCTTTCCTGAAATTGGTATTACAATTGTGATTTTGTGGATTATGTTCAATCATTGATTAATAGTTGGTTGCTTCTAGATTTGCCTCTAGTTTTGGTCTTCTGGGTAGCTATGGATGCTTTCATTTTGAGAAAAATCCTTCGGGTAATTTTTGTCTTGAAAATATATGGTGGGTTTAGATGCCTAGCTATGAAATATCTCATATTCCCTTGAAAATTATTGTATGAAAATTAAATTTGATGTATGGGTAATGATGGGCGATTTGATTTTCTTGTAATCTTGTTGAAACAATGGGAAACAAAAAATTGCTTCGACATGGAATATTTATTCTCTTGTATGTTAAATCTATATTAGTTTAGAATATAAATTATTTTCCTTATTCTTTGTGGATATGAATTCCTGAGTGTTGTATGACCCTTTTATTAGTTAAAAACTATTACTAGCATTTTCGTTTGATGGGTAGGGTTCCATCATACATCACACAGTTTTTTGTTTTCTTTAAAGTTGTCCATTTGGTGTAATTGATTGTTGCATTTTGTGAAATGTCTGATGTTATAGGAGATAAGATTACTTACATGACATCAAGCTTTTGTAGTGGTAGTGATTTTATTAGGCGAGAAGGAAATTAATATTTATCATTATTTCTTATATGGTTGACTATTGAATGGAATGCTTCTATTTGGATTAATGCCTTAGGCTTGCAGCAAAGGATAAATTCTTAGCTAAATTTCTGATACTTTAAATATATATTTATACTTTTATAGATATAGTGTTGACTTCCGTACCTAGGTATTTTTCCTCCTTAACGGAATTCCGTTTATCCCGATTTTATTCAAAAGATGTGTTATTTTTAACCCCATTTGGGGAGGATATCTATTATATTTGGGAATTATATCAATTTTATGTATCTCACTTTTTTAATTGATAATTTTTTTATGGAATTTTGGTTGGTACATAAATATATATATATATATATATATATATATATATATATATATATATAAATATATATATATATATATATATAAATATATATATATATATATATATATATATATATATATAAATATATATATATATATACACAATTTTCTTAGCTAAATTTCTGATACTTTAAATATATATTTATACTTTTATAGACATAGTGTTGACTTCCGTACCTAGGTATTTTTCCTCCTTAATGGAATTTTGTTTAGCCCGGTTTTATTCAAAAGATGTGTTATTTTTAATCCCATTTGGGGACGATATCTATTATATTTGGGAATTATATAAATTTTATGTATCTCACTTTTTTTAATTGATAATGTTGTTATGGAATTTTGGTTGGTACATACACACACACACACACACACACACACACACACACACACACACACACACACACACACACACACACACACACTTGATGGCTATGATATAGAATGTTAATATCTTTAATGACATTGGGTTATATATATATATGCTTTGCTAATCTATGACCAGAAGTGTGGTTAAGAAAATGGCATCTAGTGATATATGTAACTGCATATTTAAGAGTGGTTCTGAATATGGTAACGAGGGTTACTTTAAAGAGTCTTGTGTCGAGGAGGTGGTAATCCATTTTATTTTATGAACCAAAACTATAGATTTATCAAGAGGGTTATGAATCTATAGTGTTATGAACTTGGGTGGGTGTTTAGAATGCTAGCTTGCATAATGGAATTAGGTAGTTTTGAGGCTTTTCGCTATTACAATCTTGAATATATTAAGTTGGAAGGTTGTTAGGCATTACCTTTTTCAAACATTGTTAGCCATCATTTCCATTCATCTTTAATAACTATGAAGCCACCTTCGAGATAAGAAGATATTGTTCATCAACCGTTTGAATATCATATTTTCAACCTTATAACCTATATGATTACATGATGGAACTCTCTTTTTCAATTGATTGTTGTTTCTAATTTATTGGCCAATGGCCCTTTTAGAATGATTGTTAAACTAGTGTTGTTTTGTGACAATGATCATAACTAGTATATTTGACTTCTCCATGAGAATGTAGATTGATGGGTTGAGTATTATATTTCAATCACATAATCTATAGGATTAAATGATTGAAATCGTAATACTCTTGACCCTTTGTTCCTAATATTATAATATTTGTGGTCATTATTGCTTGGTTGTCAAACTCTTGTTGTTTTTAGAAATATTGTTCTTAACTGAAACATGGCTTCCTTCTTAGTTAGCATGGTAAAAATTTTATTACTTGTCTTAAGATTTGATTTTTGGTGAGAGATTTAATAAATTTCTTGAATTAGAATGTTTCTTTTCATGATATTGTTAAATAGTACCATATGTTTATTATGTGTAGTTGTTATCATGCTCGGTTTTGTGAATCGACTCAGGGATAATAAAGGTGTAAATGGATTTACAAGTAGATGGGGAAAATAATTGTAAAAATTTGCATCATTTTACTAATGGAGTTCTTTTGTTCAAATCATTAATGAGTTGTAAATCTCTTGAATGGTTTTGTGAAAAATTTAGAAGAGGCTCATTGCCTTAGAATTATGTTTTGTGGAGTAATGTCAAAGCATAACCATCTGAAACTTTAAGTTGTAAATACTATTGTGAAGATACAAATTTATTCATGGAATTGTTATGAGTAGTTTTAATGTATTATAGTAATATTTATTTATAGCATATCATTGCTTGATGAAGTTTGATTACCCTTTTTGTTCCAATTCAATGTACTTTTGAATCAATTCTCACTATTGGTTTGTGTGTCTTATTGAATAGTAAATGTTTTAATCATGTTTAGTTTTCATTGTTACGGATTTTGCAAACTCCTTAAATTACAGCTTTGTGTTTAAAATCCCCCTTCCCGGTTATGTAAATAATGTCATTTTGGGCACAATAAAATGGTTTGGTAATCCTCATAAAATTTTTACAAAATAAATAAGAGGTTGTAATCCTTTCGATGAAGTCATGAGTATTTCAGTGGAAGATAAGAAAATTTTATTCACGTGTTAAAAAAACTTATCCTTACTATTGTAAGATGTAATAATAAAATCTAATTCTTGTTGTGGGCATAAAAAGGTAATGAAGGTGTAATCAATGTTTGGATTTTGGAAAATGGCTAGGCCTTAGTAAGTAGGGAAGATTGATAAAAAATAATTAAATTCTAACTCATCTGTTTGAAACCTAATATGTATTCCTTTGTTAAAATCAACCCGAGAAGCCTAAATGAAGCTTTTACCCAATCCAAATAAATTCCTATTCTCAATAATAGATTAGTTATTACTAGTGGATTCTTGAAGATAAATTCCATATAACCCTCTTCATATAACTTTACCAACGTAAATTGTAATTATCTCTTTGGTGTTATTAAACATTGATCCTTTCTTAAGGAGATATTAGCTCTAAACCTAAATACTAATCCATCTTAATTGGATTTTACTATCGTCTTCGAATATAAGGGAGCTTCAAATAAGTTTCATTAGCGTGAGTTTAGATGATAGAATCGTGGCTTTGAATTCCTCCATGTTTTAACAAACGAATTAAAACAAATATTTTTCATATTAAAGATGAACTTAAGTTAATTACCGAGTTATGCAAATCATGCTTTGTAAGAAGAGTTATGCAAATCGTAACATATCCTAGAACATAAGATAAGTTTTTTAAGTTATTTTAGTAAACTAAGAAAACTTAAAAGATTTTCACCATGGGATGCCCCTAACTGTATGTGTGTTTTGTGGTTGGACTAATATGTGATGTCTTGTCGAAATGGGAAGTGAATAGTTTCATGATGGGTGTCATACATTTCCTTGTACCTATGTGGTAAATTTTGTGTCAAACCTATTGATATTTGGTTGTATCCCATTGTGATCACTTGTGGTGTCGTAATAACTTCAAGAAAAAAAATTATTTGTTAATTTTCATGTTGTTCTTGTGTGTGTGTGTCTTAAGTGTTTGTTACATCTTTCTTCAACCTCCAAAAAATGCATTAAAATATCTTGGAAGAATTATGGGTGCCACTAAAAATCCCTTACCTCCACGTACCTTGCCTTGTTGGGGAAAACAGAAGCCCATACCTTATCATTTCGGGTAGGTGAGAAATCTAGAACCATTCTTCTAGAATAGAGGATTGTATTTCCCCATTTTGAAATATTTAATCTTATTAAAATTAAGAAAATTGTCCGTTGTTGTGTAGATGACACCGAGACTTCCCAAAAATTCTTAACTTGTGAAAATCCGCACTCCTAATCAAACATTATGGCCATCAGAAGATGAGGGTACCATACTTGTAATAAATGAAAGTGCCCCATCTTCTCTTTTTCAAACTCTGAAAATGCATTGCGACCTCAGAAATCTAAAATTTTAGACCTTCGAGATTTGGAACATTGGACATTTTCATTTTAGAGTTAGGGTTACTATTCATCTTCCTGGTGACAAATTTTTCGAAACTCAAAACCCCAAAGTTTAAATTCAGATTTTGTGTTTCAAACTTCAAGTTATGACTTTCATGCTTTGAGGCTTCACAGTTCCAAAATGTTGAAACCCTAAAGTCTGAATTTTGGACTTTAGGTTACAGGTGGTTTTTGGGACTTTGGGTTTTGGGGATTTCAAGACTTCATCTTTCAAGGTTTTGGGACTTTGACTTTTAGGGGTTTCGGGACTATGGCTTTCGGGGGTTTCGGGACTTCCGGTTTTAGGGGTTTTGATACTTTTGTGTTTTGGGGATTTTAAGACTTTTTGTCCATTTGAGCACATGGAACCTAAAAAATGCAAAACCCAATGTCTACATTTTAGACTTTGGGTTTCAAACCTTTTGCTCATTTTTCCGTGTTTCTTTTTGTCACCCCCCGACTTTTTCTTTAGCCTACCTCTGAACGACCCCACCTCAAAAGTCTGAAATTCAGACTTAGAATCCTTTTCATTTCTGAACTTCTATAATGTGCTTGACATGCTTCAAAATTCTTGGCCAATCCAAAAATTCAAGCTCCCATGACTAAATCAATCTCTCCATTTTATTTTTGTCTAAGGTGACGTTTTTCTAATTTTTCTTGAGGGGAAAAATTTGATATCAAATTAAGCTCCTACCAATTTAATTGAGGAATTCATTTAATTTTTCCTTTTCAATATTATTAGGTTCCCACCGACAAATGAAAATATTTTATTCCTTCGCAAATCTTTCCTTTTCACGAAAACATCTACTATAGCTCTCATGTCTAGTAAAGACTATCTTAAGGACTAAGACAAAGCATTACCCTTTCCTTTTTTATCTTCACAATATTCTACTCCGAATTTATTTGTTCCTCCTCTACACCGTTTTCATCATGACATGGAAAATTATATAATTCATAAACATTAAAAACTAGTGAGATATCAATGTTTTTAGGTGAATCCGCCTTGTAGTCATTATCACTCATTTTATTAGATTCTTACACATCCCAATATTTTTATACTTTAGTTTATTATATGTCTGGAAGCCTCTCCTTTCTAAGATGAATCATCACCATGTCTCCTTCAAATACACTTACTCTCCTATAGACATCTAAAACTACTTTATATTGTCCATTAATAACTTTAAGCACTTCCCTAACTTCATTCTACAACTATAGAATGTGTTATGCAAATGCTTATACATAATCACTAGTTTTATCTTCACTAGGTAGTATAATCGGATCAAGCACTCCATTAGGATTCCTAACACAAACAATATGGAATGGAGACCTTATTATTAACCTTTTCTTGAGCTATTATAGGGAAACTCAACTTGTGGTAAAGATAAATCCCTTTATTTTGGATTTTCTCCAAATATGCAACATATGATATTGATGGACGCTGGAAGAAGAATATATATTGCTATTGCTATTTCAAAAGATACAAAACACGCCTTTATATAGGCCAGCTGAGGAGCGCCGTGAGGGAAGACAGTTATACAACTGTCTACTAACAAATATTAAAACAAAATGTATTAACTTGCTAACATTCCCCCCCTTAATACATTGCTCTTACAAATGTACCCCCTAAACAAATCAAACTTCACCTTGCCGAGAGGCTTGGTGAGAATATCTGCAACCTGAGAATCAGTAGGGCAGTACTGGAGCTGAATTTGGTGGTTCAAGACCTATTCACGAATGTAGTGACATTCGACCTCAATATGCTTTGTTCGTTCATGGAAAATAGGATTCTTCACAAGCTTCAACACACCTTGATTGTCGCAGTGAATGATGGGAGGTTTCTCTTCAGGAATCCCTATATCTGCAAGAATGCGACGTAACCAAATTGCTTCGCACACAGCTCCTCGTGCAGCGCGGTATTCAGCCTCAGTGGATGAGAGAGCAACAACAGTTTGCTTCTTGCTGATCCACGAGATAGGTCCAGACCCGAGATGAAAAACATATCACAAGAAGTGGATTTCTGTCATCAGCGGATCTGCATAGTCCGAGTCATGTATATCCTGTAAGAAGAACTGAGTGTTCTTCTGATACTCCAGACCAAAGTCAACTGTACCTCGGACATATCTCAACACATGCTTTGCTGCTATCCAATGACATTTCTTCGGCTCTGCATAAATCGGAGAGATAGCTCACCGCAAAGCAAAGATGCATTGCAGTATAAGTCAAGTAAATGAGACTCCCCACAAGCTGCTGTAGTGAGTGCCATCTACTGTGGTGAATCACGGAATCTAGATAGTTGCAAACCTTTTTCCATAGGTGTGGACATTGGTTTACAATCGACATCCCATACTTTTCGGGAGTGTCTTGGCATATTTCATCCGGGACGAAGATATGATTCTTCTTTTGCCATATCTCTAAGCCAAGACAATAGTGAAGTAGCCCCAAATCGGTCATGTCGAAGGATTTCTTCAGATCATTCTTTACATCATCTACAAGATTGTCAGAACTTCCTGTGATCACAAGATCATCTACGTACAAAACCAGAATGACAATCTCTGTTCCTACCTTCTTGATATACAAATTTGTATCTGAGGGGCTACGAGTGAATCCATGCTGCAATAGGTGATCATCAATTTTTATATACCATGCCCTAGGTGCTTGTTTAAGTCCATAAAGAGACTTTATCAGACGACATACCTTGTGTGGTTGATGCTCGTCTACAAACCCTTCAGGTTGGGCCATGTACACTTCTTCTTGCAGATCACCATTTAGAAAAGCACTCTTGACATCCATCTGCTGAAGTTTCCATCCATTTTGTGCTGCCAGTGCACATACAACTCTGATGGTTTTGATCTTCACAGTGGGTGCAAAGGTCTCGTCATAGTCAATTCCTTCTTGCTGAGCATAACCCTTTGCAACAAGTCGTGCTTTGTGTTTGTCGATTGAACCATCTGCCTTATATTTTGTTTTGAAAATCCATTTGCAGCCAATGGATTTCTTACCTGGAGGCAGATCGACAAGTTCCCACGTCCGATTCTGAATCAGGGAATCATATTCAGCATCCATAGCTTGTTTCCACTGTGGTTGGTCTAATGCCTCACGAACAGTGTCAGGTTCGGTGCTCTCAACAACTGAACTCATGAGTGCAAAATTTACCTCATGTCTAGCTTGACTTCGTGTTCTAACTCCCGTAGAAGTACCAGGAAGTGAGTTCAGGTGTGCATCCCTGATAGTACTCTGGACCCATTTCGGACGTTGGCGCTGCTGATGTGAAGATGTGTTTTCCAGTGTGCCAAGATCAATGAACAAATCTCCACTCAGCTCTTCTTCTCTCTGAGAAGAATCATCTTGCTCATCATCTGGATGTGTGAGCAATCTATGTGACGAGGTCGGTACTGGATCTCCATTGTGTGGCAAGGAGTCAAAGGACGACTCATCACATACCACATCTCGACTCTCGTAGATCTTCTTCGTCTCAGGATCCATGAGACGATATGCCTTTGAGGTAGTACTATACCCCAAGAAAAGACATGGCAGTGTCTTTGGATCGATCTTCTTCCTTCTTTTATCTGGAACATGCATATATGCAGTACAACCAAAAACTCTTAAATGATGAATAGAAGGTTTACGACCAGTCCATACCTCTTCCGGTGTCTTGTTCTGCAAGATCTTCGTGGGTGCCCGGTTGAGTAAATACACTGCTGTCTGGACTGCTTCTGCCCAAAACTGATCCTCCAACTTGGCGGTCGAGAGCATACAACGAGCCATCTCCATGACAGTCCTGTTGTGGCGCTCGGAAATCCCGTTCTGTTGGGGCGTATAGGGAGCAGTCAAATGTTGTTGAATGCCATGCTGCTTCAGGTATGCTAAGAACTTCTTTGACACAAATTCCCCCCCTCGATCTGAGCGGAGGAGAAGAAGAGGCTTCCCAGACTGCCTGGTGGCTTGCTGGTAGAAGGTTTGGAAATTTGCAAGTGCCTCACTCTTCTTCCGAAGGAAATATACCCACATTTTCCGTGAGTAATCATCAATGATGAGCTGAAAGTACACAAAACCTTGAAAGCTAGGCGGCGGCGGGGTCCACACGGATCGGTGTGAACGACTTTGAAGATGCTCTGTAGAATGATAAGAGCTCTGTTTGAATGGACCTCTATGTTGTTTGCCCATGAAGACATCTGAGCAAACGAGTAAGGAATGGGAGAGTGGAGGAAGCCCTCTTACCATTTCCTTCGCCTTTGAGTTGATGCGAGCCCCGGCGAGAAAGATGACCATATCTAAAGTGCCAAAGTGCGGTGGACTCTGCCGTTGATGCGAGAGAGCAACGCTAGATGAAGTGACCGCATCCGGTGCAAATAGACGGCCCTTCGAAATGCTTGAGCAATGGTGACTCTCACAGGGAAATGATGCGGGACTTGACCCCTTTTTCAACAAAGAATTCAACTTTGCATTCTATGGTTAAGAAGTTGACTTACGAACAAAAGATTTGAAGTCAAACTGGAACATAGAGCACCTTTGTCGATGTACATCTTCGTGTTCCAAGAGGAATGATGACATCACCAATCCTGCTGCAATATACTCTTGATTATCTGCAGTGGTGATCCGATCTCCAGATGGGCGGTCACTCGAGTATGGAACAACTTCTTGTTGCCGGTCATGTGTTCTTTGGCACACTGAATCAATCAACCGACATCTTCGGCGGTGCGAAAGTCGTGAGACTAGAACAATGTCGAATGAGTCGTATCTCAGTACCTCTTCATCGAGGTGGCTTCTGTTTGACGAGCAATGTGGCCCTTCTGCCTCTGATTACGAGCATGCCATCGGGATTTCTTAGAATATCCTCGGCCAGAAGTGCTCTCTTCGCCAGAATTTCCATACTTGCGACCGTTGTAATAACAGTTCGCAGTCGTGTGCGTATCCGTGGAGCAAATGTGGCACCACCGATCCGCCTTGTGATTATCTTTATACAGGGTGGCATGTGAAGATGGTGCTTGAGCATCTTTTGATTTTGGGGGCTGATTGCCCTTTCCGAGGCTTATGTTTTTGCCTCGTGATGAGAGCCTTGTCTTCGAAGGCTTCTTGTACATTTTGCATGGCTTCTTCCTGCTGGAGATAATTCACCAGGGTTGCAAAACTCACCTCCTGTTGAGTAATTGTCAACGTGGTGATCAGTGTCCAAAACCGTGACGGAAGAGCTCGCAGGGTGAGCGGGACAAGCAACTTGTCGTCCACTTTGGTTCTCCAGTGCGAGAGAGTTACTACACGTAACTCGGCTACACGCCGTAAGAAGCCTGCTCTACCGATTCGCCTTCATGCATACTCATCGTATGAAGCTTTGTCAAGTTGCTGACTTTGGCGTCGATTCTTAGCTTCGTAGATGGTACACAATGTGCTCCATGCGAGAAGAAGCGATTGCTTCTCGAATGTATGGCTGCACCTCATCGAAAAAGGCGAGGGTGATGAGCATGAGTGCTTTCGCATCAGCCTTTTCATATTTTTCCAACAGATCATCGTCTGCGGGAGGCGTCTTTGCCAGAGACAATCCCCCAAAGATCTTCGAATTGAAGAATCGTCCGCATTTTGGTTTTCCATGCGGCGAAATTTGGCCCTTTCAAGAGTTGGGCATCTGATAGCAATATTTTTGGAGCAGACATTTTTGCAATTTGCCGACTTTGCTTACACGTTTGCGATCCTGGCTTTCACGGATCTTGCTTAGCAATGTCTCCTTTCGTGAGTAGAGGACGGACAGTTGCTCCAGCAATGAGTCTCTTCTCTGAATCTCCACGTACAGCACAAACGGGACAGTTTCAGTCTCCACAGCTCGCACGCACAGCAATTGGGTGGTCTCAGTCTCCACAACAAAGAAATGGTGGTCTCAGTCTCCTCGCAAACGCGGGACAGGCACACTCCTCCTTCACGCGGGACAGGCGCACTCCTCCTTCACGCGAGGACAGGCTCAGTCTCCTCTCAGCAAAAGAAATGGCTGGCAACTCGCTCGCCTTTCTTCTCCGCAGTGCACGCCTTCACGCGGGACAGCTTATCTCCTCCACGCACAAAGAAATGAAAGAAACGCTCCAGGGCCAGGCTTCCACGCGGAACAGCAACTTTGCACCCTCCTCACGCACTTTGGCAAGAAAACGCTTTTCTTCACGCACTGCACTAATAACACACCTTCACGTATTCACGGCAACTACACCAGCCAGCAAGCAACGTTTTTCCTTCACGCACCTCCTCAACCAGGCACACACACACCCAAAAAACGCAGTTCCTCCTCCTCACGCCTCAACCCGGGGGCACGCACATGCCCAAAGCTTCCAAAACTAGGGGCAGGGAACTCACGCGGGAGTCTGCTCTCTTCCTCTCACGCACAACCACGCTCTGATACCAATGATGGACGCTGGAAGAAGAATATATATTGCTATTGCTATTCCAAAAGATACAAAACACGCCTTTATATAGGCCAAGCGCCAGTGAGGGAAGACAGTTATACAACTGTCTACTAACAAATATTAAAACAAAATGTATTAACTCAAGCAATGTATATTTCCCAAGCTTTTTTCTAGTACTTTCATTTACCCATTAGCTTGTTTGTTATATGTACTACTGAACTCAGAGCTTTGTCCCCATTTTCCTCTACATATTATTCCAAAAGTGAATTAAAAACTTCGCTTCCCAATCCAAAGTGATCGTTCTTAGAACTCCATGCAATCTAACCACCTTTAAAAAAATCTACAACTCTAGCAAAGATTACTATTTTTTTATAAGGATCCCTATTTTTTACATACTCAAATTTGATCTTTTAAATATCTTATTATCGAATTTTTACCTTTTTCTAAAATTTAATCTTTTAAATATCTTGTCATACTCAATTCACCTCTATTGATGATGATTTACCCTTTTTATAAAGTTTTTATTTTTATTAAGTAATTTTTTTGAACCTCTTATTTTGTGAAAAAAATAACCAATTTTGATCTATTTGCCATTTTACACTATTTTCGGATGTGTTGAATGATACAAACTTTAAATTTTATAGGTTTACTATTTTTATAATGTTAATGAGCATGGAATATTCTATTTTCAATGAAACAGACATTTTGGTATCAATTTGTGACAAAAACATCATTTTCAATTCATTTTTGCACTATGATCTCGTGCTTCGATTTCCGTCGTGTTCTACCCACTTGAATTATTGCAAATCAAAAAGGAAAATTTTGGAATGGAGGATTTTAGGCACACTATTTTTTTATGGCATCAATTAATGAATGCTTGAAGCATCACAGATCTAAGGGATGTGTGGGAGAAGAAAAATGAGTTAAATTCTTGGTACAATTATATTTTTAGATGAGGAATCATAGGAAAAGATTTGTTTTCACACTCAAGGCTGGTATATAACATGTTGAAACATATAAATATTATTCTCTAATGTTTTTACATATTTAATGGATTTAAAAATTACATCATCTTTGAATTTTGTTAAGGAATGGTCTTGCAAGTATGTTATTTCATGTTGTGTAGATACCAACAATTAGTATTATTCATGGATGATGATGCAACCCCAACTTTCAATTTAGTGTTTTTAAATATCGGGGTTGGGAAAAATATTTTTCATCCTTTATCCATTTGTGAATGGGAACAAGGGAGACAGAAAATGTACCCACATCGATGATCGACAAGTAATTCTTTATCGTGTAAGAATTGAGGGATGGAGGAAAATGTGGCCTAACTCCTAGGAGTTGTCATCTAGTCGCATGATGAAACTAAATAAATCCTATAGAGGAGTTTATTTTTATTTATCCTTTGTATGCTTAGGAATGGGAGAAGAGAGAAAATAAAATTTTCCATCATCATATGATGCTAACTATCACTCACAAGATGTGAGATGGGGAGATGCGATAAGCCTTATAAGCCCTTTGTAAGGCTAACCTAGCTCACATAAGGGCCCAGATGGAATGGATAAAGTGAGGTATATTTTTTTGTCCCATATGATCCCTTAGAAAATTAAAAATAGGGACCAAAAATTGCACCATGTCCATAAAGTGACATTGTCACCCAAAACATTTCCTAAGTATGAGAAACATACCTCCACTAGAGAGAACTTGGAGAGATGATTCCCGAGAGGTCCAAAACGTATTTTAACCTGATTTCTTTATAATATATTTACTCTCGAAACCACTTAAAGAATAATGAGAATCATTTTAGACTTCATATCGGTTTGAATCATTAATTTTTTTCGTTTTTATTCGAACATGAGGGCGTGTCTACCAAGATTTAGCATCCTTGAGAAGCCATCGGTATTTTAAGTGATATGATAATTCCACCATATAAATAATTCAATAAGTTTTACAATTCCTATATTTTTTCTTCTAACTTTTTATAGAGCTCCTAGAATCATTTGGTGAAGTCCAAATATCAAATTTGATTGTATACTACTTGCTCCCGAAAACCCACATTCACATAAATTGTTCCCAAACCTGCAAAACTTCCCTAAATATTCCAAAATAATTTCTAATACCTTCATAAATATCCAATACCACTTTCAAATTTTTAAGGCCTTTGTGATCCATTCCGAAGGATGCACACTAGTCATGAAAAGATAAAAATTAGCCTTTTGAAGCCTATCGAGAAGTAATCCTAGCAAACACTTTATTGTATGAGATAAATGACCATGTTACCTCATTAAAAACACTAGGGAAGTAATTTTGAACACATGAAAAGGACCTCAAAGGTTGGGATGATCATGATAAATTATAAAACTTTATCCAAATATGTGTTCAAGAAGACTCGGGAGAGAATTTTAACATTTGGGCCTATTTATCATGCTTGAAAGATGTAATTGTTGATATATCAAAAAAGATGACAATAGTATGAAAAGACCATACAATTATCTTGAAGGAAGGAGTAACTCCTCAATCTACTAGGATGGGAATTCACTTTGACAAGGACACTTTCCATATACCTATATCAAATAGAAAACTCAACTAATATATCACATAATGATACTCATATCCTTATATAGACTTACATTAATCTTAATGGACGGGTAACATCTAATCACAATGTAGGAAGACTCCTTACCTAATATAATTAATTCCTATGTGAACGCATTTATTATAAACATATTACTAACTAAGGGAATGTGTGTCACATGTCACCATCTCCATCAACCCTTACACATTATAATATCATTTCCCAAGATACATAACATTTTTATGTACGGAGATGTGATGGAGGTGGAAATGGAAAGAATGGGTCTAATATTACCCAAAATAAGGGGAATAATGGGTCCGGCATTGACCAAGATGGTGCTTCAACTCGTAGATAAATAATAAAGAACTATCTATGCAAACCCTAATCATGTTTTCTCTATGCAAAACCTAGTCACGAATCCTACAAAGGATGCCAACAAAGATGGATTACCTATCAAAGGAGGAGGTGGTAATGGCTCTCGTGTCATGCTAGGTAAAAACTAGGGGTCAAATTTACCAAAAATCAAGTTTAGAGATTCTGTCATCAAAGGTGGCACCCTACACCTTTGTGGAATCCACAAAGCCTTAACAATACCTTTGTATGGAATATGGTGGCCAAAAATTTGAAGCCATGGTTTCCAAGAAAAAGGATAGCATCTCGAAAAAATTGTAATATTTATATACCCTTGCAGACGACTCCATTTTTGAGGATAGATAAGGATCTTCTAGAAAAGGTATTTAAAGAGGAGGAGAATGTCTCCTAGCTTGGACTTGTTTGTAGATTTTACAAGTTTCGGCCTAACCTATCTCAGCTCCACAACTATATTTCTCAAAGATTAAGAGAAAATATAAAGGGTAAGATTGATATTTACACCTACAAAAAGATTATTTCATTGTTGTTCTTGAAACCCTTGAAGAAAGGGATATAATTTTAGACAAGTATTGGGTTTGAGTTGAACATAGGCTCATGATCAAGGCCTAGTATCAAAATTTTGATACTCTAAAAGAATCCTTTGATACCTACCCTATTTATGTTTGCTTGTCACGACTCTTATTACAACTTTAGAATAACTCATTCTATGTTGCTATAGGCAATAATTTAGGATTTTTGAAAAAGCATAAGTGCTATCTCAATTTTTCCCCCTCGAGAAAATTGATCAAACACAACCCTACATAGAAAAATATAAGAGTCACTCTATCATACGAGCCAAATTTTAAATCTGAAAATTGATCCCAAATCTAAGGTGTGGGAAGACTTGAAATGGAGGAGAAGGGTTGACAAATGGGGCCGAACAACATCAAGAGAGATCGTAGATCGACAAAAGAATATTAATAAAGGGGATCGAAGTGTTGAACTTCGCATACAATTCAACTCAAGGATAAAACTTCCCAAGTATAAATGGACTAGCAGAGGGCACCATGTGTCACCACGCAATTGCAAGGGGAGAGTCCAAAGTGGAGACACCAAATGAGCGCAGCCCTTCATGTGGCCAATAGTCAAAAAAGGCGGTGTTATCCAAAATTCACCCCTCGAGGTAAATTTTGATAACATGTAAAAATTCTTTAGTCACGAGCAAGTAGAATCATTCAATGCCCAAAATCATGTTTTGGGGTTTCCCCTTTGTTTCTCTCTAGCTTCCCCGTCAAGAAAAAAAAAACAAACCCAAGAAGCTAGAGAAAAATTGGGAAAAATATGAAAAATGGGCTCATTCTGGTGATTTGTAGAAAAATCGATCTTTTTGTCCTAGGTGGTCTGCGGGATAGTTGGGACGCAAGGACGCGCGGACTCGCTTAAGCTGAAATGGCAGTAGGCAATGAAAATTGAAAAAACCAGAAGTTTTTGTTCAGTGTGGTCTATTGTGGGATGTGAATTAACCAATTTTCCACAAGACACTCTATTGTGGGTGGTGCAGCGATTTTTGTCTAGGATGGTCAGGACATCGGGACGCGCGGGGTGTGAAAAGGTGAAAAGGGCGCAAAAGGGACCATGGGATGTGGTGAGTGTGGAAGTCAATGGCCCTCATAGCCTAGTCAACAACGCACACGTAGGGACAAGGAAACCAATCGGCTAATGTGGAAGAATGTGTCTAGGATAGCCGAGACACTCGAACCTAATTTTGCTAAAATAGCTGCAACAAAGAGGAAAGTCAAAGTTTGACCTCCTGAACTTCAAATGGCCATAACTTTTGACTCCAAGCTCTGATTTTCATAAAATTGGACTTTCAAACAATCACGATGTCCTCTACTCCAATCAGCTCCATTTCAGCTCCATTCAATTAATGCTCATTCCCATCAAATGATAGAAAATGCTTGGTAGACCCAAAATAGATGCTCACACTCGTAACACCATAAATTTTGCATTTGTCAAACGAAATCACACAAAATTGGTACTATTGGAATCGTGGATTTGATCCTGACAAAATAAAATCAAGAAATTCTAGAGTTTATTATAAATGGATGAGGTTTTTCATAAAACGTGGCTGGGTTCATGACATTGTTTTATTTGGTAGTTGGGAGTGCAATTAATAGGCATGGTCATCATTCTTTCTCTATTGCACCACCTTGAATAGTATGGGAGCCTTTTGCAAGTAAAATACAATCATTTCACTTGATTTAATACATATTACAAGTGGTTGAAGGACATATTTTAAAATTTCCATTTTCCCCTTCTCTCTGTCATCTAATTTTTCTAAAAATTAGAGTGTTAAGCTCATTGTAAGGGGGAGTTTTAGTTGTAGCAAAGCTTTGTCAAAATTTCTTTATGAAGCCAATATGTTGTAGACCCTTGTAGTGGATTCCTTACATGGATATCTAGGCCCTTATCTTGTAATAGATTGAATTGTGCATATCAAGAAGTAATAAAATACAAGTTTGTGGATGCATATTCCCCTACTGTGTTTGTTTTCACTCTTCTTGCCATTTCAACCTTCTTTACAAGAATATTGTGTGTACTTTTATGTTCTTGCAAGGATCTATTATCATTATGTATGATTGAGATTGTGGAGAACTGTCATCACCCCTTCTAGTGTGCATTTTGTTTCTATATCTCATGCATTGGAAGACTACTCTCACACCCCTCCTTTTCTCGGTGTATCACCGCTTCAATGTAGGCTTTCATTTTCATGCATTCTCTCTCCTTGGTCCTTGGCAAGTTAGATTAGGAAATAAATTCTTACCTATATTAGAGTAGATTGTAGGCGGGTAGATTATGAGCAAGAACCAACTTTCTCTTGAGGTTTATCTCAAGTATTAAGTCCAACAACTCGGAGAAAGTACCCATGTTATCCAATCACTCGTGAACTTAACTATATGCCTTGTGTAAACATAAGGGTGTTGTGATTTGGTGATAATAGGCGAAAGAATAGAAAGTTGAACCACAAAATTGACTAAGTATAGAAGAATTGGTGGAAGCCTCCACATGTCTCAATGATGCACCTTCAAGGGGTGAAGAATAATGTGGAGACTCAAACAAGCACCAAGCCTCCATGTGTCCCAGTGTCCGAAAAGGGATACATTTGACAGTTGAAAATTAAATATAGGATAGAACTTGCGGAGGGCACCATGTGTCAACTTGGCGCAACTTCAAAGATAAATCCAAAGAGTGAAGACTCAAACATGCACCAGCCCACTACGTAGTTAGGGTTCAAGAAAAACATCAGTGAATAGGCTAAGTATTGCGCAGACTCGCGAAGGCACCACATATGTCTTTAGTGCATCTTCAAAGGAAAAATGAAAAGTGGGTCTCCCAGACATGGGCTAGACTTCCACGTGTCCTACGTCCAAAAAGGGACATGGTCGACAGCTTTAAATTCAAGATGGGGTAGAGTTAAGAGAGGATGGCACATATATCAATGACACAAATTCAAAAGGGGCATCCAAAGGGCCGACCTCAAGCAAGTGGAGAGCTTCCACGTGTTCAAAAGTAAAAATGGGGACACCATTGGCCACTTCAATTAAAAAGTATGGAAGGGATGGCGAGGCCTCCACATGTCATCTCCACACAAATTCAAAAGTTAGAATAAGGAAGAAGGTTAGACATATGGCCCCACGAAGAAAAGGGGACTTAACCAAAACACAAATAAATAGGGCGGATCTATAGAAGGAGCCACGTGTCTCTTTGGCAACTTTAAAAGAGAAATCTAAAGGATGTCCCCAAACACATGCTAGCTCTACATGTGGTCATGCTTCAAGTCATGGTGTGAAGGTGGGTCACCGAGGTAGTTTGAACTTTGTGGCCGAGAAGGTGTTAAGTGTAAAATTTACCCACATCTCAACCGATGTCCATAAGAGCCACATGTAAGGCCTATATTACATGTGGGGAGGTAGGCCTTGGAAGGATTTTTGCTAGATGTGGGCCGACATATGACATGTGGAAGAAGGTGTAAAGTGAAAAATGAGCCACACCTCCGCCGATGCCCAAAGAGCCACATGTCAAGCCTCAATTGCATGCAAGTCGGAGGGCCTTAAAGTGACTTTTTTCCCAAATGGAAAAAGTGGACTGTCGGGCCAAAGATGTTTTTTGGAAAAAGCTGATTATTGCGGGGCTGAAGGGTATTTTTGCATTTTTGTATTTTTGTGTAAAATGAAGAAAGTGAATTTTGGGTCCGTGGACCCATTCTCGATAAATTAGTTTTCAACATTTCATGCGGATCTCGACTTAAACATTCAAATGGACATATCTTTCCATCCACTACTCAAAATTAAATTTTTGGCACCATTAGAAAGGTCTTAACCTCATTTGCACTATGGAAAACTAAAATTTTAATTTTGATGAGGTTAGGTAGGTAATAATTGGGAAAATTTCTTCACTCCATTAATATGTGATCTCGATTGCTCCAATAACTAGATTAGATTCAATTTTATCTGTCATTCTTCCTTCTACGACATGCCGAACATGCATAGAGTGAAAAATCAATAGATTGTGGGAAGATTTATAGGGACATTGATGGCTAGTAGCTGAGCTCCAAATCAAGTTTCGTACCTCTTCTCTCCTCTTCTCTTTACTACATCTATAAAGGTAAGAGGTTGGTGTTAGTGCAGAATCACAACACCCCTAAGTGCCTGCAACTAGATGAGTTGAGACTCTTAGTGTGATTTCAAACAAGGAGCATCTCTCAAAGTGAGTGACTTTGTGAGTTGAGAGAGATCTTAAGATTGAGGTCGGTTCCTATTCCTCTATTCAGGTGCATACAAATAAATTTTAGAGGATATACTCTAAATCTACTCTATCTTACCAAGGAGATAGGGTTGAGAATATGCAAGAAAATAAACCTAAGCTAACAAAGTGATGCACCAAAGGAATGTTAGACACCCGTTCTATAACTTAACACAGACCACAAGAATGCAATACAATACCATGCACAAGTAAAAAAAATGCAAAGGAAGATCATAAAGACAACAATGAACACATGAAAGGGTTAGAAATCACCCACAGACATATATTATTGCTCCAGAATTGATACAATACATTACAATGTTCAAGAGGAAAGAAAATTTGTTTTATAGCATAAATGAGAGGTTTGAAAGCTCCACAAATTCACTTGCAAACAAAAGAAGAAGGGAGGGCACAAAACAGAAATGTCTAACCCTTTACAATGAGCCCCACCCCTTATTTTATAGATTCAACATAGAGAGAAGAAGGAGAGAGAGGTGGGAAAACTAATTTGAATCTCAACTACTGCCATCAATGCCTCTAAATTTGCCCCAAATCTATCATGTCCGTCACTTTGTGTCTTCTTGGCATGTTGAAGAAGGGAGAGCAAGATCAAATAAAATCTGATCTAGTTGTTGGGGAAAATCAGATTGCATATTAATGGCATGAAGACATTTCCCCATTTTTCACCCACCAAACCTCTTTGAAATTAAAGTTTCAGGTTTCCATGGCATAGGTGAAGTCAAGACCTTTCCAACCATTCCAAATTTGTTTAATTTCGGCACTGAGTCGAAATATATGTCCATTTTATTATTTGAGTCAAGTCCACACAAAAATGGCAAAAACCATTGGGAAAAATGGGATCATGAGCCCAAAACTCACTTTGTGCCCTTTGGTACCAAAAATGCAAAATGTGAAATTTGTCACGCAGCCCCACAATTCTTTTCTCGTAAAAATCATTTTCAGGCCCGACGGTCCGCTTTTTCCATTTGGGAAAAAGTCACTCCAAGGCCCGCTGACCTACATTCAATAGATGCCTTACACGTGGTTCTTTGGGCATCAATAGAGGTTTGGTTCATTTTTTCACTTTACGCCTTCTTGGGAGAAAATTTCAAACCGCCCCACACATCCGCCATCCCGCTTTGACTTTTAAACATGGCCACATGTCCCTTTATGGGCCTTATTCATTTTTCTTCATTTGGCTTAAAGATTCCCCATGGGCTTGTGGGCCCAAAATTCACTTTTTGCCCTATTTGCAAAAAGCACAAAAATTCCAAAACTCCCCGCACTGTTGGTCTACTTTTGGCATTTAGGAAAATTTTCCTCTTCGTGCCCATCAACCCACATTTTCCCTTTAGGCAAAAAGCCTCAAAATATCCTGCCGACCCACCTCTCCAGTTGGTAAAAATCAAAAACTTCCCTCACCTACTTTTGGGCAAAAATACGTTCCAAGCCCCGTCTGCTATATCTTGCAAAATAAAAGGAGTTAGGACTTCTTTATATTTTTGGAAAGGGGAAAAATTTCACACCCGATGTAGATGCTTCTAGAAACCCTAAATGTTTAGAATATTTGAAAAATTTTATTGAATCATTATAAAGAGGAAAATGGGTGCAGTTAACCAGAAATAAGCATGAGCTTATTTTGGATAACAATTTGGCGACTCAAAGGGGACGTCTGCCTGCTAGATGAAGAGATCAACTGCCTTTTGAAGCATCCATTGGGCATGGAGTCATAATTGATAGCCTAATCTGATCTAAACTTTGAAAATCCACTCCCTGAGCTGCTTGGACATTGTTGGAACTAGAGATGACCCTGAATCTTTTTGAAATGGGCCCTTCAAGACTCGATTTTAGTTGTTATGTATTTGCTCCAGTTTAAAATTAGCATTTTCGGAAACTATAGGTCTCCTTGATGCAAATGTTGAAGGCCCTAGTACATTCACCTAAAGGCACATAAAAATGTATAATGATTTAAACCTGGGGCAATAAAAAAATTTTACCACAACACTTAGGGAAATAAAACCTACGCTACAACAAAACAATGTGCATACAAACTTAGGGAAATTAGAAACTTAGACTAATACTTTACAAGGGGAAGGAATTTTTCCTTTTAGTAGCATTGTCTGAGGTAGATCCCATTTTGACTCGGGATCAACAATTCTTCGCCATCCAAATTAGCAAGTTGGAAGGCATTGCTTATTTGTGCATCTTACGATCATGTAAGGACCACTCCAAATGGAACCAAATTTGGAATGCTTTCCTATTTTTGCCCAATCTGCATCCCACTTCAAATTAAGTCCCCTTCTTGAAAGTTCCTTCTTCTTTCTTTATTTTCAAAGGTCTTCTTGATCGATGCTTGATCTTTCGCCATGATCTATATTACATGCTCTCTTACTTCTCGTACTTCCGTCATCTCTACATACTTCATTTCCATAAGTTCAAACTCGCTAGCTCTAATCAAGTTTCATAAGCTCCACAAAGGGGGAGACTCCAATGATATGGGAAATACTACCTCTTTTCCATATACAAGCTTATTTGGGGATCTTCCTATGGACCTTTTGGATGTGTTCCTATCAGCCCATAGAGCTGGTTTTAGCTTTGTATGCCAAGTTCTCTGATTTTCATCAAGAGTCCTTCTTATAATCCTTAGTAGGTTCTTATTTGTGGACTCTACTTAGCCATAACCTTGAGGGTAATAGTTTGATGAAGTGCTTAAGTACACACCATTCTTAAATACCCATTTAGTGATCCTTGTACCAAGGAATTCCTATGCATTATCTTATATAATGGTAGTAGGGACTCCAAACCTAGTGGCTATTCCTTCGTATAACTACAAGATGTTGGATTCACTTTCTTGTTTTACTACCACCGCTTTCGTCCACTTGGTGAAATAATATGTTGCATTAAGTATCCATTTATGGCCTTGGCTTGAATGTGGGTTAATCACCCCAATGAAATCTAGTCCCCAATGCATGAGGGGTTGATCCACCGAAATGGGATGAACGGGCATGGCTACTAGCTTTTTCTTTCCCGTGAAGAATGCACACCTTTTACACTTCTTGACCCATGAGTAGTAGTCCCCGAACACTATAGGCCAATAATAACTAGATTTCATGATTTTGAGAGTGGTTGCTAGAGGAGAAACATGGCCTCCTTCTTCTCCATCATGGAACTCATGAAACACTCTATCAATGTGGCTTGTCCCAATGCACCTCAATAGAACACTATTGATATCATTCTTAAACAAGACAACACCAACAAGTACATATGGGATGGATTGTCATCTATAGTATCTTCCCTTTGCTTTTTCCCATTCTAGGGGACACAAACCTATTTGGAGGTAATGCACCAAGGCTTGGGTCCAACATGTAGTAGGTGCATCATTAGCTAGTTGCTCTTGATCATCGTATCTAAATAGGACAACATTTTTTCCACCCGGTGACTCGACTCACTTGCGTTTAGATGCGAGTTGTTCACATAAACCCTTTCCTCAAACAAATTTGGTCACCTTGATCTCAATGTCATATTCCATTACCCAAGTGATCCAACCTACTCTCTTCTCATTTAAGTCCTTGTTCAGGAGAAAATCCTTAACACCAGCATGAGATACTAGTAGTTGAATTTTATTGTTTGAGACCAAGTATCTAAACTTCTTCGAGATCGTAATAAAAAGGACATGTTTTTGAATGAAATAATATGTTACATCATAGTCCTCCAAAATATGACTGAAGAAGGCTATTGGTTATTCTAAACCCTCCTCATTCGGCTGGACCAAGATGCTAAGATGGTGTCTCACCCACCAAAAGCATATAACATGAAGTCTTTTGAGAAGACTGGGTTAATCAAAGTTGAGACTGTGATATTGTGAGCTTGATAGCTTCAAAACTCTTTTTTTCCTTCGTTATCCATTTAAATGCAGGAATCTTCTTTAACATCATTCCTAAAGGCTTCACAAGAGTGGAAAAATTAGGTATAAACAAGTGAACAAAGTTTATCCTCCCCAAGAAGCTTTGGAGACTTTTTTTTTTGTTTTGGTAATGGAAGTGTCGGGATGGCTTCCACCCTTTTAGGGTCAATTATCAACCCTTCTCTCAAGACAATGTGGCCCAAAAATTTCCCCTCATGAGCCAAGAACAAACACTTTGTTGGGTTAAGTGATACTCGAACCTTCTACACCTCTCAAACACCTTCCTAAGGTGGAAGAGATTGTCTATAACATCTTTTAAAAATACGGTGATATCATCTAGATACACGAGGATAGTATTATTGATCAAGCCTTTGAATACCATGTCCATAGCTTGCTGAAATGTCACTTCAGAATTCAAAACCCAAATGGCATCTTCTTATAAGCATATGTGCCCCATTTGGTGGTGAAGGTTGTCTTGAACTAATCTTCCTCTTTCACCATTATTTGGTTATAACCCGAGTATCCACCTAGCAATGAAAACCTTTCGAAAAGCTACAATGTGTAATATCCTGTTCCATTGATGGAAGTGGATAGTGGTCCTTGAGTGATGCTCTATTCAGATCACAAATGTCCACACATAGTCTAATTTCTCCATTTTTCTTCCTTATAGGCACCAAGTTTGCAACCCAACTCAAATGCTTGATAGGAAAGATGATACTGGCCTCAATTAGCTTGTTCAATTCTTTTCTCATGAGAGGCTCTATGTGAGGGTTTATTGGCCTTTGCTTCTTTCTAAAAGGCTTAGATCCTGGATCTAGCTCGATAGTGTGTCTTGTGCAGCGATTTGGGTTAAAACCTCTTAAATATTTATAAGTCCAGGCAAAGACATTTAGGAATTCTTGAAAAAGTTGAATAAACTTAGATTTTTCTTGTTGAGTCCGTACCTTGCCAATCTACAATGTTTTTCCTTCTTCTATGGAAATGGGCTGTGAATCCTTGCCCTTTACTTGAATATTCACCTTCTCCTTCCGGAATTGGTCATTTGGGTTCAAGATTGATTCCAAAGTGACAAGACCCTTTGGTAGTTTGTTGGTCTCAGCTACACTACTTGATCACCATACTGCTGCTCCAACTTGTCTTGGTTCCTGGAGGAGAAATCAACTTCTTCTTGTAGAAAGTTGACAATTTGTTGATCATTTTCGAAGACTTGCCAACTTGTGTTGTTGTCTCAGGATGGCTGGCCTCACAACCAACTTAATATGGGGCTGATATTTATCACTCTTAATACTCTCCACAACATCAAAGGATGCCCCAATCACTGCTAGTATGTCTACTACTCCATTCTTCTTCCTTGGGATGGAATTTATGTTGAATGCTTCAAAATCCTCAATGAGGTCCCATACCCGGTTCTTGTATCTCTTTAGTAGGTCATTCTTGGCAAAATTTTGTACTTGGACCTAATTAGCAACTAGTTCACTATCACCAAACACCTACAAATTCTTAATCCCTCTTTTTCTTGCCCAATGCAGTCCATGGACCAAAGCCTCATACTCTGATGTGTTGTTTGAATAGGAAAATTGGAAATGGAAAGCTGAGTAGTATTTTAGACCTTTAGGTGACACAATCATAGCTCCTCCTCTGGCTCCTTACCTACTTATTGAGCCATCAAAGTATAATTTCCATAATTCATCATTATCTTTGTGTTCCGGCTTAATGATGTTAGGAAGAGGATGATTCTCCTCATACAAACAGTATATTCCTAGCTCAGATTCCTCCATCTCTTTATAGGGGTCAAAATAATTCCTCTTGTTTTCCCACTCGTCGAGGGTCAAGTCTGGGATACACCCCACCTTGGTATATGTCTCAAAAGTGCTTGGGAAGTCCTCTTGATCAAAGGCTCAACAATTGGCATTGTTCAGGCTGGGTACATAAGACTCAGCATGGTAATCTCAATGGGCTTGGATTTGATTGTGGTCTTAACTCCATACCTTGTTCTAAAGAGCATGTGTGACCAATCAGCAGATAGATAGCCCCCAATCTTAGTAGTGAAGTCTCTTAACAAACACAATGAAAAATGTGGTGGCAAGTCTATAACTGATATGTTAAGAAACACAATCGCATTGGGACAAAGGCGTGTAGTGTGAGACTCAAATATTTGATGACTCCAATAGTTGTCACTTTTGTTCCATCCAATTGCACTACCCCTTGGAGATGACTTTGTATTAAGACCTAGTTGATTGGCTATTTACTTTGGCATTATAGAGCTACTTGCTCTGAATCAATCATGGAATTATGTACTAATTTGTCCCCAATGATAAAAAATCTATAGAATGGAGGGGGCTTCAGATTATTACCTTGTTGTCCTCCATGATTTCCCCCAGATGAGATGCATTAGTAAACACTTTCTCTTGTTGGTTAGGGGGCTGATTTGAGCTTGACCAATTGGCCATAGCAGTCTACAACCAATCCCTTTTTCCTGGGATAGCCAATGACTCCCACATCGAAATGTTCACAATTTTTTTCTTCATTTGTTAGATGATGTTAAATGAGCTATCCTTTGACTGCCCTTTACTAGTACATTTTTCTCTTGCACATGGCCATTATAACCGGTGCCTGGGTGGGTTTGGAAGGTGGCTTGGAATGAATCTACATATTAGGAGTTACATTCTGAGTTCCAATACCTTGTGGAGTAATGGGGGGTTAAGTATTACCTGAATTTGGTGATTATCCTTCTCCAATATTCCTTTTCTTGGACAAAGTGTATTGGTAGTTATACTTTGAGAAGGGGCTTGATTCATGCCATAGAAGTCTTTAACCTAGCAATTGAAAAACATAGTCTCACTTGAATATGCCTCTTGCTAAACTCCTTACTACTAATTTTCTTCTTGGATAGACTCTTGTGACACACCAATGGTCTGTACCATCAAGGCCTGGTTTAGTGCACCATTAAAACACATTGATTGGTTATAGGGCTGACTACATGGGAAACACCAATCATATTCTTATTCCATATTATTTTTTGTTAGAACCAAGGCCCTTGATGTTGAATATTCCTTTGGATCATATGACCGGAAGGGAAAAACAACTTGAGGTTGTCCTTGGTTTTGGTTCTGATTTAAAGCCTGAGCTGGTGGCCTATTATGCTGATATGGGGGTCTAGCCTAATACTGAGTTTGGGGCTAATATGGCCTAGAACTCTAAGCTTGCTACCTTTTGATAGTCACTAGCTCATTCCCTAGGTTTTGCAGTTGTTTCATAACTTATTGAAGCTCTTTTGAGGTGCTAGAGGACGAGGTGGAGGCTTCATCTGAACTCTGATTCCTAGGAGTAGGTATATGAGCTAATGTAGGTGTCTGACTAATACTTGGATCTCCTATTTCTAAGTTTAGAGGCATGGGTGGTGTAGGAGAAAATTTTCCATTATGAATTAAACAATTTTTAGCTCTTATGGAAATTCTATAGGTTGTAGGTAAGGTGGTGCCTCCTATTGATTGAATCATTAAAGCAATATCAAAATTTAGATCTCTAAGAAAGAAAAAGAAAGCACCTTCATCTGTGGGCCTTACAACCAATTGAAGCATGTACCATGTCCTTTGAAATATGAGGTTGAAATCTATCAAGTGCTTGTTAGGGGCCCTCTTTATTTTTGTCAATTTCTCCAATAGGGATAAATTATCTCCCTTCTCTCCAAATTGATCATGAAGAGCTTTGTACAGATGGTCCCAAGTTTGAATAGAACCTGTTGTTAGACTCCTAACCATTGTGAAGCTTTACTCTTGAGTGAAGAGGCTAGTAACTTGATTGTAATGTCCATCTCAGTGATCTCATGAATTGCACAAACATTTGCAATGTCTTAAACGTGATCACTAGGAGAAGTCTAGTTTTCTCCAGTGAAATATGGGATGCTCTTTAATGCTATCAATAGGACTAGATTTTGTGCATTGAGGGTGAGTGGGTGGCTTCCAGTGAAATCAACATAAGGATTTAGCTTTACTATCCTGATTGGTCGAGAAACCCTTGTTGATTAAATTAATGACCTACCAAGGGGAGGTGTTGACAAGGTTACTTTTTGGTGGAGATGGAGACATTTGGGTTGTTCACCCTCTTCACCTTCTATCTGGGGACAAGTGTAGATAGACAAATAGTCCATCCTCTCTAGTTCTTGACCTTGTTTGTATTCTTCTCATGAACTTGACAGTTTGGACTATTGAAAATAATAGGTTTTGATTGTTTTGGAGTCACCGATTTACAATTTGAAAGCTTCTTAAAAGGTTAAATTACAGCAAGTGCACATCAATCTTACTGCAGTAAAGATGGAGACTTCTTGGTCCTACCGGGTGTGCAAAAATTGTTAGTGTAGAATCACAAAACCCTTGAGTGCATATAACTATATGAGTTGAGACTCTCAGTGTGATTGGATAACATGGAGCATATCTCAAAGTCCTGGGACATTTTGAGTTGAGAGAGATCTTTGGATTGAGGTGGGTTCTTATTCCTCTGTTCAGGTGCATACAAATAAATTGAAAAGGAACTACTCTAAGTCTACTCTATCTTACCAAGGAGACAAGGTTGAGATGATGTAAGAACATAAACCTAATCGATGAGGTGATGCACCAAAGGAATGTTAGACACCCATTCTATAACTTAACACAGACCACAAGAATGCAATACAACACCATGCACAGGTAACCAAAATGCAATGAAAGATCAGAAAGACAACAATGAACACATGAAAGGGTTGGAAATCACCCACATACATATATTATTACTTCAGAGTTGATACAATACATTACAACATCTAAGAGGAAAGAAACTTTGTATTACAGCTCGAATGGGAGGTTTGAAAGCTCCACAAATTCACTTGTGAACAAAAGAAGAAGGGAGGGCACAAAACAAAAATGTCTAACCCTTTATAATGAGCCCTACCCCTTCTTTTATAGATTTAGCACAAAGAGAAGAAGGAGAGAGATGCAGAAAACTAATTTGAAGCTCAGCTACTGGCCATCAATGCCTCTACAAATCTGCCCCAAATCTGTCATGTCCACCGCTTTGTGTCTGCTCGGCGTGTTGAAGAAGGGAGAGCGACGGATTGAATCAAATATGATCTAGTTGTTGGGGACAATCGGATTGCATATTAATGGTATGAAGATGTTTCCCCATTTTTCACCCACCAAACCTCTTTGAAATTAAATTTTTAGGTTTTCATGGTGTAGGAAAAGTCGAGACCTTTCCAATGGTGCCAAATTTGTTGAATTTTGGGCACTGGGTCGAAAGATATGTCCATTTGAATATCTATGTTCGGTCCACACAAAAATTGTGAAATCCAAAGTGGGTAGAATTGTTTCGTTGGCTCGAAACTCACTTTGTGCCTTTTAGCACAAAAAATTTAAAATGCAAAATTTTTTGCGTAACCCCGCCGCAATTCACTTTTGGTAAAAGATCATTTTTGAGCCCAAAGGTCCATTTTTTCCATTTGGGAAAAAAATCACTCCAAGGCCCACCAGCCCACATGTAATTGAGGCTTGACATGTGGCTCTTTCGGAATTGGTGGAGGTAGAGCTCATTTTTTCACTTTACACCTTCTTCACCAAAAATTTCAAACTGACCCCAAAGATCTACCATCCCGCTTTGACTATTCAACATGGCCACATGTGCCTTTGTAGGCCTTAAGCAATTTTATTTATTTGGATTTAAGATCCCCCACGGCTTGCAGGCCCAAAATTCACTTTGTGCCCTATTTGCAAAAGACACAAAAGTTCCAAAACTCCCGTGCAGACTCGTCGCCGGCCTACTTTTCGCATTTGGTCAAATTTTCCAATTCAGCCCACCACCCTGCATTTTCCCTTTGGGTGAAAAGTCCCAAAATCTTCCATTGCCCCGCCTCTTTGCATTGGCAAAAATCCTTTATAACTCCCGTCGGCCCGCTTTTGGGCAAAAAAAAACCTTCCAAGGCGCACCGACTTGTAACTTGCAAAATATAAGGAGTTAGAAGGACATCTTTATATTTTTGGGAAGGGAAAGAAATTTCCCACCTAATGAAGATGCTTCTAGGAAACCTTAAGTGTTTAGAATATCTAAAAAATTAGAGTGAAGCACTAAAAAGAAGAAAAATGGGTGTAGTTAACAAGAAATAAGCATGAGCTTATTTTGGATAACACTTAGCTCATTGTAAAGGGTTGGACATTTTTTTTTGCACCTTCCCTTCTTCCCTTGTCTACAAGTGAATCTATGGAGTTTTCCAAACCTCCCATTCAATTTGTTATACAAATTTATGCATCTTGACTATTGTAATGTACTGTATCAACTCTGGAGTAATAATATATGTGTATGGATGATTCTCAACCCTCTCATGTGTTTATTGTTTTATTTTGATCTCTTGTTGTAGTTTGGTTATCTATGCATGGTGGTTGTATTGCATTTCTATGGTCTGTGTTAAATTTCAAAATGTGTGTTTAACATTTCTTTAGTGCATTACCTTGTTAGCTTAGGTTTATTTTTCTTGCATCTTCTCACCCATGTCTCCTTGAAAAGATAGAGTAGGTTTTAGAGTAGATCCTTTGCAATTTAATTGCGTGCACTTGAACAGAGGAATAGGAACTGGCCTTCATCTAAAGAGATATTTTGATTTCAAAGTCCCAAACTTTGAGAGATGCTCCATGTTATGCTATCACACTGAGAGTCTCAACCCAATAGGTTGCAGACATTCAGGGGTGTTGTGATTTTGCACTAACATTTTTGGCACGCCCGATGGGACAGGTCTTAAGAACCTTACCACTTCATCTTAGCAGGATCATGTGTTCCTGTTAAGGTTCATCCTTTTGAGGCACATAAAAGCACATCTGGTGACTCCATGTGGTCAATAACCCATCTCTTAAGTTGCAGACCTTCTCCCATCCATTTCCACCCACTTTTCTTTCCACATCTCCCATTTTTCTTCCATTCCATGAAGTTGTGCAATCATGACTTCATTCCCTTCATGAAATTCACACCTACTACAAAGTCAGCGTCCACCTCTAATGCTTTTCCCAACTCCTCCGTGATCAGCATTATGATCAGATCCAAAACACTTATGCTTACCCATATGAGCAGGGTCAAAAATAGTTTGGCCATGGTTAAGCTTATTAAGAACAAGGGAACACATATGATGGTGAAAGCTACATGAAAAATGGTGATCTGCTAGAGAAGATTCAAGAGATGGAGGAACACATGATGCATTCAAGGGCTATATATTAGGTGAAAACATTCAAGATCGCTCACAGGCACCTTCTCCATGGGACGACCCTATGCCAAGACATTACAGCCCTAAGGAGAAGGTTGACTTCATGAATAAAAAGCTGCCTCACCTTGGACATTGGATTGAGGATATTGAGGCATATGAGCAAAGTGTGAAACATCCTTGTCAATGGGTAAGTCGATCACTAGCATTTATATAATGTATGTATATAAAGAGTTACCTAATTTGAGTAATCATTTAATTTATCAATGTGTATATGTGTATTTACCTTACTTGTGCTTCTTCTTGCTCATGGTCTCTTTATACCGGTTCCTATCTTATCATGCACTTACTACATTCTCCCTATCCTTCATTTTCTCTTTCTCAAGCTTTATCATTTCAACAGTGTCAAGAGTCAAGCCCCTCAGTTGCTGCCCCAAGTGTTGAATTCTCTTCTCCATCTCCTAATCTCCCATCTGATCTTAATTATTCTACCCTTTTCCATTCCACGCAGTCATTCCCTCCAAACAAACAAGAAGTTCCACTTCCTCTCCCCCAAAAAACATAGAAAAAGTGGCTGAATATAAACTTACCACTCCTCCCGCTTTCTCAAGTCCATATGGGGAAGAGACTCAAGAATCCATTCAAGGAGAAAAACAAATAGAGGAGGAACCCAATAGAGAAGAAATGATAGAAAATATGAAGAGTTGGGCTACCAGATTATGGATTAAAAAGACCCCCTTGATGGTTAAGACAACAAATAAGGTCAAGGTTGAAGATCCAGTGCTGGCTAAGGCTGAGTTTGTAGCAGAAGAGGAACAAAAAATAAGGAAAAGATCAACAATTTGTTTTCTCTAAATGTAGTGTCCATAATGGCACTTTATCAAGAAGATGCTAATTTATTCCAAGTGGCACAATCAGTTAAGAAGGAAGAAGAACAATCACCTCAAAGTCTAGTTAAAGAGTAGCATGTGGAGGTGACCAAGACAAATTCAGCGGCACTTTGAATCATGAGCCACCGCACAAGAAATTATAGACCCTTCTCCCATTCAATCTCTCTAAAATTCATATTTTTGAGAAGAGCCTGAACTCACTAGCTTCATGTTTGAAGATGAAGCTTCATATGGTGAAAATAATGAAGATTTAAGATCACCATGCAAGAAGGAGAGACCTTGTTATAATAGGATAGTAAAGAGTTTGATTTCCTATCAGACTCAAAATAATGTTTTGATAAGAAGGAGCTAGTTGAAATTGTAATCTTTTCTCCCCCATCATTCATTCTTCAACCATAAGAACCTATTGCCATGGAAGAGAACATGCAAACACAACCTGTAGTTTGCAACATGCCTCCTAAATCAAAGTTGGAAGATTTTGATCTTCCAAAAGTCACACTTGCTGCAGAGGAAGGGAAAGAGTATGAGGCTATCATCCCTCTCACATCACCCATCTAGGAAGATCTGTAAGAAGACTCCATTTTGGAGTTAAATATAAGAGTAGTGGGCAGATTCCAAGGCTTGGACCTTGCCCAATCACATACTTGGCTTCATTGGAGCCAAAGGAGAAGCCACAACTAGTCATTCTTACTCCTAAGCATGAGGATGAACTTTAAAATACCAAGGATCAATTGTAATGCCTCTTCAATCCAAATACGGAGTAACTAAAAGAGGTACTTTTCTTGTTTCTAGTTGATACCTTGATGATTTTGGTGGAGGATTGGCCTATTGTTAGGTTTTCATTCATACCAATAGCTAGATTCAAGCAAAAACATATTTGTGGCTGCAAATTATAAGAAGGGGAAACTACTTTGCATTTCCAATATCGGGTTTTGTTTGAAATTGCTTTTCTTTTTTATTAGTGTAGGGTAGCAGTAGTTTTTATTCCTCTAAGTATGTATGCACATCGTCTTGTTATAGTTTAGGTTTTTTTCATGAGAAAAAGTGATTTTGCACACTTTACTGAAAGTCTTATTTGAGGCATATATGATTTAGTCTTTGTATATAAGTTTTGATTCATATTGCTCCAGGAGGTACCATATGACAAGCCCTTTAGTGTTAGTAGCAGAGAGACCCATAGTTTCCTGTAAGAGTTGTTAATCTCAAATGAAATAATTGCAGAGCAACTAAAATCCTTTTCAGGGAGTCCATTTCAAGGGAAAGGTAAAGCCCCCATGGGGGCAAGTTTAGGGTCAGCAGGATGTAGGAAATTAGGGAGAAGTTTCAAAGAAAAAGGATCAGTATTAGGCTATCTTCCTTGACTCCATGCCCAATGGATGCTTCAAGGCTACTAGTCTCTTCATCTAGCAAGAAGATGTCCTCGTGAGTTGCCAAATTGTTATCTCAATTCTCGTCCCCCAACAAAATTGATCAAACATGATCCTACACAGAAAATATAAGGGTCGGTGCTTTCATATGAGCCACATTTCAAATCCGAAAATCGATCCCAAATCCGAGGGGTAAGAAGATTCGAAATAGAGGAGCAGTGGTCGAACAATGGGGCCAAATGGCATCAAGAGAGATCAAAGCTCGACAGTAGAATATTGAATCAAGGGGATTAAAGTTTCAAACTTCACATACGATTCAACTCAAGGCCGGAACCACCCAAGTATAAACGGACTCGTGGAGGGCACCATGTGTTAGCTCGGCACACAATTCCGAGGGGAGAGTCCAAAGAAGAGACCCCAAATGAGCGCGAGTTGCCACATAGCAACGAGTCACAAAAGAGGGGGTAGAACATAAAGTTGAACTACCAAATCGACTAAGTATAGAAGAACTCCGCCGAAGCCTCCATGCATCTCAATGACACACCTTCAAGGGACGAAGCAAAAGCCGAGACTCAAACAAGCACCAAGCCTCCATGGATCCTGTGTTTGAAAAAGGGACAGAGTCGACAGTTGAAAATTCAAAATGGGGTAGAACTCGGCGCAACTTCAAAGATAAATCCAAAGAGCGGGGAATCAAGCATGTGCCAGCCCATCACATAGTCAGCATTTGAGAAAAGCATTGGCCTGAATCAGCTAAGTATTACAGAATCGCAAAAGGTGCCACGTGTGTCTCTGGCACATCATCAAAGGTAAATCTAAAAGCGAGTCTCCTAGACAAGTGCTAGCCTTCCACGTGTCCCAGGTTCGAAAAGGGATAGAGTTGACAGTTGAAAAGTCAAGATGGGGCAGAGTCAGTGGAGGGTGCCACGTGTCTCAATGGTGCAAATTCAAAAGGGGTGGCCCAAGGGCTAGTCTCAAGCGAGCGCAGAGCTTCCACGTGTCCAAAATTCAAAAAAGGGGACAGAGCCGATTGCTTAAATTGACTAAGTATGGAAGGGACTACAAAGGCCTCCACGTGTCATCTCTACACAAATTCAAAAGGTAGAATCAGGAAGCAAGTCCCAAATGTGTGCCAGCCCTCCAGGTGTTCAAGGTCAGACGTATGCCCCCACAAATTAAAGGGGACTTAATCAAAACACAAAGAAATAGGGAAAAGTCGTGGAAGGAGCCACATCTCTTTTCAGTGTAACTTCAAAATAGAAATCCAAAGGCAGTCCCCAAACACGTACCAACTCTACACATGGCCATGTTTCAAGTCAAGGTGGGAAGGCGGTCGTTGGGAGGCAGTTTGAAATTTTTGGCTCAAGAAGGTGTAAAGTGTAAAAATAAGCTGCACCTCTACCAATGCCTAGAAGAGCCATGTGTCAAGCCTAAATTACATGCGGGGAGGCAGGCCTTGGAAGGATTTTTTCCAGATGCGGGCTGGTGGGCCTAGGGAGGAATTTTCGCCCAAATGGAAAATGCGGGCCGACATGCCCGAAGATGTTTTTTTGGCAAAAGTGAATTGTGGGGCTATGGGGCATTTTTTGCATTTTTGTGCAAAAGGCACAAAGTGAATTTTGGGCCCACGGACATGTTCTGCTAAATTAGTTTTCACCATTTTTGTATGGATCCGACTCAAACATTCAAATGGACATATCTTTCGATCTAGTGCTTGAAATTCAACAAATTTGGCACCATTAGAAAGGTCTCGACCTCATTTGCACCATGGAAACTTGAAATTTTAATTTTGATGAGGTTAGGTGGGTGAGAATTGGGAAAATGTCTTCATGCCATTAATATGCGATCCGATTTCTTCAACAACCAGATCAGATTCGATTTGATCCATCGTTCTTCCTTCTTCGACATGTCGAATGCATATAGATCGCGGACTCGGCAGTTGTGGGTGAATTTACAGGGGGCATTAATGCCCGGTAGGTGAGTTCCAAATTAGGTTTCCTGCCTCTTCTCTCCTCTTCTCTTCGTTGCATCTATAAAGGTAAGATCTTGGCTCATTGTAAAGGGTTGGACATTTTTGTTTTGCACCCTCCCTTCTTCCCTTGTCTACAAGTGAATTTGTGGAGTTTTCCAAACCTCCCATTCAAGTTGTAATACAATGTTTTACCTCTTGGCTACTTGTAATGTACTGTATCAACTCTGGAGCAATAATATATGTCTATGGATGATTCTCAACCCTCTCATGTGTTCATTGTTGTATTCTGATCTCTCATTGCAGTTTGGTTATCTATGCATGGTGGTTGTATTGCATTTCTATGGTCTGTGTTAAATTGCAAAATGGGTGTTTAACATTCCTTTGGTGCATCACCTTGTTAGCTTAGGTTTATTTTCTCGCATCTTCTCAACCCTGTCTCCTTGGCAAGATAGAGTAGGTTTTAGAGTAGATCCTCTGCAATTTAATTGGGTGCACTCGAAGAGAGGAATAGGTACACGTGGATATAATTTAAACATTTAAAAAAACTCGCCGTAATAGCAGGCCGACGAGATTATCAATTATATGGAAACCACACCAACATTGGATTAGTTAAATAGTATTTTGACTGCAAAAGCTTCATGACCATAGCCAGCAGGCGAAGGAGATTAATAACGTACATTCCCATGTCAAAGTTATTATTTAATAGCATACAAGGAAAGGAAATTATTGAATCAAATCAGGATGGCAATGAAATTAGCAAATATGATTTAAACGTTTGGAAAAACTCGCCGTAATAACAGGCCGCGGATATTATCAATTATCTGGAAATCACACGAACATTCGATTAGTTAAATAGCATTTTGACTGCAAAAGCTTCATGACCATAGCGAGCAGGCGAAGGAGATTAATAACATACATTCCCACGTCAAAGCTATTATTTAAGAGCATACAGGGAAGGGAAAGTATTGAATCAAATTAGTGAATTTGAGGAAGATGGCAATGAAATTAGCAAATATGATTTTAGGCAAGAATTTTGTCATAGTATTCATGATTCTGTTAGTAATAATTGCAGGCGTGATGGTTTCAGGAGTGAGTGGATGTCAATGCACTAGCCACGACGACTGTATACCAGACTTCTATTGCTGCACAATTCCGCCATGTCCTAAAGTTTTTGGCACCTGCGACAGATCCTGCGCTTAATTAATTACCCTATTTTTTTCTATAGAATAAATTGTGCAAATCTCTTTCTCATTCTCTTACCGTGTGATGAGAGGAGAGGAGAAACATAAATTGCATATGAAATAAATAAGAGGCATATATCACTTGAGAGCCTCAAAATAAAGAAGAGCCGTGTATTGTGATTGTTTCAGTTATTTCTGTAGTTTTCAAATTATTAAGTAAATATATTTGTGCCCAGCAAATTCCTATTGAGAAGCAAATGACTATGAGAGGATGCTAAGTATAATATTAGTAAGTGAGTTTTATTAATGTACTTATTAAATTGATTAAATTATACAAAATATATACTTAGATACTAATATATTTATCTTATATGAATTTATGGAAAAGATGTGGCGAGATATCATTGTCAAATCATTTATATTATATTTGCGACATAATTGGAATAGGTGCCTTGAGAATGATGTCTATTGAATTTTTTCACATAGATTTATTTAAGATAGTTATGCTTGTAGCATCCAACGGTACTACGACTTAACGTAACCAACATGCAACATTTGACGGGTGTATACTGTTCCTATCCCGATGCTCGAACCAAATGGAGTCAAACTATCTTCCATCATATACAAATTCCGTCAGCCTTGTTTTCCACATCGGCGTGGGACCTACATTGCATTATTACCGGTGTGCTGGCATAATGTCGTGGTCTGCTGATTTGTTTGAAATGGCACCCAGTGTTCTCCACATTATTATTGAAATTCTGTGATGGCATGGGAAACCAACAATGTCATGTTTTTTTTGTTCCTCACCCTGTAAAAAAATTGTTTGCCCTTGATTCTTGCCTCCCATGCCTGCTACAGTCACTATTTGAGAGCCTCCATAGTAGGAAAATTGATTACCAAGGTCGCCTCCATAGCGAAAAAACTCCCACCAAAATCGTCATAAGTTTTCGGTATGTTCCATTTCTGTTTTGTATTATCCTTTTCTGTTTTGTTTTGGGAATGGGTGTTTAGTTTAGAAAATAATTTTTGTTCAATTGTCTTGATTTAAGGTTTCATGCAATTGTTTGCTACTATAAATGTACTACTGGAATGGGCAGCTCTCTGTATTGCAATGTCATTAAGGAGTATGTGCAAGATGTGTTCCAATTTGTTGTAGCTCAAACTTCTTAATGGATATAGAAATACCTTTCAATGTAGGATCATATGTGTGTATGTGTGTGTGTGTGTTTTTGTGGTGTTGTGATTTTCTAGTAATGTTTGCAGACATGTGAACTCTTATAGCATAAGAATTTCTTTCTGAATGGCACACTTCATGTCTCTTCTAATGCTCTTCTTCACATCCTTGAATACTAAATTTTCTAAACCCTAGTCTCTAGAAATCATAGCAACAATCAAAAGTTCAATTAGGACAAACACTTTTATTTGTAAGAAACCACTCATCCAACTCAATTGAAGTTAAGGGTAAAATATATACACTTGTTTTTGTTATCTTAGCCCACTATATAGTAACACTAAGCATAGTTACTCATATTTTTGCAATCACATGGCATTTACAAAACAAACTCAAATTTATGTTGGGCATAAATACACATTTTTTTAGCAAGAGCATGATTACAAAAACATATAAAATTCACACTAATGAGCCCATCAAAACCTAAATGCGGTGTAGGAGGGACCACAATCCTCTAATTTTCCCCAATGTATACAAATATTAGACATAAGAAAGTGAGATAAATCAAAATTATAAAATGTATTTCACAATTAAAATTATAAAATGTATTTTGAGCTTGTATAATCATAAAACCTCACCTGCATAATATCTAATATAAAAAATGAAAATTTGATACAATTTTAATAAGAAAAACATTTTGGGTCCACAAATTGATTAATTGTTGTGGATGCACATTTTCTTTTTTTTTTTTGGTTTGAGATCACCTAAAATCACTCGGATCTTCCATTTGAATATATTTATAATATGTTTTTTAGTTTTAATATTATGGCCTAGTTACTTTCATCCACATCTATTGTGAAATATTGTGCACTTCATCATGCTTAGTATTTATTTGGCTTCATAAATTCTCTATGTATCACATTACCATAGTTGTAACACCATTGGCTTGTTAATGAGCAAGTACCCCCTTAGAGCTCTTCAATCTTCATGTTGTTTTTTTCTTTTAGAAAGATGATCGTCCTATATCCATGGTTCCATTGAATTTTTAACTATTTCTCCTCCACCAATAATGGAGTTTTGTCATTAAGCCATGACTTATGCCCATATGTACCTTCCATCTCTTTTTCTCTATCCTTTAGAGGCACAATCATTCAAGAAAACTATTATCACTTTTTCTTGTTAGTTGCAAGGTTTATAAGTGATTCAATAATTACTTTTTCTCTCTCCTTTAATCATATGGATCTACCATTAGCATTGTACTAGAGGAGTAAATCAGCAACATATTCTCTCATGTCTTGGTTCAGGGATCAAAAATAAAACTATAAAAATGTGCCAAATATTCAATTGCATTTTTACACATGGAGAGATTAGAAACAATTAATTGTTGTAAATAACACTCCAATCAAATCTATTTTCATTAGTAATTGCATCAAGAACATTTTCTTCATAACTTAAATAACTAGTAATTACACCTCCAACTAAAACCAGAAATCATGCTTGAGAAATCAAAAATTCAATGTTTATGCACATGCTTAAACGCCTCATAAACAACAACAAATATTGTTTGGAAATGTGATACATATTCCCTTTCCATCACACTTATTTTGGGATCCTTTAGAATAACCTTAGATGGATATAAATCAAATTGCATTTCCCATATTGCAAGAGGGTGCATGTAGGTTAAGGATCGGTAGTGACCATTGATTGTCCAACCTTGTGGTGTTTCAAACCAATATCAAAAACCATCTTCTAACCATCTTGCATGAAAAAATCCCTCAGTAGTACTCAATTATTGATGATCCATTCCCTACATGAAGCATAGTCATTGCAATGCCATATGTTTCAGTCATCCAAATCTCTACGGATTGCATGCACGTTTCATCAACTTTTCCATTCGGGTGCATGTCATTCACAACACCCATATTTCTTCCTCCAATTTCTATTACATTGAAATCGTGTATTTTCTGCAGATCTCTTCATATTTTCCCATTATCAAAAATTACTGTTATGAATGATTCTCATGCTTACTTTTGTCCAACCACTTTATCTCGCTCAATTGAGTTGTTGGCGCTACTAGTCCCACTATCATAATTAAAATGAGATCCATTTCATATTATCTTCTCATATTCCACCTTAGCCATTTGAAATTGAATCCTATATTTTTCTGTAGACTCTTTGTGGCCCAATTTATCTGTTGTTGCAGTAGGATATTGAAGTGTAACAATTCGTAGACCCCAAAATATGCACTAATTCCTGCAAGTATTGGCCAATTATCATAGCTCTGATCAGGAAACCTATCATTCGCAATAAGACAATAACCATCTCGATCAAATTTCTTCATGTATTCCATAGCAGCGGAGATAGATGACCATACATATTTTCTAAATCACATGGACCATCAACTAGAAATTTAGGGCTTGTATTGTGTTCAATCAATACAGATTTATGAAATTAACATAAAAATTATACCCTTTCCACCAAGTTGCAACAGAAGTTCTTATATTGAACTAAAAATATGCGTAATAATTCTAGGATTATTTATTTCTTGGCCATGCCTATATTACATATCTCATTAATGGAAGAGTTACAACTTTCCTTCGAGAAAAAATGGCAGTCCACCCTAGAATATTGGGTATTAAGGTTACTACCAATGCCTGTGTATGTAAATAAAAATCTCCAAAAAAGATTAGAATTCATGCAAAAGGCCTCTGACCACATCTATTAGATTGAAAGGAATAATTTAATTTTTTATGTTTCAAATTATATTTTTCCATCAAAGACCATGATATCCTAAGTGCATAGCCCTTTTCTTGCAATATATTCAATAAGTATCCCACTGACCGTTGTTCCAATCATTGCCCCAACATTGGATATCAAGCCAAATAAAGAAAACTGTGTAAAATTTAATAACCAATTTATCAATAATTTTAAAATTGTTCTCAAATCTATGTAAGGAACAAACCCATGCAATGCTCTAGGGTAATGTGCTATACCTCAGAAATGATTAGCTCCAAATCACTTATAATGCTACTCTCAGGAGGTGATGAATATCCATTCTACAACAATATGGTCGATGTCACTTTTCGTTGTTTTTTGCTTATTAAATGCCAATTATGCACTATTAATATTATCTTTTGGTTTTGAAATATGCAAGTCATCTATAATGTTTAAATAACCTATCCAAGTCATGCTTGAGAGGATAAATCACCCAATACGATTATATCTAATTTTTGAAAGAGAAGAATGTTGTTTTCGCTGTGATTTTCTCTCTTAAAAAATTAAACTTATTTATCTATTCTTTGAAAAATGAAAGAAATCATAATCTTAGCATTAATTATTTTTGAGGCAGATTGTAATATATGGAGCTAATTTCTCGGGAATTCGGAAACATAATAAATCAAAATAAGGCATTTTTAAGATTTGGACCAAATGTTTCAAACAAGTTTTACAACACATACCTTAAAATATTTCAACCAAAATAAGAAAATATAATTGGAAAAGTGCCCATTTCCCACATTATATATGGTACAATTCGTTGTAGGAATAAATCAAACCAATTCATTTAAATTTCTAATATTCTAGTATTGTAGCATTATATGATAACCGACATGAAAATTATATAACCATTCTCCATCCTAGTAATTCTTAGAATTTTGGAGGGCTATGCTATTTTCATTGTACACTTTGTTTTCTATATTGAGAAATAAAGAGGTGTTTGTTTGAGTATGACACCTAGTTCATACTTCTCCATTTGTCATTGCTCTTGACTTTTAATAACGTATCTAGGTCTGATTATGTTCCTTCCCAATGTTCCACCAATAGGGCGTTGATTATACAATATTTGTAATTGGTACAAATACTCTAGATTGATCTTCAAGGGTGTATATTAATTTCACTTAGATTCGCTTAGTAGAATTTGATAAATTAGGCTAAGAAAATCCTTATTTAGGTCTAATCAAGTGTATTTCATGGGGAAGTTGGCGGGTCACACACTTGTCAACTCCATGAACATCTTTCATTGCTTGAAAATTTTACCCTCATCAAATTCCAGGTCTTAAGCCATTAATTTAATTATAATTCTCTCTAATTTCTACTTACCCCGTCCTCTATGTCTATTTGCAGTCTTATGGAATTTTTGTCTTCAAGATTTCCCTTTTCCAACACCATATCAAAGGTTAAATTTGTGGCCAAATATTTAACACTTGGTCTAGGTCTTTCGTATTATATAATGTAGGTTCAATGTCAAAATCAACCAACGTTGCCAGCATCCACAAAAAACACTTCAAAGTTTATTTTGTAGATATCATAGTTGCTAATTCTCAATAAACATATAATAAAAAGGTAGGTACACCAAGACAATATGAAATCCATTGAAAAAAGTAGGTACATGTTTTTGGTACCAAGATTTAATCTCCTTCAAAGGCCAAGCAACATCATGGATTTGACAAGACACTCGTAGAGGAGACAGATGATTATGTGTGTCATTTTGTAGTTAGGAAGAAATCTATCGAAGTTTTAGCACTCAGGATTTGAAGAAGTGGGCAACACCTTAAAAGGATGTGATCTTATCCTAACTATTTTAGGTTGTGCCTTTCAACCAAGGTAAGAGAACCTATTTTGTAACCTTTTTTATTGAAGAATGTTGATAAATCCCTCTTTTGCACAAATTTTATAGAGAATACCTTGGGAAAATATGATCAACACACCAAATTTGAATCTCACGAGTTGTCACTTCCATATTATGAAGATATTTTAAAAATAAGGCAAATGTTACTAAAGACATTAAGAAAACCTTATTGTTCTACATATTTTTGCAAGTAGCTTTTGTTCCTTTGTTGATACACAGGGAAAACAGGGGTAGTTCAGGGTGGATCAAAGGTTTTTAAATGATTTTGGTGGGAGATGAAATAGGATAAAGTTTATTATATCAGATCTTTAGAGGAATTCAAAATAATGAACAACTTCACAACAGAAAGCTTTAGAACAGTCAAGACGTTCCTTTAACTAGAAGGTGTGCTTCAATGGAGGCCCAGATCAACACTTTTTCACATAATATTTGAGACTCTAACATGAAGGCTCGAATTGGAGGACTCAATTAAACACTAAATTTTTTGATTAACCATGCCTAAGGTACACCCAAAGACTTACAGACAATCTTTATCAATAAATGACAATGAATTGATTTTAAATTTGTTTATGTCATCCAAGATGAAGGCTCTTCTTGAAATTAAATTGAAAATACCATTAGACTATCATAAGGACAAGATCATGTGTGATGTCAAAAAGATTTTAGTGTAAGACTACAATAGCAATGAAAGAAACTATTTACAGACATTCTCGAAAATAAAGTAGACACAAAATTGCTAGATATTAGACACAAATTAATTCCAAAATTGCTTAGATTCATCAGTAGGGGAAAGCTTCCAGAGAAATCTCAGTGCTTTTCAATGGCTATACATATGAAACCAACTTGAGATGACATAAAATCTAACATAGAAGAAAATAATAGGTAATCTCAGCTTTGGTCTCTTAGGAAGATGACTTTCTCAAAAAAATTCTCAAGATTTCAAACTCCAACCTTTTACAAGAGTATTCTCATTGCATTTATACATTTTTTCCCACTCAATTTTCCCCCAAAAGAGAAGAATATTTGAGGGACCTTTTCTTGTTACCAATCTATTTCAAACAATGAATTTTAACAAATTAAGATCCAAAATATGCCAGGTTGACCAATCGTGAACTCGATCACATTTCTCGGGCCGTCGACTAATGACTAGGATGCCATGCCATAACTTTTTGGGAGTCCCTTTAATAATTATGATTCCTTCATGTGATTAATTCCCTTTTTTATCATTTTTCAAAGCTTCTGCATAGCTAGACTTGATAGGTCATCCCTTTTTTCTCTTGAGGAAACACCTTTTTCACCTTTTGCGCCTACACTTTCATCATTTCATCCTTTTCCTCCTTTTCCTCTAAAATTTTACTCTGCAACTTCTGGATCTAGCATTTTATTTTTTTGCATGATCCCAAGAAAAACTCCACTTCAAAATTACTTCAAATTTACAAATTGAGCTCCCAAATTGATTCATTTAAACTTTTCAAACCAAAACGACACAAATTTTCAAAAAATTGCAAAATGATGCAAAAATGATGCATCTTGGAGCTTTAATGGTTGCAAATCGCATCAAATGCATAGAACATCTTGCCTTCCAAATTTTAATCCAAGCTCCACATGGAAAAATGTGATTGGAAATGGCCTTGGGAGCACTTTTGAAAAAAGTAAAATCACATTTTTCTCTATCCCTCCGCCCTTAGAAAATGGGCTTGATCTATGTGTTCCAAAGGAACCACAGCTTGATTCTACTATTTTACCTCATTTTTGGAAAAAGTAAAATTTTCCAAATTTTTCCCGTAGCTCCGCCCTTCCACCTTTAGCTTCGATGTGGGTTCTAGCAAACACGCGCTTCATTTTTCACTTTATACTTATTTTGCAAAAAGGAAAAAGTTCCACATTTTTCCCGCATGCCTATAGCTCTGTTTTTGACTATTCAATGCTTTGGCATTACTTTCATGTCGTGCACAGGCTTCAACTTGCAATTTCATCCCTTTTTACAAAAGGTCAAAAACCTTAAATAACCTCGAAGCTCCATTTCTCCATTTCCCCTCCTGTCACGTGTCTCAATGGTGCATTTTGAGATGGTCCCGAAAAGTAGAGACCCCAAACAAGCATGGGCTCAACATGTATCTCAATCCGGTAGAGTCTATTAAAAATTTGAAGGTTCAGTGGAAGGCATCATGTGTCTAAGGTCTAAGACAGTCTCCTTCAGACATTGTAAAGTCCAAATAGAAAGGAAGAGTGAGTGGAAGCTTCCAAGTGTCCTCCTGGTGCTTCTTCAAAATAAAACTCAGGGGTCGATCCCCAAACATGTGCAAATCCCTCCACATGTCCCGCACTTTAGGAAGTTGCTTGAAAAGTTTAAGGGAATGGAAGGCCCAACGAACACATCCACATGTCTTTATCGCACAACTTCAAGATAGTGCCCAAGATTGGAGACTTCAGAAAATTGCTTTGAAAATTTAAAGTACAAAGCCTCCACCAACTACACATTTGCATCTTCTACACATATTACACCAATAACATGTTTTTCTATTTCATATTTATGATGGATGACCCAGAATGAGTCTTAGAAGAAATAATTTCCGAGCTAGAGTGCATTGTAAGCAATATCAATTTTTTGGAAATATTAATTTCATAGATTAATTCAATTTTTTTGCTATCATTGATTTTTTTTTTCAATTTTTATAGGAGAAATAAATTGGTTTCCAATCATCATTATGTGTGTTCCTAAGTTTCAAATTCTTCATCGGCATAACAAAGGTCCTAACGGATATCGGAAGTTGTGTCCATCGGTGGTAATGGGATTCACATTAGTTTCTTATATGTAATGTTATTGTGGAACTTTTTCAACACTCATTCACCTCCCCGTCACTATATTGCCCATTTTCTCCCGATGAAACAAGTTATAATTTGTCTATCCTTTCCTAGAAACCATGTTCTATCGAGATTATTGTTTGTTGGTGTCATAATATTTTATCCACATAAGTGTTAATCATTCACCTTCACACAATATGCATTTACTTCCAAACTTAATATCTTATAAATATGTTTATATACTATTTTTAATGTGTCTAAAAACTACTTATGCTTTCCTACATTGATTATTTTAGGATAAACAATGCTATATGGTACCACCATTAATTTCCTGACATCCCATAAAGGAATGTGGGTGGGTATTTGATTATTTCCCAAACACAGAATACGAGAGGAGGAAACACAAGTAAGCTTCAATGAAACTCATTATTTGTATTTGTTGTATATTTGTTTTTGTTTTCATATGTTTGATGAGCACTTTGGTAGAATGTGGAAGAGCCAAACAAGAATGAGGAGGGTGGTAATATTGGTCAAGACGATGAAAAGGATGAGGAATACATTTATAATATTTCTAACCATGTTAACATTGACATGGATGATGAAGATGATGTTGATTGTCTTCCATATTCCTTGCTTTCCGATCCCAAGGAGGAGGTACGAAAATCGGTAAGCACACTTTGATATTTTCAAGGATGATTGTGTATTCTAGTTGAGTTAATAATATTTGTAAGAATTATAACCACGTGATTCCTTCTTTGATGATAGCTACGTGGTGAGTACAAAATTTTCGACATGGGTATTTGTAAATGAGATACACACAATTATTTTCTTCACCCATGCACCACATTTTCTCGATGATGATAGCCATCCATTTGGGTCACTACAAAGGCTCAACACTCATCAAAATAAGATTCATGATAGACTTCCTATTCCAAGGATACCTCCATGTTGGCCATGTAGTGGGAAAAGAAAGATAAGAGTAAGGGCCTACACATTGAAGAAAAAACAACAGAGGTCAATAAACCAACTTGTAAAAACTCGAGTTGTAGCAAGAGGTATAGACTAAAAGCAACATGGATGGCCAAAGAAAATTTCTTGGAAGTTTTTAAACAGAGTAAGAAAGTGTTAAAGGATATAAATCAACATATGTGTGAATATGATTCACCTAATAATATTTTCCGAATAAGGGAATTGTCAATAACAAGGTGAGCATATTGCTGGAAATTGGCGGAGGAAAGGAGGAGGGTGGAACGAGGTGGTATAGGAAACTACGAACATCACGTGAGATGCAAACTATTGAATTTTTACATATCCTAAAAGATAAGGTGTTTTTTCAATGACTAACCTAATTTTATCCGTAGAAGGCCTCATCGGAAACCGATATACCCGATCTAGAAACCCATTGTAGTGAGAACGAAAAATGTAACATTGAAGGATTACCTTTCATGGAAATTGAATAGGGTTTTTGTGGGGATAATAAAAATAAAATCGTGGATGAGATGCTTTAGGTAAGTATGCTTAATTAATTTTCCCAAGAATACAACTAATTTACTTATAATTAACACCTACATAGTTTTAATATAGGTTATCTTTACTATGTAGGGGAATGTTGTGCATGAAGCACCACAACAAGTTGTTGTTGTAGAGATTTTTGATGATGATGGAAGTGATGGTGATGCACCGGTGTCTAATAACAATTATTATTCTCAATCCACATAGGACTATGATTTTCATGCCGGTGACTATGGTATGTTGTATGCCAATGGTTATATGGTTTCCAAAGAATGCATTGTCTCTACCAAGCATGGATACATTTTCAAGGGTGAGCCAACCCTAAAAAAATTGTGTCGTGACCATTCGGAGGGCTGATTATCAAAATTATCGAGAGAGGCTTCCCTTCAACAAGACTGAGTAAGGTACACTACAAAGACATATAAATAAATATAAATTCTAGGTCATGGAGTATATGAGTGTAGATTCCTCTGCAACAAATGTACACCATTCATCTTATTATTTTTTATGTAGCTTCATATTTCGTAAATGCTTGTGTATTTTCATCTGATTATGTTATATATCTTGTAATTTCCTTTTAGGATCAGGATGAAGAAGAGGTGACATCGAAAGAGGTTTGACTTATTTCTTGGTGGTATGAGGTACTTTGTATATTACGAAGTAAAACATACTTTATTGATGTATGTGTCATACTTTTATCATTTGACCACTTTACTGACATTGAAAATTTTCAAATGTAGATGTCTTCATGGGATCGAAAGGAATGTCGAGGCTCATATCTTAGTCAAATTCAGTTTTTTCTCCTTCATATGGATTTTCATTGCCATAGCTTGAGCATGGATATTATAATATGTAGTTGGGCATTGAATTTTTGATATAAAATGTGACATCGCATATTTGATTATATGTAATGATACAAATTATTTTCATATGATGGTTTAATATATATTTGTGTAATGATAACTTGTAATTTATGTTCCCATGTATGTGGTTCATTTACACAGTGTATTCTTAACAATTATGTTATTTATGCACATTGTAAGTAAGTTTGCAGTGTTCATTCCCTTGCAATTAATGAGGTTTCCTTACAGTTTTGATGATTACATGATGCTTAGATGTTGACATGTCTTTATTTTTGATGATGCAATATATGAGATGTTATGAAGACATTTATTTGTTTCCACATGCAATCACTTATATTGAAATATTTATGTTTTTATTTATTACATATTACAAATTCACAGTGATCGTGTTCACATGTTCCTTTTTTTGTAATAACATTTCATGGGGAATGGTGCATCACGTGACTAGTTTTTTTCCTCCACTTCTCTCAATTTGTTGTCTTTTTGTATTTAGTAAGCTCACTCTTCACTTCAAATGATCAACAATGGCTACTATCCATTTGTTGAGAAAAAGAAGAGGGTGGTTGAAGAGGTCGGCCACAAGTCCACAAACCCAGGTGGAGAATGATGGAGGAGGTAGGAGTCATTCTTTTGTGTCTTATTCTTCTACATGTTGTACATATATTATTATCATTTGAATGCATGGATTATGCAATAGTTCATTGTCTCATATTTCACTTTCCTTTTACATTTTCAAGGGTGAGTTTGGATGGTTATGAGAAGGAAATTGGTGAAAGAATATGTGAAATGGAAGATACTTTTGCGAAGATGAGATTTGATCACAATGTGCCAAAGGAGGAACATCTTGTTACGAATATATTGTGTAACATTATTAATAATATAGTTTAGAATAATTGTGAAGTTGTGAGAACAACTCACGTTGATAGGAGTGTGAGAGATCTTATAGGGATGAGATAAATTGGGAGAGATTTGTGGGATGTTGAGTGATCATGAGAGAGATATGAGGGATAGAAGTTGACTCCTTACTTTAAGGATGTCATTTACCTATATATGTATGTAATCCCTCCAGTGTAATCTATCCCGAATCATTTGAATCTATAATATCATTATTCGGTGTATTTTCTCTGTGCAAAACTGGTTTATTGCTTTGATTTGGTATCAGAGCAGGGTTGGCTTGTGAGAAATTTCAATGGGCATCAATTGATTACGCACTCAATTAGTTGGTCTACCCTAGTTGTGATCAAATTCTCTTTCAGTTTTGTTGATCAGTCTTCTACGTGCATTCCCGTCTTGCTGCAGATCTGTGCTTCAAAGGTTTAGAATCATATGGCATCTGGATTCACCCTCTCTCAGATCATGAGGAAGATACAATATTGAAGTGTCTACGTCATAAATCTGATTGGAGTGTATATCTATCTTGCACAGTATATTATACGTTTGCCACATTTTTTTCTGGTCTAGGCGATATAGATCATGGCTTCACGGCTCTGAAGTTTCAAGTTCATATTGTTACATGTGTATCGATTGATGTTTGCCACATCTCAGCCTTCACCAAACGTCTCCACATTGAGCCAAGATCTACCTGTGGCTACACTGTCTTTACCGATCCACAAGCAAATTACATCATGTAGATACCTACACATCCATGTCAAAGGAAAAATCCGTCAGAGATATCTCCTTCCAGCGAGCTGACAGCAAGCATCTTACGATCTGCGAGCTATCCTCCTCGACCCACTAGCATTGTGCCACGTCAGGTTCATAAAAGAATGTGGTTTTACTATCTCCTTGTCAAATAGATCTCATGCCATGTAGATTTATGACCTTTGTTAGGAATATTATATTGTTTACATTGGTTAATGTTTTAATGTAATATATATTATCATGGAGATAATATATATGGGTGAATAAATAAATGTAATATTATTAAATATGAGAAAACATATCTCATATTAATAATATAGGTTTTATATAATAGTTGTGAGTTTGTTGTATAAACAACTCACATTGGTATTTTTAGGATTAGTTGAGTGTGTTGAGATAACTAAGGGATGTTAGAGAGATATTAGGAGATGGGGTTGAGATTATTTAGGGATTGAAGATCATGTTTGACTCCACCATTGTAGGGGTTAATTGATCTATATATGTAACTCATCAATCATGAATAAAATGTCTCGAATGAAATACAATATATTTGGTTTTATTATTTTACTGTGCAATGTTTAATTTTTTTATTGATTAAATCATGCACATTTTTTAGATTTGGTATCAGAGCAGTGTTACAATCTTGTGGATGTGCATTTGTGGCTTTGGATTCAATAATTCCCGTGTAAAGATCAGGTCATAAGTTCATTTTTACGATCTGGGTCTCTGCGATTTTTAATGGGTTTCAAGATTTATATTGTAGTAGACTACTGTTAAAATTTCAGCCGAACCCACATCACGGTTTAGGAGAAAACGTGAAAGATATTCTGACGTCTGAAGTAATTTCTGGAATTTGAGACCACAATTCGATGAATGTCAGATAATCCTCGCATAGTGATATTTTACATTAGCTTTGTTTCTCACAGAAATGGAGCATTACTCAGGAGTATTTAATTGCATATTTGATATCAGTATGAAGATAGCGTAAATTTTCTCGATGGAGGCTGGAGGCAACGGAGGCAGGAGGGCAATCGGCGACCTCTCGTCAGGCACCATCGACGAGGCCGCGGTATTGATTTGGTGGCCAAGTATTTCAGTTGTGTGTTTGATTCCATTATTGTTTGTAATAAGAACAGATGTCACATTCCTGTTCAGAATTGTATTTCCTTTTTTATAACCTCCTGATGTAAATATGTGATAGTAGACAGATAAAAGCACAAGAAAAGCAGGCAAATATGTTTTTTCAAGAGGATGAACAGAGGTTCATGAGCAGGGGCTCGTACCTAGGACAGAGGTCCGTTATTGTCGAACAGGGGTTCGTATTTGTTGAACAGAGGTTCAATGTACCAAGATCATGAGCATGCAGAGGCAGGCAGGCTGTAGAAGACGTGTGAATGTTTTTTCTCTACCTTGTTCACATTAGGGGAGTGTTTAATAGGAAGTAATAATGTAAACAATAGGGGAGTGAATGTTAGGAATATTATATTGTTTACATTGGTTAATGTTTTAATGTAATATATATTATCATGGAGATAATATATATGGGTGAATAAATAAAATGTAATATTATTAAATATGAGAAAACATATCTCATATTAATAATATAGGTTTTATATAATAGTTGTGAGTTTGTTGTATAAACAACTCACATTGGTATTTTTAGGATTAGTTGAGTGTGTTGAGATAACTAAGGGATGTTAGAGAGATATTAGGAGATGGGGTTGAGATTATTTAGGGATTGAAGATCATGTTTGACTCCACCATCATAGGGGGGTTAATTGATCTATATATGTAACTCATCAATCATGAATAAAATGTCTCGAATGAAATACAATATATTTGGTTTTATTATTTTACCGTAATGTTTAATTTTTTTATTGATTAAATCATGCACATTTTTTAGAACCTTCTCATACATTCAATGTCCATCTGCATTTCACGACCACTTCACCTTGAAGTATTAATAACTGTTAAAACCCAGTCGACTTGCCTTTCTCATGCTTAGTACAGTTTGCATAAGTCCACCCACCTCGTAATCTTTCTTATCAAGTCCAGTCAGGTATTTAAGTTTTTTTTAATTTTTCATGGTTAGTTGATAATGATCTATTTCATTTCATAAGGTAATTAGTATTGTTTTATTCATTGTCAATGAGTCACAAATTAAATTCTTCAAAGTGTCTTGTTTTAATATTGGTATTGTAAGTTTGTGGTGGTCCGTAGTTATAAATAGTCTTTCTTTTTCGTGAGAGTCTAAAATAAAGTGATAAGTCTAATGTCATTACCTTTGTCATATTGTCAAAATAGTATTATCGAGTCTTGTCAATAGTGTCCTTGTCAAATATTAAAGAAAAATAAAAAAAATTGCCTTATGGACGCATTTTCTGTAACCCGACGTCCTAGAAACCAATGAGCTGCATTGACACATTTGCTAAGTAAGTAGCAAAATACGATGGAGGCTGGAGGCGACGGAGGCAGGAGGGCTATCGGCGACCTCTCGTCAGGCACCATCGATGAGACCATGGTATTGATTTGGTGACCAAGTATTTCAGTTGTGTGTTTCATTGTTTGTAATAAGAACATGTCACATTCTTGTTCAGAGTTGTATTTCCTTTTATAACCTCCTGATGTAAATATGTTGTAGTAGAAAGATAAAAGCACAAGAAAAAGTAGCATCATGTTTTTCTTGAAGAGGATGAATAGAGGTTCATGAGCAGGGGCTTGTACCTAGGACAGAGGTCTATTTTTGTTGAATGAGGTTCATGAACAGGGGTTCTTACCTTGACCGAGGTCCATATGTGTACCAAGATCATGAGCAAACAGGGGTGTGCAAGCTCCAGAGAAAGTGTAACTATTCTTTTCTATAATGTTAACATTAGGGAGTGTTTAATAGGGATTAATAATGTAAACAATAGAGGAGTGAATGTTAAGAATATATTGTGTAACATTATTAATAATATAGTTTAGAATAATTGTGAAGTTGTGAGAACAAATCACGCTGATAGGAGTGTGAGAGATCTTATAGGGATGAGATAAGTCGGAGAGATTTGTGGGATGTTGAGTGATCATGAGAGAGATATGAGGGATAGAAGTTGACTCCTTAGTTTAAGGATGTCATTTACCTATATATGTATGTAATCCCTCCAGTGTAATCTATCCCGAATCATTTGAATCTATAATATCATTATTCGGTGTATTTTTCTCTGCAGGCAAAATTGGTTTATTGCTTTGACATCTTGTTGTGAGACTCTTATCAGCGCATTTCAAAATTGCATCACTCACTAGGGAGAAGTAGATTTTGTCAAACATTTTGAAATTACAAGGAAACCAAGTGATATATTGGAAAGTGTCAAATCTAAAGAAGAGAAATTTCTTGAGACTCTCACCGTGGAGAACAATGAGTTACAAAATATAATTCGTAAATTAGGGGTGAGAAATTGAAACATGAAAACAAGTATACTTCCTAAGCGCATGCAAAATCACTCCGTGACTACAAGTTGTTAGGAATATTTTAATATTGTGAACATTATTATTATTGTGCAAATAATGAGTTGGTGACAACTCGTAGAGATCTCTTAGAGAGATTCTAGGTTTGTTGAGTGAGAATAGGTATTGGGAGAGATTTGTGGGATGCTGAGTGATTAGTGGGATGAGTGTTGACTCCTAGAATCAAGGAGATCAAACTCTATATATGTAACCTCTACCTGTGAATAATATATCCCGAATGAATTGAAATCATTGTGTTCACGCCATCGTTCGTCTGTTTCATGGTTATAATCTGAACAAAATAATATCATTGGTATCAGAGCGAGTCAACCATTAGCCATGTGAGTCATGTGCTAGTTCTTCAATGGTGAAAATGGATTGGATTATTCCTGCGTGAGTATATTCATTGCGACTGAGATAGGATTTTATTTGTTATTACAAATTTATGGTTTGATTCTTTGTGTATCAGAGGATGTCAATATTACTGCGCATTATCATTGACTTCAACGGATCCATTTCTTACATATGCTTGCGTCCAAGTCTGTAGATGTAACGTCATTCGCCTTATATCATTCTTGGATCTGCTGTGCTCACGTCCCAATGACTGCAGACCTCACGAGTTGTCTCCTTGTCTATCTGGCATGATTCCACTCCCAATAGTTTCCAAAGCCACGCCCCCGATCTGTATGCACCCTCTAACAGTGAGCACATCCTCCAGACGTCTGCATAAGGCACGAGTGCCTGGAAATGGACAGACTGTAGGCCGTGTTTTGTGATTTTAACCGTATTTCCTTGCATGTCTGTGCTATTCGTTTTTACAATCATCACCATTTAGATCCATTCAAATATGAGAGTCATTCAGATCTGCACTCAGTAGTTGTTTATGATTTTCATATTGGATGTTCCTCAACACATCACCTGTTTGAATCCTCGTTATTATGTGAAATTAGTTTTGGATTTATAATTTATAGTGGTAGAAGTTGAAGCCTTCCATTTCAGGTATGGATCTATAAAATACGGCAATCACTATTGTGAGGATCTGCAAACGAATACAGGAGGACACTATCTTGTATTATTATTTGCTATATCCCAGTGCGAGAAAGGATTTACATCAGATACATGTATCTAGATCTGCGGTACATTTAAGCTTGTTATATTATCTGCTGCATCTACCCTAGCTGTATTACGGCTCGAGATTTTAGAAAAAGAAAAGAGAAAGAATACAGTTTTCTAATACAAAGATGTTCGTCCTTTTCTTATCTATCCACAAGATTATTTTATCATTCTGCCACTGATCTGGAAAGTCTCTTTGTATGCGACTCAGTTTTTCCGCACACACAAGGGCTTATTGATTTTCAGGAAAAGTTTTACCTGGAAATGTTGCAGCAGCAATGTGCCGTTAGTCCGGGCCTCAAGAAGAATGGAACGAGGCAAGTGTTGCAGAAAACGCGTATATGAAGGATGGCTTAAAGATGTTACGGGTATCGCAAGCGTTCAAGACCCGAGGAGGACATATCCCTATGAAATCTCTGAACATGGCACCGATTTCCTGTTCATTTTTGTCAACCAGCGCGCCGTAAAAGAGGCGTTGAGAGCAGATGTTAACATAAATTGGAAGCGCTGGAGCGACGCCGTGGAAAGCAGAATGAGCGCGGATTACATGAAGAGCACGAAATGGAAGGTTGAAATGCTCGTAAAGTGGATGCCGGTTTTGGTGTATCAAGGGCAGTTTGATCTGGGGTTCGCTGTTTCGGTGGAAGAATGGTTACGGAGTGTGGATTGGAGTGGAATGAGTGAATTTTGGCGTACAGAGAAAAGTGTGGAAGGTAGGGACTGTTGTGGCGGGGTACATTAGATCCCATTCAAATCTGACAAATGTGGTGGTGGCGAGAGTAGGGCACGAGGCCGCTGTCGATCAGAGGGGTTCATGCCAGGTGATGATTGAATCCTGGGTTAAAAACCAGGCTGCTGCCAATACAGATCATGTTTTTCAGGCTCCAAGCTGGAATTTAACGATAGCGTAAAGTTTCTCGATGGAGGCCGGAGGCAACGGAGGAAGGAGGTTGATCAGCGACCTCTCGTCAGGCACCATCGACGAGGCCGCGGTATTGATTTGGTGGCCAAGTATTTCAGTTGTGTGTTTGATTTCATTGTTTATAATAAGAACAGATGTTACATTCCTGTTCAGAATTGTATTTCCTTTTATAACCTCCTGATGTAAATATGTGATAGTAGAAAGATAAAAGCACAAGAAAAAGCAGCATCATGTTTTTCTTGAAGAGGATGAACAGAGGTTCATGAGCAGGGGCTCGTACCTAGGACAGAGGTCCGTTATTGTCGAACAGGGGTTCGTATTTGGTGAACAGAGGTTCAGCATACCAAGATCATGAGCATGCAGAGGCAGGCAAGCTGTAGAAGACGTGTGAATGTTTTTCTCTACATTGTTCACATTAGGGGAGTGTATGTGTGGAAATAATAATGTTAACAATAGGGGAGTGAATGTTAGCAATATTTTAATATTGTGAACATTATTATTATTGTGCAAATAATGAGTTGGTGACAACTCGTAGAGATCTCTTAGAGAGATTCTAGGTTTGTTGAGTGAGAATAGGTATTGGGAGAGATTTGTGGGATGCTGAGTGATTAGTGGGATGAGTGTTGACTCCTAGAATCAAGGAGATCAAACTCTATATATGTAACCTCTACCTGTGAATAATATATCCCGAATGAATTGAAATCATTGTGTTCATGTTTACTGTTCTGTCTGTTTCACGGTTATAATCTGAACAAAATAATATCACAAGTAAGACATAGTGAAGGCCCTAAATGTTAGGTACAATGGCATGAGTAAAATATATGAAGAATATTTGCAAAAATTGATCACGAGTTTGACAAGCCGAGTGGGAAAGTCTCATTGGCTGAGTATGGGTGGATGTGGCATTTCTGATAGAACACACCATGTTTAGTTGGTTGAAATGAAACCAACAATCTATAAAATAATAATAAGACACATCTTGTTTATATTTATGGATCATAATAAAGTATATATGATTTGATGAAATCATGTAATATAAAACATAACACAATTTGCTATACTTATATGTGTTTGCTTCTATTTTCAATAAAAATAAAGCGGTGACTAAATGTTTGTTTTATTTCTATGTGATTGCATCTTTTTTCTGGTTACTAGCTTGCCTTAATATGAGTTACTTGATTATCGAAAGACAAAAATTATAAAATAATTAGAACGTAAGGTGATAAGATCTTTAAAAACATATCTGTCAAAGGTTTGATTCCACAACTTTTCTTTCAAGATTTACAAGGAATTTGTGTTGTTTTTCCAATGTTGGGACTAATTATGTTTAAATCATCTTTTAGGAAACAATTTTACTATGAAAATATGGGAATTGAAGGATTTTTTGATCAATATGCTTGAGCGAGAGCTTGTAATCATCATGATCAAAGTAATAATTTAAATTAGGATTTTGGAAGATATTTTTATGCATGTTTTTATTGTTTTCTTCATTGTCTGCTATGATTTTGTTTAAGAAATCTGTAAAAACAACGAGCTAAGAGTTTGAAATTCATGTATTTTGCACCAAATGAGATACTATAAAGTATGGTATGTGTAGGATAGACCATGTCAAGCTCAAATAAATTTTACTAGGATATTAAATATCAAAACCCGCCTTTTGTGATCAAATTTCTTAATTACTATCCAAAAATAGGGCATGTTGGTTCTCAAGTTTTTCATGGTCTAATTTCCTAATTATTAAAATTTCTTGATTCTTAAGTGGTCACCTAGAAATTACCCAATGTATAGAGGTCAATTCATCTAGTTTTTTTCATATTCATGAAGATTTAATATGCCAGGCAATGGAAGAACAATGTTTTCTGATTATGGTTATAATTTTTAATGTTTGAGTTGAATCAAAAGCAACCCTTTATTAGGACGATTTTATATGATCTCTAAGGATCCATTAAATGTTTTGAATCGTTAAAGCTCTTCCTTGTAGCCCATGGTATATTCTTAAATTCCCAACTCAGGTGTGTGTGTATATATATATATATATATATATATTATAGTGGAGAAAACAGAGCATTGGTAGTATTTAGCATATGTGAAGTTAAAATTTATTATGAATAGAATCAACCAAATCCCCATGAAGATAAGATAAAATTGGATCACTCTTTAACACTACATTACCTGTATATAGCTCCCTAAGGTGACTGAAATTATACTATATCAGGTCAAGATAGTGGGATTTTGCATAAATAGCATAACTATTCTTGACATGTGTTGGATAACATCACCATTGCCTCTTCTGAAAGAAAATAATGATGATCAAGTCAGAGTAGGAAGCACTAATATTTCTTCAGGAAGGACTAATAAATCTGTGAAAAAGTGAAGAGTTGAATATTGATACACCAACGAATTATCACATAAAGCTTTGTTCACCCAATTTTCTAGCTCTTTTTTTCTAGTGAATCATCTATTGATATTTTCTTCTATCAATGTGCTGGGAACAAGGATTTTTAATGATGTATGTAAGATTCGATTAATTATATTTGGGTCTATTTCTTGCTAAGGTTGGAAAGGAACATGAATGGAAATGAGTCTTGTAGTAATCGATAAATATTTGATTTAATATCTCTTGTACGTTCGGAATCAAAATAAAATAAAAATTAAATAATTAGAATAGATGGTTGGACCTAGAAAAACATATATGTTGAAGGATTGAATTCTAGAGTTTTTCTTTGAAGAGTTGAAAAGAAATTGCAAAAATTAATTCTTTCCATTGTTTCCAATAAATATGTTTAAAAATTAAAGCATATTGAATCCTTTTCTTAGATTTTCCCATTTATTTGAGGTTGTTTGAGAGAGAATGTGAACACATTTTTTTCAAATATTTTTTATTTGGAAAAATATATCAGTGCATGAGGGTTAATGGTGGTATCTATTTAGGTTTTAGATCTTTCATTGAGAAATCTACCTTCCTTTATATACATGATAAAAATACTAATCCCATTTTCTTTGAACTGGATCTGCCATTTATAAAGTTGATTAATAATCTAATGATTGAGAAAACTTCATAAAATTTCTCAATATTGATAGCAGCTCAAGAAAGTAAGTGTAGCAAGTTGGCGGACAAAAAGGGGTCATAAGTCAACGTCATATTGCAAATAACAACAAAATATCAACTTGTAGGGATTATTAGCAATGCATACACTCAAAATTAGAAAAAATTATATGAATATGAATCATAGCATCTGGAATCTAGTTTCTAAACTACTAATTTTTTTTTAAAATGGACAAGTTTAGCTATATTAAACACTCAAAATTCAATGACTTGGTATTTTGTTTTTAAAACTCCTATAAGATTGTAGTCCATTTGCCCACGATTTGGATGACCAAAAATTGATATATCTTTTTTACTTTGGTGAGAAGTTAGATGCTATTATCTATCTTGGGATATATTTTATTTTGTATTTTTTTGAGAAATATTTTATTTTTATGATTTTTTCCATGAAAGTGGTCTTAAAACATAAAAGAAAACAAAGCACTTTCCGTTTGTCCGCCATAACTTCATAAAAAATATTGAAATCAATTTTTTTTTTTTTTTAACATGTATATTATTTTCACCTTGGTTGGGATTGTATAAGTTTTATCACATTCGATAAGTGAAACAAAATTTGTAGTCTTAAATGTAGACATAAACATTCACGGAAAATGTGTCTTAAAGACCAACTATTATTATAAAATTATAAAATGATACTTATCCTATTCTATTCACTTTAAAATCAATATTTCTATAATGCTAACAGTCTCCCCTACATGCTGGTACCATTTTTAGGACATATTTTTACTTTTGGCATGGTTCAAGTCCGTGGAAGACTAAATTTGATGTTTTATCAAGCTTTGATGTAAAATTCAGGATTTGATGTCCACTTAGTTGTCCCCCAACTTTCTAACTTACAAAGTATTCTACTTCAAATTTTTTAGTCCTATCCATTATCTATGATTTTTTTCTTCTTTCCCCTTCCTCTTATTCCTAATAAACCATTTTTCGTATTCTTCTTCTTCAATGTGTTACGCTATCCATAGGATGTGTCATTATCAATGAGCAAAAGAAATTGGGATATACGGTTATTGTTATAATATAAATTTCTAGAGATAATATCAATCCATGAAGCTACTATTATCATTGTCTATGGATTATCACAAAAAGTCTTGCTCACTCAAGGTTTCATCTCTTGTTTACTAGTGAATCAACTATTGATCTTTTGTTTTATCAATGTGGTTGGAACATAGATTGGGACTAATGCATGTAAGATTTAATTAGGTTTCTTTGTGGTGTGTTTTGAAATTGTAGTTTCAAGTGAACATCGTATTTTATTAAAACTGTGTTCTTAGTTGTAACATCAGTTTGAACAATGAAATGCGTGTGTCACTAGATTATCTAAGATTACCCGACATAAAATAAATTAAAGGGAAAGGTTGTAAATATATATTTTTGATATCTTTTCTGAATGATGAAATCGATCATTGAGAAATTCCTCCCCAATCTCTTCGAGTTATTTAGTGTGTCACTAGTTTCCTTCTTGTTTGTGGTCATTTTTCAATCTATACAAGTATTCGTAGTTTTTGTTTCCATTCTTCTTTGTTCTTCTAATTATTTCAAGAATATGTTTAGCTTTCATTTCACAACACATATTAAGGATGAAATTCATATGAATTCCCTGATGTAATTGAATTAATCAGATCATTTGAATGATCTTACAAGAGAAAGATATCTCCAAGGAGTTTTGAAGAAAAATTTGTTGTGTACACGGTGGTAGATTCTTTTTATTTTTGAGCATTCTATATGATTAATAATTTTGTGCAAGTTATTTAGATGATATTTATGCAATGAAAGAGAACTTATTTTGAGGATTTCTATTACTATTTGTGAATTTACACAAAGTGGCATGAATGTAGTTGTATGCTTGAAAAAAGTTAATTTTTTGAAAATCTGTCTTGAGACCTTACAAGGTCCTTTAATAAATGTTGATGCATGATGATTTATATAATGTTTTATGGAAAAATTTATTTAGATGATATTTATGTAATGCAAGAGAACTTATTTTAAGGATTTCTATTACTATTTGTTAATTTACACAAAGTGTGGCGTGTAGTTGTATACTTGAAAAAAGTTAATTTTTTTGAAAATTTGTCTTGAGACCTTATAAGGTCCTTTAATAAATGTTGATGCAGGATGATTTATATAATGGTTGATGGAAATAATTTATATGGGAGAAGGTAGAGATTCCCATACCCATTTTATGAATATAGGAGTATACAAGCTAAGTTGTTAGTTTATCGTCATTGAGCCAATTGTTATTAGACAAGGTTCTCTGCTTTCTAAGTGGTAGAGAAGAATATATCTTAATCTTTCTCAAGTTAGGGAGGTAGTGAAATCCTCCCGATAATTAAATTTCATCGAAAAGGATGGGAAGATGCTACAATTGAAGTTTCAGTCTTTTAAGGGAAATTTATTCATATAGAGAGAAAATTATACCTTCCTCGGGATCCTTGAAACCCTTTCAAGGGTTTATAAAAACAAGTGTATAACATTCTTAAAGAGAAAAAGTGGCTATGTGATCTTCAAGTAACATTAGGGGAGTCTGAATTAGAAATTATTAAGTTTTGGAGAGATTTGGGACAGTTCAAAATGATGAAAAAACATGAAATTTATAATGCCAACTTGTAGGTGATCATTTAGCCAACAAGAACCAAGGAAATTTTTACTTTGCACGAAGAATCTTAAGGATATGGAGATAGATGAAGGATATTATTAAGATTGCCTACAAGTACCTAGTAAATGAGTAATGAGATTCTAGAGCGGTCAAGTGATTATTTGAATGTTCTATTTATTGAAGAATACTGTAAGTACCTAAAAGATGTACAATACAATGTAACTCGAAGAAAACTAAGGCAAAGAATAGAAGACTTGGAGGGTGAATAAGGCATAGAATTTTGGAATAAAGTGTAAAATATTTGAAATGATATTGATTTCTTTGAATGACTTGAGTATGATGAAATAATAATGTAATTGTCCTAATAAAAATGTGCAATATTTAATTTGGTAACATAAGGTATAATTTCAAGAAATTATCTAAACTTGGAGGTTTGTGTATAAGAACAAGTAGTTTGTTTGGAGACCTAATGAGAAAATTTTATGTTTGCATCATTCCTAACACAGTGTATTGATTGAGATTGATATGTGACTACATCAAAAGTGCATTTTCTAAAGATTTTTTCCTCTTGGGTTCACTTAAACCTCTAGTAAAAACAAAGCTAGGGCATAAGCATATAACCTTCAAACTAAGTTAGTTTTGAGTGAAATTTGGAAGGAGTGACCACTGAAGAGGTATATTACCAGTCTCAAAAGGAATTCTAAGATTTTTTTGTACAAATATTAAATTTTCTTACTAGTCCTTAACAAATCTAGATGGATAGTTTGGTTGTCTAGTGTTGGGAATCAATTTCTAAAGGAACCATATTTGCGTTTAGTGATAAAAAAATTCAATAATTATACGTGATCCAAAATCAATTTCTTAAGGTTTCACTGTCACCTCTAAAATTCAATAACTATGTCTGATCCAAAATTCTTATTTCAAGAAAAAGGAGGACAAGTTAAGAACTATATTGACTAAGTAAGATAATATGTATGAATTGAGGATTCTAGACTCCATATTTTGGATAATTTATCATATCTTGAGATGATTATCATTCCTACACTAGAGAATATTTTCAAACTCTTGAGATGAAATTTATGATGATATTTCCTTCATTTCGATAAAACTATTTGCAACCAACTTATCCTTACAAATTGTCTGTCCATGTACAACTATAGATTCAAGCCTTGTCATGATAAATTGACCTAAATTTAAATTATGACAATAAATTTACATGGAACATGAAAAATGTAGTTGAAATTCCTAGAGAGATTAATATCCAAACCACCAAGCCCTCAATATGCATGATTAAACAAGGTCTTATGACTGTATTTTATCCATTTTATTGGTGTATTCAATTTTTCATGATATGATATTGCTAGGGATGAAAGATGAATGCATTTAACAAATGTGAGGATTGGTTTCAAATTGTATTTCATCCATTTTTCCCTTGATTTTAGATAACCATAAACAATATTATAGCCATGTATTTTGATAAAAATTTCAACATCAAGACTCACACAAAATTTATCATGTCATATAGATTCTTTACTCTACCTCATTCCTAGTCTTTTTATCATCATAACATATTTGTCATTTGTACATACAATTACTCATATTCCTCTTTTCAACTTACTAGTCCTAAACGTGTATAGAAACTTCTTTGCAAACCTCTTACCATACTTTATCTTTCGAACTAAGTAATGATGGATGAACATACATCTAATATGAACTATGTATTCACAACAAACACTTCAGAAATTTTATGAAGATGAAAAACTTATTAATCATTCTCAAGAAATTAGCACAAATCCTTATCAATGTGGAATATTCCTTTATCAGATGAAGACATGCAAACTTTTCTTCCTATCAGTATTTGAAAACTCTTATAGACCCATAGTATCACCTTTATTCCTTGATGATCCTAATCTGCATATACGAGACTTGAAAAAAACCATATAGAGATAGCTCAATAGATATGAAAAGTTCCTTCTAATCACATAAAACACTTTGACACACTCCTAGACACATGTGAAAAAGGTACTATAGACTTAGAAATCTTCTTAGATCCATGAATATTCTTCTACACAAGAATGACACTTATACACATAATAATGCTTATACACAAAAATTTTAGAATTGAAAAATACACATAATGATGCTTATACATAGAATTTTTAAAAAATCATAACAAGGCCACTATAAATTTTTCTCATAAAATTGTTAGATCCCTTCTTTTCCTCTTTAATTCAAATATGCAAACAAAAAAATAACAAAAATATTATATGGATAAAGCAAGCTTCCATTGCATCATAAATTCACTTACATACATCATACATACTTAACTGCTATAGAAATATTTACAAGGTTGGAATTTGGTTGAAGGGTTTTCAATATCCAACTACTATCTAACCTATAATGACAGTCAAATAAATATTATAAATCATGTTAAACTTCATTATTTATATATCTAACCTCAATGGCAAAATTAAGATGCGTATCTCCGTAATGTCTATCTCTCATGTTTGGTTTCCCTATTTAGACTGTCATTCAACATTTTTCATTTGTGATTCTTAGATTTATTTTGGAAACAAAGATTATTTTGTGACATTGTACATTATCTTCTTCAATTTTTCAATTATATGAAGTCCTTTTCTCTACGAAGGGTGTTTCCCTGGCCATCTTGCACTTGTTGGAAATGTTGATCCATTGTGTGTTGCATCTAAAGTGTATTTTATAATTACCTACTCTTGACCTTGTTGTAAACATCTTCCATAAACTTATCCAAGAAATATATTGTCCCACTTTGTTGTTTTCTGCTACAATACAATTCTCAAATAATTCATAAGCTCTCTTTCTACATGCTTCTAGTTCATCCTCTATCCCATCAACTAAGATCTATTAATACAAGAAAAACATCATGTTAAAAACACCCTCAAAAGTAAAATGGAAAATGATTACTAGTGGAATGATGACTTACATTTTTAACCATATGTACATCCTGCAAGTCACCAATATCCATTTGATTTTCACTTTCATCAGCATTTTCCATGACCTACATTACTAAAATAAAGGATGTCATATTACAAGAATAATGATCATAGTATAAATGAAAGTACTTGTGACTAGAAATATGCCTTACATTATTAGCATCTGGTGAACCTTTGCTATCCATAACATCATAAGATTCATTTTAATTTGTCAAAACACTATGCAAATCATGTGTATTGAAAAAAATTCAATTATACATTTACATTTAAATTGTAATCATTGATGGAGTAGCTAACACCATCCCCTGTTTCGTGAATGCCATTGACTCCTCATCTCTCTCGCATCATCCCCACATTAATTACATGTTTACATGTGTAGGCTTGGACTGAAAATGGACAACTACACATTGACATTAGTGGTGTTGTGCTCTACACCTAATAGTAAAATGTATCATCTTTATGTCTTTTCACCCATGCAATACGACTGTCCGTCATGTGAAAGGTGACATGATAGTCTAGAATTTGCAAATCCTTAACCCATGATATATTTTTAAAAATTTGAAATTTAAAATTCTTCTAAAAACTAATGTATTTTCTTGTTTGTAGCCATAAGTAGTATATATAAACACTTTTTCTTAGTTTGTGTACTAAAAATCCATCCTTCGATGCGCAAAGATGTGAATTGTACACAAGAAATGGTTTTTAGATGTAAATGATAAGATTATATAGATGAGTTGGTTTCTTTCCCGACATTTTTCCGATGCATTTAAAACATCTCAACCAAATTACAACCTTGTGGAGCCAATTATCCTCCCAATATTCAAAAAAATTGGGTTGCGTGGAATGATACTTCTCTATGAACTTTATGGCTTCCCTATTAGCCATATCTTCATCAATACATATGTGGATAATGCATCCAAATTAACCGAACATCTCTCTCTTCACATCCTTTTCTCTTACTCGCTATAAAATTCTTCAAAATGCACGTTGTACATGCCATCTCCATAAGCACACCTCACACTCAAATGTTTCCCTACATAGGAAAAGCTAGTCTAAATTCCCAACATAACCATTAGAATTGCTTTTTCATATACAACATAAAAAAACCTACCTTATTTCTTTTATCTTTGCACCCACGTCATCTACCATGAAGGCATTTATTTTCCTTTCAATATTTTTCAAGTGTACTCTTTCCCAAAGTAACTACATCCATTATGTGATGTCACTAGCACACAACTTGGATATAACTACCCATGCCTCATGAATCCCTTGGTGTTTGAAATAAAATACTAGTAACATATAAAATTGAAACCGTATGAAAAAATATTACAAAATTAAACTTTTATCTTAAAAAAATGAAGAACATCAACAATTAGTATTGTTAGTATTCAAATCATACCTTCATTCCATTCATTCCAAAATTTGAATCTATGGCCACTAAACTATCATTTCCATATCTCAACAACGAATCTAAGTAAAGTGGGAGCTTGATGCCCAATATTAATCAAATTTTCCCATCTTAAATAGTACCTTCATTGTTATATTCCTAATAGAAAAAACACTTCTCCATATTTTCTAGAGTCCATTCTCGAATAATTTATACATCATTGGGGTTAAACACGTATTATAACTCCTTAATTCTATATTATTTATTCAATATGTCATCCCTACTTAGTAAGTCATCTCATTCTGTCTCATAGTGCTTAAGGTGGATAGCATCAGAAGACATTCCTAACAAAATAAAATTATGCATCCACTCATTAACTTGTGAGCCAATAATAGAAGCAAAATAACATTTTTTCCCTTCAAAATGTTCATATTCCTGACCATGGAAATGATTTCCTTCACTATCAACATGTTCTACATGATTGTAGGTGAGTAATATTTGATCAGGTCTATTGACCATTCTCCTAGTGCTAAAATTACATTGACAACCACATCTAATATGATTTCAGCCATGTTGGGTGCCTTTTCCTTTCTTTGGCAATAAGCAACCTGTCTTGTGGCTAGGGATTAATTTTTCGGTAGTCCTTAGGCCCATACGAACACCAATATCGACACATTCATATGAAACTTTTTAGTGCACTCACACTAAAACCTGAAATTAAAAATCATCTGTGAACTCAATATTTAAAATGAGAACCCACACACATCACATATTCCAAATTGTTATTGATTCTTGTCTTTTTTTCTGGGAATACGTGATGGGATTTATTTTTATCGGAAATAAGATATACTTTTGGGTAAAAATTATATATTGTTCTCCTCACAAAATCCACCACTTATCAATCTCTATCCACACAACCCACATATCATCTATGTTGATTTCAAAAAATTTTTCCAATGTAAATCGTTGCATGTAAATAAAACCTTGGTTGGCTAGTTCTCAATTGGGATATGTAGAATGGTGTCCTACATGCTTACTTGTACCTATCTAGAAAAATTATCATTACATTAGTAAAAATGTAATCAAATATCGTCTAACGCATCCAACCTTAGTAATCTTAAATTCAATTTAGAACATCTATGAACAAGAAAAACATTAAAACTATTCTAATAAGAAACATCAAATACATGTATTACTCATAAATTCAATGTAGATACATATGAATGAAAATGATGAGTTAGTTGATACTACTTAATGTAAAGATCATGCACAATAAAACCAAGCTCGAAACCGCTGAAACTAGACATCTATGAGCAACAAAACTGCTGAAATTGTGATTTTTGTATATGTAAAACCAGACATGGCAAAAAGGTAAAAGTTGACACTAGGAAAATCAAGATTTTAGTTTATAGTAGGAAAAACAAGGTAAAAATTGTCAATATGCAATGCATAAGGTATGTGTGATTATAAATCTTGAATATAATTTACAACCCCGTAGCAATCAAGAGGAAAAACTTACAATATTAAAATTTCCATTATAATTGAGGAAGTTGTAGATTGAGCAATAGGGCGGAGCGTGATAATTGTATTAAACTCAATACCCTTCATTACAATGGAGTGTTGCAATTATTATAGGAATTAAACAGCCATGTGTAGACAAACAAATAGGTTGTACGAGTTAAGAAAACTCACAACAACTTCCAATATTACATCACGGGAAGCACAAAAATACAACAAAACTGTTATATTGTTAAAATAATATAACAGCTCTGTATTGTTCAAATATAATCAATAAGATGGTTATAATTATTATAACCATATAGTATTAATAAATAACCTAAATAATATGAAATGCATAATTAATTATGATAATAATAATATGTTATCCTAACATTCCCCCCCTTAATTGTGCATCATCTCAAGGGATGAGGAGAGGAATTCTTTGAACAACTCGAGCTTGTCATGTGAAAGTAGCTTCATGAAGATATCTGCTCATTGTTCATTTGTTGGAAAAAATTAAAGGCTGGATGTTGTGCTTGAACATATGCTCACATATGAAATTAACTTGTACCTCAATGTGCTTTGTTCTTTCATGAAACACTAGATTGCAAACAAGTTTGAGAACAACTTCATTATAAACATACATGGTGATATGTTTTTCTGTGGTATTCCAAGTCCTTCTAGTATGTGATGTGACCATATCGCTTCATAGATAACTTCTCTTGTAGAATGATACTCAAACTTCTATGTAAGAGTGAGAAAAAAGTGTTGTTTATTACTTCCTCATGATATTGGTCTAGATCCCATAAAGAATACAAATCCGTAGTGGATTTTCTATCGTCAATGTTACCAGCATGATCTCAATCCGAATATCCGAGTCAAAAAGAAGTTTTCATTCTTCTTGTATTCTAGACCAAGATCCATTGATCCTTTGAGATATCTTAAAATTCACCTTGCTTCTTTCTAGTGACAAAATTTGGGTTCTGCATGAACCTGGATACATAGCTTCTTTGCAAAGCCGATATCTGGTCTAGTGTAGGTCATGCAAATGAGACTCCTAATAAACTACCGATAGAAAGTGGCATTTACCTCAAGAGAGATAGATCTGAACAAGAGAACTATAATATTTTTTCCATAGGTTTATCAATTAGTGTGCAATCCATCATCTTGAATTTCTCAAGTGTTGTCTTGGTATATTTCATCGAGAAAAAAAGATTTGATTCTCTTTACGCCATACTTCCAATCCAAGATAATAGCGTATTATCCTGAGATCGGTCATGTCGAACAATCGATTACGATATTTTTTGTTGCATCAATCATCCTCACTAAAATGTCGGTGATGACTGGATCATCGACATAGACAACAACAATCACAATCTCCCCCTTGACTTTTGAGGTAAATATTGGGATCGTATCGATTTCTAACAAATTCACGTTGTACAAGATGCTCCACAATCTTGATGTACCATGCCAGGGTGCTTTTTGAGGCCATACATAGATTTATTGAGTCTACATACATTTACTTCTTGATAAGGTACTACATATCCCTAAGGTTGAGCTATGTAGAATTTTTTTGTAAATCTTCATTTAGGAAGGAACTCTTGACATCCATTTGATGGACTTTCCAACCAAACTTGTGAAGCTAGAGAAAAGATCATCCTAATCGTTTTGAACTTAGTTATGGGAGAAAATGTCTCCGTGTAGTTAATGCCTTCTTTATTTGTGTACCCTTTTTCTACTAGACTTGCTTTATACTTGTCCACTATCCCATCTACTTTATACTTTGTTTTAAATATCCATCTGCATCCAATGGTTTTCATTCTTAGTGGAGGATCGACAAGTTCCCAAGTGTTATTCTTCATCACTAATTGATATTCGAATCCATGGCATCTTTCAAGATTTTGACTATAGGCCTTCTGGACCAGTAGAGGGATCATTAGATTCAATAACTCTACTCATCAAAGAAAACATAAATTCTTCTCTTTCTTTATTGCGAGTTCGTGGTCCGGGGTGGTTGTATATGGTGGAGCATTCATTCTTACATCTTTTGATATGATAGTACACCACTTGGGAATATGTTGAACTATTCCTATGGGTCGTGGTTCTATCTCGATCAACACCATCATCCCCATCATCACTTTCCTCATCTGTGGGAACATTAACTTCAATTTTAAAACTAGAGAAAAATATACATTTGGTGAGTGCGGAGGAGGAGACTCTACTTCCTTCTTCTCAAAAATCTCAACATCTCTCGATAGTGTAGACTTTTCTAGTCTTAGGATCCATTAATACATACCCAAGATTCTCTTCACTGTACCCAATGAAGATGATTTTTATGACTTCATGTCTAATTTCTTTCGATTCTACTTGGGTATGTGCATGTTTTTATTGCACTCGAATACTCTAAGGTGTGCAATGGATGGTTTCCATTTTGACCATGCTTCCTGTGGTGTTACTCCTTCAAGAGAAAATATGGGCACTCTGTTAAACAAATACACTAATGTTTTTGTTGCTTCTACCTGAGAATGTCTTTGCAAGTCTAGAATTAGTGATCATGCATCACACAATTTCCATGATAGTACTATTTCTTCTCTCAACAACACCATTCTATTATGATGTGTGCTTTGAGGAGGCATTTATCAATGAATCCCATGAGTTTTAGGTAGTATTTGAACTCATTACTGATGAGTTTCCCCATTGATCCGAGTGGAGAGTTTTCATGTGATGACCAGTTTCATTCTCAACTACTACTTTGAACTCCTTGAAAGTTTCAAAAGCTTATATTTTCTTGTGAAAACAAAAAATCCACATTTTCCTTCAATAGTTGTCAACACAAAGCATGAAGTATTAGAACCCATAATGACTTGGTTGCATCGGAGTTCAAATATCGGTATGAACCAATTACATTTTACCATGAGCTCAATACGTACTCTTTTTAAATGAAGCTCTGTGTTGTTTTCCTATTAGACAGTGAGGACACTTGTATGTATCCTTGTGAAGAGATGTAATCCCATGTGCCATATTGCATCGGCAAAGTGTCTTGAGATACTTGAAACTTACATGACCAAGTCTTTGATGCCACAACTATGCTGAGGTAGATTTCTTAGCCACAAGTTCGTCATCATCTTTGTAGACAAAATCAAGGCGGGAACATGCATCCCACATTAGATGCTTTTACAACTATTTTCAAGCCTCTTGATTTGTCTCAAATCAAACATGTTTTTTTTTCGGAGTGACTATCAAAGTTAATTTTTAGGTTGTGATCAAAATTTGGTATTTGAAAGCATATTCTTTGTCGACCCGGGGCATATAAGACATCGAGATAGTCGGTAGTTGTGTGAACCAAGGGGTAGAGAAATGTTCCCAATCCCTTGAACTATATATGAAGAATCATCTCCCAATGAAACATGATTTTTCAATGGCATGTACCTCATTGAAATAAACCAGTATCTATGGCCATTCATGTGTCTAGTGGTTCTCGAATCAACATACCAAATATCACTAGATGACGTGGATGGTTCACTTGATCAAGTAGTGAACAAGTAGTCTTCATTGTCTGACTGTTCTTATTGCTCAACAATATTTCCTTGCTGATGGGGTCTTCTTTTCCAGTTCCCCTTTTTCTACCCTTGATTGTAGTTAGAATTTCCCTTGTGAGATTGTTGTGGAGGTCTAGAGTTTCTTGATGAACCTTTCTTGTAAGTATTGTACCAACAATCTTTTAGGTCATGTCCTCTTTTACGGATAGGACATTGATTCTTACATTGTCTATCCCCTTGTTTCTAATTTTGATTTTGGGAATTTTGATAGGAATTCATTTTTATTTTTCCTTTTCCTTTCCATTTTAGATGTGAAGAAAGTGTTTACTCCTCTTCATCATCCTTATTATGTATGGCTTCCTCTTGTTGCATTAATTTTACCAATTTGTCAAAACTAACAGTCGTATCTGATATGTTTAGTGTTGTAAAAAAATGTGGTAAGAAGAGGGGAGTTATCTCGAAACAATGGAAATGATAGCATCATCTAAGAGTGCTTTATCCCGGGCTAGAAGTTAAGCCCTCAACTCTACAACTCTTCTTAAGAAAGCTTCGATTTTATCATTCTATTTGAACTTCAATGTGTGTAACTAACTCTATAAATTTAGTATAACATTCTTGTTCTCTTCCTCGTATAATGTTCTCAACTTATCACACACTTATTTGGTTGTTGTGCCATCTCGAATGTTCGATTACACATCATTGGAGAGACCAAAAAAGATGATGAGTTTGGCTTTTTGATCTACTCTATCAAACTGCCTCTATTGTGTAGTATCGATAGTTGACTTGGTTAGAGTACCAATCACAACTGACCATATTTCTTCAACCTCAAGATGTGTCTTAATTTTTTTCTTCCATGAAGCATAGTTATTTCCTCTAAGTAGTTGTGAATCTGGAAGAAAAAATTTGGGGGCATTGGTGCCCATTTTGAAGAGATCACTGACAGGGTTTGGCTCTTATCACTCCAAGTATAAGGTCTCCCAATCTATAAATTATCAGCCAGATATATTGGACCTTTCCATATATGTTCCCTTCCAATATACTCGATGGTACATGGAAGAAGTTCAACCTTTCTATATACCCAAAGGTACGTGAAAGATGCGTTAACATATGTGAAAGAATTCAATACATGGTGTTAGCCAAATTGATTCTTCCTCAAGGTTTGAGCAGCATCACATGTTTTGTCAGGAAGCTTAGGGATAGATAGATTGAAATGAGTCATTTTGTAGCCATGGATGGGATCTAACTGGCCTTTTTCACTCAGATGTGGAGAAATGGATAGCACCCTCAAGAGGATTTGATCTATCCTCACTACTTTATGGTTGTGCCTTTTCAACCAGGGTGAGAGGACCCTTCTATAGCTTGTGGTTTATGGAGGAGATGGAGATATCCTACTCTATGAGGTTATGAATAAGACCTTGGATAAAATATGATCAATGCAAAAAAATATAACTCTCACGAGTTGTCACTCTAGATAGTGGAGATATTCTCTAGGCAAGGTTCAAGCTACTAAAGACATTTGGAATCCTGATTGTTTTTGTATGTTTTGGTAATAAAATTTATGCATTTGTATACACACATGAAAAACAAGGGTAGTATGGGTAGGATTAGTTGTTTTTAAATAAGTTTTGGTGGGAGGTGAGGCAGAATAAACTTGATTTTCTAAATCTTTGAGAACTCTTACAAAATGGAAAGTCTAGATAACATAATGCTTCAGTATAGCTAAAATGTTCCTTTAACAAGAATATGTATTTCAATGGAGGCCCAGAGTAGAAATTTTTCACACAATCTATAAGATTTTAACATGAATGATTGAGTTAGAAGACCCAATAAAACTTCAAAATCTAAGATCAATCATGCCTAAGGTACACCCAGAGGCTTACAAACAATCAACAAATGAAAGAAAAGTGATTTTAAATCGTTTATGTCACTCCCAAATGAAATATCTTGAAGAAATGAGATGACAGATGCCACTAAAATATCACAAGGATTGAGACTTGTGTGATTAAGACAAATTTTGATACAAGATTGTAATAAGATTAAGAAAAACTATTTGCAGACATTCAAAAATGAAACAAACACATTTTGCTCAAGATCAACATAGAATAACTCAAGTTTGATTAAATTTATCAACAGGGGAAAGTTTCTAGAACAATCTCGAGAGGTTTTCAATGGTCATGTACAATTCCAACCACCTTGACATGATCAAAATTAATACAAAAGAGATGTACAGTCTTCTCAAAAGACAGATTTGTCAAATTTTCCTCTTGGCAATTTTCATTGACCTCTAACACTCCAACCTCCAACCATTTGCATGAAAAATTTGTGCCATTTATAAAATTTACAATAGAGCCCCTTTTCCCCAAAAACATAACATTGAGTGCTACCAGTGCTCACCATGATCATGATCGTGATTTCTAGAATCAGATCTGTAAACAATCACCAGGTGCTTAGGGGAAAATATCTTCGAATATCTCCCGCATTCAACTCCTCCTTCTGGTAGATCACTCTTTCTTCAACTCGCCAACCACTTCTGCCCCTAATCTATCAAATCTAGTTCCTTTTGTGCTTGGGAGAAGAAAAATGGAAAATCATATCGAGCCCAAGAGTGAGACCATTTTAGTAGTGAAAGACGTCTCTAGATCTCCTCCACCAATCTTAGATAGATAAATTAACTCTCCTCCCTTTTTGGCATGTATGAAATACCAAGAAATCATGAAGACTCACACTTCTAGGAGCGTTTCAAGAAAATGAGGGGAAAATAAGATTTATACTCATAGTTTCCATTGATCTTTACTTTGAATTTTGATTGTCCACGTGGAAGATTAAATTTAAGATAGGCCCCTGGTTTTTCTTTGACTTTTTACAATTTTGGAAAATTGCAAATTTTTCACAATTTACTTCGTCCCTCCGGTGTTGAGAAATGAGCCTGACACATGTCCCAGGGTTGGTCCTAATGGAATTGCGGCAAAATTCTACTATTTAACCTCATTTTTGGAAAAGGGAAAAATTTCCAAGTTTTCCCCACAACTCCTCCCTTGAAAAATGGACCTGACACGTGTCCTAATGTGGATTCAGTGAAACCACGCTTCCTTTTTCACTTTTAAATATTTTCTCCCAAAAGGAAATTTTCCAAATTTCCCAAGAGTCCACAGCTTTTCCATTGACTGGAGAACCATTTGACCTTTCTTCTATTGTGCTTGCGGGCAAGTTTTGGTTTTTTAACCCTTTTGAGCATAAAAGGAAAAAATTATAAGTTACCCCTGATGGTCTGCTTCCCCGCCCCTTCTGACTATTCAAACTACCATGCGTCACAATAGTGCACCTTGAGATGGTCCCCAAAATTTGAGACCTTAGAAGAGCACGGGCTCACCACATGTCTTGGCTCGAAAAAGTTTGTTTGAAGGCTTGAAGCTCAGTGTAAGGCACCATGTGTTAGGATCCAGGTAGTCTCTTTTGGCCATTGAAAATTCCAAGAAAAATGCAAAGTGAGCGAGAGGCCTCCAAGTGTCCTCTTGGCACTTCCTTAAAAGACTCTGAATGAGCGTGGGCTCACCACGTGTCCCTGTTTCCTGCCAAACTATTTTAGCTACATTTTTTTTTTTGAATTCCGGAAAATCAGTGAAAACCTCGACGTGTCCTCCAGTGCTACTCTAAGGCCAAACCAAAAATTAGATCTTCAAATGAGTGTCGTTCCTCCACGTGGAAAAATATTTAAGTTGAGGTGATTTATAAAATTCCTAAAGCACCTTGTTGAGCTACATCCAACCAAAAGAGGCCACGTTCCTGTTAATGCAAGGATGCAAATTTCACCAGAGGGAAGCACCCGTGAAACCGTGTAAAATGTAGAAATATGACCGTTTGAGCACAGGGATGAAGTTTTTTCAAGGACGAGGATTTAGAAATGTTGTAAGGCTCAAATACGATCTTCATAGCTACATCCATTCATTTTTCATCAAGTATTTGGGGCAAAACAACAAGGGAAAAAAATCCCAGCTGTAAAAATGGAAATAACGCAAAAGCTTTGAGTTTTGAATGAATAGAGGATAGGAGACCCAAATTTCAGACCTCTTCGAGAAACAGAGAAATAAGGACACAAATGTAAATCCATAAATGATCTTCGGCCCAAGGAAAGATTAATTATGGCAACGAATGAGAGTAGATACTTCCCGGCACAACACGAGGGGATAAAATGTGAGAGAGGCCGTAAATAAATGGATTTTCAAAGGAAAAATGGGGTTAGACTATTTTGAGCACTAACATTGGCTCCGAATCATGGATGGGTATTCTCTTTGAGTGCCACGAGAACAATAATAGACCAAGTTCTAGAATATCCATTTGGAATCGAAGTCATCTTGCAAAGCATAGAAATAGATCCATCTCCCAAAAACAAAACAGAAACCAAAACCAACAATAATAGGTCACCAAGGACCGAACGAGAAAAAACACAAAAAATAGGAAACAAACAAGAAGTTACGAACTATACAAAATATGTTTACTTTGATTGCTGGGAATCAATCCAAGAAATGCTTCAAATGCCTACCATTAATAGACAATTCAAGCAAATCACCATCAAGAAGAAGGTGTGTTCTCAAATTTTAATATCAATGGAGTAAGGGCCCATCCATAATGAGTAAAATTTCCGATTCTTTCCCTTATCCTCATGTATAATATCCCATAGCAACACAAGATCTCCCCCTCATAAATATCCCATAGAACACAAGATCTCCAATATTGAAAGCTATGGGAGTGACCTTCTTGTCAAAAAAATTCAACTTTTATCCGAATGTTACATGCCTCGGTGGGATGTCCTCCTTTCTTCATCAATTTCAAAAATCGCTAATGCGAGCATCATAAGGACTTACTTCTTGATCTTCCAATTGTTGAATGAACTGATATGAGGATAATTTCATATGCAGGGGCAGTAGGGCATGAGTTCCATATACTAACTCAAATGGACTCTTTCCAGTAACTCTCTTGATAGTGATTCTATCATCCCAAACAACAAACTTCAACTGTTCACCCCATTTCCTTTTATTCAACTCCAAGGTTCTTCTAATAATCTTCAACAATTTTTTATTACTAGAATCAGCTTTTTCATTTCCTTGGGGATTGTAATTAGAGGCATATGTCAATTTGATCCCATACTCTTTACACATTTCCACTAGAGGTTTAGCTCTGAAACTCATGGCATTATCAGCAATAATATTGACTGGCACCCCAAACCTGTAGATGATATGGTTCAACAAAAATTCCATGACAATTTGGTGTGTTTCCTTCATGGTGCAGATTACCTCCACCCATTTAATAAAGTAATCAGTTGCTACAAGAATCCACTTATGGCCAACACTTGAAGGGTTTAAAAATATCACCAATGAAATCCATTCCCTATTACTTGAATGGATCTTCAATTTATACGAGGTGTAAAGGAAGGGAGCACAAGCTTTCGGTCTTCCAAAGAAGCACTACAACTCTCAAATCTTCTAACCAAAAAGGTTGTATCCTTGAAGAGAGTTGCCCACCAATAACCATCCGTGAGGATCTTGTGTGTTGTGACTCTTACAACAAAATTCTCCCCACAAACTTCTCCATGGAGATCACTAATTATCATGGGGCTTATTCTTCATAATGAACCATAAGAGGACTCCTTCAGGTTTCTCCAAGCTTACCCATAATCAATAATGACATATTTTTGGGAAGCCAACTTAGGGGCTCTTTTCTAGTTATTATTTAAATACTTAGGGCGTTCATATTTCGAGATAAAAATTACATCTTTGTACCACGTAGAACTCATCAATTTTTCAAAAACATGTACCCTTTCTTCTTCTACCTATTTTACCTCAATATTTTACAATTTTCTCTCATCCGTAAGCTTAGCCAAGCCCAAACCTCTCACAAAATTCATGGTTTGGATATCCATATCATATTCTTGCAACTTGTTCACCCACCTACACCTTTTTCTTGAGACTTCCATCTCTGATAAACTATCTTTCACCATGGTGTGGGGAACATAAGCAACAATCCTAGAAATCAAAATGTAAGGCCTGAAAACCTTTGTTACTTTTACCAAGGAAAATGCTTGTTTCTCCATAATAGTTTACCTCAGCTTAGCCTCTTGCAAATCCTTACTTGAAAAAAGGTAGTTGGCCTCTCATCCCCCTCATCACCCTTCTGCAACAGGACAAAAGAAACAGTGTTCTTTGAAGAAAAGGAAACCAGTTGGAAAGGATTCTTATAGTCTGGAGCTGCCAGAACATGTGCATGCTTTAGTGCCTCTTTAATCCCATTGAAAACTTGGATGGTAGCCTCCTCCCACTTGATGACATAGTCCTTTATCATGGAAGTGATTGGAATGGTCAACTCAGCAAACTTCGATATGAATCTCCTTATGAAGTTTATCTTCCCAAATAAAGATTAAATTCCTTTCTTGGTCCTTGGAATAGGGACCTTGCTGATGGCCTCTACCCTCTCTAGATCGATCATCACCCCTTCTTGTGACATAATGTGGAAAAGAAATTTTTCCCTCTCCACTCACAAATGGCACGTCTTTGGATTGAGTGAGATTCCATATTCTCTACATCTTATCAGCATCTTCTCCAAGTGGATACGGTGATCACTTCTCTTCCTAGAAAATATAGTCACATAGTCTTTATAAACAACAATAAACTCATTGATGTAACCGAAAAATCAACATCCACTACTCTTTGAAAGGTAGCTCCAACATTCATCAAACCAAAGGGCATCTTGACATATACATAGGTTCCCCAAGGAGTAGTAAAGGTTATCTTGATCCTTTCTGATTTCTTCACCACAACTTGGTTATAACTAGAGAAACCATCTAGGGTGGAGAGAAATTCAAAACCAGTCACTAATTGCATCATGTTTTCCATATTTAGTAAAGGATAAATATCCTTCATTGATGCTCTATTTAGATTTCGAATTCTACACACAACCTTATTTCACCATTCTTCTTTCTCACTGGTACTAGGTTTGTAACCCAAGAAGAATACCTTGTGGGCTGAATAATCCCTCCATCCCTTAGTTTCTTCAGTTCTTCTTGCATCTTGAGAGATAGAAGTGGATTGATTGGAATTTTTTTCTTCCTGAATGGATTTGCATTAGACTCCAAGGGAATATCATGTTGAAACAGGTCCTCTCTGTATGCTTTTAATTCAAAATAGGTCCAAGCCATGCAATCTTGGTATTTCTTCAACAATTAGATGTATGATTTCTTCTCCTCTTTGCTGAGATTTCTGCCTAACCAAATTTTTCTTGGCTTCTCCTTCGTACCAAGATCATTCTCCTCAACATCCCTCGAGGCTACCATATGTCTATTAATAATGCAATCAACATTATCAAAATTTGATTCAAGAGCAACCAACCCTCTAGGAATGGTATTAGTCTTTAGCTAGATGATGCCCTTGCCAAACAAGGTTTCCTTTCCCTCTGTCGCACATACCATTGGCTCCCAATCAATACTTTGATCAGAAAACTCTCCCTTGTTTTGCAAAAATCTTCTGATCTGAGCATCATCATCAAAAACCTACCAGTGTTTAATGTTGTCAGGGATAGAGGGTCTTGTTAATACATCAACATCATATTCACAATATGGGTACATTGCACAATTGTCAAATGAGACCCCAACACTCCGATCTTGTCTTCCAATTCATTTAACTTCCTATGATGATGCACAATGTTGAATGAATCAAACATCTCAATGAAATCCCAAATTGCATGCTTGTATTGTTTCATTCGCTGATTTTTTGTGGCATATAGTTTTCTAAATTGTTTTACAGTTAATTCTGAGTCTCCCTTGACAATGATTTCCTTCACACAATATTTCCAATGAAATATTAAACCCAACAATAGTGCCTCATACTCAACAATGTTGTTAGTGCGATCAAAGTTGAGTTTGAAGAAAAAAACAATTTTTTTCGACCTGAGAAAGCGTAACAACACCAACACTATTCCCAAACTTGGAGCAAGATCAATCAAACAATAGAGTCCAAGCAGAGCCCGCTTGTAAAAGACACCTACATTCCTCAATCTTGTGCTCCTTTCCATCAGAAAATCCTAATAAGTTATCAACATCAACATTTGTATGCAATACTTTATAGGATGCATTGTTAGGATCTTTAATAAGGTGCAACATCTTCTTTTCCCCATACAACCTGACAAGGCTGCCCTCAGTTGGGATGGTGGAATAGGACATGTCCATTTGGACACTCCCACCAACACTTACAACCCATTTTCTAGATAATATCATGCCCCACTTGGTGGGCGATCAACAATGACAACATCAAGTTTTAAAATTTTACAGGTAAGTCATGTAAGTTGTACCACAAAAACTTCACACATCCCACTATTCACACTTCTCTTGAGTCCATGGTAGTGCACTTCCCATATGTTTTTTTTACTTTTATATTCAGCTTGTTCATGACTTCTAAAGCTATGACATTGCATGATGCCCCCTGAATCAAACATGCGGTTGTGGAGTAGTTTGTACTTAATGATCATAGTGGTGAAGAATGGATCCACATTCAGCTGAGAATCCACCAAGGATGTCCCAAATAGACCTCAGGTGGTTCACCTAATTCCTCCAATGCTGGTGGTGTCTCTAACTCTTCAATGATTGGAGGAGTCTCCATAATGTTTACATTTCTGCCTAGGGTAGTCTTCTCTTCTTTCAACCCCAAGTATTCAAATGCTCTCTTTTTGTGCTCAGGAATCCTAAGAAACTAAACAATTGGAACAAATAATTTGATTTGACTTAAAACTTGGGCAATATCATATGGGACATTCTTTGGCAAGGCAGTATTAGAAGGAAAGCTAACACACTCACTAGGTGGTACAAGATTTTTGACAACTTGGGCATGAGGAGGGGTATGATTTTTGTTTGGAGCTACAGGGCATTTGGCAGATGCATCTTTCTTAGGATCCTCTTTAGGAATGTTTGAAAGTAAGGGAGCTTTTGGCTTGGCTTCATGCCTTGTCCATTTGAAAACCTTACTTCTTGTGTTGTATTCCTTTTCTTGAACAATAACAACATTCATCAAGAACTATCTATCTTCATCAAGAACTATCTATCTTCATCGATGGGATTCCTCCATCATAATTCTTTATCATTAGAGCCCTTAAATATTCAAATTCATTATTGGGAAATTCAAAATCTTGCACAATATATAATTCTAAAGTATGAGAGGGAGGAATAATAGGTACCCTATGAATGCAGTCTCAAAAATAGGTAGTAGACTAGGAACTTATCACCTTAATTGAAGTTATCCCTTATTGTGAGCTCATGGAACAACCCATCATGTAGACATCATTATCATTATCATCATCAAATTCTTCTTCTTGCTGATATTCTTCACAAGGAGCATGGGGCATGAAACATCTATCACACCAATCAATGACATTTGTCTTCTCCACAACAATAAATCTGGAAGCCAAAGGATCAAGCACCATTCTATTTTCCCTACTTCAGGATGCCTATTTCCAAATCCAACAGGTCTCTTACCTCTATCATCAAGTCTTTGGTGGTTTTTGAACCTGTCTTGGCTTTTTTTCTTGTGTTGACCTTGTGAGCCTTTCCCAATTCCTTTCTCGGTTTGGGCTAGTTTGTAGGAAATTTCTTTGAAAACCCCTGTCAAATTCTTCACAACTTCCTCCAAATCAGAAGCTTTACTTGTTTGAGGTTTTTCTGGGTTAATCAACTTCACACCATCTCTCTTGGGAGGTTTTCCAATTGCCTTGATAAAAATTTGTCTAAGTCCAGAAAAGTAGTGGAAACCTACACATGTCCTCCCAAAGTCTACTCCAAGGCCAAACCAAAAAGTAGATCTTCAAATGAGTTTCATTCCTCCACGTGGACAAATATTTAAGTTATATAATTTCTAAAGCACCCTTCGAGCCACGTCCAACCAAAAGAGGCCACATTCTTTTTCGATGTAATGATGCAAATTTGACCAGGGGAAATGCCCATCAAACCGTAAAATGTAGAAAAACAACCATTTGAGCCCGAGGATGAAGTTTTTTCCAAGGACAGAGGATTTAGAAATGTTGCAAGGCTCAAATACACTCTTCATAGCTACATCCATTCATTTTTCATCAAGTATTTTGGGTAAAATGACAAGGGAAGCAAATCCCGACTATAAAAAATGGAAAGAACGGAAAGCTGAGTTTTTGAATGAATAGAGGATGGGAGACCCAAATTTCAGACCTCTTCAGAGAAATAGAGAAACAAGGACACAAATATAGATCCATATGTGATCTTCAGCCCAAGGAAAGATTAATTATGGCAACAAAGGAAAGTAGAGACTTCCCAGGCACAACACGGAGGATAAAATGTGACAGAGGCTGTAAATCAATGGATTTTCAAAGGAAAAATTAGGAGAGACTATTTTAAGCACCAACATGTGGTACCAAGACAGATCTTGAAAGGGGTATGTGTAATTATTGACATCAAATCAAAGAAATATCCTCATATGCGCCCGTAACTTCACTATATACTTGGATAATTTTTCAGTCTGGATTTATGTCATGTAATCATTCACAGACAGATGTGATGGCTCATAGTGTGTAGACTATGACCTTATTACTCCTCGTTGATTTAAAGGGTCGATGCCCAAACGACATAATTGTAGCTATATTAGGCATTAAGTTTAGTAGTATTTATGATGGCTTTACTCATAAGCACTTCCCGCAGGCATTGTTTATACCGAGCGTTGCAAATGAGATCTAGGATCTCATGAGTGTTTCATAACTAAATTTTAAGTGTTTTTATTACAATTTTGCCGGTTTTGAGTAGTTACAAAGTTTGTAGTTGAGTTTGGCAACCTAAAAATTAGTAAAACATATTGAAGTATATGAATTACATTCAAAAATCTGGAAAAAATGAATGACAGAGACAAAAATTTTGTTTTGCGGTCCCTAATCACCTCTAGAGTTCAAAATGACCTACTACACCAAAAAAATTGCAAACATATAGTTGAAAATGCAATTTCTGTATAGGCCTCGTTTAGCAAAAAATGTCCAAAATGAAAAAAAAAGCTGAATGGGGAAAAATATATTTTTACCCTAAATTAGGGATTTCTCTGCTAAATTTAGTTAGTTATAACTAAATTTGAATTTTCTACTAAAGTTAGCGGTTCCACTAAATTTTCTACCAAATTCAAAAAGATAAATTGCGGGTGGGATTCGAACCCCACACCTCCCACTTTGTAGTCGTTTGGTTTATCCACCTTGGTTGCTTGTGCACTTGTGAGATAAAATGAAAAAACTTGTATATAAAGAGGATAAATTTGACTCAAATTAAAATGGTGACTTGGCCGAGGCCATGTGGAGCTGCATGCATGTCAATGCGGATTAGGTTTTTTTCCCATAAAATGGATCTACTTTGCAAATATTCAACTTCCTTTTATATTATTTGACTTCCACCATATTTTATTGCTTTATTGCTTTTTAATATGTTGGCTTTATGGTTGTAGAGGGCCTGGATATACGCCATTGTAGATTGTTTGTAGGTACAGGTCATTGGAGCCATGATGAAGTGATTCTTACACCTTTTTCCCCTACAAAATCTCCTTGTTACGCCTTTTTCCTTGATGTTTATATGCCTCCACCCACTGTATTGTTTGTACAGGTGTGTGGCAAGGAGAGTAGGTCAGAGTGGTCCATGGTTGATCTCCACGTTTATTTAATATTTCTTTCCACAATTTTTATTTTCTTTGATCCTCCTTCTTTATTTTCTTTCACTATTTTCAGGTCATGTGCATTGGAACTTTCTCGGGAGGGTGGAGTCCACAGGTTGGTTGGGAGGTAAGGATATCTCTACGTATTTTCCTTTGATGTAGGTTCGAGTTAGTGTTCAACGTTACATCTTTGACCAATGTTTGTTGATTGGTAGGGATGAAACACAACTCGCTTGGTTGTAGAATGGATGGCTCGCACTCAACCGTTGAGAGGCTTGGTCTCAAAACAAATAAAGCCTATGTTTTACACCCAGAGCTCGCTTCTCACTAACCAAACAACTTGTCAGGAACTGGGTAAAAACAAAACCAAATTTGATAATAGAAATTTTTTAAATACTTCTCTAATATTAGATAAAAATTTCCTAATGGGGAGAAAATTAATTTTTTTTTTAGTTTTCAATAATCGCAAAAATTTACCTTGTCTTTGGGTGTAGTGATGAAAAACAAATTGCATTCCAAACACCTGGAATGAACATGAGGATGTGAGGAGGCAAAGATGGGGCTGGGAGTTTGAAGGAGGCTACATGGGCTCTCTAATGCTTCAAACACTTCCGTAAAACTCCTCTTTCTCTGCTTCTCTCTCTTTCCACACCTTCGCAGCTTCACAGGTCCAAAATCTCACTCTAGTGTGAAATGTAGAATGAGCAACAGGGCGGAAGCTTGATAATTATATTAAACTCAATCAACCATCATTACAATAGAGCTGCAATTCTTATAGGAATTGAACAAACATGTGTAGAAAAAAAAATAGGTTGCACAGGTAAAACCAAACTCACAACAACTTCCAATATTACATCCGGGAAGCACAAAAATACAACCAAACAATTATATTGTTAAAACAATATAACAGCTCCCGTATTGTTCAAATACAAACAATAAGATGGTTATAATTAATATAACCATATAGTATTAATAAATAACCTAACTAATATGCAATGCATAAATAATAATATTTTATCCTAACTGAAGTGTCGTATATTAATATTGATGTCTACAGTCAAAAGAGGATTAGTTAAGTGCAAAAGTCTATTTTTATGTTAACCAAAGGCTTAATAAGGCGAGAAAAGGGTTATCTTGTTTGAAAGAATTGATATTTTCTAAATAACCTTGTTCTCGAGGGTAAAGTGGGATAAGTTTTAGGTTTTTCAAGAATTTGAGGGGTATATCAAGCAAATGGTAAGTTTTGATGATTTAGCATGTCCATGAAAACCCTAAGGAAAAACATTAAGCTTTCAAATTGAGTTTAGAGGTTTTGACAACCAAATATACCGTCAAGTGATTTGTTGATAAACCCTCACTAGTGTTTTGTGATGGAAGATGTTTTGAGAGAGTTAGAGAGTGTGAAAATCCTAAATCTTCTAGCTAGTCCCGTGAAATACATAAATAATAAATAAGTGAATAAAGGCTTTGAAACTATCATAGCTAGAAGAGAAACGTGACACTAGGAAAGGTAACTTGTATGTGGTGTGTTGGGATACAAGAGTCATGTGGTGGAGAATATAAAAAGGTTCGTACTATGGAAATGAAGTTTTAAATTCATGGAGAGTGTTTTGAAATCATTTTTCAATCATGCATTGAATGATTGAAAGGGTAAAGGGATTTATTTTGTTAGAGTCTCTTATAATAATGATTATGCTAAGTGGATCGAGACCATACAAATTTACTAAGAAAGTAAGGTCATAAAGACAAAGGTGCAGAGGAGGAATAAGGGAGAGTAGGTTTGAAATTATCATTTTGAAAAACTCAACTCAGATAATTTGAAGCTTTTAAATCTCAATTCATCACATAATTTACATGGAACATGATAGTTGTATACTCAATATTTATCCCAATAAATTTCCTAATGTAAAAACTAAGAGGGTGATGTAGGTTGAAATTTTATAGTGAGAGCATCAAGAGAAATTTTTTGAGAAGCCATTCAAGTGAAGTTTTTCACATTAAATGTAATCTTGACATTTTGATGTTTCCTAAACCATTTCAAAGGTGGGATTGGTATAGTTGAGGATCTACAAAATGTTGATCTCATTGGGTTAGTAAGATAATTTGAAAAATAAAGACTTTGCATGGTTAAGGAAATTGAGAACGTGTCAAGTAAGCTAGTTTCAAGGCCTAGAGAACATATAATCCAAACACCCTATTAATTTTGGAGTTTGGGTTATTGTTCATCTTCTGGTTGACAAAACCTCCAAAACTCTGAAACCCCAAAGTTTGAAATTTGAACTTTGGGTTTCGTAATTCAAGTAATTGTCTTTTGTGCTTTGGGCCTTCTAAGTTTTGAAATGTCGAAACCCTGATGTCTGAATTTTGGACTTCAGGTTTTAGAATTTTCAGGACTTTGGTTTTTGGGGTGTTTTGACTTTGGATTTTAGGGGTTTTGAGACTTGGCTTTCAAATTTTTTGGGACTTCAAGTTTTGAGTGTTTTAGGACTTCGAGTTTTGGGGTTTTGGAAGTTTAGGTTTCGAGGTTGTGAGACTTTTAGGTTTTAGGGATTTTGAGACTTTTTATCCATTTGAGCAGATGCAACCTTGAAAACTATGAAACCCTCGAAGTCAAAAATTTAGACTTTGGGTTTCGAACCTTCTTCTCATTTTTCGATGTTTCTTTCCACCGAGTCCCTGGATTTCTCTTTAGCCTACCTCTAAATGACCCTTAGCTCAAAGTCTGAAATTCAGACTTCGAAGATTCTCCATTTCCTAAACTTCTCGAAATGTGCTCGGCCTACTTGAACATACTTGGCCAATCCCAAAATGCAAGCTCCCATGACTGAATAAATCCCTCCATTTTCTCTATGTGCAATGTCATGTTTTTCTAATTTATCTTGAGGGGAAAATTTGGATAACAAATTCAGCTCCTACCAAATTCAGTTCACCAAATTCATCTAATTTTTCCTTTTCAATATTCTTCTCCTCCTACTCACGAATCCAAATATTTTATTCCTGCTACAAATTTTCATATTGCACCCGAATATCTACTATAGCTCACATGTCTAGTAGTGATTGTCTTTTGGTCTAAGACATGCATTACCCTTTGCTTTTTCATCTTTGGAATCTACTACTCCCAATTTATTTCTTCCTCCTATGTAATGTTTTCATCACAAAATGGAAGCTTATATAATTTAGAATCATTAAACACTAGCGAGATTCAAGGAATTTAGTCAATCAAACAATACAATTTTATTAGTTTTGAGAGAGATATTTATACAGATATTCATCCCACAATATATGGGATCTAATCCCTATCCTTATCCTCCCACAAATCACTCCAAACCATACAAACAAATAACAAACTACCCATTTATTTACCTCATGGTATATTACTAATTACCATGGAAACTCTAATTTCCCAACATTCCCTCCCTTAGAGTTGACATGGGTAGATACAAAACACAAACAATTTAAAAAAGATAATCCTCGTCGCTTGAACAATCTTCAGCATTGGCATGTGTGTTTTGTTCTTCAGTATCATCTTCTTCAGTAGCCATGGCCTTGTCGGATAGTTTTCCATCAAGTAGATCTTTTGCTCTTTTCATGCAGTTGAGAATAACATGTCCTGGCTTCCTACAATAAAAACATATATAGTTTTTGATATGTTTTGATCTTTTATAGGAATTACTTGATTGACTAGCTAATTCCACTTCTTCTTCTTCATCATCCTTGCTTTCCGTATCGAGTAGCGTTGCTATTATGCTCTCCAAGCTTGGATTTAGTTTACTTAAAGTAAACACCAAATTGGACATACTTTTGGGCATACTATTTAGTAATATGGCCTTTGCATCATTGGGTTTCACCTTTTCATTAATGTCATCCAGTTGGGCCATTAGAGAGAGGAACTTGCTGATATGAGATACAATATCTCCTCCTTCTTCCATTTTCAACCCATATAATTTCTGCTTCATATTTATCTCTGCATTGTAAGTTTTTGATCCAAATAATTGATTCAATGCTTCCCATATTTCTTTGGATGATTTTTTGAAATCTACATGATGTAGATAAGGTTTGGATAATCCGAGGTCAATAATGGCCAAAGCTTTTTTATCTTTGACTTTCCATTTTTGGAGTGCGTCTACATCTATTGGTGCAAACGATCCTCCATCAACAATGTCCCAAAGATCCTTTTCAATCAGCAACAGTTGGATTTGGATTTTCCATGTATGGAAATCCTTTCCATCGAATTTTTCTATCTGGTTCATTTTTTCCATTTTTAACCCTCCCTCAAAAATAAACTAAGTGAATGTCGGTTTCAACCAAAAATGCGTCCTTACAAGATTTGACTCAAATGGTTTTTTTTTTTTTTTCAAACACCAATGAAAAAATAAGAAAGTAATCTTTAATTACTTTCTACAATTTAAAATATTATGAACGCTCTGTCAGGTCTGAGATCCGCCTTTGATGCACAGTTGGAATAGGTCACTGTAGATCTGCTACGTTGACGGAGACGTCTTGAATCTGGTGCAGAGGGAGACGTCTTGGCTTGAATAAAGACACCGTGTGACTCCAGCTCACTGCACGTCCGATATGTGAAGTAAATCGAATCTGAGAAAAAAAAACCATATCAAAAAGCTTGGAAGGTAGCGCTGGTTATTGAGCAGTCGCCATGAGGAGAAAGATGTTTGCAGCAGCGTAGAATGTGAAGAGATTCGACCAGAAAAAAAAAACGTTGGACATAGAATAATGCAGGTTCAAATGCCAGTATAGGAAGAGTCGGATCTGGTTTGGAGATGTGAGTCGACCATTGAAGTCGTCAAGCAGGGTAAAAAACAAAAAACAAAGCTGATTAATGCCTGACAGAAAGGCGTCCTAAATGCAAGGAGCTTGGCAATCAATTCAAATGTCCCAAATCTTTCTACAAATGATGGATGACGTTGCAAAGTATAAACTGGATACAAATAAAAAGTAATACAAGGGACGTATTCCTCAGAACACGTAGATCTAGATCTGAAATAAAAACAAAACACCAAATGTTGAAGCCTGTATATAAAAATAAATATCTGCTAACAATATGCACAGTGGTCTCAGCACTGTATATGTATTGAAGAAATAACCTCTCGAATGATAGAAGCAATTGACGTGGTCTGCACTCTCAAGCTTCTATGATGAACAAGACTAAAAAATTACAGAGAGGTCCAATAACCTGCTTTGATACCAAATCAAGGAATTTAGTCAATCAAACAATACAATTTTATTAGTTTTGAGAGAGATATTTATACAGATATTCATCCCACAATATATGGGATCTAATCCCTATCCTTATCCTCCCACAAATCACTTCAAACCGTACAAACAAATAACAAACTACCCATTTATTTACCTCATGGTCTATTACTAATTACCATGGAAACTCTAATTTCCCAAGAGATAGAAAAAATTTCGGGTAAATCCACCTTGTAGGCATTATCACTCTTTTTCTTCATATTCCTACACAACCCAATCTTCGGATACTTTAGTTTATTATATGTCCCTTTTGGAAGTGTCTCCTTTCTAAGATGAACCGTCACCATGTCTCCTTCAAATACACTTCCTCTCCTACTTGACATATGCAATCGCTTTATATTGTGCATTAATAAATTTGAAATTTTACCTAACTTCATTCTACAACTGTGGGAATGTGTTCTACAAATGCTTTTACATCATCACTAGTTTTATCTTCACTTTGGGTAGTACAATCATATCAACGAATCTCTTGGGATTCCTACCATATAAAATCTAGAATGGAGACCTCCTTGTTGACCTGTTTACCAAGCTATTATAGGAAACTCAGCTTGTCGTTAAAGATAAGTTCCTTTATTTTGGTTTTTCTCCAACTATGCAACGTACAAGATTTCCAAAGATTTTGTTCACTACTTCCATCTACCCATCAGTCTATTGGTGATATGTACTACTTTTGAATCAGTAGATTTGTCCCCATTTTCCTCTGCAAATTATTCCAAAAGAGACTCAAAAGCTTTGTGTCCCGATCTAAAGTGATCATTCTTAGAACTCCATGCAATCTAACCATTTCTAGAAAAATAAATCTGCAACTTTGGAAGCATCACTATTTTTTTCAACATCACTATTTTTGGCATACTCAAATTTGATTTTTTAAATGTCTTATTTTCGGATATTTTTCCTTTTTCTAAAATTTGATCTTTTAGATATCTTGGCATGCTCAATTCACCTCTATTGATGATGATTTTCCCTTTTTTAATCAATTTTTTATTTTTATTAAGTAATTTTTTTGAACCTATTATTTTGCAATAAATAACAAATTTTAATCCATTTTCCATTTTAAACTATTTCCAGATGTGTTGAATGATACAAACTTGAAATTTTAATAGGTTTACTATTTTTAGAATTAGAATGAGCATGGAATATTCTATTTTCAATGAAATAGACATTTTGGCATCATTTTTGACAAAAACATCATTTTTGATTAATCTTTGCACTATGATTTCGTGCTCCGATTTTTTCGTGTTCTACCCACTTTGGAATTCTCACACATCGAAAAGAAAAATTTTGGGATGGAGGGTTTTAGGCACACTATTTGTTGATGGCAGCCATTAATTAATGCTTGAAGCATCACGATCAAAAGGATGTGTGGGAGAAGAAAAATAAGTGAAAATCTTGGTAGAGTTATATTTTTAGATGAGTAATCATAGGAAAAGATTCATTTTCATAGTCAAGGCTGGTATGTAACATGTTGAAACATATAAATATTTTTCTCCAATGTTTTTACATCTTTCTAGGATTTAAAAATTACATAATTTTTGAATGTTGTGAAGGAATGGTCTTACAAGTATGTTATTTCATGTTTTGTAGCTACCAACAATTAGTATTATTCACGGATGATGATGCAACTCTAGTTTTAAATGTAGTGTTTTAAAATATTAGGGATGGGGAAAGTTTTTTTCTCCTTTATCCACATGTGAATGGGAACAAGGGAGACAAAGAATCTACCCACACCAGATGATGACAAGTAATTCTTTGTGGTATAAGAATTGAGGGATGGAGGAAAACATGGCCTAACTCCCAGGAGTTTTCATCCGGTCACATGATGAACCTAAAGAAAGGATATAGAGGATTTTATTTTTACTCATCCTTAGTATGATTAGGAATGGGGAGAAGAAAGAAAATAAAATTTTCCATCACTAGATGATGTCAATTATCACCACGAGAGGTCGAGATGGGGGGGATGAGATATGCATCATAAGCCCTCTTCATGGATGACCTGGCTCACATAGGGACCATATGGAATGGATGAAGTGAAGCAGATTTTTTGGTCCCATATGAACCCTTAGAAAATTCAAAACAGGGACAAAAATGGCACCCCCGTCCATAAAGTGATATTGTCACCCGAAAACATTTCCTAAGTATGAGAAACATACCTGCACTAGAGAGAACTTGGAGAGATGATTCCCGAGAGGTCCAAATGGTATTTTATAATGATTTTTAATAATATATTTACTCTTGAAACCATTTAAAGAATAATGGGAAGCATTTTATACTTCATATCGGTTTGAATCATTAAAAAATTTCCCTTTTATTCGGACATGAGGGTGTGTCTACCAAGATTAAGCATCCTTGAGAAGCCATCAGGTCTCTTAAGTGATATGATAATTCCACCATATAAATAATTTATTAAGTTTTAAAATTCCTATTTTTTTCCTTCTAACTCCATATAGAGCTCCTAGAATCACTCGGTGAAGTTCAGATACCAAATTTTATTGTATACTACTCGCTCTTGAAAACCCACATTCACATCAATTGTTCCCAAACTTGCAAAACATCCCTAAATCTTCCAAAATAACTTCCAATACATTCATAAATATCTATAACCAATTTAAATTTTTAAAGGCATTTGTGATCCATCTCAAAGGATGCACACTAGTCATGAAAAGATCAAAATTAGCCTTTCCAAGCCTATCAAAGAAGTAGTCCTACCAAGCACTTTACTATATGAGATAAATGACCATGTTACCTCATTTAAAACACTAGGAAGTAATTTTGAAGGCATAGAGAGAACCTCAAATGTCGATGATCATGATAAATTATAAAAATTTATCCAAATATGGGTTCAAGAAGATTCGAGAGAATTTTTTTAATTTGGGACTAGTTATCATGCTTGAAAGTTGTAATTGTTGATATATCAAAAATAGATGACAACAAGTATGGAAAGAGCATACAATTATCCTTAAGTAAGGAGTAACTCCTCAATATCCCGGATGGGAATCCACTTTGAGGGGGACACTTTCAATATACCTATATCAAGGAAAAACGCAACTCATATATCACATAATGATACTCATATATTTATATAGACTTACATTAATGTTAATGGATAGGTAACATCTAATTACAATGTAGGAAGACTCATTACCTAATATAATTAATTCCTATGTGAACCCATTTATTATAAACATATTACTAACTAAGGGAATGTGTGTCACATGTCACCATTTCCATCAACCCTTACACAATATAATATCATATCCCAAGGTACATAACATTTTTTTATGTATGGAGATGTGATGGAGGTGGAAATGGAAAGAATGGGTCTAATACTACCCAACATAAGGGGAATAATGGATTTGGCATCGACCAAGATGGTGTTTTAACTCTGCATAGGGATAATAATGAATTATCATTGATCAATATGGTTTTTTCTACAAACCCTAATCATGTTTCCTCTATGCAAAACCTATTCATGAATCCTGCAAAGGATGGCAATGAATATGGATTACTGTAAAAGGAGGAGGTGGTATTGGCTCTCGGGTCATGTCTTTGGGTAAAAACACAGGAGTCAACTTTACCCAAAAAGTCAAGTTTGGAGATTCGATCATCAAAGGTGGCACCCCTACACCTTTATTGAATCCACTAACCCTTAACAATTCCTTTGTTATGGAAGATGGTGGCCAAAACTTTGCAGCCATGGTTTCCAAGAAAAAGAATAGCACCCCAAAAATTGTAAGGCTTTAATACCCTCGCAAACGACTCCATTGTTGAGGATAGATAAGGATCTGCTAGAAAAGGTACTTAAGGAGGAGGAAAATCTCTCCTAGCTTGGACTCATATGTAGATTTTACAAGTTCTAGCCTAATCTATCTCAGCTCCACAAATAGATTTCTCAAAGATTGAGAGAAACTCTAAAGGGTAAGATTGAGATTCACACCTACGCTAAATATTATTTTATTCTTATTTTTGAAACGCCTGAAGAAAAGGATATAATTTTAGACAAGTATTGGGTTTGGGGTGAACATAGGCTTATGATCAAGCCCTAGTATCCAACTTTTGATACTCTAAAAGAATTCTTTGATACCTACCCTGTTTAGGTTTGCTTGTTAGGACTCCCATTACAACTTTTAAACAAATCATTCTTTGTTGCTATAGGAAATACTTTAGGATGTTTTGAAAATGCATAAGTTAACACCAATTATCATATTCATATAAATTTTGTTAGAATCTTGTTAGATCTTGACACCTCACAACAACTTCTAGTAGAAATAAATCTAAAAAATTGTGACAAACTTTGGGTGCGAGAGGATAGAATACAGCCATTTAGCGTTCATATGCTGGAGATGCTTTACAATAGGGAATATTTTGGAAGATAATGAGCACTCCAGATGCAAGTGAAATGAAAAATGGCATGGTGGAAGGACTCTCTTCCTAAACATCTCACAACTAATCCCCATTCGATCCGGTTGCCAAATGATTGAGCCCAAATTCGCTCCCACTTTGAATGAAGAACCAATAAATTATAATCCTCTTGACTCTATCGAGATAGTACAAAATTCTGCTAATCAAGAGGTCAATGTTGAAGCAACGATGGATTGTGCCTCGTTATTTGTCATTCGGGGTCATATTCCTATTAGCACTCTTAAAGTTGTTCTTCCTATTTTGCGGAAGAGGTAACGAGTAATTGACGATGGTGGGAAGAATAAGGAAATGACATGCCAAACTAAAACCCATGACGGGTTCGGACAACGAATGACTCTTGTATGTTTTTATTACTATTGGTAGGCTTGTTTTACGGTAATATATAAATCCCACACTTGTTGCTAGGCTTGGTTTATGGTAACATATAAATTCCAACATATATCAATATCTTTATGGTGTGGGTTGAATATATTTGTTTGTTCTACCTTTCCTTCTTCTCATTTGTTTATTACTCAAATCAAATATACTTATTTAATACATTTTAAAATTACTTCTCGACGGAAACAATCTTCATTTATTCTCACCATAAAATATAGAAAATAATAATGTAAGAAACTTATTTTTGAGATATTTTCCAGATGTTCGGTCTACTCAAATAAACCTATAAAATTAAAAATAAGAGGAAAGAATAGCCATCGATGATGTACACGCATATATTTCATATCTATTGGGAGATTGACAATATACAATTAGGAGGGAAAAGGAAAGGCTTGGACGAGGTACACACGGATATAATTTAAACGTTTGGAAAAACTCGCCTGTAACAGCAGCCCGACGAGATTATCAATTATTTGGAAACCACACAACATTCGATTAGTTAAATAGTATTTTGACTGCAAAAGCTTCATGACCATAGCCAGCAGGCGAAGGACATTATAACGTACATTCCCACGTCAAAGCTGTTATTTAAGAGCATACAGGGAAGGGAAAGTATTGAATCAAATCAGGGAATTTGAGGGAGATGGCAATGAAATTAGCAAATATGATTTTTGGCAAGAAGTTTGTCGTAGTATTTATGATTCTGTTAGTAATAATTGCAGAGGTGATGGTTTCAGGAGTGAGCGGATGTCAATGCACCAGCCACGACGACTGTAGACCAGACTTCTATTGCTGCACAATTCCGCCCTGTCCTAAAGGTTTTGGCACCTGCGGCAGATCCTGCGCTTAATTAATTACCCTATTATTTTCTACAGAATAAATTGTGCAAATCTCTTTCTCATTCTCTTACCGTGTGATGAGAGGAGAGGAGAAACATAAATTGCATATGAAATAAATAAGAGACATATATTAATTGAGAGCCTCAAAATAAAGAAGAGCCGTGTATTGTGATTGTTTCAGTTATTTGTGTAGTTTTCAAATTATGAAGTAAATATATTTGTGCCCAGCAAATTCCTATTGAGAAGCAAATGACTATTAGAGGATGCTAAGTATAATATTAGTGAGTGAGTTTTATTAATGTACTTATTAAATTGATTAAATTATACAACATATATACTTACATACTAGTATATTTATTTTATATGAATTTATGTAAAAGATGTGGCGAGATATCATTCTCAAATCATTTCTATTATATTTATGACATAATTGGAATAGGTGTCTTGAGAATGATCTCTCTAAATTTTTTCACATAAAGTTATTTAAGATACGTATGCTTGCCAAGGGTACTATGACTGACCATAACCAGCATGCAACATTTGATGTGGCGTATAAACCCCAATCTATGGGAATCATAGCAACAATCAAAAGTTCAATTAGGACAAACAACTTTATTTGCAAGAAATCACTCATCCAACTCAATTGAAGTTGAGGGTAAAATATGTACACTCCTTTTTGTTATCTTAGCCCACTATATAGTACCGGTGAGCATAGTTACTCATATTTTTGTAGTCACAGGGAATTTACAAAACAAAATCAGAGTTATGCTGGACATAAATACATATTTTTTTAGCAAGAGCATGATTACAAAAACATATCAAAGTCACACTAGATGATCCCATCAAAACCCAAATGCAGTTGAGGAGGGAGCACAATCCTTTAATTTTTCCCGTTGTATACGAGATATTAGGCATAACCACATGAGATAAATCAATCAAACAATAATGAGAACTACTTTTAAATCAACATGCTTTAATTTTGATACAGCTTATAGATTCTTTTACAGAACATTATCAATATTTCACAATTAAGATTGTAAAATATATTTTGTTTGTGTATAATCATAAAATCTCACCTACTTAATATATAATAAAATAAATAAAAATATGATTAAAGTTTAATAAGAAAAATATTTTGGGTTCACAACTCGGTCAATTGTTGTGGATGCACATTTTGTTTTTGGTTTGAGATCACCAAAATCACTCGGCTCTTCCATTTGAATATATTTATAATATATTTTTTAGTTTTCACTCCATGGGCTAGTTTCTTTCATCCACATCCATTATGAAATATTGTGTGCTTTATCATACTTAGTATTTATTTGGCTTGGTAAATTTTGTATATATCACATTACCATAGTTGTTACACCATAGGATTGTTAATGAGCAATATCCCTCATTGCTCTTCAATCTTCATGTTGTTTTTTTTCCTTTTGGCAAGATGATCATCCTATATCCATGGTTCAGTTGAATGTTTTAACTATTTCTCCTCTGCCAATAAAGGAATTTTGTCAATAAGCTCGACCTATGCCCATATGTACCTTCTGCTCTTTTTCTCTATCCTTTAGAGGCACAATCACTCAAGAAAAGTATTATCACTTTGTCATGTTAGTTGCAAGGTTTGTAAGTGATTTAATAATTACTTTTTCTATCTCCTTTAATCATATGGAGCTACCATTAGCATTGTACTTGGAGGAGTAAATTAACAACATATTCTGTCATGTCTTGGTTAAGGGATAAAAATAAAAATGTAAAAATTATGTCGAATATTCCATTGCATTTTTACACAAGGAGAGATTAGAAACAATTAATTGTTGTAAACAACACTCCAATCAAATTGATTTTCATCAGTAATTGCATCAAGAACGTTTTCTTGATAACTTAAAGAACTAGTAACTACACCTTCAACTACAACCAGAAATCATGCTTGAGCAATAAAAAATTCAATGTTTATGTACATGCTTAAAACCCTTGACAACAACAAAAATTATGGTTTGGAAAGGTGATACATATTCCCTTTCCATCACAGTTATTTTGGGATCCTTTAGAATAAGCTTAGATGGATATAAATCCCATTGTATTTACCATATTGCAAGAGGGTGGATGTAGGTTACGGATCGGTAGTGACCATTGATTGTCTAACCTCGAGTTGTTTCAAACCACTATCCAAAACCATCTTATAACCATCTTGCATGAAAAAATCCCTCTGTAGTACTCAATTATTGATGGTCCATTCCTACATGAAGCATAGTCATTGCAACGCCATATTTTATAGTCATCAAAATATCTACGGATTGCATGCATGTTTCTTCCACTTTTAAATTTGGATGCATGTCATTCACAACAGCTATATGTCTTCCTCCAATTTCCATTACATTGAAATCATGTATTTTCTGCAGAGCTCTTCATATTTTCCCATCATCAAAAATTACTTTCAGGACTGATGCTCATGCATACCATTGTCCAACCAATTGATCTCACTCAATTGAGTCGTTGTTGCTACTGGTCCCACTATCATAATTAAAATGAGATCCATTTCATATTTTATCTTCATATTCAACATTAGCCATTTGAAATGGAATCCTATATTTTTCTGTAGCCTCTTTGTGGCCCAATTTATCTGTCGTTTCTGTAGGATATTGAATTGTAGAGATCCGTAGACCCGTAGAATATGCAAAATTGCTTGCATGTATTGACCAATTATCATAGCTTTGATCAAGAAACCCTTTATTCTCAATAAGACCACCACCTTCTCGATCAAACTTCTTCATGTATTCCATAGCAACATAGATAGATGACTATACATCTTTTCCAAATGATATGGACCATCAGCTATAAATTTAAGGCTTGTATTCTGTTCAATCAATACAACTTTATGAAATCACAATAAAGATTATACCCTTTCCACCAAGTTGCAATAGAATTTCTGATATTGAACTTTAAAATATGCATAATAATTCTACGATTATTTATTTCTTGGCAATACCTATATTACATAACTCATTAAAGGAAGAATTGCAACTTTCCTTTGTGAAACAAATGACAGTCCACCCTAGAATATTGGGTATTAAGGTTATTACCAATGCCTATGTATGTAAATAAAAATCTCCAAAAAGATTAGAATTCATGCAAAAGGCCTCGACCACATCTATTTGATTGAAAGGAATAATTTAATTTATATGTATGAAATTGTATTTTTCCATCAAATACCATGATATCCTAAGGGCATACCCCTTTTCCTCCAATATATTCTGCAAGTATCCCATTGACCATTGCTCCAATCATTTCCCCAACATTGGATATCGAACCAAATAAAGAAAATTGTGTAAAATTTAATAACCAATTCATTAATAATTATAAAGTTTGTTCTCAAATCTAGCTAAGGAAAAAAAACCCATGCAATGCTCTAGGGTAATGCAATATACCTCGAAATGATTCGGTGCATATCACTTATAATGCTACTCCGAAGAGGTGATGAATATCCATTCCATAACAATATGACCGATGTCACTTTTCTCGTGTTTTTGCTTACTAAATGCCAATTTTTAACTATTACTATTCTCTTTTGGTTTTGAAATATTCAAGTCAGCTAGAATGTTTAAATAACCTATCCAAGTCTTGCTTGAGAGGATATATCTCCCAATAGGATTAGATCTAATTTTTAATAGAGAAAAATATTGTTTGCTCTGTCGTTTTCTCTCTCAAACAGCTTAAACTTATTTATGTATTCTATGAACAATGAAAGAAATCATAATCTTAACATTAATTCTTTTTTAGGAAGATTATAATATATGGAGCTAATTTCTAGGAATTTTGGAACATAATAACTAAAAATAACACATTTTTAAGATTTGGACCAAATGTTGTGAATGAGTTTTAAAACATTTACCTTAAAATAATTTCAACCAAAATAGGAAAATATAATTGGAAAATTTCCATTTTCCCACATTTTATATTGTATAATTCGTTGTAGGAACAAATTTAACCATTTCATTTAAATTTCTAGTATCCTACGATTGTAGAACTATATGATAGCTGACATGAAAATTATATTACCATTCTCCATCCTAGTAATACTTAGAATTTTGGAGCCATATGCTATCCTCATTGTACACTTTGTTTGCTACTGATGAGAAATAAAGAGGTGTTTTTTTCTCTTGACTATGACTATAGCACCTAGTTCATACTTCTCCATTTGTCATTGCTCTTGGCTTCTAATAGCTTATCTAGGTCTGATTATATTCCTTCCCACTATTCCATCAATAGGAAGTGATCATACAATATTTTTAATTGTTACAAATACTCTAGATTGAGATTAAAGGGTGTATATTAATTTCACTTAGATTCTCTTAGTAGAATTTGTAAAATCAGGCTAGGAAAATTCTTATTTAGGTCTAATTAAGTGTATTTCATGGGGGCGGTTTGTAGTTCACACACCTATTAACTCTATGAACATATTTCATTGTGTGAAAACGCTATCTCGTCAAATTTATGGTCTTAAGCCATTAATTTCATTATAATTCAATCTAATTTATACTTACCTAGTCCTCTATGTCTATGTGCAATTTTACATAATTTTTGTCTTCAAGATTTCCCTTTTACACACCGTATCAAAGGTTAATTTTTGGCCAAATATTTAGTACTTGGTCTAAGTCATGTTGTAGTGTACAATGTAGGTTCAAATTCAAAACTCAACCAGCCTTTCCAGTCTACATAAAAATAATTGAAAGTTTATTTTTAAGGATATCATAGTTGCTAATTCTTAATAAACATATAGGAAAAAAGTAGGTACACAAAGCCAACATGAAATTCATTGGCTGAAAAAACTATCCATTGAAAAAACTAGGTACTTTGCAACTCGGGAGGTTCATTTGCATCTACTACACATATTACACCAGTAACATGTTTTTTTATTTCAGATTTATGATGGATGACCCAGAAGGAGTATTAGAAGAAATAATTGCAGAGTTGGAGCATATTGTAAATAATAAAAAAATTGGCAATATTAATTTCATAGATTGATTCAATTTGTTTTCTACCAATGATTTTTCTTTTTTCAATTCGTGTCGGAAAAAGAAATTTGTAGACAATCATTATTACGTGTGTTCTCGGAGTTTGAAGTCTTATTCGACATAACAAAGGTCCTAAAGGCTATCGAAGTTATGTCCACCAAAGGGGGATGGGATTCACATTGGTTCCAGGACACTGTAATGTTATTTTGGGACTTTGTCAAAACTCATTCACCTCCCCGTCACTATATTTACCATTTTATCCTTGACGAAACAAGTTATAATTCATAAATCCTTGTCTCAAAACCATGTCCTATCAAGATCACTATTTGTAGCTATCTTAATCTTTTATCTACATAGGTCTTAATCCTCCACCTTCACACAAGATGGATTTACTTCTAAACTCAACATTTTATAAAAATGTTTATATACTTGTTTTAATGTGTCTACAAACTACATACACTTTCTTACATTGATTATTTTAGGATATACAATGCTCTACTCAGTGCCACCATTAATTTCTGGCATCCCATAAAGGAATGTGGGTAGGTATTTAATTATTTCCCAAACACGGTAACATGATAGGGGGAAACACAAGTAAGCTTCAACACAACTCATTATTTGTATTTGTTGTATTTTTTTTTTTTTGGTTGTCATGTGTTAGATGAGCACTTTGGTAGGATGTGTAAGAGCCAAAAAAGGCTGAGGAGGGTGGTAATGTTGGTAAAAACGATGACAAGGATGATGAATATGTTTACAATCTTGCTAACAATGTTGACTTTTACATGGATGATGAACATGATGTTGATTGGCTTCTAGATTCCTCGCATTCGATCCCAAGGAGGAGGTGCTGCGAAACCGATAAGCACACTTTGATATTTTGAAGGATTAATGTGTATTCTAGTTAATTTGATAATATTTTTAAGGATTATAACCATGTGATTCCTTCTTTGATGACAGTTAGTTGGTAAGTAAAAGATTTTTGACATGGGTATTGTTAAACAAGATGCACAAAATTATTTGCTTCACCGATGCACCTCATGTTCTAATGATGGTAGCCATCCATTTGGGTCACTAGATAGACTCAACATTCAATGGAATAAGATTTATGGTAGACCACCTATTCAAAGGAGACCTCCATGTCAGCTAGGTAGTTGGAAAAGAAAGATAAGATTAAGGGCCTACACATTGAAGCAAACACAACAGAGGTCAATAGACCGGATTGTAAAAAATCAAAGTTTTAGTAAGAGGAATATACTAGAAGTAGCATTGATGGCCAAATAAAATGTCTCAAAAGTTTATAAACAAAGTAAAAATTCCTTAAAGGATATAAATCAACGAGATGCATGAATATGATTTGCCTCAAAATATTTTCCGAAGAAGGGAATTGTAAATAAAGAGGCGAGCATATTTCCGGAAAATGGAGGAAGAAAGGAGGAGGGTGGAAGGAGGTGGTATAAGCAACTATGAACATCATGTGAGATGTAAACCGTTGAATTTTTTACATTTCCTTAAATATAAGGTGATATTTTAGTGACTAAATTAATTTTATCCATAGAAAGCCTCATCCGAAATAGATATACAGAACCAAACACCCATTTTAGTGAGAAAAAAACGTCACATTGAAGGATTACCTTTCACGTAAAGGGAATAGGGTTTGTTGTTGGTAAATAGAAAATAAACTATCTATGAGATGCTTCGGTAAGCAAGCTTAATTAATTTTCCCAAGCATACTATTAATTTATTTCTAATTAGCGCTTACATGGTTTTAATATAGGTTATCATTACTATACAAGGGAATTTGGTACATGAAGCACCACAACCGGTAGTTGTTATAGAATAGATTTTTCATGATTATGGAAGTGATGCTTTGATGCACCGGTGTCTAATAACGATTATTATTCTCAATCAACACAAGACTATGATTTTGATGTCGGTGAAAATGTTATGTTGTACTCTAATGGTTATATGGCTACCAAAGGATGCCTTATATCTATCAAGCGGGATACATTTTCCAAGGTGAGCCAACCCCAAAGAATTGTTGTGTCATGAACATTCAGAGGGATGATTATCGAAATTATCAAGAGAGGCTTCCCTTTGGCAAGACTAAGAAAGATACATTGAAAAGACTATAAATAAAGATATATTCTGGTTCATGGAGTATATGAGCGTAGATTCCTCCGCAACAAATGTACACGACTCATCTAAGTATTTTATATGTAGCTTCATATTTCGTAAATGCTTTTGAATTTTCATTTGATTATGTTATATAGCTTGTAATTTCCTTTTAGGATCAGGGATGAAGAAAATGTGACATCGAAAGTGGTTTGAGCTATATCTTGGTAGTATGAGGTACTTTTTATATTGCGAAGTAAAACATACTTTATTAATGTATGTGTCATAATTTTATCATTTGACCACTTTACTAAAATTAAAAATTTTAAAATGCAGATGTCTTCATGGGATATAAAGGAATGTCGAGGATCATTTCTTATTCAAATTCATGTTTTTCTCCTTCCTAAGGATTTTCATTTCCATAGCTTGAACATGGAAATTATAATATGTACTTGGGCATTGTATTTTTGATATAAAATATGACATCATATTTTTTATTATATGTAATGATATAAATTAGTCGCATATGATGGTTTAATATATATTTGTGTAATGATAACTTTTAATTGATGTTCCCATGTATGTGCTTCATTTACACAATGTATTCTTAACAGATTATTCTATTTATGCACATTGTATGTAATTTTACGGTGTGCAATCCCTTCGATTAATGAGGTTTCCTTACGCTATTGATGATTACATGATGCTTAGATGTTGACATGTCTTTGTAGTTGATGATGCAATATATGAGATGTTATGAAGGCCCTAAACATTTGGTACAATCATGTGAATAATGTATATGAAGAAGAGTTGCAACAATTGAACACGAGTTTTAAAAGCTAAGTGGGCAAGTCTGACGACTTAGTATGGGTGGATGTGGAATTTGTGATAGAACACACCATGCTTAGTTGGTTGAAATGAAACCAACAATCTAAAAAATAATAATACGACACACTTTGTTTATATTGATGGATCATATTAAAGTCTATATGATTTTATGAAATCCTGTAATATAAAACATATTACAATTTTCTATACTTCTATGTGTTTTCTTCTAGTTTCAATAAAAAATAATGTGGTGACCAAATGTTTATTTTATTTCTATGTGTTTGCTTCTGTTTTTGGTTACTAGCTTACCTTAATATGGGTTACTTGATTGTTGAAATACAAAAACAATAAAATAATTAAAACAAAATTTCGTAAGACCTTTAAAAACATATCTAGTGAAGGGTTGGATTCCACATCTTTTCGTTCAATATTTACAGGAAAATATTATGTTTTTCCATTGTTGGCACTAATTATGGGTATCTTATATTTTAGGAAACAATTTTACTATGCAAATATAAGAATTGAAGGAATTTTTAATCAATATGCTCGAGTGAGAGATTATAATCATCATGATCAAAGTAATATAATGAATTGGGAGTTTGGCAGAGATTCTTATGCATGTTTTTATTGTTTTCTTCATTGTCTTCTATGATTATTTGTAAGAAATCTCCAAAAATAGCGAGTAAGAGTTTTAAAGTAGTGTATTTTGCACCAAATGAGCTACCATAAAGTATGGTATGTGTAGGCTAGACCATGTTAGGATCAAATAAATTTTAAAAGATTGGAAATATCAAAACCCATCTTCTGTTATCGGAATTAATTAATTACAGTGCAAAACTAGGGTATGTTGGTTCTCGAGTTTTTCACAGTATAATTTATTAATTATTCAAATTTCATGAAGCTTAAGTTGTCACCTAGCAATTCCGAGACGTGAAAAGGTGAATTCATCTAGGTTGTGTCATATTTATGAAGATTTAATACGTCAGGTCATGGAAGAACAATGCTTTCTGATTATAGTTATAATTTTTAATGTTTGAGTTGAATCAAAATCAAGCCTTTATTGGAACGATCTTATATGATCTCTAAGGATCCATTGAAGGTGTTGAACAGTTAAATCTTTTCCTTATAGCTCACGGTATACCCTTAAACTCCCAACTCAGGCATATTCATATATATATATATATATATATAATTACAATGGAGAAAACAAAGAATTGGTAGTATTTAGCATATGTGAAGTTAAAATTTGTTGGGAATAGGATCAACCACATCCTCATGAAGACAATATAAAATTGGATCACTCTCTAACACTAAATTACCTACATATAGCTCCCTAAGGCGAATGACATTTGACAATATCAGGTCAGGATAGTGGGATTTTGCATAAACATCATAACTACTCTTGACATGTGTTGGATAACATTACAATTGGCTCTTCTCCATGCACTAAGATATCTTCAGTAGGGACTATTAAATCAAGGTAAGAGTGAAGAGTTGAAAATTGATACACCAATGAGTTATCACAAAAGCATTTTTCACCCAATTTCCTATCTCTTTTTCTAGTGAATCAACTACTGATATTTTCTTCTATCAATGTGTTGGGAACAAGGTTTATGAATGATCTATGTAAGATTTGATTAATTGTATTTGGATGTTTTTTTTTTTAAAGTTGGAAATGAAAATGAATGGAAATGAGTCTTGTAGTAATCACTAAATATTGGATTTAATATCTCTTGGACGTTCAAAAAAAAATGGAAAAAGAAAAAAATGAGAATATATTTTTAGACCTCGAAAAACATATATGTTGAAGGATTAAATTCAGCAGTTCTTCTTTGAAGATTTTAAAGGACATTGCAATAAGTAGTTAGTTCCATTGTTTCCAATAACAATGTTTAAACACTAAAGCATATTGAATCCTTTTCTTACATTTTCCCATTCATTCGAGGTTTTCCGAGAGAGATTGTGAACAATTTTTTTCAAATAGTTTTTATTTGGAAAAATGTATCAGTGCATGAGGGTTAATGGTAGTCTCTAGTTATGTTTCAGATCTTGCATTGAGAACTCTACCTTCCTTGATCTACCTGATCTAAAATACTAATCCTATCTTCTTTGAAGTGGATCTACCTTGTGTAAAGTTGATTAATAATTTAACAATTGAGGCAAACTTCATAAAATTTCTCAATATTGAGAGCATCTCGCATTCTACTTCCACTTTTTTTGTCCTATCCATTATCTACGATTGTTTTCTTATTTCCCCCTCTTATTCTTAATATACCATTTTTCATATTCTTTTTCTTCAATGTGTTAACGCTATCCATAGGTTGTATCATTATAAATGAGCGAAAGAAATTGGGATATACTTTTATTGTGATAATATACATTTTATAGAGATAATATCAATCCATAAACTCCGTTATTAGCATTATCTATGGATTATCACAGAAAGTCTTGCTCACTCAATGTTTCAGCTCTTGTTTACTAGTGAATCAACTATTGATCCTTTATTCTATCAATTTTTTTGGAACAAGGATTGGGACTGATGTATGTAAGATTTGATTAGGTGTCTTTGTGGTGTGTTTTTACATTGTAGATTCTAAAGAACATGGTTTTTTATTAAAATTGTGTTCTTAGTTGTAACATCAATTTGAACAATGAAAAGTGTGTGTCACTAGATTATCTAAGACTTCCCAATATGAAATATATTAAAGGGAAAGGTTTTAAATATATATTTTTGATATCTTTGTTGAATGATAACATCAATCATTGAGAAAGTGCCCCACAATCTCTTTGAGATATTTACCGATAGGAAATTAAGAGTAGCGGAACAACTTCCTACGCTAATCTTTGAAGAGAGTTATTATGCAAAACTTTCAACATAGTAAAACGATTCTGACGAAACATTAGCAACATATTCATAACAAAACACAAACACCGGATATACATGTGGGGAAAATCCTTACGGATAAAAACCCCACACTCCAAAAGCCCACTCAATGTATTTCAAATCTAATAACAAGATTACATACACTTGAGAGCAAGTTTCTTCAGAGTTTCACTAGAAACAATTCTAGGAGAATTAAAACTCACTACACCAATTGCTTCTCCAAGCCTTCAATTTATAGACCTCTATAGAAACCATATATGGTTTACAAAACCATGTGCCAAACCTCTCATGAGGTGGATAGCATTAAAGAAACCTAAAAATAGGCTCCCACGTCCACAATATTCTCCCCTATTTTTGACCCTCATAAATGTCATAAAATCTATCATAATATCTCTAAAAATAGCCCTTCCATGATATACTATCATATGGGAATCTTTTGACAACTCCTATTTCTATTTTTAGAGCCTAGACAATGTGAAACGGTTGTAGGAAAATCTTAAATGAATAAACCAAACAAGGTTGAGACACCTCATTTCCAACAATCTCCCACTTGTCGAATACCTTGCAAGGGCCAAGGGAAAGATACCATCATGGATCAACTTCTAGGGCCCAAGAGGCCCATAGACTCGGAACACCACCTGAATTTCGTTGTGCTCATGGGCTTAGTTAATGCATCTGCAACATTCGAAAATGTATTTACCTTTTCCAGCTTCACCCTTCCATCCTCGACCATATCTCTCATGAAGTGATACTGAACATCAATGTGTTTGGTCCTGGCATGAAAAGTTAGGTTCTTCGCAAGGTAGATTGTGCTCTAACTGTCATAGTATATTATAACTGCACCTATTTTAATCCAATATCTGAACACAAATACTTCAACCAAATGGCTTCTTTATAGGCATGAGTAGCTGCCATGTACTCTGCCTCAGTAGTGGAAAAAGTGACCACAACCTATCACTTGCTCATCTAACTAATTGCACCACCATTAAGAGTAAACACATATGCACTGGTGGATCTTCTGCTATTGACATCACCGGCCCAATCTGAATCCACAAAACCATGAATACGTAGGGAATGTTGATCTCCTCTTCCATGAAAACATATAGAGTACTCTGATGTACCCCACAAATATTTGAATACCCTCTTAACTACATCCCAATGCACTCTTCTAGGATTAGACATAAAATGAGAAAGAACTCCCACTACTTGGGCAATGTCTGGTCTTGTACAGACCATAGCATACATTAAGCTTCCAACTACACTCTGGTAAGGCACTCTGCTCATTTCTTCCATCTCTGATGGGGATGAAGGACATTGTGAAATGGAGAGCTTCATTCCCAAAGTAACAGGAACACAAAGTGGTTTACAATCCTACATGTTGAACCTTTGCAAAATAGAACAAACATACTTACTTTGGCCAAGCCATAGCTTTCTATTCTCATAATCTCTTCTAATCTCCATCCCAAGTATGTGTTTTGCTACACCAAGATCTTTCATTTCAAATTTCACAGAGAGCTGAGATTTCAATTCTGCAATCAAACCTTTTCCTTTCCCAATAAACAACATGTCATCAACATATAAAGTAATTACCAAGAAACAATCACCATCAGATTTAAAATATACATAGTGATCAGATTTAGACCACACAAACCCCAAACTCAACACATATGAATCAAACTTTTGGTACCACATCCTAGGACTTTATTTAAGGCCATATAGGGATTTCTTTAACTTAAAAACCATCTTTCTTTTACCTTTCACCATATAGTGCTCTGTCTGTGTCATATAGATTTCTTCCTTCAAATCACCATGAAGGAAAGTAGTTTTCACATCCATTTGTTGAACCTCTAGGTCATAAGCTACTGCAATAGCTAATAAATACCGAATGGATGTAATTTTAGCAACATGAGAGAATATCTCACCATAATCGATACCCTCAACTTGAGAGTAACCCTTTGCAACCAACCGTGCTTTATACTTTTCAACATTTCCATCTGAACCAATCTTTTTCTTAAACACCCATTTACATCCAACAGGTTTCTAACCTTCAAGCAATGGTACAAGGTCCCATGTATCATTATTTTTAAGGGCTTCCATCTCTTCATCCATGGCTATTTGCCAGGAATTTGCATCATTCATACCCAAAGCCTCTTGTACAGATATCGGTTCATCAATGTTAGTAGTCAAAGAAAATATACACTTCCAATCATCGGAGAATACCCATACCTTTCAGGTGGTTTCCTTTGAATTCTATTCTTTCAAACAAGCTGAGGTGGAGATTCTTCCACTTCTTCCTCTTCTTCTTCCTCATCTGAGGATTCAGAGCTTGGTGAGCTCTCCTCAACTTCTTTTCTATTTTGGGGTCTTGATTCAACTTTCTCAAGTGTAGAAGGAAGTTGAACCACATCCTTTTTTTGTTCATTTTCTTTATGTTGTTTTGGCTGAAAATTAACAGGGAAAGATTTAATCTCTCTAAAAATAACACTTCTAGAGTATATTACCTTTTGTGCAACAGGATCCCAAAGCTTGTATCCTTTCACACCATAGCCATATCCGATGAAGATACATTTGACAACCTTAGAATCCAACTTTGTTCTCTTCTCCTTAGGCACATGTGCATATGCCTCATAGCCAAAAACTCTCAGATGTCTAATTGAAGGATTTTTCCCACCATGCCTCCATTGGCATTTTATCAACAAGCATTGATGTAGGAGATCTATTTATCAAATAGCAAGCAGTGGTAACAACTTCAGCCCAAAACCTCTTTTCTAGACCAGCTCAAATAAGCATGCTCCTGGCCTTCTCCATCAATGTTCTATTCATTCTTTCTACAAGTCCATTCTGCTCTGAGAATATGAAGTTGTCTTTTGTCTTTTAATCCCACAATCTGCTTAAAGTCTGCAGAACAGTACTCACTTCCATTATCAGATCTCAAAAACTTAATTTTCTTCCCACCTTTTGTTTCAACCATAACCTTAAATTGCTTGAAACAACTAAAAACTTCAGTTTTACTTTTTAAAAAATATACCCATGTTCTCCTACTAAAATCATCAATGAAAGTAACATAGTAAACTGATTTAGCAATAGAAGCAACCTTAACAGGACCAAATACATCCAAATGGATTAGATCCAAGATACATGAAGACTTATGAGTAGACGAGTAAAACTGAACATGGTTCTGTTTGCCATAAATACAATGTTCACAGAAATCAAACTCCATATTGCAATCATTCAACCCCTCAACGAGGTTCTTATTTTTCAGGGCTTTTAAACCCTTCTCTCCAATGTGGCCAAGCCTTTGGTGCCATAACATGGTCTTCTCTACAGGTAATTTTGATTCGGTAGACAGAGCACCCTTGGGTACCCAGAAGCCACGACCATCCGTAGAGGAGGAAACCCTCTCCTTTTTCAGCAAAGTAGTTACTAGCTTAGTTTTATCCAAAGTGCTATTGCACTCAACCATGCATGCATCAAGTTGGTACAATGTACCCAATCTACTTCCTCTTGCTATCACCATAACACCTCTCACCATTTTCACACCTTCTTTAGAAAAATGTACATGCACACCCATATCTATTAGCTTTCTAACAGATAATAAATTTCTTGCAAGTCCTGGGATATGCAAGACACCATCAAATGTTCTAATTCTACCATCAAAAAATTTCACCTAAATACTACCATCACCAACAATTTAAAGGAAATAATTATCACCCAAATACACCTTACCACCATCATAGTTTTCATACTTACTAAACCGATTTTTGTTAGGAGTCATGTGGAAAGATGCACCTGAGTCTATCAACCATGAATTATCACTTACACGAGTGGCCAAATCTGTAATAAAGGCATCTCCATCTTCTTTTTTGGACTCAGAATCAAAATCATGCTTCTTTTTTTCTTTTTCTTTTCTTCTTTGCATTCCCTTCAGAAGTGTCTAGATTTGCCATAGTTCCAGCATATCACCTTGGAATTACCAAGGGATTTTGATCTCCCATTTTTCTTGGAATGGCCACACTTCTTCTCATCTTTTCCTCATTCTTTTGTTCTTCCTCAAACACTGAAAGCCTCTTTGGCATTCAAAGAGACCTTCCTTCTCATCTCTTCAAAGAGTAGAGAACCAACAACTTCCTCCATCTTCAAAGTGATCAAGTGCTTGCAATGGCCATGAATAGGCTGTCCCATGAGTTTGGCAGTGAAGCCAACAACATTTGGCACCTTTCTTCTTCATACATTTTAATCCCAACCGAGCACAACTTAGTCACCAACATATTGAATGTTTCCGGATGCTCGATATTTTTCCACCTTCTTCCATTCTCAATGAAAACAACTTCTTCCTTAAGAAAATCCTATTTACTAGAGACTTAGCTTGGTATATCTCACCCAACTTTTTCCAAAGCTTCTTCAAGTGGATTATTCATGGACATTTATCGGGATAAAATCTGCAACCGATAACAAAGTATTCTCTGCACAAGCTCTCAATCAAACCCGGATTAGCACAAAAAACCCAACAACCCACAATTGAAACCAAAGGTGATCAGGATCTTATACCACTTAATAGGAAATTAAGAGTAGTGGAAAAACTTCCTACACTAATGTTTGAGGAGAGATATTATGCAAAACTTTCAACATAGTGGAATAGTTACAGAAATATCAGCAACATATTCATAACAAAACACAAACACTAGATATATGTGGGGAAAATACTTTGGATAAAAACCCCACACTCCAAAAGCCCACTCAATGTATTTCAAATATAATAACAAGATTACATACACTTGCAGAGAAAGTTTCTTACATGATTTTCACCAAGAAAAATTCTAGGAGAACTAAAACTCACTACACCAATTGCTTCTCCAAACCTTCAATTTATAGACCTCCGGTTATACAAGAAACCATCTATGGTTTACACAACCATGTGTCAAACCTCTCATGAGGTGGATAGCATTAAAGAGCAAGATTTCGGTCTAAAAATAGGCTCCGACGTCCACAATATTCTCCCCTATTTTTGACCCTCATAAATGTCATAAAATTTGTCATAATATCTCTAAAAATAGCCCTTCCATGATATACTATCATATGGGAATATTTTGAAAACTCCTATTTCTATTTTTAGAGCATAGACAATGTGAAACGGTTGTAGGAAAATATTAAATGAATAAACCAAACAAGGTTGAGACACCTCATTTCCAACATTTACTTGTGTCACTAGTTTCCTTCTTGTTTGTGGTCATTGTTCCATCTATACTTATTTGTAGTTCATGTTTCCATTCTTCTTTGTTCTTCTAATTATTTCAATAATATGTTCGGCCTTCATTTCAAAACATGTCTTAAGGATGAAAATCATATAAATACCTTGATGTCACTGAATTAATCATATCGTTTGAATGATCTTGCAAGAAGAAAGATATCTCCAAGGGAGTTTTAAAGAATAATTTATCGTGTACACGGTGGTAGATTATTTTTGTGTTTTAGCATTGTATCTTATTAATAATTTTTTGCAAGTGATTTAGATTATATTTATACAATGCAAGAGAACTTATTTTTAGGATTTCCTTTACTATTTTCGAATTTCGACAATGTGGTGTGTAGTTGTATCTTTGGAAAGACAATTCAAATTTTTAAAAATCCATCTTGAGACCTTATAAGGTCCTTTAAACAATGTTTATGGAAGATGATTTGTATAATGGTTGATGGAAATTATTAAGATGAGAGAAGATAGATATTACATGACCCATTTGATGCACATAGGATTCTACAAGCTAAGTTGTTAGTTTATCATCATTGAGCCAATTGTTATTAGAGAAGGTTCTTTGTTGCTAAGTTGTAAAGTGGAATATATCTTAATCTTTCTTGAGTTATGGATGTAGTGAAGTCCTGCTGATAATTACATTTCATGGACAAGGACAAGAAGATCCTATAATTAAATTTTTAGGATTTTAAGGAAATTTACTCATATAGAGAGAAAATTACACCTTCCTCCGGCTTCTTGAAACCCTCGCAATATTTTATAGAAACAAGTGTATAACAAGTCTTAAAGAGAAAAATGTGGCTCTATGATCTTCAAAAACATTAGGGGAATCTCAATTATGAATTATTAAGTGTTGGAGAGCTTTGGGACACTTCTAAATGATGGAAAAATAAAACACTTATGATGCCAACCTGTAGGTGGTCATTTAGCCAACAAGAACCAAGAAAATTGTTACTTTGCATGGAGAAGATTGATGATTTGGAGATATAATAAAGATCTTAGTAAAAGTACCTACAAGTACCTAGTAAATGAGTAATGAGAATCTTAAGGGGTCAAGTGATTATTTGAATTTCTTATTTCTTGAGGAATATAGTCAAAACCTAAAATGTTGTATAATACAATGTAACTTGAAGAACATTAAGGTTGTGAGTAGAAGACTTGGAGGGTGAAAAAAGTGTAGGAGTATGGAATAAAACGTAAAATATTGGAAATGATCTTGATTTTTTTGAATGACTTGAGTATGATGAAATAACAATGTAATTGACTGAATAACAATGTGCAAGATTTAATTTGATAGCATAAGGTGGAAATTCCAGAAGTCATCTAAACTTAAAGGTTTGTGTATAAGAACAAGTAGTTTGTTTGTAGACCTAAAGAGAAAAATTTATATTTTCTTCATTCCTAACATAGTGTAGTGATTGATATTCATATCGACTACATAAAAAGTGCATTTTCTAAATATTTGTATCCTCTTTGGTTCACTTAAATCTCTAGTAAAAATAGAGCTAGGGCATAATCATATAACCTTCAAACTAAGTTAGTTTTGAGTGAAATTTGGAAGGAGTGACCCTACAAAGGTATATTACCGGTCTCAAAAAAAAATCTAGGATTTTTTTGCAGAAATGCGATTTTTTTACTTTTCCTTGACAAATCTAGATGGACATTTTTGGATTCTAGTGTTGGGAATCGATTTCTAAAGGAAATATACTTTGTGTTTGGTGATGAAAATTTTCAATAACTATATGTGATCGAAAATCAATTTCTTAAGGTTTCACAGTCACCTCTAAAATTCAATAACTATATCTGATCCCGAATGTTTGTTTCAAGATAAAGGAGGATAGTTTAAGGTCTATATTGACTAAGTAAGATAAATTGTATGAGTTGAGACTTCTAGACTCCATATTTTGGATAATTTAAAATTTCTTGAGATGATTATCATTCTTAGACTGGAGAATATCTTTTAAGACTCTTGAGTTGAAATTTATGACAATATTTCCTTCATTTTAGATAAAACTATTTGCAACGAACTTATCCTTACAAATTGTCCTTCCATGTATAGTTGTAGATTCAAGCCTTGTCATAATAAATTTAACCTAAATTACATCATGATGATAAATTTACATGGAACATGACAACTATACTTTCAATTCCTATAGATCACAATATCCAAACCACTAAGCCCTCAATATGCATTATTAAACAAGGTATTGTGACTGTATTTTATCCATTTTCTTAGTGAATTCAATTTTTCACGATACAAGATTGCTAGGGATGAAAGATGAATGTAATTACTATGTTTGAAGAGTGTTTTCAAAGTGTATTTCATCCATTTTTCTTTTTTAGATAATCATAAACAATATTGTAGCCATGTATTTTGAGGAAAATTTCAACATCAAGACTCACCCGAAATTTATCATGTAATATACATTATTTACTCTACCTCATTCCTAGTCTTCATATCATCATACCATATTTATAATTTGTACATATAGTGATTTATTCCTCTTTTCAACTTACCAGTCCTAAACATGCATATAGACTTCTTTGCAAACCTCTTACCATCCTTTATCTTTTCAACTGAGTAATGATGGATGAACATACATCTAATATGCAATATATATTCAAATGGATACACTTCAAACATATTTATGAAGATCAAAAACTTTGTAATCATGCTCAAGATATTAGCATAAATCCTTATCAATGTGAACAATTCCTTCATCAGATCAAGACATGGAAACTTTTCTTTGTATTTGTATTTAGAAAATATTATCGAACCATAGCATCAGCTTGATTCCTTGATGATCCTAATGTGTAGATACAAACCCAAAAAACACCATATAGAGATAACTCGATATATATGAAAAGTTCCTTCTGATGACATAAAACACTTTGACACACTCTCAAACACCTATGAAAAAGGTACTATATAATTGACAAGTCTCTTAACTCCATGAAAATGCTTATACAAAGAATAACACTTATACACAAAATGATGCTTATACATAGAATTTAAAAAAAATCTTAACAGGCCACTATAAAGTTTTATCATAAAATTCTTAATGCCCTTATTTTTCTCTTCAATTCTAATATGGAAACCAAAACAATTTACAAAAATATTATATGGATAACAAGCTTCCTTTGTATCATAAATTTACTTACATACATCATACATACTTACTAAGCTATAGAAATATTTACAAGAAGGTTGGAACTTGGTGGAAGGGTTTTCAATATCCAAGTACTTGTCTAACCTATAATGAAACTCAAATACATTGTATGAATCATACTAAAATTCATTATTTATATATCTAACCTACAATGACAAAATTAAGATGAATTATCTCTAGAATTTCTATCTCTGGACATGTTTGGTTTCCCTATTTAGACCATCATTCCACATTTTTTGTTTGTGATTCTTAAAGGGATTTGGAAACAAGGATTTTTCTTGTGACATTGTGCATTATCTTCTTCGATTCATCAATTCTATGAATTCATTTTCTCTATGAAGGGTGTTTCTATGGTCATCTTGCACTTGTTTGAGAGGTTGATCCATTGGGTGTTACAACCCAAGTGTATTTGATAATTCCCTACTCTTGACCTTGTTGTAAACATATTCCATAGACTTCTCCAAGAAGTAGAGTGTCCCAGTGTTGTTTCCTTCTATGAGACAATTCTCAAATACTTCAAAACACTCCTTTTACTCATTTCTAGTTCATCCTCTATCCCATCAACCATGATCTATTAATATAAGAAAAACATGATGTTACAAATAACCTCACAAGTAAAATGGAAAACTATTACTAATTGAATGATGACTTACATTTTCAACCAAATGTACATCCAGTCTCCAATATCCATTTGAGATTTTCTTTCATTTGCATTTTCTAGTCCATTTTCCATGCCCTACATTATTAAAATAAAGGATGTCATATTCCAACAACAATGATCAAAGTATAAATGAAACTACTTGTGACTAGAGTTCTGCCTTACATTATTAGCATCTCGTAAGCCTCCATTGTCCATAACATCATCAGATTCATTTTCATTTGTTTGACCACTATGAAAATCCCGTATTGAAAAAAATTAACTATACATTCACATGTAAATTTTTGTTGTCGATGGAGTAGCTAACACCATCCCATGTTTCATGAATGCCATTGACTCCTCATCTCTCTCGCATCATCCCCACATTAATTACATGTTTACATGTGTAGGCATGGACTGAAAATTGATAACTACACATTAACATTAGTGGTATTGCGTTATACACTGATAATGTAATTTATCATATTTTTGGCTTTGCATTGATTTATTACAAACTGTTCGTCATGTGAAAGTTGACTCGATAGTATGTAATTTACAAATACTTTACAAATGATATATTTTAAAAAATTTCAACTTTAAAATTCTTGTAAAAACCACTTTCTTTTTTATTTGTGTCCATAGTTAGTATATGTCAACACTTATGATTAGTTGGTGTACTAAAAATCCATCCTTCGATGTGTAGCGGTGGCAAATTGTATGCAAGAAACAATTTTTAGATGTGAATGATAAGATTCTATGGCTGGATTAGTTTGAGGGTCTGATAACACCTCGGCCACATTTCAACCCTATGGAGCCAACGATCCTCCCAATATTCAATAAATTTGGGTTGCGTGCAATTTTACTTGTGTAGGAACTATATGGCTTCCCTATTAGCGACATCTTCATCAATACATTTGTGTATAATGTATCCAATTTCATTAAACATATCTTTCCTCACATCATCTTCTCTTACTTTGGCTATCAAATTCTTCAACAATGCACACCATAGATGTCATATCCATAAGTACACCTCACACTCAAATGTTTCCCTACATAGGAAAATCTAGTCAAAATTCCCAACATAACCATTATAATTGTGTTATTCATATACAACATAAAAACACCTACCTTATTGCTTTGATCTCTGCACCCACGTCATCTACCATAAAGGTATTTATTTTCCATTCAATATTATTCAAGTGTACTCTTTTCCAAAGTAATCGCATCCAATGTGTGATTTCACTAACACACAACCTAGACATAACTACCCATGCCACTTGAATCCCTTGGTGTTTGAAATCGAATACCAAATGTGTATAATTTAAACCACATGAAAAAATATTACAAAATTCAAATTTTATGTTAAAAAAATGAAGATCCTCAACAAGTAGTATTGTTAGTATTCAAATAATACCTTCATTCCATTCGTTCCAAACGTTGAATCTATTACCCCTAAACTATCATTTCCATATCTCAAAAATCAATCCAACCGAAGTGGGATTTTGATGCCCAATATTTATTAGATTTTCCCATCCTAATCACTACCTTTATTATTATATTCCTGATAGAAAACCCACTTCTCTAGATTTGCTAGAGTCCACTAACAAACACTTTCTCGCATCATTGGGGTTAAACACATATTACACTTTCCGAATTCTACATTCTTTATTAAATATGTCATCCCTACTTAGGAAATCATGTCATTATGTCTCACAATGCTTAAGGTGGATAACATTAGAAGACATTTCTAACAAAAGCAACCTATGCATCCACTCATTAAGTTGTGGGCTAATAAAAGGGGTACAAAACAATTTTTTCCTTTGAGTTGTTCATATTCCTTACCATGGCAATGATTTCCTTTACTATCAAAATGTTATACATTATTTCTTAGATATAAAATGACATTGACATCCACATCTATTATGATTTCAGCCAGGTCGCCTATCTTTTCCTTTCTTCGGTAATAATGACTTGTCTTACGACAAGGCATTAATTTTCTACAGTAGTCCTCGAGACCCATACAAACACTAATATCTACACATTAATATGAAATAAACAATCATCCATTTACTCAATATTTAAAATGAGAACCCACACACATCACATATTCCAAAGTGTTATTGATTCTTGTCTAGTTTTCGAAATAGGTGATGGAATTTTTTTTTGATGGGAAATAAGAAATTTGGTTTGGTATAACTTTATATTTTGTTCTTGTTGATGTGAAATTACACCACCCCCAAATAGCCTTAGATGTGAGTGGGAAATCTAGTGTAATCTGCATAGCATTGGACCATCTCTCAAGTTGTGGGACTTGCAGGCTTGAGATGGTCCTTCTGAGAAAGTTGGCATCTTCTTCCTAAACTACTTGCCACAAGCTACTCTAATGCAAGAAAACTATCTAATCCTAATCTAACCTTCCAAAGGATTAGGGAGAGAGAGAAATGCATGAAAATAGAGCCTACACTAAAGTGGTGATACACCAGAAAAGGAAGTTGTTGATTACAAATGTAACTTCCTGAAATGGAGAGAGGTGAATAATGGAGAGGATGAAAAATATGCCTCATAGACCAAAGATAAATTTCACATAGAACACCACTTCAACCCATTAAAAACAACTCCCAAAACCTATAATAAACATTAGAGATATACATAGTATACCATGCAATAGTGAGAGGCAAGAAGAGACGATAAAATAAGTAAAGGATGGACAAAATACTTCCACGAAATAGATTTTATTTATCCATCATTTCACACAAGACATCATTAGTGGAAAAGAGGTAAGGAAACACCATTACAAAGCTAAGAGAGGAGGCTTAAACTCCACATTAGACCATAGAGAATAAATCGAGAAGGGGGCTAGGAGAGAAAAAATGACCAACCAACTAAAAAATCCCCCTCCTTACAATATATAGGAAGAATGAAAGAAATGGGGGAAGAGAATTTAGAAATCCTCCCTCAACTACCCAAGAAATGCATTGAATTCACCTTTAACAATGATGGGTTCTACTTGAAAACCCATGCCTCCATGTGTTGATCCTTGGTGGGAAAGAAAGGAAGCCCATACTTCATTATTGTTGTAGGTTGTAAGCTGACAAATTAAATTATCTAGTCGTAATTGAGTATCGACGTCAAGGATTTTTAAAAATTCCACTCTTTCTCAAATCCGAGCTTCTAGTCGAATGTTATGATCATCTCCAAACATCTTTGGGTTTGGATTCTATCCGTGTAAGATCCACGTGGAAGCCCCACACATTTTTAATATTTTTCTACGCTTTTAGGGTCTTGGGAATGCAACGTGTCGAAACATGGCATCATCCATGAGCCTTCTTTTCTCTCTTTGTGTTCTCGCCTTTTCTACCTATTTAGGAGCAACTATGTTGGACCCTAGACACGTGGAGTGTTATGTTTGTGGAGCCTATTTTCATGTTAGAGTGTGGTACACCTTCTATGTGTTACACTCGGGTATTTTTATGGTGGTCCCCAAGCAAATTTTCATGGGTGGTTTATTAACCCATGGGTAATGGGTAACCATTATGGGCTGTTTTTGGGCCCATGGTTTTTTTAGTACCCATTGTTTTGATACCCATGTTTTTTCCCATTGTTTTGATACCCACATTTTTTGCCCATGGTTTTGATACCCACGGTTTTGTATCAAATTGCTTAAGCAATTGTCTATTTATATGGTCTTATGCATATGATAGATAGAAAAGAAAATGTATTGCAGATGTGTTTTAAATTCGGGTGCGAATTCTATAGAGTTTGTTGAGCATAGCTCCAAATGGATCCGGTATTGTATTGAGAGAGTAGAGGCTTGTAATAAAATCGAGCAAGTGATTCTTGGTGGACGTAGCCTAAATTGGGTGAACCACGTTAAATCTTGTCTCTTTGTGTTGTGTTATTTATTCTCGCACTTTTATTTGATATCGTAATATTTTACGCATATTATTTTCTCTATCATGCGATTCTGCGCAAGGGATTATTTCACATATTTTATCTCTTATTTCCTAACATGGAGGGCTAGCGAATGTTTCAGACCTGCCTTGGATTTTACCTTTGAAGATGTGTTAAGATAACAAGTAGAGGCTTCTATTGGTTCTTCCATGGTTAGAATTTTCAACGGCTAGGTGTAAATTTCTCGTGCTCTAACCACGCAGAGAGTATGTGCTTGTTTTGGGACCCGCTTTTGGATTTTACCTTTGGAGTTACACCGATGAGGCATGTGGAGGCTTCCGTTGGATCTTCCCATTCTTATACTTTTCAAAACTCGGTGAAAATTTCTCAAGCTCTAACCATGTGGAGGGCCTACGCTCGGTTGGGGATCCTCTTTTTGTTACACCTTTGAAAGGTGCACCGAGATGACATGTGGCACCATCTCAGCTTCATTACTTTTCTTTGAGTCGACTCACTCTAGGATCGATTTTGACTTACCGAGTTAGCTTTTTTATTTTTTTCAACCGTCCGTTTCCCGAGATCCTTGAAAATGTGAAGTCCAAAACATCAAGCCTTTCTCCATTTTTTTCACTTGATCTTTGATCTGTCTTGAAGAGGCACGTGATGAGGATGTTGATCTAATCCAAGTTGATTCTTGGTGAATGAGGAGGGTGCGAGGGGGCATAAAAGAAGGCATGTGCATAGGAATAAGGGAAGAAATCAAGTGTATAGGAGGAAGGAACATAAAAGGAAATGGAAGTTGAGTAAAAAGAAAAAGAAGAAACAAGAAGGTGCACTAGGGCACACAAACGATTGCAGCAAGGAAGTGAGGTGCATGGAAAGATGCGAGCATGTGAGAATAATTTAGAGAGAATGTGCATGCATAGGTGTGTGCACTACCAAAAATAATGCATACTTGCAAAAGACAAGTATGGAAGAAGGGAATGGATATCCAACCGTGGAAGGATGCATGACAAAGAGAAATAAAAGAGGGCACGCGATAGGAACACCTTCAACTTAGCCAATTTGGAAGGAATTTGTAGAGGGGCATGAAAGAATTACATGGCATGAGGAGTGCGCGGAATCACTACACCTTATGAAAAGTGCCAAATTAGCAACCCTACAAGTGTGTAACTTGAAATGTGAAGCATCGAGCTGAGATGAAAGTAAAATCCAAATAGATAGGATATTTATTTGGATGAAAATTTGGTGAATTTAAGGGCCATCTTCCTGCTAGATGAAGAGACCAGTAGCCTTGGAAGTCCATTGGGCATGGATTCAAGCCTGGTAAACAAAATTCTGATCTCGAATCTCAAATATTGTCCCCAGGGCCACCTAAATATTATTGGAACTATAGCTGATCTCCCCAAGCGCTACCTCAAATGGACTATGCATGGGAAATAGAACACAACAACACACTATGTACAAAAGGGAAAGATCATACATGCTCCAAGTGGAACATGCAGAGTGTGTAAAAGAACTTATTCTATTGAAAGAAAACCTAACTACTTTATACTAACCGGAAGTAGAGGGAACTCAAACAAATCCTACAACTGGCAAGGAGAAGTAGCTTCCCTTTCTCAAAATATTCAACCATGTATATGATTTTCCACTTTGAACATGGATTTTTATTATGCGTGAAAAATTGACAAGAATCTGATCCTCCACCCAAATAACAAAATTATCAACATCAATCAAAAATACCTCCTCAAGCTGAGTGACATTGGACTCCTAGAGGTGTTTATGGTGACCTTTGGTGCTTTGTATATCATCCTCATGCTTAGAAATTGACATGACCGGTTTTGGCTTCTCCCTTAACTCTAATGAAGCCAAGTACACGATTCAAAGATAGTTTGATCTTTGTTCTGAAATTTAATTCCAAAATGGATTCTTCTGTGGATGTTCCTAAAAAAAAGAGGCTACTTGCATGCTGATTTTTTCTTTGCAGTGCTTCTGGAAGAAGCTGATCCTCTTCCTTGATGACTGGTATGTAATGTGTGACATCTTTGTTCCCTTCCTCCTTCTGTTGATAACATGGAAGATTCAGATCTTCCAACCTTGGTTCCATAGGGCCGTTGTGAAATGCAAACTGTTGCAATTGAATTCTCTCCTTCGTGAAAACAAGATTGTGTACTTTGAAGGTTGATGATGGAGGAGAAAATGATGTGATCTCCTCATATTTCTCTCCATCAAAGCAATCTTCCAAGTCAAACATAATATGCCTCCTCATTTTCCTACTGCGTGTGTTTGACCTCCTCCACGGTGTCCTCCCGATCTGTAAATTTCTCACCATGGTTCCCTAATCTTCAAACATGAATTCTGAAAGCTCAAATTCTTCTTCAACATTAGAGTTAGAAGGGGATGAAGTTTGAGGAATAACTAAAGATTCTTTTATGTCTTGCTCTATACTTGAAACCTTTGGGCTGTATGGTTCTCCTCCATAACCGAATGCAATCATCCTCTTTTGGATTTGGAGTAACTCCTTCTTCTCTTGCTTGTGCTACTGATGAATATTCCACCACTTCGGCTTGACATCAGCCTCCTCCATGGGTTTCTCCATAAAGGGATTGTTATCCAAAATTCACCTCAAGGTAATTTTGATAACATGCATCAAATTATTCGATCTGAGCAAGTAGATTGATTCAATGCCCGAAATCATGTTTTGGGGCCCCTCGGATTTTTTATAACTCTCCCATCCAAGAAGAAATCCCAACAAGTTGAGAAAATGGAAAAAATGCAAAAATAAGGTTACAGGACTGTTTTAAAGCATTTCGGTTGTCAGATAGTTCGGGTCGTACCAAGGTTCGTCATACCAAGCTTGGGGCAAAATACAAAGAAAATCGCTAAGATGGACATTTTGTCCCGGGCGGTCCACTGATAATTAGGACATCGGGACGCGAGGGACGTGAAAAGCCGAATCGGCTGAAAGTAAGGAAACTCGTAAATTTTTTGTTTCACGCGGTTTTGGGATAGTTGGGACAAAAGTATGCGCGGGACGCTTAATCACCCGATTTGCCGAACAGACATACCCATTTCAGGCGGTTCGGAGATATTTGTCCCAGGCGGTCCAGGATAGTTGGGACAAAAGTACGCAAGGGATGCGTCGGATGCAAAAAGGTGAAAAATCCACAAACAGGAACAAGGAATCCCGAATCGGCCGAAGCAAGAGATTTTCATCGGGACACTGGGACAAAGGTACGTGCGGGACGCGAGGATGCGGCCGAATCGGCCGAAGGCAAAGAAGAAAAACAACATTTGACCAGTGAAACTTCAAACGGCCATAAATATTGACTCTGAGCTTTGATTTTCACAAAATAGGACTTTCTCGAACAAGCACATTCCTTTCAAATCACAAAACGCCCGTCGACCCAAAATAGCTGCCCGAACTCATAAGGCCATAACTTTTACATTTCTCAATGAAATCACACAAAATTGGTACCATTGGAATTTTGACTCCGAGCCCGATGCACAACAATCAAGAAATTCTAGATTTGATGAGAAATTGGCTGATATTTTTTAGAAAACGTGGCTGGGTCCATAACAGTGTTTTATTTGGTGGTTGGGAGTGCAATTAAGAGGCATGGTCATCATTCTTTCTCTCTGCAGCAGCACCTGGGATAGTATGGGAGCCTTTTGCAAGTAATATATAATCATTTTACTCCATTTAATGCCTCTTACAGGTGGTTGAAGGATAGATTTCAGGATTTCCATTTTCCCTTCTCTTTCCCTTCTCATTTTTCTATAAATTGGAGTGTTGGGCTCATTGTAAAGGAGGTAGTTTTTATAGAAAATCTCTGCTAAAATTGCTTTGTGAAGCCAATGTGTTGTAGGCCCTTGTTGTGGACTCCTTGCATGGTGATCCAGGCCCTTACCTTGTAACCGATTGAACTGTGCATATCAGGAAGCAATAAAATATAAGTTTGTGGATGTATCTTCCCCTACTGTGTTTTCTTGCATTCTTCTTGCCCCTTCAAACTCTTCTTTACAAGAATATTATGTCTATTATTATGTTCATGTAGGGATCCACTATCATTGTGTATGTTTGAAATATTGTTGTGAATGCATTTTGCTAGATTATGGAGAACTGTCATCACCTCTTCTAGTGTGCACTTTGCTTCTGTATTTCACACATTTGGAGACTACTCTCACACCCTCCTTTTCTAGTGTATCACCACTTTAGTGTAGGATTTCATTTTATGCATTCTCTCTCCATGGTCCCTTGGAAATTTAGATCAGAATAGTTAATTTCCCTTGCATTAGAGTAGATTGTGGCAGGTAGTTTAGGAGCAAGAACCAGCTTTCTCTGGAGGTCTATCTCAAATAGCAAGTCCCACAACTTGGAGATAGTACCCATGTTATCCAATCACACCGTGAACTCAAGTATATGCGCTTGTGGAAACATAAGGGTGCTGTGATTGGGTGATAATAGGGATTTTATCAATCCCGAATCTAAGAACCAAGCTCACCAAGATTCTAATCATTTCTTTTTTTCTTGGCTCTTGTTCTTATTTCTCTCCTTGAATAAATTTTTGAATCTCTTCCTACTATGGACTCAGGAAAGTATGAGGATTCCTTAGTGGGGTCTCAACTAGTTGTTTGTTTATCTATGGTGGAGGGGACCGTATTGCTTTTGGCTATTTTGGAGGGGACTTAGATTTGGAAGGTAAAAGGGTAGAGCAATTAAGATTGGATGGGAGACTAGAAGATGGAGAAGGAAATTCAACACTAGGGGAAGTAAGTGAGAAACTAGAATCATGACAATGTTGCAATGATATTGATTGAGAAAGAGGAAAGAAAGCTATGATGTGGTGGACTTACCCATTGACAAGGTTTTATAGCACCAAGCTTGTAGGCCTCTATTTCCTTGGTCCACTATGCAAGTCGGGGTACCATTTAAACCATGAAATAAAGCTTCTCCTACAGTGCTATAGTGTCTTGAAAAGGGCCTTCCCATGTACAAGATGCCTTGCAACAAATTTTTATTGTCTTCAATTGTGCTTTAGCCCAAGATGAACCATGTTAGCCTCCATCCTTTGAATCTTCTCTAACATATCAACATTCTCCATTTGACTGTTGTCATTGTATGCATACCCTTGTTCCTGATATGTTTCATAGCCAAACTAGTTTTGACATTGCTCATATGGGTAAGCATAATGGTTCTGAATCTAATCACAATGCTGATTTGGAGGAGTTGAGAAATACATTGGAGGTGGAATGCAACGTTGTTTCTGCAAATGTGAATTCCAAGATGGAAATGAAGCCATGACTGAACAACTTTATGGATGATAGAACATGGATGATGTGGAAAGAAAAATGGGTGGAAATGGATGGAAGGAAAGTATATAACTCAGAGAATGGATTGTTAATCAAATGGAGTCTCCAGATGTGCTTTGCATGTTCCTCTAAAGGTTGAATCTGACCAAGAACACATCAACTTGATGAAATGAAGTGGTAAGCTACCTCAAACTCCGTCCCATCGGCCGTGCCAAAACTATTGATATGAAATTACAAAGCACCCCGAATAGCCTTAGATGTGAGTGGGGAATCATGTGTAATCTATATAACATTGGACCATCTCTCAAGTTGTGGGACTTACGAGCTTGAGATGGTCTTGGAGAAAGAAGGATTCTTCTTATTATACTACCTACCACAAGCTACTCTAATGTAGGAAAACTATCTAATCCTAATCTAACCTTCGAAGGGATCATGGAGAGAGAAAATGAATGAAAACAAAGCCTATGTACTAAAGCGGTGATACACCAAAAAGGAAGTTGTTGATAAAAAATCCAACCACTTGAAATAGAGAGAGGTGACAAATTAAGAGGATGGAAAATATGCATCATAGACCAAAGATAAATTTCACATAGAACACCACTTCAACCCATTAAACACAACTCCCAAAACCTGCAATAGACATCAGAGATATGCACAAACTACCCCGTAATGGTGATAGGTAAGAAGAGATATTAAAATAAGAACACGATGGAAAAAATGCATCACAAAATAGATTTTATTGCTCCATGAGTTCACATAGTACATCATTAGTGGGAAAGAGGTGATAAAATTCCATTACAAAGAAAATATAAGAGGCTTAAACTCGCATTTGACCCTAGAGAAGAAAGAGGGAGGGGGAAGGAGAGAAAAAATGACCAAACAACTGAACAATTCCCCTCCTTACAATATATAGGAAGAATGAAAGAGAAAGGGTGAAGAGAATTTTGAAATCCTCTCTCAAGTACCAAAGAAATGCATTGAATTCACCTACAACAATGATAGGTTGTATTGCAAAACCCATGCATCCATGTGTTTTTCCTTGTTTGGTATGAAATAAATCCCATACTTCATTATGGTAGTAGGTGAGAATCCCTGACAAACTTTAAAATATCCAAAGTTGAGTAGCGAGACGTCGAGAGCTTTCCAAATAGTCCTCTCTTGCTCAAATCTGAGCTTCTAGTCAAAATTTAGGATCATATTCAAATTGATTTAGGTTTGGAGTCTGTCCATCCAAGATCCATGTGGAATCCCCGCATATTCTTAAGATATTTTTATTCTTTTAGGGTCCTAGGAATGCGACGTGCCAACACTTGGCATCATCTATGAGCCTGCTCTACTCTCTTTATGTTCTTCCTTTTCTACCTATTTAGGAGAAACTATGTTGGACCGTAGACACATGGAGGGTGAGAGCATGTTTGGGGACCTACATCAGATTTTACCTTTGAAGATGTGTTGAGCTAATCATATCCAAAATTCACCCCCAAGGTAAATTTTGACAACATGCATCAAATTCTTTAGTCCCAAGCAATTATATTGATTCACTGCGAAAAGTCATGTTTCTAGGGTCCCCTCATATTTTTTCTAACTCCCCTGTCCAAGAAGAAGAGAGCAAGTTCTAGAGAAAATGTGAAAAAATTACAAAAAACAAGCTCGGGCCAGAAAAATTATGAAAAATGGCTAAGTCCCACTCCTCGCAATAGTCGGGATATGAGGGACATCCGGATGCGAACCAACGGAAAGGCCGCCAAGCGGTCCGTGCAGCATTTGGGACATTTGGGACAAAGGGATGCGCGGGACGCGGAAATCCAAATTGGCTGAAAAATGGAAAAATTGACTAAGCTGTTGAAACAAGCGATGCAGGACATCCGGCAATTAGTATGCGAACCGGCCGGATCGGCCGAAATGAATCAAGGCAGCCCGAAGCCTCCCGACGCGCGGGACAAAAAATACGCGAACCGGCGAATCGGGAAAATTTGTCCCAGACGGTCCGAAAGCAAATGGGACATCTGGGCCGCGAGTACGCGAACCGGCCGGTTCGGCCAAAATAGGGAACTTCAGCACTGGGACAAATGGGACAAAGGGACGCTTGGACGCGGATAATTTAAGGAGCCGAAAGCCAATCAGATCATGCCATGTCTCACCGAGAAAAGGGACATGGAAGCCCATTTCAGGCGGTTTCGGGAGAATTTTTCCCGCACAACACCGGGACAAATGGGACAAAGGGACGCGTGGGACGCTGAAAAGCCGGCGGCCGAAAGTAGAGGAGAAAAGTCAACATTTGACCCGTGGAACTTCAAATGGCCATAACTTTTGACTCCGAGCTCCGATTTTAACAAAATTGGACTTTCTGAATGAGCATGACGTCCTCTACGCTCCACTCGGTCCAATGCTCATTCCCGGACAATGACAAAAACGTCTGCTGCCACCCAAAATAGCTGCCCGCACTCGAAGGCCATAACTTTTGCATAACTCAACGAAATTGCACAAAATTGGTACCGTTGGAATCGTGGTTCTGAGCTCCGATGCACAAAATCAAGAAATTCCAGATTTGATCAGAAATTGATTTATTTTTTAAGAAAACGTGGCCGGGTTCGTAATAGTGTTTTATTTGGTAGTTGGGAGTGCAATTAAGAGGCATGGTCATCATTCTTTCTCTGCTTGCAGCACATGTGACAGTATGGGAGCCTTTTGCAAGTAATGTTTAATCATTTCACTCAATTTAATGCCTCTTATAGGTGGTTGAAGGACAGATTTCGGGATTTCCACTTTCCCTTCTCTTCTCCTTCTCATTTTTTTCTATAAATTGGAGTGTTGAGCTCATTGTAAAAGGAGAGTTTTGGGTAGAAAGCTCTGCCAAAATTGCTTGTGAAGCTAGTGTGTTTTGCAGGCCCTTGTAGTGGACTCTTTGCATGGTGATCCGTGGCCCTTATCTTGTAATAGATCAATGCATGCATACCAGGAAGCAATAAAATACAAGTTTGTGGATGTATCTTCCCGCTATGTTTTCTTGCATTCTTCTTGCCCCTTTTATCTTTCTACAAGAATATATTGTGTCTATTATTATGTTCTTGTAGGAATTCATTAACATTGTGTATGCTTGGAATATTGTTGTGAATGCATTTTGCTAGATTATGGTGAACCTGTCATCACCTCTTCTAGTGTGCAATTTGCCTCTCGTATTTCACACATTTGGAGATTACTTGTCATACCCTCCTTTTCTCGGTGTATCACCACTTTAGTGTAGGCTTTCATTTTATGTATTCTCTCTCCTTGGTCCCTTGGAAATTTAGATTAGAATAGTTAGCTTATCCTGCATTAGAGTAGATTGTGGCAGGTAGTTTAGGAGCAAGAACCAGCTTTCTCTGAGGTCTATCTCAAGTGGCAAGTCCCACAACTTGGAGATAGTACCCATGTTATCCAATCACACCGTGAGTTCAAGTATATGCACAGGGGTGCTTGTGATTCTGATAACACTAACACGTGGAGGCTTCCATTGGCTCTTCTTATGCTTAGAATTTTCAACGGCCGTGCAACTTTCTTGGTCTCGACCACGTGGAGAGCATGTGCACATTTGGGGACCTGCCTTTATATTTTACCTTTGAGTTGCACCGATGGGGCACGTGGAGGCTTCGCTAGATCTTCCCATGTTTAGACTTTTCAAGCAAATGATACAACTTTCTCATGCTCACCATGTGGAGGGCATGCACTCATTTAGGGACCCCGCTTCTATCATACCTTTTAATGGTGCGCTCAATTGACATGTTGAACCTTCCGCATTTCTCGTATCTTTACTTCAAGTCGACTCGATATTGGCTTGATTTTGACTTACATCGATTTAGCTTCCTCATTTTTTCAACCGTTCATTTCTCGAGATCCCTGAAAATGTGAATTCTGAAAACTTCAAGCCTTTCTCCATTTTTTTCACTTGATGTTTGATCTTTTGTGAAGAGGAGTGTGAGGAGGATGTTGATCTAATCCAAGTTTCTTCTTAGCACATGAGGAGGGTGCAAGGGAATAGAAAATAAGGCACGCACGTAAGAAGAATGGAAGAAAGAGAGCGCTTGGGAGGAAGGCACGAAAAGGAAAATGGAAGTGCAAGAGAAACAAGGAAGAAAAATAAGGCGCGAGAAGGGCACGTGGATGTATTTAAGAAAGGAAGCGAGGTGCGTTGCAAGATGCAAGTGCATGAGAAGAAAGTAGAAGGAATGTGCACACGTAGTTGTGCACACTAGAGAAAATAACACATACTTGCGAAAGAAAATTATGGAAGTAGGCCATGGATATCCAACTCAAGAAGGGTGCGCGATAAAAAAAGAATAGAGGGATCATGACAAGAAGGCCTGAAACTTATCCAATTTGGAATGCATCTCAGTAGAGGGGCACGCGAAAGAATTACATGGCGCAGGAGTGTAGGGGAGGACTACAAGTGTAAAAAGTTCCAAATGAGCAATGTTGTGGGCGCGTAATCTAAAATGTGAAGCATTAGAGCTAGAATGAAAGTAAAATTCATCCAACAGATAGGAGAGTTATTTGGATAACAATTCTCCTTTCACAAAATCCTCCACTCTATCAATCTCGATCCATAACTCACATATTATCTCTCGTTGATTTCTAATGTAAATCATTGCATGTAAATAAACCCTTTATCAGCTTCTCAATTGGGATATGTATAATGGTATCCTACGTGATTACTCGTGTCGTCTAAAAGTATCATTACATTAGTAAACAATGTAATAAAATATGGTGTAATGCATCCAACCTTAGTAATCTTAAATTCAATTTAGAACATCTATGAATAAAAAAATGTTGAAACTGTTATGATAAGAAACATCAGATACATGTATTAATGATAAATTCAATGTAGATACATATGAATTATAATGATGAGTTAGATGCTACTACTTGAATGTAAATATCACTTACAATAAAACCAAGATCAAAAGCTCTAAAATGGACATCTATGAACAATAAAACTATCGAAATTGTGATTGTTGTACATGTAAAACTAGAGATGGCAATAAGGTAAAAGTTGACACTATACAAAGAAGGGTTTGAGTTTACTGAGGGAAAACAAGGTAAAATTTGACAGTATGCAATGCACAAAGTATGTGTGAGTATAAAGCTTGAATACAATTTACAACCCTGTAGCAGTCAAGAGGAAAAACTTACAAGACTATATTTTGCAATTATAGTTGACGAAGTGTCTTCTATTAATATTGATGTCTATAATCAAAGAGGAGTAGTAAAGTGCACAAGTCTATTTTTATGTTAACCATGCTCATAAGGTGAAAAGGGTTGTCTTGTTTGATCAAATTTATATTTTCTAAAGAACCCTTTTGTCGAGAGGTAGAGTGGGAGATTTTGAGGTTGTTCATGGATTTGAAGGTATATCAAGCATGGATGGTATTTTTGATGCTTTAGCATGTCCATAGAAACCCTAAGGAAGAACATTAAGCTTTAAAATTGAGTTTAGAGGTTTGTGAAACCAAATATATTGTCATTGGTTCATTGATAAAACCTCACTAGGATTTTGTGAGTGAAGATGTTTTGAGAGACTTGGAGAGTGTGACAACCCCTAAAATCTTCTAAATGCACATGAATTCCTAAATTTAATAAATGAAGTGAATAGAGGCTTTGAAACTATCATGTCTAGAAGAAAATGTGACACCAAGACATGTAACTTGTATGTGACTGTGTTAGGATACAAGAGTGAAGTGGTTGAGAATATAAAAAGGTTTGTACTTAAGGAAATGTAGTTTAAAATTCATGGAGTATGTTTTGAAATCATTTAGCAAGAATGCATTGAATGGTTGAAAGGGTTAAGGGTTTTATTTTGCTAGAGTTTTTGTTAATAATAATTATGCTAAGAGAACCGAGATCATACAGATTTGGTAAGAAAGTAAGGTCAATAAGAAAAAGGTGTAAAGGAGGAATAAGGGAGAGTAGGTTTGAAATTATCATTTTGAAAAAGTCACATCGAGATAATTTGAATATTTTAAAGCTCAATTCATCACATAATTTACATGGAACATGATGGTTATATATTCAAGCTTTTGTTATCCAAAATTCACCCCCCTAGGGTAAATTTTGATAACATGCATCAGAAGATTCAAATCCCAAGCAAATTGATTGATTCAGAGCAAAATCAGGTTTCTAGGGTCCCTTCAGGTATTTTTCTAACTCCCCTGGCCGAAGAAACAGGGAGCAAGCTCTGAGAAAATGCAAAAAAGTTGCAGAAAGGCAAGTAGGTTGACCCAGGAAAAAGTGTGAAAATTGGCTAAGTCCTACTCAAGGGAGCAATTGGGACATTTGGGACGTCAAGGCGCGGATCGGCCGAAAAGCCTCCAGGCGGCCCAAATTGCATTTGGGACAATCGGGCCAGAAGTACGCGGAGGACGCGAAAAGCCGATCCGGCCGAAGGAGGAAGAAAAATTGGCTTAGGTAGCATTCGGACGAGTGGAACAAATGGACGCGAAATTCCGAACCGGCCGGATCGCGCGAAACAAGATACAAGGAGCCCAAAAGCAATTGGGACGCGGGCCGAAATGCCCGAACGGCCAGAACCGGCCGAAAGAGTCAAGCGATCGAAGCAAAAAGTGGGACAAGCGGGCCAGAAATGCCCGAACCGGCCGAATCGGCCGAAATGAGTCCAAAGGGCCCAAAATCAAATGGGACATCCGGGACAAATGGACGCGAAATGTCCGAATCGGCCGAAATGAGTCCAAAGGGGCCAAAATCAAATGGGACGTCTGGGACAAATGGAGGCGAAGTGCCCGAATCGGCCGAAATGAGTTCAAAGGGGCCAAAAATCAAATGGGACATCCGGGACAAATGGAGGCGAAGTACGCGAAGGAGCCAAGGAGCCGAGGACCAATCAGAAGCTGCCACGTGTCCTCACAGGAGAAAAAGTCAAAAAGTCAAAGGGCAAGTTTTAAAGGGTCAGCGCGAACCAATGAAATGGCGCCACGTGTCCAAGTTTAAGGGGCCCACAAGCAATTTCAAAAGGAAGGCCCGCGAAAGACGGAGGACAGAGAATTGCTCGTCCAATCAGCACGTGCCACGTGTCGTCCAGACGGTGAAGAGCGGGAAAACATTTTAAAATCTGTCTTGGTCTGCTCCGTGCCCTAAATCTTCAGATCGCCATATCTTTTGATCCAGAGCTCAGATTTCCACGTTCTTTATATCAACGGAAAGCTCATGAAATTCTCTACATGATTCTGGGGTTAATCTCGAGTTTTGGTGCAGTTTGGAGAGAGAAAATCAAGAAACAGCTCTGACGCGTGATACAACAGAAGTGACGCTTCAACAACCAGCTTTAATGCAGCAGACAGCCCGCCGTTTTGCCAGGATCCGCCGCTTATACCATAATGAGATGATTTAAAATACAACCTGGGGGTGGTTGGAGTAGATCTGACTTTCCTCTTTCTTCCTTCTCTCATTCTTCCTATATATTGTAAGGAGTGGCAAAATAAAAGTGGTTGTTCATTCTTTCTGCTCTGCCCTCCCTTCTTTTCTTCTCTAGGGTTGAAAATGGAGTTCGAGCCTCCTCCCTGCTCTGTAATGGCGTTTTTTTCCTTTTACTAATGGAATGATGTTCTGTGCAAACTTCTGAAGCAACAAAACGTGTTTTGTGATGCATCTGTCCATCCTTTCTCGTTTTTGCTTGTTTTCTTCTTGCCTCTCTTCATGCAGTATCTCGTGCATGTTTGAATTCTACTAAGAGGATCCGGAGCCGTGTTCATGGAGTTTTGGGACACTTTCTGTGTGAAATCTATCCTTGGGCCTGTGATGCATCTGTCCATCCTTCCCATTGCTCACCTCTCTTTGTCCCATGGCAGTTTTGATAGATGTCCAACATTCTCCTTCTCTGGTGTATCACCGTTTTAGTGTAGGCTTTTGTTGTTTTTCCTTTCTCTCTCTCTCTCTGTCTCCTTGGCATGGTTAGATTAGGATTAGATTAGCTTGCCTGCACTGGAATAGCTTGTGGCAGGTAGTTTAGGAGCAGGAACCAGCCTTCTCTGGAGATTCCTCTCTCGGTTTCACAAGTCCCACGCTTGGAGAGAGGTTTCCATGTTGTGCAATCACACTGGATGCCTGAACATCAACCTAGAAGCCTGATGTGCGTCCAGGGGTGCTGTGATTTTGCACTAACAGTTTTGGCACGCCCGGTGGGACATCACAGAAGTTAGAGTTTCATCTTTCAGAGGTGTCTCATTATCAAACAGAAAATCTTAAGCCACCGTGCGGCACTAACAGTTTTGGCACGCCCGGTGGGACATCACAGAAGTTAGAGTTTCATCTTTCAGAGGTGTCTCATTATCAAACAGAAAATCTTAAGCCACCGTGCGGCACTAACAGTTTTGGCACGCCCGGTGGGACCTTAGAGGTCTTTCACTTCATCTTTTGCAGGTTGGTGTGTTCCTGTGAAGTTTTCAGCCTTTGGAGGCACTTGCAAACACATCTGGCGACTCCATCTGGTCAACAACCCATCTGTCAAGCTGCAGACCTTCCTTTCCATCCATTTTCATCCATTCTTCCTTCCATCTCTTCCATCATTCTTTCGTTCTATGAAGTTGTGCAATCATGACTTCATTTCCATCATGGAACTCACATTTCCAACAGCAGTATATCACACCTCCAACACATTTTACAAATCCTCCAAATCAGCATTTTGAGCAGATTCAAGATCAGTATGCATACCCATATGAGCAGCAGTGCCAAAGTCAGTTTGGCTATGGAGCTTTCCAAGAGCAAGAGTATGCATACAATGAAGACCATCAGATCCAAGATGCTGGTCTGTTGGAGAAAATTCAAAAGATGGAGGTGGGGATGGTGCAGTGCAGAGCAACAGCTCAAATGAGAGCTTTCAATGGTTGCAGAGCACCCTTGTCCATGGGTGGGACCTTTTCCAAGTCATTACAGCCCTCAGGAGAAGCTTGACTTCATGATTGCAACGCTGCCTTTGCTTGCAAAGTGGATTGAAGAAATAGAAGTGTATGAGAGAAGTATTCAGCAACCTTGTCAACAGGTAAACACACCATCTCATGCCTTTTCTTTTCCTCTTTCCCAATCTGTTTCAGTTCAGCAGTGTCAAGTTTCAAACTCTCCATCTGCTGTCCCAAATGTTGAATCCATTTCTCCATCCCCTAGTCTTCCACCCCATCTCGATTCTTCTTTCCTTTTCCCTTCCAAACAGTCATCCCCTCCACAAGAGCTAACAGAAATACCCCCTCCTCCAAAGAAACAAGAGTTTCTACCTCCTCCACCACCACAAAAAAATGTAAAATCAATCGAGTTTCAACCCATTCCTCCTTTTGCATTCCCAATTCCATGTGGGAAAGAAGAAATTGTAAAAATCAGTCATCAAGGACAACAAGAGGAAGAGCCCAGAAAAGAAATGACAGACAGCTTGAAGGTTTGGGCTGCCAAATTTGGGATGACACAGATCCCTTTGCTGGTGAAGCCCACAGAAGAGGCTGAGGTTGAACAAATGGTGGTTAGGACTGATTTGGTTGCAGCAGAAGAAGAAGATCTTGCAGTCCCAACTTATCCTCTAGAGCAGCAGATTGAAGAGTTTGACTTGAAAAACTTCATGCTGGAGAAGGAGTTCAATCAAGAGCAAGATTGCCTTCAAACATTGGAGGAAGGAGAAGCTGCTCCAAATCCAAAAGAAGAGGAGCACAATCTAGTCATGTGGAGGAGAAAACGCAGATCCAAGGGCTTTAAGCACAAAGCAGTTATAGAAGAACCTTCAGCTTCTTCTTTCCACTTCATCTCTCTCAAGTTCTAGCACTGAAAAGGAGTTTGATCTCTCAAACTCAATATTGGAGAGTGAAGGAAACCATGGTGGTCAAGTTGCAGATCAAGAGGACACCATGGAGGAAGTTGAACACGAGCAGTAGGACAGCAATGAGGCAGTTTACCTGTCAGATTTGGAGGACTGTTTTGATGGAGAAGAGCCGGTTGAGTTTTCACCATTCTCTCTTTCATCATCCACATCCCAAACACAAGAGTCTGCTGTCATGAAGGAGAGCATTCATTTGCAGCAGCCTGCATCTTATAGCAGCCCTTTGGAACCAAAATTGGAAGATTTAAATCTTCCATGTTCTTCATCGGAGGAAGAGAAAGGGCAGAAGGGTCCTACCATTTCTTCCACGTCATCCATTCAGGTGGGTCTACAAGAAGACTCCATTCTTGGAGTTGAAAATCAGAGCTATGGGCATACTCAACGGATCAGACCTTGCCCAATCAGGTACTTGGCTTCATTGGAGCCAAAGGAGAAGCAACAACTAGTCATGCTTGCTTCTGAGCATGAGGATGAGCTAAAAAGTACCAAGGATCAACTGCCATACCTCTCCAATCCAAATGCAGAGCAACTAAAAGAGGTATTGGATTTATTTTCAGTTGATACCTTGATGATTTGGATAGAAGACCAGCTTCTTGTTGATTTTCCATCCATCCAAACAGCCATGATCAGTGCCAAATCAATTGCATGGCTGCCAATTTTGAAGAAAGGAAGCTATTTCTCACAACCAGTTGCAGGGTTTGTTTAGCTTGCCTTTGCTTCCAGTTAGAGTAAAGTAGCTAGGTTTGCTTTCAGCAGAAGAAGTGCTTGTGCACACTCTGCATGTTCCATTTGGGGCATGTATGATTTTCAGTTTTGTACATAGTTTTTGGTGTTGCTGGTTTTGCTCTTGCACAGTTCTTTTCAGTGATTTTTGGTGAGAAAAACTCCATGCCCGGTGGGTTTCCAAGTGGCTCAGAGGAGAGATTTTCAAAGTTTAGATCAGTTTTCAGGCTATTACTTATGACTCCATGCCCAATGGATTGCTTCAGGCTACTGGTCTTTTCATCTAGCAGGCAGATGACCCTGCTGAGTCGCCAAATTGTTATCCAAAATTCACCCCCCTAGGGTAAATTTTGATAACATGCATCAGAAGATTCAAATCCCAAGCAAATTGATTGATTCAGAGCAAAATCAGGTTTCTAGGGTCCCTTCAGGTATTTTTCTAACTCCCCTGGCCGAAGAAACAGGGAGCAAGCTCTCGAGAAAATGTAAATAAGTTGCGAGAAAGGCAAGTAGGTTGACCAGAAAAAGTGTGAAAATTGGCTAAGTCCTACTCAAGGGAGCAATTGGGACATTTGGGACGTCAAGGCGCGGATCGGCCGAAAAGCCTCCAAAGCGGCCCAAATTGCATTTGGGACAATCGGGCTGTAAATGTACGCGAGGACGCGAAAAGCCGATCCGCCGAAGGAGGAAGAAAAATTGGCTTAGGTAGCATTCGGGACGAGTGGAACAAATGGACGCGAAATGCCCGACCGGCCGGATCGCTGCGAAAAATCAGGCAGACAAGGAGCCCAAAAGCAATTGGGACGCGGGGCCGAAATGCCGAACCGGCCGAATCGCCGAAAAAGTCAAGTCGGTCCAGCAAGCAAAGTGGGACAAGCGGGCCAGAAATGCCCGAACCGGCCGAATCGGCCGAAATGAGTCCAAAGGGGCCAAAATCAAATGGGACATCCGGGACAAATGGACGCGAAATGCCCGAACCGGCCGAATCGGCCGAAATGAGTCCAAAGGGTCCAAAATCAAATGGGACGTCTGGGACAAATGGAGGCGAAGTGCCCGAATCGGCCGAAATGAGTTCAAAGGGGCCAAAAATCAAATGGGACATCCGGGACAAATGGAGGTGAAGTACGCGAAGGAGCCGAGAGGACCAATCGAAGCCGCCACGTGTCCTCACAGAGAAAAGTCAAAAGGTCAAAGGGGAGTTATCGAGCTTTGAACCGAACCAATGAAATGGCACCACGTGTCCAAGTTTAAGGGCCCACAAGCAATTTCAAAAGGAAGGCCCGCGAAAGACGGAGGACAGAGAATTGCTCGTCCAATCAGCACGTGCCACGTGTCGTCCAGACGGTGAAGAGCGGGAAAACATTTTAAAATCTGTCTTGGTCTGCTCCGTGCCCTAAATCTTCGAGATCGCCATATCTTTTGATCCGAGATCAGATTTCCACGTTCTTTATATCAACGGAAAGCTCATGAAATTCTCTACATGATTCTGGGGTTAATCTCGAGTTTTGGTGTAGTTTGGAGAGAGAAAATCAAGAAACGGCTCGACGGCGTGTGATCTGTGAGTGGTGACGCTCAACAACCAGCTTTAATGCAGCAGACAGCCCGCCGTTTTGCCAGGATCCGCCGCTTATACCATAATGAGATGATTTAAAATACAACCTGGGGGTGGTTGGAGTAGATCTGACTTTCCTCTTTCTTCCTTCTCTCATTCTTCCTATATATTGTAAGGAGTGGCAAAATAAAAGTGGTTGTTCATTCTTTCTGCTCTGCCCTCCCTTCTTTTCTTCTCTAGGGTTGAAAATGGAGTTCGAGCCTCCTCCCTGCTCTGTAATGGCGTTTTTTGCCTTTTACTAATGGAATGATGTTCTGTGCAAACTTCTGAAGCAACAAAACGTGTTTTGTGATGCATCTGTCCATCCTTTCTCGTTTTTGCTTGTTTTCTTCTTGCCTCTCTTCATTGCAGGTATCTGTGCATGTTTGAACGTTCACTGCAGATCTGGAGCTGTGTTCATGGAGTTTTGGGACACTTTCTGTGTGAAATCTATCCTTGGGCCTGTGATGCATCTGTCCATCCTTCCCATTGCTCACCTCTCTTTGTCCCATGGCAGTTTTGATAGATGTCCAACATTCTCCTTCTCTGGTGTATCACCGTTTTAGTGTAGGCTTTTGTTGTTTTCCTTTCTCTCTCTCTCTCTGTCTCCTTGGCATGGTTAGATTAGGATTAGATTAGCTTGCCTGCACTGGAATAGCTTGTGGCAGGTAGTTTAGGAGCAGGAACCAGCCTTCTCTGGAGATTCCTCTCTCGGTTTCACAAGTCCCACGCTTGGAGAGAGGTTTCCATGTTGTGCAATCACACTGGATGCCTGAACATCAACCTAGAAGCTTGATGTGCGTCCAGGGGTGATGTGATTTTGCACTAACAGCTTTATTACAATAAATTTTCCTAATGTAAAGGCTAAAAGGGTGATGTAGGTTGAAATTTTATACTTGAGAGCATCAAGATAAATGTGTTGAGAATCCATTCAAGGAAATTTTTGCACAATAAATGTAATGTTGACATTTTAATGATTTCTAAACCATTTAAAATGTGGGATAGGTATAGTTGAGGATCTACAAAATGTTGAACTCATTGGGTTAGTAAGATAGTTTGAAAAAATGAAGACTTTGCATGGTTAAGGAAATTGAGAACTTGTCAAGTAAGCTAGTTTCAAGGCCTAGAGAACATAGAATCCAAACGATAAAGCGTTAAATATGTATGATAAAACAAGGTCTTATGACTTTATTTTATTAATTTTCTTAGTGAATTCAATTTTTCATGATTTTAAATTGTTAGGGATGAAAGATGGATGCATTTACAAGGTGTGAGGAGTTGTTTGAAAGTGTATTTCATCATGTTTCCATTTTTTCAAAAATAGATGCAAAAGTAGGCCTAATTTGACTCTAGATGCCATAATTTTTAATATTCTCTAACCTCATTGTCACATATGTTAAACAAGGCCTAATTCCTATTCATGGCAAAACAAATAAAGTTATCCATTAAAAATGTAATGGAATTATAATTTTACTTTTCCTTCATGTTAATTGACATTCTATAATGGTAAATTGTGTCCTTTTACAATCACAAATACAACAAACAATATACCCATTGAATTCATTATTTGTATTTGCATTGATTCTATCAAAAACATCAATAGGTACATGCCACGATACATAGAAATGATAATGATTAATTTGTTACTACTAATAACATTATAAACATATTCAGTTGTAAAATATATATATATCAAAAGTAGGGAATACATTTTCCAACGTATTTTCTTCAACTTGTACAAAAAATATATGGACTCATGGTAGGCGACAAAGGTCGGTGCAGGCATCCCCACTACAATTGTTATCACACTTATGAGAGTCGCAATGAGTTACTTTCCACTTATCATACGTCCAATTTGAAAGTTATTTTTAATTGCATTCAACATCATGCCACCATGCAAGTATGTTTTAAGACAAACTAGGCATCTTCCATTTGGACATGGGTATACAACCAAGGGAAATTGTTGGTATGTTCCAAGGTAATCTCTCCATAGAATTGCAGGGAGTTTTTCTTGGAACATTCTTCTTGTAACCTCATTTATACGTGTGAGTCTTGAATCCATGGTAAGGATAACTACCATCCTAGATCTAACAATCATGCATGTCATTTCCATGTTTCTTTGCAACCATTTTCCAAAGAAAATTTGTAATTATAACCATATTTCTCTATTAGGTCAAACTGAGAAGGGTGGTGACAAACCTATAAATTATATCAGTAAAACGCTCACATTGTGCATCTCATCGTCTTCCATGGTTAGGTATGACATAATAGTGACCACATTTCCAATCATCCATCTTCATAATATTGCATACAACAAACATATTCATAATCTATCTTGATACAAATGGTTGTTTTGTTCAACGAGACACAACATAAATTTTAAAAAAATGAATGTGTAGAATTGGAAATCTATGAACATCATGAATTTAACCATTAATTTATTTGAAGAATTGTTTATAAAATTTCTTGGTATTGAATCCCCACATCATAATTACTAATATAAAATTTACTGATGCAAATCCTTGCCACTAATTACTAATCCAAATTCATAGATGTACACAAAGTAATATAAAACAAAATGGGTTTTTAAATCATATTTTACCCACCTTGGTGTTGGTGATAGTGATAGTGCTAGAATGAATGGAATAAACTATTTTGAAGTCCTGATATTAAAATCTTCTTTATTCTCCATGTTGGGTGGAGTAAAATAACAGGATTTAAAAACTTTTAAATTCCTTTGTTTTGCATGGGTGTTTGCTTGTTGGCAATAAGTAAGGATTATTTGAGTTTCTTTATTTTAGTTTATGTTTTATGGAGTTGGGAATGGGTGGGAAGAATTATGTTACACTTTTATTTCTTTTCACTTTGAAAATTCTCATCTCCAAAGCATGGAAAATCTGATGTGGTTAAAGGGTTTGAGGAAGCCGGGTTAGTGTATGTGTTGGTTACTAGGTGTAATGAAAATGTTCAATCAAAGGGAAGAAAATATGTTAATTCCAAGTCAATGGAGCTTTGAGAAAGTGAAATCACATAGGTTTGTATGTGCTAGATAAGGCGCTTTGGGTACTACATAATATTACTTCAACATTTAATATGAATTTGACATTAAGATTATTAAAAATAATAACTTAACATGCCAAAGAATTATAATTGAATGACTTTGAATTTGATTTAATTTTCTCATAATCACTTCCAATATATATTTCTAAATAATGAGATGAATTGTAATGTTATAACTACATGAGAAACAAATTTTTAACCTATTTATGTGCCTCATGTATAGTGATTGAGAAAAACTTAGAACTCTAACAATAGCTACCATATTTCTCCTCCCACTTGCTCTCTTTAGTTCTTCTTCAATTATATGTCAAATATGTGGTTGTGTCAATACGTGAAACACTATCCACGGAAAAGTTATATATACTTGTGACTTATTCTCAAACCTTGAAGTCCTCTTGAGGCATTTGGTTAGGAGATCTCCGGATTGACGACACATGTGTTGTGTTTATCGTAGAATTTCTAAATTTAATGACCAAAAAATAAATTAATGTCTGTCCACCATAATTTCGGGGAGAGGGAAACAACATTTGAAAATCTGCATGGGATCAAGATTACCAATATAATTAATTTCAACAAGTCACATACAAATGAAAAAAATGATAAACCAAAGTAATAATAACTTTTATACAACACAAATATGTGCAATGTTGATATACAATGGTAGATTGAGTTTTATATAATTTTAAAAACTATTATATGGATACACCGAGGTTTCCCATTAAAGAGCCGAAGTGTCTTCTATTCGCAATTTGAGAATATTTTACTTGAGAAGGTTTTGTAGTTGGGAATGCAATCGTATGTTACGAAATGTAAAACATCTTTACAATATACAAAGCTCGGCCTCTATTCTCTCGATTATAGAGACTCATTGGTCAACGAAGGTCCCTGTGTTATGTAACTCCCACTAAAATCTCCCACTTGAGACCCATGAAATACCTAGGTTTAGTTTACAAAATTATGGAATAATTTTTTTAAAGTGTTAACAACCAAAGTATCAAGGAAAATTAAATTAAATTGATAAATTTTCCCATTATAATAATTACTAATTCCACATTAAGGCAACTAGTGTAATAAGTCCACACCTAGCTCAAATATCCTTAGGGATTAATTTAATCATTGATTAGATTGACATTTTAGATAAATATTCCCGATTAAAATTTTAGGGTTAAGGGACCAAAACAATTAAATACCCAAGGTATTTAATTCCACAATATATAAGACATGAGAAAGGGTTAATTACGGTGGGGAAAAGAATACATATTTAAAATCATCGAGTAAATTCTTACTTACCCACTCCTGCAAATCGATTAAATATTCAATTTGATTTTTCCCATGATTATCACAATTAAAAATTCTTGAAAATATTCCCATTAGATAGGGAATTTCTTCACCTTTCCAGTGATATAAAGAATTCCTCCTAACTCCTCATAATTTGCAAGTTATGGACCTAAGGAACTTAGGTTGAAAATTTTCTCAAGAGATGGCCTACGGGCATAGGGAGGAAAATTTTCCCATGCTCAAGCTTGTGGAAATCGGAGAGAAAATTCACCCAGTGGAGAAAAATGGACCGGCAAAGTAGGGAAGAAGACTTTTCCCAGACACGGGCCGACAAAGTGGGGAAGGCATTTAACGCTTTTTCCCTTTTGGGACAAAGCGAATTTTACACCCGCACCTTCGCCGACACCTAGGGAGACCATGTGGCAGTTCCTTATTCATCGCAGGTCAGCGGGTTGGTGGGGAACATATGGAAAATTTTACTATTCAAAAGGAAGGGCAAAAAGGAACCCTCACCTCCATCGACGCAAGAAGATACCATGTGTCAACCAACCGTTAACTATGGTTTGGCCGGCCGACGGGGATAATTTGGAAATTTTTCCCAAAAGTTTTTTGAGGTGTTAAGGCTTAAAAATATCCTCTCCTCTACCAACACCTCGTCAAGCCATGTGGCAAAAGACACACCGATTACTGCAGCCGGTGGGGTTACGAGGTAAAAATAATTTTTTTCCATATTTATTTTTCAAAGCGCTTAAGGTTAAAATTTATCCATGCCTCTGCCAACACCCAAAAAAGCCACGTGTTGATCAATGATTGGCTACGGGGTGATCGGCCGTGGAAGACAAATTGCCAAATTAACATTTTTGGATTTAGATTATTTTTAGACAAAATCAAGGCTTACGGATTAGCGAAGCAGCGAGAAAATTAATGACTTTACACGTTTTCGGAAAAAAATAAGAAATTTTAAGCCCACGAGTCCGTCCAAGAATATTTTATTCATTTAAAATTTGACAGTTAGATTATTTTGAGCCCAAAATGAAGTCAAAAATTTATAAGGCCATAAATTTTGATTGGGAACTTGGTTCTTGGAAAACGAGGACTTTCTAGATAGCTCTCGACATTCTCTCTTCACAAAAACCTTAGGAATTTGATTTTGATAAATTTTAAAGGGTAAATTTTTAGAAAACATCTTTCTGTCACTTATAAAGTGAACTGGTATTTTTAACTTATCATTTTTGTTGAAATTTGTTGTTAATTCTTTTTCCACTTGCCAAACAAGCATGGAGGATTTTACTTGGAATATTTTAGGATATATTTCAAGGTTAAGTTTTCTTGATTAATTTGCATTCAAAATTTATCAATTTTATACAACAAGAAGTCTGCAATTTTTCCTTTGCTTGATTTGAAAGGTTCTATAAAATTTTCATAAGTATTTTGGTATGTTTGGGGTTGTTTTGACCTTACAAATAAAATTTGATATTTCATTTTGTCTTTTTGATGTTGCAAGGTCATTCTGTTCAATTTTTGATTAATAATTGCCAGTATGAAAGTTATCTAATAGAGCTCAAATTCGAATAGATTTATATTCATTTTTCCAAATATAAACTAGGAATTCATTCCAACCCAATATAAAATACTAAGTTGACTCAAGCAAATTATTCAAATGCCAAATTACAATTACTCGCTTTCTAAAACATTTATTTAAAAAAAAGCAGTATTATGACATTTCTCCATACGTATTCACTTTTTCATCCTTCCAACAAAATTTCAAAATACATTCAATAATCAGATTTCAATACCCAATAATTCCATTTGAGTAAATTAATAAAATCCTTTATTGATTCAAAGAGATACATTTACAATTTCTTCTTTCATTCGTCTATTACAATATACAGAATATGATTTCTTTCACATTCTTTCAAAAGTAGAAAAATAGAGTATATATCTTTCACAATTTAGTTTACAACTTTCATAGCCCATACAGACTATCTTTCCATCACAAATAATATACAACATCATCCACTTCAAGTGGGAAAAGATTACATTAAGAAATGATCTCAGCAAGGACTATCAAACTGTCTTCTTTCTCAGTTCTAGAACAATAGTATGAATTTCCATCATTCTCCAATTTGGTCACAATAGAATGAAAGAAAGGAAATGCTCTCCACCCAACCAATACATCCAATGAAAAGGGAGAATCCATCCTTCTTCATTGGTCCCCGAGCCCCAACCACATTGGAAAAAGAAATGTTTTTTTAACTCATGGCAATAATAGGCTTCCACAACACAAAGACAAATTTCTCATTTAAAACACAGTCCAAAACAAAACTGTAGTTTGCCACCACAGAAAAAAACAACAAACAATACTCAGGCTTCATCATGCAAGCCAAAGGAGAAAGAAACTATGGGGATGCTACTTATGCCTCCCAAAGGGAAATGAGTATCACCACTTGAGAACAAACTGAAAAATATATATCATTTCAAATCCCTGACATGACCTTATGCCTCCCATAATTACCTCTTATTCCTCACATTTCCTTATGCCTCCCCAACCTCTTATGGCACCCCATAACGAGTAAAGAAATGCAAGCTATTTCTTGGTAATGTGGAACCCAAATCCCAACTCCCTCCACACTTATACCTCCCCAAAATACTTATGGCTCCCACAAAATGCCCCATAGTCTTCTCCTACACCACCCTAGGCCATCTACCCAACCATCCAATAAATAAAACAACACATTCAAACATTTAACCATTCATATATACATACAAATAAAAGGAGAGTATTTCCAAGAGCTAAGATCTTACCTCTCCATGATGGAGTTTGTTCCAGTTCAAAACAACAAGCTCTCCAATGCAACACAAACCAAGAGATCAGCAATCAACAAGTATGCAACAATCTCCAAATTTCTCCCAATTTGCAAGAGCTCTAAAACCCAAAGCGAGTCACCAAAAATGAAGTGATAAAAGTGAAGAAAAAAAAAGAACCCCAAAAAAAAGCCAAGGAATTCAAATATATAGAAGAGGAAAGAGAAGAGGATGAGGTGGATCCATGTGGAATGCCACATCACACATCCTCAACTCAAACTCATAAGTCACATTCAATCTCCAAGGCTCAATAAATAAGTAGGTGAATACATTATAGTTTTATTTACACACTCAAATCAAACCCACACCTCATAAGGACTGAAATTGAAAGCATGTAAGAAAGTGCAATAAAAGCATACAACTTGACTTACAAAAATGTATATTGAAGGCTAGATTTAAACCCTCCAACCATAGGTAAGGTTGGCATGAAAATTTAAGAGTTATCGGATAGGTTTAACTTGTCAAATAAGCTTCCAAAATCAGCCTCCAATGACAAATTTGAATTTCAAAAGGCGGTGGAGTGTTTCATACTCCAAAATTAATTTACACATCTCTTACACATTTCTTACAACACTTTCATTTTAGGCCAAAAACTCTAATAATTACTTTCTTATCTCCCAATTTGATTAATTAACTTTAACAACATGTTTACTCACATTAATTTACCACAATTAATAAATAATGAAAGCGGTAAACACATCACTTAATAAACACATACAAACATCAATAAAATGAACCAAATAAATAAATACACATAACCCTTAGTCACATTTAAAGGTGAACCCCCATGGGAATCCCTAACAATAAAAAAACACAAACAAACAATACAAGTTGCCATGGTGACCTTGTTGAATTCATCTAGAATTCCTATGTGGTTGGTCTCCAATCCCCAAAAGTTTGTTGTGATATCTTTAACTCCGCACAATACAAATACCCCTTCGGCCTCGTGGCCATATCATAACATCCAAATGAATATAATATAATTTCAAAATCATCAATATATATGAATAACAACAACATCCAGGACAATCAACGATATCACTTACAATTTCACCAAAGAACTATATAATCATCAATTTTAAATTCAATTTTCTCAATCTAATCAATATATCCAAATATCACATGTCCTAACAAAATCCATATATATATATATATATATATATATATACCATGTCCAACAACATGTTAACATCTATATAAAATTTCTCTAACAATCATCATGCATCATATATGAATCGAGTCAAAAACAATCCATGATCTAACATCTAACACCATACTAAATCAAAACTATAATAATGTCCATAATATAGTCAAGCGATATCATGATCGATATCAAAAGTTTCGAAGGGAAGTGGACTCTACATGTTATGTAAAATATCTAGAAAAAAATTCCTTAAATTGGTTGCATCTTAATTCAAGGATGATTTGTTGAATAACAAAACAAGTACATATTTACGAGGTCACATTATCAAGAATCCATGATAAATTTGTAGTTCAAGTTGAATGTCATCGGGATATGCAAATCAAACAATGTAGATTTGGATCGAGACTATGTCAGTGAGTACTTGACATCAAATGAATATAATACAATGCACTTTTAATTTGAATAACCTAGATATGAATGTAAGAAAAATAAGATAGAATAAGATCCAACTATGAGATCACATATTCGATATGAATGTAGTCATAGGTGTAAATACACAATTATCGAAAAAGAAGGTTTCTGATGCAAACAATGAATATAATATAAATATACAAAGATAAACAAAATGGTGACCGTGAAAATTAACGGTGATGCTTTAGTGATATAATGTGCCTCTAGTAGAATTGTAGTCTTCTCCTTTTCAAGTGCTATGTGTTGATCAATCTCATGAATCTTTACACTAATAAAAAATGAAAACTCAATGGTTTCCTAGAGCATGAGACCCATCGAGTTTGTGCGTGCTAATTACAGTCATCTATGTATGCAAAACTTAAAACATTGATGAGAGGATTATTTCAAAAGACTCATTTTTAGAATTAATCTTCTTCTCATAGATCTCTCTCACTTCTTTCAGCCATCGACTCCGATACTAAATGAAAATTTGGTCGGAGTTTAGAACAATATTTTACACACAAAATTGAAAAATTTAAATGATAGATACTTGAATTCAATTCATATTGGATAGTTAATAATTTAGATCTTATAAATATGTACAAAAGTCTCTATATAATAGAAGGACTATAATATCTCATATAACCTCTCCCTTGAACATTCACAAGATGATAAAACAACTGATAACCTACTCTCCTAAATATTTATATGTTACTAACTAAGAATTGTACATGAAATGTATGATGGAAACACCGAAGGGGATATATTGAAGAATTCAAAGTGGAGGGAGAGAATTAATGGCAGAGGAAGAGGGGTGAAGAAAAAGGGGCATAAGGGTGGAGAAGTGCAAGGTCATTGAAGTTGGAATGGGAGGTAATTTAAAACTCCACCCTCACACACCCACATGAAATTGTTTTGAATCGCTCAAAGTTAAAAAGGTGGGTTGTGTAAGATGTTGATGCAACTACTTGTGGAGATATTTCATAACGTAAGGAGTGGTTGAAAAATAAAGGTGAAATAAAATATTGTTTACAATTTCATCTCTTACATTTATTGGGTAGGTAACATAGATCTAAATGCAAGGGGAATTCAAGAACATGTTTCATGAGAAAAAATAGAAAGAGGAAGATATGGAGTAGACCTAACATCAAAAGGTAGAAAATACTCAAACATTCCACTCTTGTTGTTTCATTTAACATTTTCAAGCACCCTTTGTAGTTTCAATGTCAAGTAATTACTGAAAAAATAGGAGATGTAAGAACACTCATTAATAATTCAGCCCCTTCGACCAATGGAACTATGAACGAAATGAATATTTTATCCATGAATCGATATTTTCTATTATTTTATTTCACTTTTTTAAGGTGTTAAGTTTTTTTAGTGAACGAAATTAAATCACTTGTTAATATGGAATTTTATATACTAAATATGATAGATCAATTTACTTCGATTAAAAATATTTGAGAAGTCAAAATAGGGAAGATATTTCCACATGTTTATAGCACCTTATTAAAATTTATTTTGTACGAAGGAGAAAATAAGGAGGTAATGTTTTTAGGGGTATGATTAAATAATTATTGAGTAACATGTGTCCACTCAAACAAAAACAAATAAATACATTGTTGGATGAATAATCTTAATCTCTTGTGATGGTGAAAGAATGTGTTATAACACGAAATCATAGAGATTATTGTTAAAGACAGCATTGAATGACACCATCTTAAATTTCCTTTCTTGCTAGTTTGACACTTAGTGCCTCATTTTTATGCCAAAAATAGCTACGTGGCCATGAATTCCACCAACACGTTTTTCGTTGCCAATCGACTCATCATTCAACATATTTCGATCCTTCCGTGTAAGCAACATGAAGATCGGCCTTTGATGGTCGTTAACATCCAAGAATGAAAGTTCAATTCAAGGACTATTTATGGTGGAGGACATTTTGTCCAGAGTGCTTATGAAAATTAAGGAAATCACCAAGGCTTATGAAGGAAATCATCCCGATAGAATTTTTTCGATGTCTTATGCTAAATAAGATAGAGGTTATTGGGGATAATATGGTTTTTATAGATCATAATCACATGGAAGATGATTTTATGATGCAATAGAATGTGTTAAAACAAGATTTTTATAAGTTTTTGCAGATCCTCTAGCGAGAGAAGGAGAAGGTGATTACATAGCTAAGTCTTTTAGAGAGCGTAGAAGAAGAAACCCTAGTTTAGGTAAAGGAGAAGGAATGTCAAATGACTGTGTGAAATTAGAAACTCATAATGGTGGAGAAGAGGGTTATACAAAATGAAGGTGTGCACCATGATGAAAACACAATACGAATTGATAAAGACAGAGTGGTGATGTGGATCTAGCTACAAGAGGTTGAAATACCTCTAAAACACACTCAAATAGTTTCCAAATAAAAAACATAACCTTCATAATATTTTTCTTCTCATTCTAGAGTCCACACTAATATGTTACATCATTACAATCTTCATTTTATTTCCCATCAATTAAAAAAAAACCCTAATATGCCAAAAATTCCTAAAATTCCAAAAATTATGTCTCAAATATGCCTCCATAAATTAAGGCTCACATGACATTTTGAATTATTCTAAGGACAACAAAATTGTTTAAAACTTTAAGACCTAATAAAAATTAATATTATGTTTGGAACTAATTTTAGATGATTATATGAAGTAATATGGACCCGAAAAGTTTTTGAAATGGAAACAACCTCTCAAGAAAGGTTGGCCCCAAAACAATAACATTCAATATCTACCACCATGGAAAATTTCAAGATGCTCCAACAATCGGATAAAAATTTATGGTGAGATCACAACACCCCCGTTTAGAATTTATTTTGCTATGGTGAGATCACAACACCCTTGATTTCTTGTAAGTTAATGGTTGAGGAAGTCATTGTGATTCTTCAAATATGGAGATATCCAAAAGTGTGGGACTTTGTAATCGGGATAACCCTCCAGAGAAGGCCAATTTCCTATCCTTTCCTAGTGGAAACTACTCAAACTTGTAGAGAGTTGCAGATCTAACACTAATCTAACACTTTCTCAAGGAGAAAAAAATTAGAGAAAATGCATGAAAATTAAAACCTACTCTTAGGGAGGGAGATGCACCAAGAAGGATGTTGAACAAACTACACAATAAACACAACACAACTAAAATATTGCAATGAAAATAAAACAATACACAATAACCTTACATTAAACGAAAGATTATAACGATGCAATAGAAAAAAAGAGGATGGTTTGAAACATCCACAGATCTTATTTTATTTCTCTCAAATTTGATAAAATACATCACATTCAAGCTCAAAGTAACATATTTTACATTATAATGTCCAATAGTGAGGTTTTGAATCTCCACAAATATCTTACAGAACAAGAAAGAAGGGAGGGGCATATACAAGGTTTCTAACCTTTTGAAATGATCCCCTCCTTACAATATATAGAAATAATGAGAGAAAGGGAGAGATAAGGAATTAAAAATATTGTGTAATGCCTCGTTTGGTTTCAAATTTTTCCTTTGCTTCATTGCATTGTTACGTAACATTGAATATTGTTTTGATCTCCCTTTTGGTCATTACTTGACTATGACCTGTTATGAAGTTATTTTGGCATCCCTTCTTCCTCTTTTTCATTTTGTCATTCCTTCTTATTTTGTCGTAAGTGTTTATTTGTTGTTGAGGTTCTTTTGTAACTTACATTTTTAAACATTGTTTTTTTTTATCTAATCGTGCTCTCGATCATTGGAATGCTTAAGAACATTTTTTAAAAATTTCTAATGGAATACTAAAATCTTTTCAAATTTATTTTAGGCATATTTCATTTAAAAATACGTAGCATTTAAATAATTTTTTTATTAAAAAAATTAATAAAAGAAGATTTATCTCTCACTAGAAATAGCTTGTTATAAACTCGTGGCTAAGTTTTTGCATAGAGGGAGGAGATGTTTATGAGGAGGCTCCAATTATGAGGGGATTGTTTTTGTTTCAATGATGAAGGACCACTATTTAATGTGGAACTTAATGTTATATCTACCAACTCCTTCATCCTCCCTGATAACGACATGTCCCTAGCACATGGCTTCACCAACAAAAAAATTAATGTTCTTGCACACTGAATTGATTTCTTTTTCTAAAACCATGGTTTTGAGATGACAAAGGGGGTGGAGTTTAGTGGCCACCTGTCATCCTTTAATGCTCTTTTTGGATACTCACACGGGCATGTGTTTTATATCTTTTTTCCCATATGGAGGCTGGCATAGACTAAAAATAACTCAGACTTGTACAAGTCATGTTTGGTTTAATAAGCTTAGAAACTTTCAGGAATTTTGTCAAAAAAAATTATTTCTTGTAGTTTATTCCACTTTTTGCATACATATATACTTTGGAACTTACAACTAAAACATATAACAAAAGTCTCTTCTCCATAATTCTTGGGTGGATGTCCATACCTGTTAAAAGCTATTATTTTGGCATTGGATGTGTGTATGCTTGTAAATGTGAAATGAGAAGTTTGGACACCTGTTGGTTACATATGGTTAAGAAGATCCATTTTATTAAACCTATTTTTTTCATATATTGTAAGTTCTGTTGGTTACTTGGACATTTTGGAGCTCTGCCTTGGTTGTCACCCCTTTTGTGCCAAACATGGCTCCTAGTACGCCAACATGATTGAGGATAGTGATGTTTGGCCTGTGTTGTTGTTGTTTGAGCTATGTTTATCATGTTTCCAAATTATGGAAGCGTATTACATACATGATAAGCTACCCATCTCCATAATATGCTAAAATCTAACAAATCTCTTGAAATGAAACATTTTCTTTCCTGAAATTGGTATTACAATTGTGATTTTGTGGATTGTGTTCAGTCATTGATTAATAGTTGGTTGCTTTTGGATTTTCCTTTGGTTTTGGTCTTTTAGGTAGTGTGGATGCTTTCATTTTTATAAAAATCCTTCTGGGTAATTGTTGTCTTGAAAATCTATGGTTGGTTTAGACATCTGGCTGTAAAATATCTCCTCTTCCCTTGAAAATTATTGTATGACAATATAATTTTCTATATGGGTAGTGGAGGGAGATTTTGTTTTCCTGTAATCTAGTTGAAACATTGGAAAACCAGAAATTGCTTCGCATCTAATATCTCTACTCTTGTCTATTAAATATTTATTATCTTAGAATATAAATTGTTTTCCTTATTCTTTGTGGATATGAATTCCTGAGTGCTTTACGACCCTTTTCTTAGTTAAAAATCTATTACTGGCATTGTTGTTTGATGGGTAGGGTTCCATCAGGCATCACATGGTTTTTTGGTTTTCATTATACTTGTCATTTTGGTGGAATTGGTTGTTGCATTTTCTGAAATGTTTGATATTATAGGAGATAAGAATACTTGCATGACATCCAAGCTTGTGTAGCTAGTAGTGAGTTTATCAACTGAGAAGGAAATTAATATTTATCCTTATTTCTGATATGGTTGACTATTAAATGGAATGATTCCATTTGGATTAATGCCTTAGTTTTGTAACAAAGGATATTGTTATCCCAATTTTCCCCCCAGATAAAATTGGTCAAATAAGACCACGCACAAAAGAAAACTATAGGGTCAGCTCATCCTAAAAATCACATCCAAATCAACCAAAGTTAGGCAAAAGTGAGACTCTACAATGGAGGAGTAGGGTGAGCTAAGGAGGAAAACAGTGCCGAAGAAACCAGAGGCTCTAAGGAGAGAAAAGCGGGGAAGGCTTAAAGTCTTCGGGCTTTACAAATGATTCAGAGCGAGCCAAAAGTGGCTAAGTATGAAAGAATCAATGAAAGCTACCAAGTGTCCCGATGGTGCACATTCAAAAGTGGAACCACAGTGGAGACTCAAATGAGTGCGAGGCTTCCTCATGTCCAGGGAAAAAAAAAAGAGAAGCGAGGCCAAAAATGACTAAGTATAGAGAACCAGCGGAAGCCTCCACGTGTCTCATTGGCATGATTTCAAAAGGAAAGTCTATAGGTAGTCCCCAAATGAGCGTAGGCTTCCACATGTCCCAGTTAAAAAAAAGGGATAGATTCGGGGTTGAATAGTTAAAGAAAAGGTAGGCCAAGGGAAGGAGCCAAGTGTCGATGTGATGCTACTTCAAAATTAAAATTTGTAGTGGGCTCCTAAACAAGCGTGAAACATCCACATGTTTAGGGTCAAGCCAATTACCCCACCAAGAAAAAGACTTAGCCAAAATACAAAGGAACCAAAAAAGTGGTGGAAGGTGCCATGTGTCTCTTTGGTGCATCTTCAAAAGGTAAATCTAGGAATGTTCCCAAAACTAGCGTCGGCTCGCCACGTGGTCTTGCTTTGAAAAGTGAAAGTAGGTAAGCCGAGTCACTAGAGGCAATTTTAAATTTTTTCCCCAAGAAGGTGTAAAGTATAAAAATGAACCGAATCCCATTGATGCCCAAACAACCATGTGTCAAGCCTCAATTGAATGTGGGTCGGCAGGCACTGAAGATGCTTTTCACCCAAATGGAAAATGCAGGCTAGCGGGAGTGAAAATGATTTTTTTTCCCAAAAAGTGAATTGCATGGGCTATGAGGCAAATTTAACATTTTTGCATTTTTGGTGCCAAAGGGAAAAAAGTGAGTTTCAGGCCCACAAACCTATTCTGCTAACTGGTTTTTGCCAATTTTTGTATGTTCTGCTAACTGGTTTTTACTAGTTTTTTTTTTAATTCAACAAATTTGGCACCGTTGGAAAGGTCTCGACATATTCTACACTTTGGGAGCCTGAAAATTTAATTTTTATGGGGGAGGTGGGTAAAAAATGGGAAAACATATTTAAGGCCATTATGCAGTATCCGATTGTTTCATTTACCATATCTGATTCACCACTTAGTGTAGGCTCTTTCACCCCCTCTCTCTCTCTCTCTATCCCCTTGGAAAGGTTAGATTTGGATAGATTAGATTCTACCTACACTGGAACTTAGCTTGTGGCGGTAGATTAGGAAGCAAGAACCAGATTTATCTGGAGGTCCATCTCAAGTTTTACAAGTCCCACGACTTGAGATATGGTCACATATTGTGTAATCACACCAATGCCCCACTCACATCGGGTGATTCGGGGTCTTTGTGATTCTGCACTAACATATATTTGATTAGCTAAATTTCTAATACTTTAAATATATATTTATACTTTTATATATAGTGTTGAATTTCTTACCAAGGTATTTTTCTCCTTGATGGAGTTTTGTTTAGCTCGGTTTTATTCAAAAGATGTATTTTTTAATCCCATTTACTGAAGATATCAATTGTACTTGGGAAGATATCTATTATATTTGAGAAATATATCAATTTAATCTATCTCATTGTTTTTAATTGATAATGTTGTTATGGAATTTTGGTTGGTACATATTTGTATAAATACCTTGATGGCTATGATATATATTGTTAATATATTTAATTGTATTGGGGTATATATATATATATATATATATATATATATATATATATATATATATATATATATATGCTTTGTTAATCTATGACGGAACCGTGGTTAATAAAATGGCATCTAGTGATATCTCAGTAACTATGTATTTAAGAGAAGTTCTTAATATCGTAAAAAGGGTTAATTTAAAAGTCTTGTTTCGAGGATGTTGTAACCCATTTTATTTTATGAACCAGAGATCTATATTTATCATGAGGGTTATGAATATATACTATTATGAACTTTGTTGGGTGTTTAGAATGCTAGCTTGCATAATTGACATGGGTAGTTTTGACGTTTGTCATTATTCTATTCTTTGATATATGTAGTAGGAAGGTTGTTAGGCATTGCCTTTTTTGACATCATTAGCCATCGTTTCCATTAATCCTTGATAAACTATGAAGTCACATTTAGATAAGAAGATATTGTTAATGGGTTCGAATATCATATTTTCAACCTTATAACCCATATGTGTACATGATGGAACTCTCTTTTGAATCGATTGTTATTTCTAATTTATTACCCAATGGCCCTTCAAGAATGATTTTTAATCTACTATTGTTTTGTTACAATGATCGTAAATGTTATATTTGACTTCTCCATGAGAATTTAGATTGATGAGTTGATTATTAGATTTCAATAACGTAATCTATAGGATTACATGATTGAAGTCCTAATATTCTTCACCCTTTGTTCCTAATCTTATAATATCCACAGTCTTTCTTGTTTGGTTGTCAAACTCCTTTTGTTCTTAGAAATATTTTCTTAAGCTGAAACATGGCTTACTTCTTAGTTGGCATTGTAACACCTACAATTTTGACATTCTAAAAACAAAATTAACCCTTAAATAATTATCTGGAAAGTTGTGACATTTTTTTAAATTTACAAGGGTGTCAAACCTAATATACGTTAAAACAATTCCTACCACTAAAGTTACATTACAAAGGATAGATCAAGTTTAGATTATTAATTAAATATTCTTAATCCAGTTCTAATGTCAATTTAATTATCATCACTAGATAAGTGTCCCTTAATTTCTCTTACTAGATTACATAGATTCCCTCTTGGGAATTAATTTTCAGTCCACATTAAATAAACCCTTATCCTTAGTTACCTTAGTGCATTTAATTTATTTTCTTTAATGTACATTGAATTAATTTGTAAAACATAATAGAACTAAATAAATAACTTAACATATTGTTGGAATAATACTACATATCATATCTTCTATATAATTAGATTATTTAGATTATTTGATATCACATTCTTCTTGGATAAGTTATAACCCCTCCATATATTATAGGTAATATTGTTATGCCTATTGGCTATATAATATGTCTCGTGCTTCTGTTTTTAATAGAATAATAAGAGATACTTAATCTCTATTCTCTCTCCTCTAATTTTCCTCACAATATGGTATCGGAGAAAAAAATTCTATTGCATATGCATGGAAGGAGTTGTGTGGAGTGTGGATTTATCTTCAAAAATGTTTTTAACTTGTAGATTTGAAGGAAGTGTCTTTTTCCTCCTATTGAGTGGAAGAATTATAAAGGATAGGCATGCAATAAAGTTATTGATTATTCACTTGCATGGAGTTCTACACACCTACGTGGAGAGGAGTGGCCTCCCTGTAATTGTGTGAACACTTTCATGGAAATAACATGGAGTTTGATGAGATTGATGCGTAATAAAAAAATAATGCATTGTCAATTTACGTGTGGATGTCCCCACAAGCTCTTAAGATCTACATGGAAACATTTTAGCTGACCGCGTGGAGTGGAAAGAAATCTGTGCGTGACTATTGCATGGAGGAAATAAGACCAACATCCTAAAATTTAGCCCATGTGGAGGAATATTCTTCTCTTGCATTGGGGAAAAGTGTTGGTGTGTGGAAAATGACATGGTAAAAATAATTCCAGCAGACCTCCAAACTATTCAATCTTTCACCTGCATGGAGAGGCAAAGAATGCAGACCAAAATCTATGTGAATGTTTGATACTGGTGCATGAAGACAAGAGGAATCTCGTACAAACAAATTTTTCTTCTCTTTATGCGTGAAAATATTGAAAAGAGGAGAACTGTGTGAAGAGGTAGAGCGGCATGAGGAGAGGAGAATTTGGCTTTGTGAAAGCCTGAAAGTCTCTTAATATAATTTTAAAAAAGTTCCTAGAGAAGAAACTTGGAGTCTCTCAAAGTGAATGTCAAGTGTAAACGAAATGATCGAGACTACTGAAAGCCGCAACGTCAAATCACCAGCCAGAGAACACCATGAAGAATCTCCTGAGAGCTCTGTAACTACTTTTCTTTGCTTCTAAATGATCTTTGATACACCGATAATCTAGTCTTCAATGAGCTAGTTTGATGAGGACTTCTTGAATATTTCCTTTTCAACGTCATCTACCAAACAAAGTGAGTTTGGGAAGAGCTAAAAGATGGGTATGATGCCAACTATGAAGATGGAGAATAATACCACACCAAAATTGTCATCTCTCAACACACGTGTATAGAGAGCATTTACGAGCCAAGTACTTCTCATCAATGATTAAAAGTTGTAATAAATCTTGAAATAAATAAATAAACGTTTTTATATTATATTATTTAAAATGTCTACTCCAAAGTTTCTTCTCTCTGATGCTCAGTTTCTTAAAGGGCCCAATTTTGCGGTTGAGAAAACAAAGATGAGGACAATCCTTCGAGTTTTAAGTATTTTCGGGATTCATGACCAAATTTATGACCGTTCCCACAACCCTTGATGAACTAATAAAGTATGAAATGGCTAGTGCCAAATCCTTGATACTGATAATGCTCAATATCAGTGATGATGTGCGAATGCATGTTCAAATGTGCGAAGAAACCAAAGGAGGCCTCAAACAAGTTGGCAACAATTTATGAAGTCAAAAATTATACTAAGATCCTCCATCTTTAGTCAAAGCTACACACCCTCTCTATGGGGTTAGATGAGAAAGTTGAGGAGTTCTTACATCATGTGGCTGAGCTATAATTGGAGTTATTAGCACTTGGTGAAATGGTGGATGAAAAAATTCTCATACCGATCACCTTGAGAGCACTCCCTTCTCAATTCGAGTGTTTGTTACGACACTGAATGTATCTAAACAAACAATGGAATTCGAAGAACTTGTGAATTTTTGTAGTAGGAAGAGGCCATCAATTCATCCCAAGAGGAGACTCAGGATAAATCCCTATTCTCAAAGCCATACCGTGGCCAAAAGAATCAAAAGGGTCCCCTAGAGAATCCAAATCAAGTGCAACAAAAACAACAAGAAGAAAGATCAAAATTCAAAGAGGTGGTGTCACATTTTTAGAACCAACACTCATGACACTAATCATTACTAGTACAATAGCTTGAAACAAGGGTCTTCAAGTCAAACAAGCACATTAGGGCACAAATATTTTCAAAAGTCCAATGATGTCCCTGCTGGAGAAAGCACAAGGGACATCTCACAACCCAACAAGATAATGAATCTGATGAGGAGACATTAGAAGGATCCCATTGTGGTAAGAACCTTGTACTCATCTCTCAGACTTCATAGCCCATGAAGAGAGTCTGGTTGATAGACTCCGGTGCAAGTAAGCACATGTCAGGTGACAAGGAGTTGTTTGATTCACTAGATGAACAACCCACTAGTGATCGGGTTCGGATAGCCGATGAAAAAGAGTATGTTGTAGAAGGAATAGGAAGAGTCACCATTCCTCTGGGACCATGAAAATGTATGCTTACAAAGGTACTATATGTTCCTAGATTGACTAACAACCTCTTGTCAGTGACTTAGCTATTGAATCATCACCTGAAGGTAGAATTTCTTGTCCAAAATGACATCAAATCATGTTTGATCTCGTAAAAGGTAAGATTATTGCTAGAGAATTTCTAAAAGATAAGTTATTTTCTTTAGATATTGTTTCATCTTCTACAATAGCTTTATCTACATCAACAGTGCAATCTACTGCACTGTGGAATTTTAGATGTGGACAATTATCGGCTAGTTATTTGCATCAAGTGAGTTCAAAAGCAATGGTTCATGGACTACCCAAATTATCCAATTCCTTTCCTTTGTGCCTTAGTTGCCTTATAGGAAAAAAAAAGGGATCCATTTTAGGCAAGCACCTTCCATGCCAAGAAGTGTCTGGAGGTAGTTCATACTGATCTGAATGGCCCTCTACCTGCTTCATTTTCAAGGATTCAAGTACTTCCAACTATTCGTGGATGACCACTCTCGTAAGATGTGGGTGTTTTTCCTGAAGAAGAAAAGTGAGGCTCTTCAACATTTCCAGAACTTATATCATCATGTTGTGAAAGATACCGAACAACCTCTTCTTCTACTTTTCTTAGATCGAGGGGGAATTCACATCACATAATTTTTGGCATTCCTAAACCAAAAGGTGTTAAGCGAACTCCGATCGCTCCCTACACACCCCATCAAAATGACATTTTTAGCATCATAATCGCATAATGATGGAGATGGCTCGCTTCATGCTAATAATAACAAAGCTAGAGGAATGATATTTATCTTAAGCAATACAAATGGCCGTATATCTTCTCAACAGGGCATCGATAAAGATTATACAAAATAAAACGCTAGAAGAGGTATGGAGTGGTACAAAGCCATTAATTTCTCATTTGTTAGTATTTGGTTGCACAACATATATGCATGTCCCAACTCGGAGGAGAAAGAAGGTTGAGCCAAACACACTTCATGTATCCTACTTGCTACAACACTACCTCAAAGGTATATCATCTCATGGATCCTGAGAAAAATAAAATATACGATGTGGCCTGTGATGAGTCATCCTTTGACTAAATATTATCAACAAAAGATCCACTTCCAACTACCTCTCACCAACTAGTATTTAAATCACATGATGAGCCAGAGGAGACTACTTAGAGAAAAGAAATGTTGTAAGGAGAGATATTTGTTGACCTTGGAGAACTGGATAATGTGACTCCAAATAAATCCACTTGGAAATGACATATTATTCTCAAAATCAACCTAGTTCTCGTCCAAAGTGGGTAAAAAGCACCATCAAGGACTCACATTTGCAACAACTCCTAGATACATCATCCCGACTCAAAACAAGGAGTGAAATAAGAAATGACGTAAAGTTTGCACTCATGAATTTAATGATTAATAGCTCCGAGTATGATAATGTTTGTGAAGCACTCAATCAATCTCAATAGAAGGAAGCCATGGATACAGAATATGACTCACTCATGAAAAATTGGACATGGGAACTTTTCGATCTACCTATAGGAAAGAAAACCATAGGCTGTAAATGGGTTTTCAAGACAAAATATAAGTTAGATGGATCCATCAACAAACATAAAGCATGACTTGTATAAAAGGATATGCTTAGAAAGAGTGCATCGACTATGAAGAAATCTTTTCACCCACTGCGAAGATCAAGACCATCGAGTTGTTTATACAATGGCAAAATAGAAAGTATGGAGACTTCAGCAGATGGATGTCAAGAGTGATTTCCTAAATGGTGATCTAAAAGAAGAATTGTACATGACCTAGCATGAAGGATTTGTTGATGAAGAGCATCCTAAAAAGGTATTTCGTCTCATCAAATCATTGTATGGACTTAAAGAAGCTCCAAGGGAATGTTATATCAAGATCGATGATAACCTTTTGTATAGTATGGGTTCACTCGTATCCCCTCGATTCAAATCTATATATAAAGAAGGTAGAAAAATAATTTTCATTCTTTTTGTATGTAGATGATCTTGTGATCACTGGTAGTTCAGAAGATCATATTGATATTGTGAAGAATGATCTCAAAAAACCTTTGACATGAAATATTTGGGGCTACTACATTATTGTCTAGTCTTGGAAACATGTCAAAAGGAGCATCACATTTTTTTCTCTAGATAAAGTACGCTAAGACACTCCTTGAAAAGTACAAATTGTCTGATTGTAAACCTATATCCACTTCCATGGAGAAAGGATTACAACTCTCAAGATTCCGTGGATTCACCTCAAGTAGATGTTACTCTCTATAGGCAATTTGTTGGAGGACTCATCTGTTAGGAAAGAAGGGATAAAATATGCGAAATAATCCCTCACGAATCGCAACAAGAGAAACTAATATGCGTAAATTATTACGATCTCAAATAAAATTGCGTAATAAAATAACACAACACTAAGAGACATATTTAACGTGGTTCACCCAATTTGGGCTACGTCCACCAAGAATCACTTGCTCATATTTTATTACAAGCCACCGCTCTCTCAATACAATACCCAGATCCATTCAAAACTATGCTCAACAAACTCTACAGAATTCACACCGAATTCAAAACACATCTGCAATACATTTGCTTGTACATCTATCATATGCATAAGACCATATAAATAGAGATCTCGCTTAGCGCTTTACAAAACCATGGGTATCAAAACCACGGGAAAAACCCGTACCATAAACCTATGGGTCAAAAAACTCACCCATATGAGAAAAGCACGTTTCCCGATATGTTGGGTGCATTTTTTGAGGCCAAAAATTTTACGCCTAAAAAAAAAAAAATTAGGGCTGCCCCCAAACCCCTTCTACCGTCGGCCCAACCTCGAACCCCAGCGAGGATACATGAAAAGTGTACAATACTCTAAGTGTACAGATCTTAAACACTTTCACACATGAAAACAGGCTCCACAACCTAACATCATCTACATGACATATACTAAACAAGACTTATGCTATGTTGTTAGCTATATTTCTAGGTTAATGTAGGAGTGAAGAAATGTCATTGGAATGCGAAAATCATGTTTTGAGATATGTCTCGAGGAAAAACTTATTATGGTTTGTAATATAATAAGAATTATCAATTCTTCTTACAAGGATACGTCGACTGCCATCGCCATTCTGGCATGATGATAGGAAGTCAACTACACAATACATATTTCATCTCGGATCTAGACCTATCTCATGGATAAGAAAGAAGAAGAATGTTGTTTCTATCTCATCCACATAGGTATAATATTGTGCTAGATGAGGAGCTGTGTGCGAAGGGATATGGTTACATCACATTTTGGATGACCTGGGAATCCCTGAAAAATAGTCACCTATTATCTATTGTGATAATCAAAGTGTGTTGAAGCTTGTGCAGAATCCAATTTTTCATGAACCGACAAAGCATATTTAGATTTATTGTCATTTCAATCGAGATAACATCTTGAACCATCACATTCAGCTCCGTATTTTCCTACGAAGCAAAAATAGATGATATTATCACCAAATCCTTAGGAAAAGTGAAATTTAAAATTTTTCAGGGTTACATTTGCAAACAATAATGTAAGAAGGGAGGAATGTTAACATAATACTACTTATCATATCTTCTATATAACTAGATTATTTATATTAGTTGATATCACATTCTTCTCAAATAAGTTATAACCCCTCCATCTATTATGGAGAATATTGTTTTGCATCTTGGCTATATAATGTCTCGTGCTTCTATTTTTAATAGAATAATAAGAGATAACTAATATCTATTCTCTCTCTTCTAGTTTTGCCTCACACATATAAGGGTATTAAATGACTTCATTCACCCATTTACACATAACTTTAAATTATCTAAAAACCCAATAATATTTATTTTGACCTAACAATTGTAGGGTTGATTCTTGACCCTTGGATCAAATCCATTATGGCCATTAGATCTAAGAGTCCCAAACTAACCCTAACCATCCTTATGAAATTTTATTAAAAAAATTCTTTAAGCCTCCTAATTTGTTTCTCTTTGGTTTGCAGTTGAAGGAGTGGATGCCATGGATCTAGGGAAAATCATGAAGGAGACTTCTTGGATCCAATGTGCAAGAAGAAGGGGATTCCATCTAAATGAATTTTCCTTTAGAGTAGTTGAATCTTAGATTTAATCATGGATTCCTAGTTATTTAATTTCAATGAAAACATATATCCTAGATCTGGTTTGAGATCTATTGTTGATTAGTTCTCTATTTTTTTCATTGATGGGGAAGAAACCCATTTTATAGATCAAAAGTCTTATGTATTAAAATCGCCATGTGTAGGTTGGAATAAGTACAAAAAATCCTACATGGCCCACATAGGTGGATGTGTATTTTAGGTGAAGTTTAGATCCATAAGAACCAATGGTTTGGCCGAAATACATTTTCAAAAAAAATAGTCCACACACAGGTGATTGACGAAATCTCTTAACCGAATGTGATATCCTCATGCTACCAACGTCGGTTCCACTACCAACACCAGTTTCTAAGGCATCAATATATTTTAGGTTATTATTTTAAATGTAAAGGATATTGGATTTGTACCAGGAGTAACTTATTATTCAATTTCATGATAGCATAATAGTTTCAAGGGTATCTGAATCACACAAAGTAGCAAAAATGTCTTCCAAGTTTGAAAAATTACAATTTATGTAATATACAGTGACTGATATTCATCACACTAAAGCCTACGATGGTTCAATTGTAGACGCTGATTCTTGTCAATTGAGTCTATTTTTATAAATTTTAGCTTATCTTTTAAATTTTTGATTTACACTTTTGTAAATGACATTTCCAACAATCATACATTAAATATGGTTTTACTGAGCAAGTCATATATCATTTAAGTTGAAATGTAATCTAGGAGTTAAAATTTCAAAACTATAAACATGAAACAGTGATCAATGTCGGTACTACGTACACCGACGCTAGTTGAGACTGCCGCAAGCCGGTAATTGTGTCGGCCAAAGAAATCTAAAATGAATGTTTGAAGGAATATAGGTATCAAGATATAACTTTAACTTTAAATATATCAAACCTAGAGATTTTTAACTTTTTCAAACCAAAATAAATCTATGACAACTTCCCAATTCATTTTGTGATCAAATATTAATATTTGCAACTCTCTTTTCTTTTTCATTACAAGTAAAATTTTAAACATGATATCCATTCTAATTCATTCCTTTACATACAAAAATTTGAAGAGAAAGGAAAATACACATTCTTTAATAAATTCCTTCAAATATAATAACACAACTTGGTAAATGAAACTTACAATGCAACTTTTATTTTAAAATACAAGTCTACTAGTCTTCCACCTTAAGTGGGAATTATAAGAAATTTTTTTACAATGAAGGATTTCTTTTTATTCCAACAAATGCTCCAAGTTCCAAGTCTTCCACAAGAGCTCCACCATTTATTTACTTCAATCACAACAACCAAAAATGGGGGAGAGGAAACACTCTCCACCCAACCAATAATCCAATGAGGAGAAGAAGATATCCTCCTCATTGGCCCCGAGCCCCAACAAAAATGCAATAAAGGATGGATCCAACTCATGGAAACTACACAATGCTTCAACATCACAATAAAAAATTTCACAACCATTTAACACACATTCAACACAAGATAAAATCACAAGAATGCAACTTATCAAAATACACAAGGTTTGAAATGCAAAGCCAATAGAGCAAGGATCTATGGAGAGATCACTTATGCCACCCAATGGGATTAGGTTCCCACCTTAAAACCCTAAAAACACAACTCAAAACCCCTACACAAATCTTATGCCTACAACAAGATCCTCTTATGCCTCGCACATTCTCTTGTGCCTACCTCTAAGCTTTTATGTCTCTCTCAAAACAACCAAGTAAGAAATGCAAGAATTATCTTATCCAAAGTGGGGCACCCAACCCAAATCCCTCCCAAAATATGAAATAAAATATTATGCCTCCCTACATATAAAATCCCCATATCCTTCTCCTACACCATACTTAGGCATTCTACCCAAGAACCCAACAAGCATACAAAACATTCACATACATGCAATACACACATATAAAAACAAACAAGTAAAAGAGTGTAGCTCCTACATTTCCATAGTAATAAAATGATCAAGGAATCACACTCCAAGCTCCTTCAAGCTCAATAAAACTCCAAAATCTCCAATAATTCAACAAGCACTCCAAAACTCTCTAAATCCAAAAATACAAGAGTACAAATGAAATGAAGTAACCCCCAAACAAACAAATACACTTGCATAAATAGAAAAAGGAAAAGAGGAGGGTGAGGTGGCTCCATGTAGGTTGTCACATCACTTATCATCAACTCCACATCACAAGTCAAACCTCAACCCCAATGCACAATAAATTGGTGGTTGAGAGGAATGACAAGCCTCTTACACACAAAATCCAAACCCACACCCCCTAAGGACAAAATTTAAAAACCGGAGTAAGAAAAGTGCAATAAATGTCACTTTTTGTCTTAGAAACAAACAATGGGGTCTATTTGTGACCCCCCAATCCATAGGTAGGGTTGGAATAAGAAATTAAGAGGTGTGGGACAAGCTTAGCTTGTCCCATAAGCCTCCAAAAATGGCCCTTAAGCCCAAATATGAAATTCCAAGGTAAGGAAGAGTGTACAATAATCAAAGACACTTACACTCAATCTAAACAAAAGAATCCAAAAGACCAACAACTCTAATAAATGAATCCATTTGTCACATCCCCAAATAATTTAATAACATGATTAATTTACTTAATAAGGGCACATTAATTATCAAATATTAAATTCATTACATCAAAAAATAAATCACATACTCTACGATAAATAAAAGAAAAAGGGAAAGAATTACACACAAATCCCATGGTCACAATTGGAGGTCATACCCCCATGGGGATCCCCTAACAAAAATAACAAAACATAACACATTACACAAGTTGCCATGGTGACCATCGTAGTATCCATCCAGTATTCCGTTGTGGTTGGTCTCTAATCCCCCTTTTTATTGTTGTGATATAATTACCTGCAAAATCACACAATACCTCCTTCGGCCTCATGGTTGCATCAAATACATCAAAGATAAAATATACGTACATAAATCAATAAACATCCTCATATAATTAAATCATCATCTAAACTAACCAATGTTATCATTTGTCTAAAATTTCAACAACATCTCAATTCTACAATTTTATCAATATCAACAAGATCACGAGATTAGTTCAAATGCTAAATCATAGTCAACATGACAAGAATTCCGAATGTCAATAATGTATATGCTATCCACACATCATCATCATCAATATAAAATGTGTCTCTATGTCCTGTAATAATCCACACAAATCATAATATGAATCACAATCCATCAATAGTCAGAATATCTCTATCATCTAACATCACACCAAACCCAAGATGATACAATAATAACCATATCTATAGTCAATTGTAATGGAAATCAAAATATAATAAGTTTCAAAGAGGAATGGGAACTACATCACCCTCCCATTAGACTTGACTTCCTCTTGGAATTCACTGAAATAGTTGTGGAAACTAGACTCGTAGCAATGTAGTATCCTCCCATGTAGCAGCAGTCTCATGATACCTATCCCACTAGAATCGCACCTGATCAATATCTTGGCCTCGAAGTCCTAGGTTCATGCACTCTAAAATACGTATGGGATCCACAATCATCTTCCCTTGCTCCTGCACATGTAATATGGTTTAATCCAATACATGGGATGGATTTGGAATGTATCTCCTAATAATAGATACATGAAACACATCATGCATGTGAGACAAGATGGGTGGAAAGGCTAGATAGTAAGCTAACAAACCGATCTAGTCCAGGATCTTGAATGGAATAACAAACCTAGGAGACAACTTAGAGCCTTTTCTTTAATGCATAAGACTCTTATGAGGTCTAAAATAAAGAAACACCTTCATGCCCACCTCATAACTATAGTCAAATATCCCCTGATCTGCATACTTCTTCTATATGTCATGTGCCTCTTGCAACCTTTGACAAATCGGAATAACTAGTTGCTCCATGTCCTCTAAAAAATTTGGTGCAATAGATACTCTATCCTCAAGTTTATCCTGACTCTACCAAATACAAGTACTCCTCCCACCTAGACTAGTGATCCATGATGTACATCCGAAGCATGTCATCTCAAAAATGACTCACCGGTCCGTCACCATCTATCTCTGTAAGATATGTGGTGCTGAATTTTATGCTCATCCTAAGGGCCTATTGCATGGTAGTCCAAAAACGCGATGTGTAAAAAGGATCACGGTTGCAAATGATATTCCAAGGAATCCCATGCGAGTCTAACTATCTCATCCGTACACTCCCGCTATTGCATTGGCTATATAGGTGGTCTTCACTGGAGAAAAATTAACCACTTTCATCAATCTCTCCAACGTGACCATGATGGCATTGTGGTGGTATCTCGAAGTCAAAATACCTACTATGAAATCCATGGAAATGTTGTCCCATTTCCATTATGTAATAACATGTGCGTAAATAAGGTCACCGGGTGATGATACTCGGCCTTCATCCTCTTAAACTCTAAACAACATGACACAAATTGAGCTACATCTCTCTGAAGACCTCTCGAATGGTATAGCTATCTCAAGGTGGAGTGCATCTTCTTCACCCCTTGATGGGATAAATAAGGTGCATGATGAGCATATGCCAAGAGATCCCGTCTAAAACCTCCATCCCTAGGTATATACATCCAACCTATTTTTCCGAGAAGTTCATCCGACTCTAATGAAAATCCATCAAACTTCCCCTTAAGGGGTCTCTATGACTCAATCTATGATGTAGCTGGAAGGTAGAAAATGTTATGAGGAAGTTGTTACAAAACATTTCTCCATAAATTTATACCCACTAATGTAGCCATAACAAATTTTTTTCTGTCTATTAGAAGCATCGACAACAACATTATCTTTCCCTTTACGTTCTCTATCTCCATGTCATACTCATATAATAACTCCATCCAATGCCAATGACACGCATTGATATTGGGTTGCATGAAGAGGTGACGTAAGCTCAAATGATCTATCCTAAGAATAAATCTCTTGCCAAGAAGGAAATGTCTCCATCAAACTAAAACATGCATAATTTTGTTATCCCAAATTCACCCCTCAAGGTAAATTGGATAACTCACATAATTTCATTAGGCTGAGCAAGTAGAAATGGCTCGAGGGAAAAATTTAGGTTTTGGAGCTCCCTTTCACTCTTTTCTAAACCCCCTAATCCAAGGAAAAAATTCAAGGATTTAGAAAAAAATTTAAAAATCCAAAAAATTAGCTTAAGCTAGTGTATTGTAGCTAAATATGGTTTTTTTCCAAGGAAGCACAAGTTCACGCGAGACGATTGGGACCCAAAAGCCCAAAATGGCCACATTCCTTTGTTGTGTGGAAAAATTGGAAAAATATGTCCTAGACAGTCCACGGGACATTTGGAACACACATCACCGAAATGACCACAGGTAGTTCAAATCAGCGAAATCAGATAATTTTGTCCCACACGGTTCACGGACACTTGGGACACAAGTATGCATGGGACCCACAAAGGCCAAAAATGCAACTACAAAGGAGATGCGAAAATGTAGAGGTCAATGGCCCTCAAGGCCCACTTAATGTTGGGAAATACGGGACATCAAAATCGAAAAGTTCCGCACAAAGAGGGAATCAGAAAAAGAAGAGATTTTTGGGCTAGGTCATATGAGGGGCATCTAGGATACCAAGACGTAATTTCTCTAAAAGTCCCGCATGCGAAGGAAAATAATGAAAATTATATCCCAATTCAAACGGCCATAATGTTTGACCCTGAGTTTTGATTTTCACAAAATTTGACTTTCTAGAATGGGCACGACGTCCTCTACACCACAGAAAATATATTTCTTAATTTTGATGAGGATAGATATATAAAAATAAAAGAAACATCTCCATATTTTATAAATTTAATTTTGGAGCTCCCTTTGGCTCTTTTCTAACAACCACATCCAAGGAAAATATTCAAACATTAAGAAAAAATTTAAAAATCAAAAAAATTGGCTTCAATAGTGTATTATTGCGTTAAATCGGGTATCTTTGTCGTAGGTCGCACAAGTTCATACAGGATAGTTGGGATGTGAAAACATGAAATGGCCACATTCCTTTGTTGTGTGGAAATATTAGAAAAATATGTTCCAGATGATCTGTGGGACATCTGGGACGCGCATCGCCAAAATGGCCACGAGGTAGTTCAAATCGGCAAAATCGGATATTTTTTTCCCACGCGGTCTCAAGCGTGAAACCTAGACACAAGTACGTGCGGCAGAACCGTAGAGGCCAAAAATATGAGTACAAATGAGATGTGGTGAATACAAAGGTCAATGGACCTCAAGGCTCGGTCAACGCCCCAGGACAGACGAGACATCAAAATTCAAAATCACCGCCCCGAAAGAGGTAATCGGCAAAAGCAGGGTTTTGGCCCAAGTCACACGAGGGACATCCAGACACCAAGACCCAATTGTGTTGAATTGACCGCATGGAAAGGAAAATGATGCAAATTAGATCCCAGACTTCAAATGGCCATAATGTTTGACCCCGAGCTCCAATTTCCACGAAATTGACTTTCAGACGCAGACACGAAAATGTGGCTAGGCTTAGAATTTTTTTTTATTTGGTAGCTAGGATGCATTAATGAAGTATGCACTGACATATTTCACCGTTGTAAGTCATGGGACAATATGAGGATCCTTTTTCAAGCAATAGAACATAATTTCACTTCATTTACTACCTCTTGGAACTGGTTGAAGGAAAAATTTTGGGATTTTCATTTTTCCTCTCTCTCTGTTCTCAAATTTCTATAAATTGGAGTGTTGGGCTGATTATAAGGGGGGATAGTTTTTAGTAGAAAAAATAGGTCAAATTTTTTTATGAAGCCAATGTGTTGTAAGACCTTGTAGTGGAATCCTTGCATGGTGATCTAGGCCCTTATCTTATAATATATTTGATTGTGCATACTTATGAAAGCAATAGATACAAGTTTGTGGATTTCTCTTCCCATATTGTGTTTGTTTTCATTCCTCTTTCCCCTTCAACCTCATTGCATATATATTATGTCTATCTTATACTATTGTAGGGATTCATTATCATTGTATGTGCATGAAATATTGATGTGAATGTAGTTGCTATATTTTGGAGAAGTGTTATCACACCTTCTAGTATGCACCTTGCTTTTGTTTTTCACACATTGGATACTATTATCACAGCCTCATTTTTGGTGTATCACCACTTTAGTGTAGCCTTTGTTTTCATGCACTCTCTCTCCTTGGTCCCTTGGAGTGTTAGATTAGGATAGATAGTTTTGCATGCCTTAGAGTATATTCAAGTGCAGTCCTGATAGATAGTTGTTAGGAGCAAGAACCAACTTTCTCTTGAGGTCTATCTCATAATAGTTTTGGCAAGTCCCATTTTAACTAAGAGTGATGGAGATAGTACCCATGTTATCTAATCACACCGTGAGCTCAAGAAAACACAATTCCATTCGCAAACCATAGGGTGTTGTGATCCTTAAAGCTGATAATAGTTTTGGCATGACCGTGGGACAAGAGGTCTTCATTTTAATTGGAGGATGATATGATCTAAAATGAAGACCTCACTTCTACTGAGCTACATATGAACCTAATAGGTCACCCATTCAGATCAGCTGCAAATCCTAAACCAATTCATGCCTCTTGCTAATAGACCATTCCATCCTTACAATACTAATGTCGTATCCACATCTAAAGCCTTGGTACCCATGCAAAATAACATGGCCCAGAATACAACCGGTGTGTCCCATGTAATCAACCTCATAACCAGTCAATTTTTTTCAATGGTTCTTTAAATCAAGCTCTTATGGTGACGAAAACTTGTGTGGAACAAGAGGAATACCAAGAAGTAAATCATCACCAAGAAACAAATTAGCAAGAGACACCTCCAAATGAAACTTCACTTGTCAATTGGTAAGCTAAAGATTTCTATGGTATGAATCAAGCACCTTCTCAAAGTGTAGCAAACATTACATGGTCCAAGAAAAGGAATATCGAGAGAAGGATAATCATCAAATTTAAATGATCCACAGACCCTATCACTCAACAAGGTATGGGCAATCTAAGTGTTGCCCCTCATGTGCAAGGTCACTCCAATCCACCTTCTAGACCAACTCAAGGAATGGTTATAACAACCCATGTATAGGAGAGGAATGCACAAGGCAAGGGGAAGTAGAGAGATAGTTCATCTCTGTTAAACATCATTGAGTGGATGAAGAATAAAAATGTAAACATTTTAATGTGGGAATCATTAGCTATCCCGGAAAAAGAGACCTATTGCAAGATGTTATGGAAAATTATTCAGCATCAAATCAGCCACCCAATCAACAAGAAAAATTTCTTACCAATGCATCTCATCAAGAAGGAAATCATGGAGATCACAAAGGTAAAAATTTGAACCCCCACCATTCTATATCTCATTGATCATAGGAGATAAGTTGGTACATAATTACATGATTGATTCGGGATCAAGTAGCTCATTTATTCCGAAACAAATAGTTTATCGAGATGGGTCTTCAACAAGAAGTCATCTCTAAGGGTGTGGTGCAATTGGACATGACAACAGAATAACATACAGTTGGAGTTATCGAGAGATTTGAGCCTCACATTACATGCATGTCCCAATGTGACTGTCTTACAAGATGTATCGGTCATAGACTTGCCACCACTCTTTGCTTTATGATTTTCATGATATTTCACTTTGCTAAAATTAGAGGTTATTTGTCTACTAATTGGTCACTCATGATTTTCGAACAAGGTATGGAGCTAATGCTATCATCATATCTAAGTCCATTGCAAACTTTCACATAGAGCCTTATACGCCAAATTAAATCAATGTAAATTGTTCAGTATTTGATCTTGAGGATTACCCAAGCACTCATGAAGTAGATATTAAGGTCAAATACATTCTAGAATTGACTCTTGATTAGTGGGCAAACAAAAGGCATGCTTTTGACCCTTACAAATAAATGGAGGAATCTGAGCTAGGAGTTTATTGTTTACATGAAGAGAATCATCCTCTCCCTAGCATCACCAAGCCAGACCACAAGGATGATAACTAGGTATGGTAGTTATTCTTTGATGGCTCAAGAAGTAGAAAAGGTGCCAGGTGGAGGAGCTATGCTTGTTTCACCTCAAGGTATAAAATATTACTTAGATTTCTATTTCTAGTTCTCTTTCTCAAATAACAGAGGTGAGTATGAAGCCTTTATTCATGGATTGCACTGGGAAATAAAGAGAAGTATAAAAATTTGCAAGTATTTGGTGATAGCGAGCTGATCATGAACCAAGTCATAGGACAAAGTGCTGCCAAGAATGATCTTTTTAAGATCTACAAAAATTGGGTATGGGATCTTATTAAAGATTTTGAATCTTTTAACACCAATTCCATCCCAAAAATGAAGAATGAAGTAGCAGATAGACTAACGGAAATTGAGGCAGCATTTGATGTTGTAGAATGTAGCAAAAATGAGAAATCCTAGCATCATATCAAAGTGGTTGTAAGACTAGCTATTCTAGATAACAATATAAGTTGACAAGTCTTTGAGAATGATCGGTAAATTGTCAATTTTCTATAACAAGAAGTTGAGTTCTCTGCCAGAAACCAAGACAAGTTGGAGCAACAATATGGTGGCAAAGTGGTGCAGTTGAGAACTAAAAAATTACCAAAAGGTCTTGTAACCTTAGAGTCAATCTTCAACCCAAATGATCAGTTATGGAAAGAGAAGGAAAACATTCAAGTAAAAGGTGAAGATTCAAAGACCATTTCAGTAGATGAAGGCAAGACATTTCAAATTGGAAAAGTAAGTACCCAATAAGAAAAATCTAAATTTGTTCAACTTTGTCAAGAATTCCCAGATATATTTGCTTGGGCTTATAGGGATTTAAGAGGTTTCAACCCAAGGTTTGCACAACATACTATGGAGATGGATCCAGAATCTAAGCCCATTAAACAGAAGCAAAGGACAATGAATCCTCACATTGAACCTCTCATGAGAAAGGATTTGAACAAACTAATTGAAGTTAGCATCATATTTCCTATTAAACATTCAAGCTTGGTTGCAAACTTGGTGCCAGTGAGGAAAAGGAATGGAGAAATCAGATTGTGAGTAGACTTCCATGATCTAAAAAGATCATCACTCAAAGATCATTATCCACTCCCATCAATGGAACAAATCTTGCAAGTGGTAGCTAGTTCTGAAATATTTTCATTGTTAGATGACTACTCGTGTTATAATCAGATAATGGTGAAAGAAGAAGATCAGATTCAAGAAAAACTTCACCATGAAATTGGGCATATATTCTTACAAGAATATGCCATTTGGGCTATCAAATGTTGGAGAAAACTTTCATCTTGCTATGGATATGGCATTCAAAGGCTTAATTAACAAGATAGACTTGGTATATCTAGATTATATCACTATTTTCTCATAGAATGCATCAGACCACCTCTTTCACCTCAGGTAAGTATTTTAGAGATGTATAAGGTTTAGAGTGTCATTGAATCCAAAGAAGTGTGTATTCTTGCCACATGAGGGAAAAATTGTTGGGCAACATTTTCTCAAGATAAATCTTAACAATTGATCTTGAAAGAGATGAAGCCATTCAAACAATTCCATTGCCACACCACAAGAAGTCTCTCCAAATCATCTTGGGAAGGATAAAAATTTTAACATTTGTCCCTAATTTTGTTACTCTTGTGAAGCCTTTAACAATGATGTTTGAACAAGAGTCTCACATTCAAATGGATAGGAGAACGGAAATATATTTTTGAGGGTATCAAGTGTGCAATATCACAAGCCCCAACTCTTATTAACCTTGAATTTTCAAAGGACTTCATGTTGTATGATTTTCAGGATCGATACAATCTCATCTATCTTGGTGCATCCGAACATGGAGAAGGTTAAAAATATCCCATAGCATTCTTCATCGAGAGCTTGGAAGATTATGAATTGAAATATTCTTTCATTTAAAAACATGTTTATGTTGTTATTAGGACCTTAAAGAAGTTTAGACACTTGGTCTTGAGCAACAAGATTCAACTGGTAGTGTCTCATGCTTGTGTTAAGGAATTTCTCCTAAACAAGGATTTGAATGAGAAGAGAAAAAGGTTGGATCAATCGTGTAATGGAGTATGATATTTAAATCAAGGTTACCAAGTTGGTTCATGGCAAAGGTTTGTGGAAACAACTCACTTCTAAACAACACGATGAATCAACAGATGAAGAAGAGGTTGTCTTGTTACTACACAAATGATCAAGAGCAAATGACAGCTGATCAAGAGCAACCAGTTAATGATGCATCCATTACATGTTGGACTCAAGACTTGGTGCATTATATGTGCTCATTGATGGTTTTTTGTTCAAGAAAGACATCAATGGTGTTATATTGAGATGCATTGGAACAATCCAAGTTGAGAAGATATTACATGAGTTCCATGACGGATAAGTAGGAGGAAGCTTTGCTCCATGAGTAAAAACTATAAAAATCATGAAGGCTGATTACTATTTGCCTATGGTGTTTAATGATTGCTACTCATGGATCAATAAATGCAATAAATATGCACTCTTCATAGGGAAAGAAAGTTTAGCAGCACCTCCCCTTTGTCCAATTTCAGTAGATCAACCTTTCATGCAATGGGGATTGGACTTCATAGAGTGATCAACCCAAATTCAAGTCAAGGCCACAAGTAGATACTTATGGTAACAAACTATTTCACCAAGTGGACCGAAATAGTGGAACTTAAGGAGGAAAATGAATCCAACATATTGGATTTATATGAAGGGATAGTCATGAGGTTTGGTACCCTTGCCACTATCATATCGTATAATGCATTGGAATTTATTGGCACAAAGATCACTGAATGGGATGTCACAAATGGTGTATACCTCGGCACTTCATCAAACTAGTACCCCCAGGGTAATGGCCAAGAAGAATCTACAAACAAGAACCTACTGAGAATCATCATAAGGAATTGTTGATGCAAAATCACAACCACCCCCAAATGGCCTCATATCTAAGTGGGGTATCGAGATGAGATCAGCTCTATGGGATGATAGGATCACACCCAAGAGGTCTATGGGAAGCTCTCCATACAAGCTTGTATATGGAAAAAAAATCAGTCCTACCTATATCTCTTGAGTTTCTAGCATTGGAAATCATGAAACAATTGGAACTAGATGAGTTTGAGTCTATGGAAATCAGTTATGCAGAGCTAATGAAACTCAAATAAGTAAGAGAATATGCAGGTGTAAACCATGGATAAGGTCCAACCATTGATCAAGAAGATCTTTGAAAAGAAAGCTAATTCGTGGACATTCCAAGTTGGACATTTGGTACTGTGGGATTCGATCATGAAAAATGAGGTAAGAATTCCAAGTTTGATGCCATATGGAGTGCTCCATACATGATAAATGAATGTAAATGTATCAATGCCTTTTGGCTAGCTAAGTTGGATGGTGAAGAATTGCAGATTCCAGTCAATGGGATCTATCTCAAACATTATTACTAGAAGGATAATTTCTCACTGGTACATATTAGTCTAGGATTTCTAATTCCTCTAAGTGCTTGTGCACATTGTTGCTTTTGTTAGAATAGGTTTCAATTTTCCTAAGCACTTTGGTGCACATGCTCTATTGCTTCTAGTGTATGTTCATATACAGTTCATTTCAATCCCAAAGAGAACTTGCAGCCATAAGAGAATAAAATCGGTAGGGTATCAATATTAGGGCAAGTTCAAGTGTTGTCATTGGGCACTAGCAGATCAGATTTTGTAGGTGAGAGAAAATACTGCAAATAGAACAATTTTCTACTCTCACTAATCTTTAACTTGATATTTTCTTATAAAAATGAGGATAAAATTACAATGTGGAGGGCAATTCGAGGCAGAGAAGAAGTGTTTTAATGACTCAAGGATACAAGTCTTCAAGTTCCAAATCAAATGTGAAGATTACTAGATAGACTCCATGCTTAATGGATTGTTATAAGAACTTGGTCATACTTCATCCAATAGGCAGATAACCCTACTATGTCACCAAACTATTATCCTAAATTCACCCCTCGAGGTAAATTGGATAACTCACATGATTTTTTTAGGATGAGCAAGTAGAAATGGCTCGAGGGAAAAATTCAATTTTTGAGCTCCCTTTGGCTCTTTTCTAACCCCCCCATCCAAGGAAAATATTCAAGAAGTTAGAAAAATTTGAAAAAATTAAAAAATTGGCTTCAACTAGTGTATTGCGGATAAATCAAGTATCGTTGTCCCGTGCTGCAAAATTTTATGCGAAAAGTTGGGACCGGAAAACTGAAATGGCAAAGATTCTTTTTGTTCGGAAAAATCAAAAAAATATGTCTCAAACTTGATCTGTGGGAGATTAGGACATCTGGGACGTGCATCACCGAAATGGCCATAGGTAATTCAAATGGGCGAAATTGAACATTTTTTCCCACGCGGTCCATGGGACACCTAGGACACAAGTACATGTGTGACCCACAAAGGTTGAAAAAATGACTATAAAGGATATGCGATGAATGCAGAGGTTAACAACCCATAAGGCCCAAATAACACCTGGGACAGATAGTACATCAAAATTAAAAATCATCGCACAAATAGGGAATCAAAAAAGCTCCAATTTGAGAAGAGAGAGAGAGATGGAATTGGAAAATCTTGGGGTCATTTTCCTCTCTCTCTCACTTCTCAAATTTCTCTAAATTGGAGTGTTGGGATAATTGTAAGGGGAGATAGTTTTTGAGTAGAAAACTCTATAGAATTTTTTTATGAAGCCACTGTATTAATACCTTGTAATGGAATCCTTCCATGTCTATGTAGGACCTTATCTTGTAATATATTGGATTGTGCATACTTATGAAAGCAATAGATACAAGTTTGTGGATTTATCTTCCCCTGTTGTGTTTTTTTACATTCCTTTTTCCCTTTCAACCTCATTGTATATATATTGTGTTTATCTTTTGCTATTTTAGGGATTCATTCTCATTGTGGGTGCATGCAATATTGTTGTGAATGTAGTTGCTAGATTTTGGAGAATTGTTATCAAACCTTCTAGTATGCACCTTGTAGATTGTGGTAGGTAGTTTAAGAGTAATTATCAAATTTCTCTAGAGGTCTATCTCAAGTAGCAAGTCCCAAAACTTGGAGATAGTACCCATGTTATATTATCATATTGTTATTTCAAGCACACACGCTTGTGAAAACCATAGGGTGTTATGATCCACCGATAACAACTATTGAAATCTCAAGGTCATGATTTAGATAATTGAGATCATGATATTAGAGTTTGTTAGACTCAAAGGAAACCACATAGTCATCCTACAACAAAACACCACCTAGTCCCGCCAAGGAAGCATCTCGAACAAATGAATAACTCTCCATGTGGATCTAACACTACAAGAACTAGTGCTGAGGTAAGGCATCCCTACAAAGTACTAAAGGCCTACTCACATCCATAGTACCAAACATAATTCTTCCATTTCCGTTGAAGGGAAGTGATGGGGTGCGGGATCCAAGAAAAATCCTAAACAAATCTCATCTAGTAACCTACCAACCCCATAAAAATATGCACTATAATTACATTAGTTGGCATGGGCCAATTGATAATAGGTCGAATCTTGGAAGGATCAATGGTGATACCTTCCCCTTAAATGATGTGACCTAAGTATTGCACCTCTAACAGAAGAATGCACACTTCTCCAGGTTCTTGTAAATTTGTTGCTCATAAAGACACTATAGAACCTGTCAAAGGTGCTCCTCATTCTCCTCATACGTGCGTGAGTAAATAAAAATTTCATCAATAAAAATGAGCAAGAATTGATCCAAAATATTCCGAATACCCCATTCATCAAACTCATGAATACTACGAGGGCATTCGTTAGACCAAAAGGTACTACTATGAACTTGTAGGAAGGGTGTCTTATGGATATCTGACTCTGTGATCCTCAGCTAATGGTATCCAAACTTAAGATCTATCTTGGAAAATATTGTGTTACCCTTCATCTGATCAAACAAATCATCAATACATGAAAGGGGGTAATTATTCTTGATCGTTACTTTGTTTAGCTGATAATAATCAATACACAATTGCAAAGATCCATCGCTATTCTTTACAAAAATCACCGGTGCAACCCAAGGAGATACACTAGGATGCATTAGGCTTTTCTCTAAAAGGACCCCAAGCTGTAACTTGAGCTCACAGATCTTAGGGGTATTCATACTATAAGGTTCTCATTAGATAGGCTATACTCCTTGAACTAAATCAATGTGAACGTCGATCTCACATGGGTGAGGTAGCCTTAAGACATCTAAAAACTCCCTTAAGATATGATGATCATCAAGTGAAGACCCACTAGAATCATCCTCAATGCAGTCACTAACCATGACAACATACAACTGGAAACCTCATCGTGCACACTACTTAAGTTGTATAGAAGATATGGTGTGAATAGAGGTGGGTCTCCTAACTCCAACTATCACTAACTCCACTCCAAAATCATCTACACATGATATTATCTTACTATAATAATCAACCCTATCCCTATGTGTAGATAACCAATCCATTCCTAGAATAATCCCATAGGAACCCAAAGGAAGGATACGAAGATCCAAGGTCATGGAAAAGGGTCCTAGTTAACTTTGCACTCCTTGACTAAGGATTCCACTGTGAGCTTGGATCTAGAATCCATCTCCACATCCCAACTATGGCTCTTCCTAACTACCACCAACGATGCATCACTCTACTACAAATGGGGAAATAAAAGAATATGAGGATCCTGAATCGATAAAACATTAATAGAAATTCCATTAATGTTACTCGTTATCTCAATCACCATGGTCGATGCTCTACCTAGTGGTTCTTGACTTTTACATAGATCTTATGGCTCCGAGCCATATATACTAATGTAGGATTTGAAAATGGTGACTTACCCTTGTTGTTAGGGTTCTCAAAGAACTCTCTCGAATGATGCCCCTATATAGGACACTCATAGAAACTACCAGGTCCCTTCTAATGAGAAGTGGCTCCTATAGGTACTCTAGTGGTCTATGTCATGGATCAAGATGATCATGCTATGGACTGCTCTAGTATGCTACCGATGAGCTCATGCAAACTTATCTCTAGGAAGTGCCTAAGTCCTTATTGGTAACCTAGGAGGATGCCCCATACTGCATCCCCTCTAGGCATCAAATCTTTACGGAAGCCTAAATGGAGGTCGAGTCTGACTACTACTGAGGTGGCTACTATGATGGTCTGAAGGATGATTGTGTAGAACCATGTCTACCAAAAGGAGGAGGATATGACCCCCTTGATCTCGTTATCCTGCATCTATTAAATATGACTCTACACTCTATCTTTGGCCTTTTACATCTTCCCCCTAGTCTCCTCCACAATGTAGGCCTTCTCAATGTGCTCTAGTAGTGTATCGAGGAAAATGAATGCATACTACCCTCCAATGTCTAGGTTTAGGACCCTAATGAACCTGGGGATCCTCACCTACTCATCCTACATATAGTCTACATACTAAAGTAGATCCAACAAGTGACTCTCATATTCTACCACTATCATGAATGCCTAATGTAGATCATGGAACTTGTCTATCCTCTGCTTTGAATGAACCTCCTGACAAGTATATTTTCTTGAACCTCTGCGTCGAAGAGCTCCCAAGTGAAAATCTTAAAATCCACATGGAGCTTATGATCTTCTTTCCTCCACAAAACCCTAGCTCCATCTCACATAAGGTGGATGGCAACACAAGCCTTTGTATTGATAGTACACGAACATAGCTTGACTCATCTGCTCAAGATGACCAACCATGCCTCTGCTTGAAATCCTCTAGTGTCCCTAGAAAAATGAGATGGATGGATTTTCAGGATCTCTCTGATGTGATCCCCTGCTATAGAATGTCTTCCTTCTTTAGGTCTCTCAACATGATCATCACGCTACCTAAACCTCCTAGATCTATCCTTGTATTTTATAGCCCTATCTCCAACATCTCTTTGTGGTGACTCTCAACCGACCGACTCCACATGGCAGCTCTCTACCCTATTCTCACCACTATCTCTGGAAGGTGTAAAATCCTCTCACCGATGGCTCTCTATCATGTCTGCTATGTCTACCTCCCAAGGATCCTACACGTATAGTGTCATTAACATCTTGTAATGTCTCAATTATGTGAGAAAATATGACTTCTACTACCTAACTGGGGGGGTGGTAAGTCTAGGTCAACGTGTAATAACCCCTCTTCTTTTCCACTCCTACACAAGAGCAAGGATAGATATAGCTTATTACTCTAGATTTTGTTTCAGTTTTCTAGTTTTTCTTCATTTAAAATATCATGCAAGTTGTGTGATCTAGGTTTAGAGTTGTGTTATGTTTTCTTGTTATGTCTTATGTTTCCAAGTGTGCCTGGGGTCCCAGCGTTGAACCCATGGCTCTGATACCAAGTGTAATGCCCACAATTTCAACGTTCTAAAAACCACATTAAAACTTAAATAATTATATGAAAAAGTTGTGAATATTTTTGAAGTTACACGAGTCAAACGTCATATATATGAAATTAATTCCTACCGAAAAGTTACATTATAAAGGATAGATCAAGTCTATATTATTAATTAAATATTCTTAATCTAGATCTAATGTCAATTTAGTTATCATCACTAGATAAGTGTCTCCTAATTTCTCTTACTAGGTTACATAGATTCCCTCTTGGGAATTAACATTCACCCACATTAAATAAACCCTTATCCTTAGTTACCTTAGTGCACTTAATTTTTTTCTTTAATGTCCATTGATTTAATTTCTAAAACATACTAGGAACTAAATATATAACTTAACATACAGGGGTATAAAATGACCACATTCGCCCATTTTCACATACCTTTGAATTATGTAAAACCCAAAAATATTTATTTTTACCTAAAAATTGTAGGGTTGATTCCTGACGCTTAGATCAAATCCATTATGGCCACTAGATCTAAGAGTCCCAAACTAACCCTAACCATCCTTATGAAATTTTATTAACTTTTTTTCTTTCCCTAGCCTCCTCATTTGTTTCTCTTTGGTTTGCAGGTTGAAGGAGTGGATGCCATGGATCTAGGGAAAATCATGAAGGAGACTTCTTGGGTCCAATGTGCAAGAAGAAGGGGATTCCATCCAAATGGATCCTCCTTTAGAATAGTTGAATCTTAGATTTAATCATGCATTCCTAGTTGTTTAATTTCAATGCAAACATATATCCTAGATCTGGTTTGAGATCTATTGTTGATTAGTTCTCTATTTTTTTTCATTGATGGGGAAGAAACCCATTTTGTAGATCAAGAGTCTTATGCATTTAAATCCCCATGTGTAGGTTGGAGTAGGGTATAAACAAGCCTACATGGACCACATAGGTTAGATATGTATTTTAGGTGAAGTATAGATCCATAAGAGCCAATGGTTTGGCCATAAATATGTTTTAAAAAAATACTCCAAGCACAGGTGACCGACTATGGTTTCTTGAGCGAACACGGTATCCTTTATGCTACCGAAATCAGGTTTTTGCACTACCAAGCACTCCAGTTTCTAAGGCATCAGTATATTTTAGGTTATTATTTTAAATGCAAAGGATATTGGATTTGTACTAGGAGTAACTTATAATTCAAATTCATTATAGCATAATAGTCTCAAGGGTATTTGATTCACACAAAGTACTAAAATGTCTTTCAAGTTTGAAAAATTACAACTTAGGCAGTATACAATGACCAATATTGGTCACAGGATTGTCGATGACAGCTTCCATCGATGACGATGGTTACTATCAATTGAGTCTATTTTTATAAATTTTAGCATATCTTTTACATTTTTGATTTACACTTTTCTAAATGACATTTCCAACAATCATACATTAAATTTGGGTTTATTGAGCAAGTCATAATATCATTTAAGTTGAAATCTAAGCTAGGAGTTAAAATTTCAAAACTATAAACATGAAACAGTGACCAATGTTGGTACTGAGTACACCGACGCTGGTTGAGACCGGCCGGTGTATGTCACTTTGTGTAGGCCAAAGAACTCTAAAATGAATGTTTGAAGGAATATAGATATCAAGATATAACTTTAACTTTAAATATATCAAAACTAGATATCTTTTAACTATTTCAAACCAAGATAAAGCAATGAAAAATTACCACTTAATTTTTTGATGAAATATTAATATTTGTAAGTCACTTTTCTTTTTCAGTATAAGTAAAATTTTAAACATGATATCCATTCTTATTAATTAATTTACATACAACAATTTGAAGAGAAAGGAAACTACACATTCTTTAATGAACTTCCTTCAAATAAATTACCACATCTTGGTAAATTAAACTTACAATGCAAATTTTCATTTAAAATACAAGTTTACTAGTCTTCCACCTTAACTGGGAATTACAAGTTTTTTTATAATGAAAGATTTATTTTAATTCCACCAAATTATCCAAGTCCCAAGTCTTCCACAATAGCTCCACCATTTTTGTACTTAAATCACAACAACCAAAAATAGGGGAGAGGCAACACTCTCCACTCAACGAATAATCCAATGAGGAGAAGAAGTAATCCTCCTCATTAGATCCGAAGCCCCAACAAAAATGCAATAAAGGATGGATCCAATTCATACAAACTAAAAAATTCTTCAACATCTTAATAAATAATTTCACAACCATTTAACACACATTCAACACAAGATACAATCACAAGAATGTGACTTATGAAAATACACAAGGCTTGAAATGCAAAGCCGGTGGAGAAAGGATCTACGGGAGATCATTTATGCCTCTTAATGGGATTAGATTCTCATCTTAAAAACCTCAAAACACAACTCAAAACCCCTACACAACTCTTATGGCTCCCTCAAGATCCTTTTATGCCTCCCTACAATCTCTTATGTCTCCCTCAAAAAAATCAAGTAAGAAATGCAAGCATTCTCTTATCCAAGGTTGGGAACCCAACCCAACTCTCTCCCAAAACATGAAATAAACTCTTATATCTTCCTACATATAAAACCCCATAGCCTTCTCCTACACCATAATTTGGCATTCTACCCAAGAACCCAACAAGCATACAAAACATTCCCATACATGCAATACACACATATAAAGACAAACAAATAAAGAGAGTGTAGCTCCTACCTTTCCATAGTAAGAACTTGATCAAATAATCACACTCCAAGCTCCTTCAATCTCAATCCAACTCCAACAACTCTCAATAATTCAACAAGCACTTCAAAAACTCTCTAACTCCAAAAATACAAGAGCACAAATAAAATGAAGTAACCCCAAACAAACAAATAAACTTGCATATAAGGAAAAAGGGAAAGAAGAGGGTGAGGTGGCTCCATCTAGGATGTCACATCACTTATCCTCAACTCCACATCAAAATTCAAACCTCAACCCCAATGCACAATAAATTGGTGTTTGAGAGGAATGACAAGAATCTTACACACATAATACAAACCCACACCCCGTAATGACAAAATTTAAAAGACATGTAAGAAAAGTGCAATAAATATCACTTTTTTTCTTACAGAATACATAATGGGGTCTATGTTTGAACCCCCCAATCTACAAGTAGGGTTGGTATGAGAAATTAGGAGGTGTGGGAAAAGCTTAGCTTTTCCCACAAGCCTCCAAAAATGGCCCTTACACCCAAATCCGAAATTCCAAGGTAAGGTATAGTGTAAAATACTCAAAGTCACTTACACTCAATCAAAATACAAGAATCCAAAAGACCCAAAACCCTAATAAATGACTCGATTTGTCACATCCCAAAATAACTTAATAACATGATTAATTTACTTAATAAGGGCACATTAATCATCAAATATTAAATAAATTACATCACAAAATAAATCACATACTTTACAATAAATAAAATAAAAAGGGAAAGAGTTACACACAAATCCCATGGTCACAATCTGATCTCATCCCCAATGGAGACCCCCTAACAACAAATAACAAAACAAAACACATTAAACAAGTTGCCATGGTGACCATCATTTTATCCTTCCAGATTCTGATGTGGTTGGTCTCCATACCCCTTTTGATTGTTGTGATATAATTACCTTCTAAGTCACACAAAGGCTCCTTCGGTCTCATGGCCATATCAAAGACATCAAAGATAAAATATACGTACATAAATCAATAAACATCCTCATATAACTAAATCATCATCTCAACTAACCACTGCTATCATTTTTCTAAAATTTCAACAACATCATCTCATCTCGCTTCTTGTCATGATCAATTCTTACAAATTGACTCGGGTAATAAATGTGCGATGGAGTTGGTAGTAGATGGTGAAAATAATTGAGAAAGTTCCATTAGTTTACTATGGAGTTCTTTTGTTCAAATGCTTAATGTGCTATAAAACACTAGAATGGTTTTGTGAAAATTTTAGAAGAGGCTTAATACCATAGAATTATGTTTTATGGAGTAATTTTTCATAACCAATGAAACCTTAACATAAAAATACTATTGTGTAATATATAAATTTAATCATGGCATTGTTATGAGCATTTTTTTGTATTAAAGTAATATTAAAATAACATAGGGTTTCTTGACTAGTTTTGATTACCCTTTTTATTTAAAGTCAAGGTACATTCAAATAAGTTTTCATCATTGGTTTGTGTGCTATGTTGAATAGTAAATGTTGTAATCACGTTTATTTTTCATTGTTAGGGATTTGGTGAACTCCTTGAATTATGGCTTTGTGTTTAAAACACCCTTCTTGTTATGGAAATAATGCCATTTTGGGCATAATAAAATGGTTTGGTAATCGTCATAAACGTTTTACAAAATAAATAAGAGGTTATCCTTTCGATGACATTAGGAGTATTTCAATGGAAGATAAGAAACATTATTCTGTCTTAAAAATAACTTATCCTTACTACTCTAAGTTGTAATAATAAACTCTAATTATTGTTGTGGGGCATAAAAAGATAATGAAGGTATAATCAATGTTAGGGTATTGGAAAATGTCTAGACCGTAGGAAGTAGGGAAGATTGATTAATAAATCATTTTATTCTAACTCATCTGTTTGAAACCTAATATGTATTATTTTGTTAAAATCAACCAAGAGAAGCCTAAATGAAGCTTTTACCCAATCCAAATAAATTCCTTATTCTCAATAAAATATATGTTACTAGTAGAAGATTCTTGAAGATGAATTCAATATAACTCTCTTCCTATAACATTTTCCAACATAAATTGTAATTCTCTCATTGGTATTGTTAAACGTTGATCCTTGCTTAAGGAGATCTTAGCTCACGAACCTAAATGTTACTCCAAATTAATTGGATTTTATGCTAGTCTTCTAGTGTATGGGAGCTTCAAATAATTTTCATTAGTGCGAGTTTAGAAGATAGTCTTGTTGTTTTAAATGCCTCCTATTTTACTAAATGAATTAAAACAAATATTTATAATATTAGAGATGACCTTAATTTAATTACCTATTAGTATAAAAGGAAGAAACTATGCTTTGTAATAAGAGTTGTGTGAATCATAGTGTAAAATATCCTAGAACATAAGATAAGTGTTGAAAGACGTTTTAATAAACTAAGAAACATTAAAAGACTCTCACCTTGGGATGCCCCTAACTATAATTGTGTTTTGTGGTTGGACTAGTATGTGATGTCTTCTTGGAATGGAAAGTGAACAATTTTGTAACAGGTGTAACACGTTTCTTTGTACCTAGGTCGTAAATTTTGTGTGAAACCTATCGATAGTTTTTGTAACCCATTTTGATCAAATGTGGTGTCATATAAACTTCAAGAAAAAAAAACATATTCGTTAATTTTTGTGTTGTTTAGGTGTGTGTCTTAAGTTGTCATTACATCTTGCTTTAACCTCCTAAAAATGCATTAAAATCTCCTCGGAACAATGATGCGTGCCACTAGAAAACCCATACCTCTATGTACCTTTCCTTGTTGGGGAAAACTCAAGCCCATATCTCATCATTTTGGGTAGCTGAAAAATTTAAAACCATTCCTCTAAAATGACAGATTGTATTTCCCCATTTTGAAAACTTACTCTTATTAAAATTAATAAATATGGTCATTGTTCTGTAGATAACAATGAGAGCTTCCAAAAAAGTCGTAACTTATGAAAATATGAGCTCCAAATCAAACATTATTGCCATCAAAGGATGACAAGTGCCATACTTGTAATAAATGAGAGTTTCTAATCTTCTCTTTCTTGAACTTGAAAATGCATTGCGACCTCTCGAAATCTTAAATTTTAGACATTCAAGATTTAGAACATTAGATATTTGCATTTAAGTGTTCAAAGTTACTTTTAATCTTCGTAGGCTAAAAAAACCACTGAAACTTTGAAACCCCAAAGTTTGAAATTCAAACTTTGTGTTTCGAACTTCATGTTATGACTTTCGTGCTCTCGGGCTTCAAAGTTTTGAAATGCCAAAACCCTAAAATCTAAACTTTGGACTTTAGCTTTCAAAAATTTTCAGACTTTAGGTTTCATGTTTTTCGGTACTTTAGGTTTTTGGGGTGTATTGAATTTTGGTTTTGGGGCTTCGAGAGTGTGAGTTTCGGGTTTTTAAGACTTCGGGTTTTGGGATTTTGGGACTTCTTGTTTCAGGGGTTTTGAGACTACGTGTTTCGAGAGGTTTCTAGACTTTTGGGTTTCGGGACTTTTCGTCCATTTGAACACATGAAACCTACAAAACTACAAAACCTCAAAGTCTAAAATTTGGACTTTGGATTTCAAACCTTTTTCTCATTTTTCCATCTTCCTTTCCGCCAAGTCTCAAATTTTTGTTTTAGCATACATCTGAACGACCCTACCTCCAAAGTCTAAAATTTAGAATTCGAGGTTCTCTATTTCCCAAAATTCTCTCGTAATGTTCTCGGTCCTTTTCAATATACTTGGCCAATCCCAAAATACAAGCTCCCATGACTAAATCAATCCCTACTTTTTCTCTCGTGTCCAAGGTCATGTTTCTCCAATTTATCCTAAGGGCAAAATTAGATAACAAATTTAGCTCCTACTAATTCATTGATCAATTCATCTAATTTTTCCTTATCAATATTCTTCATCTCCCACTCACGAATCCAAATATTGTATTCCTACTACAAATCTTCCCATTGCAACAAATATCTAATGTATCTCCCATGTCTAGTAGTGAATGTCTTCTGGTCTAAGACATGCATTACCCTTTCCTTTTCATCTTCAAAATCTTCTAGTCCTAATTTATTTCTTCCTCCTTTGGAATGTTTTTATCATGACATGGAAACTTATATAATTCAAAACATTAAAAAAAAGTGAGATAGCAAATTTTTCAAGTAATTCCACCTTGTAGGCATTATCTCTCATTTTCTTGAAATTCTTACACATCCTAGTCTTCGAATACTTTAGTTTATTATTTGTCCCTTTTGGAAGCCTCTCCTTTCTAAGATGAAACATCAACATGTTTCCTTCAAATACGATTACTCTCCTACTAACATTTGTAGCTACTTTATATTGTGCATTAATAACTTTCAACTTTTCCCTCACTTCATTCTCGCAATCCGTTGTAGAATGTGTTTTGCAAAGTCTTCTACATCATCACTAGTTTTATCTTCTTCAAGTAGTACAATTAGATCAAGCAGTCCTTTGGGATACCTACCATATACAATCTAGAATGGAGACCTCCTTGTTGACTTGTTTACCGAGCTATTATAGGGAAACTTAGCTTGTGGTAAATATAAGTCCCTTTATTTTTTATTTTATCCAACTATGCAACATACGAGATTTACCAAGATTTTGTTCACTGCTTCCATATACCCATCAATCTGTTGGTGATATGTACTATTAAACTCGTAGCTTTGTCCCCATTTTCCTTTCTGATTACTCCAAAGTGACTCAAAAAATTCATGTCCCAATCTTAAGTGATCAATCTTAGAAATCCATGTAATCTAACCACTTCTAAAAAAATAAATCTACAACTCTTGAAGCATCACTATTTTTTTACAAACATCACTATTTTTGGCATACTCAAATTTGATCTTTTAAATATCTTATTTTTGGATATTTTTCGTTTTTCTAAAATTTGATCTTTTAATTATCTTGGCATACTCAATTCACCTCTATTGATGATGATTTACCCTTTTTATCAAGTTTTTATTTTTATTAAGTAATTATTTTGAACATGTTATTTTGTGAAAAATAACCAAATTTGATTTGTTTGCCATTTTACATTATTTCCGGATGTGTTGAATGATACAAACTTGAAAATTTTATAGGTTTAATATTATTATCATGTGAATGAGCATGGAATATTATATTTTAATGAAACAGACGTTTTTGCATGGATTCGTGACAAAAATATCATTTTCGATTCATCTTTGCACTAGGATCTTGTGCTCTTATTTTTGTCATGTTCGCCCACTTGCAACTCTTTTAAATCGAAAAGAAATTATTTGGAATTGAGGGTTTTAGGCCAAATATTTGTTTCTGAATCCATTATTTAAGGCTTGAAGCATCACATATCAAAGGGATGTGTGGGAGAATAAAAATGAGTTAAAAGCTTAGTAGAATTATAATTTTAGATGAGGAATCATGGGAAAAGATTCATTTTCACCGTCAAGACAGTGTGTAAGATTTTGAAACATATAAATATTTTCTCTAATGTTTTTACATGTTCTATGGATTTAAACATTACATCATGTTTGGATTTTTGTGAAGGAATAGTCTTGCAAGTAAGCTATTTCATGGTTTTTAGCTACCATCGGTTAGTATTATTCATCGATGAGGATGCAGCTCCAGCTTTTCAATTTAGGGTTTTTAAATATCTAGGATGGGGAAAAAAATTCTCCTTTATCCCCTTGTGAATAGGGATAAGGGGGATAGAAATATACCCACACCAAGATAAAAGTAGTTCTTTATGGTGTAAGAATTGAGGGATGGAGGAAAATGTGGCCTAGCTCCCGAGAGTTTTCATCTAGTTGCATGATGAACTTGAAGAGAGGATATAGAGGAGTTTATTTTAAATTATCCTTTATATGCTTACGAATGGCTAGAAGAGAGAAAATAAAATGTTCCATCACCAGATGATGCCAACTTGTCACTCACAGGATGTGAGATGGGGAGATGAGATAAGCCTTGTCATCCCTCGTCGGGGTTGACCTATCTAACATAAGGGACCGGAGAGGAATGGATGAAGTGAGGTATATTTTCTATCCCATATGCCCCATTATAAAATGTGAAATAGGGAAAAAAATTGCACCTTGTCTATAAAGTGACATGTGTCACCCAAAACATTTCCTAAGTATGAGAAACATACCTCCACAAGAGAGAACTTGGAGAGATGATTCCCGAGGTACATAATGTATTTTCACATGATTTTTGAAAATATTTTGATTCTTGAGACCATTTAAAGAATAATGGGTAGCATTTCAGACTTCATATCAGCTTGAATCATTAAAATTTTACCCTTTTTATTTGGAAAATGAGGGTGTGTGTGCCAAGATTTAGCATCCCTAAGAAACCATCGTGTCTTTTGAGCGATATGATAATTCTACCATATAAATAATTCAATAAAATTTCAATTCCTATAATTTTCCCTCCTAACTCCTTATAAATATCCTAGAATCATTCAAAGTGAAATCCAAATACCAATTTTGACTCAGTATACTACTTGCCCCTAAAGACCCACTTTCAAATCAATTGTTCCCAAACCTGCAAAACATCCCTAAATATTCCAAAAATAAATTCCAATACCTTCATAAATATCCAATACCACTTTCAAATTGTTAAGGCCTTTGTGATCCATCCAAAAATATGCACACTAGTCATGAAAAAAACAAAATTAGCCTTTCCAAGTCTATCAAAGAAGTATTCTTAGGAAGCAATTTACTATATGAGATAAATGACCATGCTACCTCATTAAAAACACTAGGGAAGTAATTTTGAACACATGGGGAGGACCTTAAAGGTTGGGATGATCATGATAAATTATAAAAATTTATCCAACTATGTGTTCGATAAGACTCAAGAGAAAATTTTAACATTTGGGCATAGCTATCATCCTTGAAAGTTGTAATTGTTCATATATCAAAAATAGATAAAAAAAAGTATGGAATGACCATACAATTATCCTTAAGGAAGGAGTAACTCCTCATTATCCTAGGATGGGAATCCACTTTGAGGGGGACACTGTCAATATACCTATATTAAGTAGAAGACTCAACTCATATATCACATAATGATACTCATATCCTTATATAGACATACATTAATCTTAATGGATGGGTAACAACTAATCACAATGTAGGAAGACTCATTACCTAATATAATTAATTCCTACATGAACCCATTTATTATAAAAATATTAATAACTAAGGGAATGTGTGTCACATGTCACCATCTCCATCAGCCCTTATACATTATAGTATCATATCCCAAGATACATAACATTCTTATGTACGGAGATGTGATGGTGGTGGAAATGGAAAGAATGGGTCTCATAATGCCCAACATAAGGGAAATATTAGATCTGCATCGACATCGACCGAAATTGTGCATCAACTGCGTGTATAGGGATAATAATGAATTATCATGGATCAATATGGTTTTTTCTATGAACCCTAATCATGATTCCTCTATGTAAAACCTAGTCACGAATCCTAGAAAGGATGGTAACAAGGATGTATTAGCTATAAAAAGAGGAGTTAGTAATGGCTCTCGTGTCATTCTAAGTTAAAAAATAGGGGTCAACTTTGGCCAAAAATTCAGGTTTAGATATTTGGTCATCAAAGGTGGCACCCCTATACCTTTGTGGAATCCACTAAGCCCTAACAATACCTCTCATTAAGGAAGATGGTGGCCAAATATTTTCAGCCACGGTTTCTAAGAAAAAAATAGCACCCAAAACAATGTAAGATTTTAATACCCTCGCATAAGACTCCATTGTTGAGGATAGAGAAGGATCTCCTAAAAAAGGTACTTAAGGAGGAGGAGAATCTCTCCTAGCTTGGACTCATATGCATATTTTAAAATTTCTAGCTTAAGCTATCTCAGCTCCATAACTAGATTTCTCAAAGATTGAGAGAAAACATAAAGGGTGAGATTGAGATTTACACCTACGCTAAAGATTATTTCATTGTTGTTTTTGAAACCCCTGAAGAAAGGGGTATAATTTTAGACAAGTATTGGGTTTGGGGTGAACATAGGATCATGATCAAGCCCTAGTATCCAACTTTTGATACTCTAAAAGAATCCTTTGATACCTACCCCGTTTAGGTTTTCTTGTCAGACTCCTATTACAACTCCGGAACAACTCATTCTTTGTTGCTATAGGTAATACTTTAGGATGTTTAAAAAAGAATATGTTAAAACCAATTATCATATTCATATAAATTTTGTTATAATATTGTTAGATATTGACACCTCACAACAACTTCTAGTAGAAATAAATATACAAAATTGTTACTGAGAAAATAAAGAAGCATGTGGTTTTTGGTAGGCTTGGTATACGGTAATATATAAATCCCACACTTGTTGGTAGGCTTGGTTTACGGTAATATATAATTCTAACATATATCAATATCCTTATGTTGTGGGTTGAATATATTTGTTTTTTTGACCTTTCCTTCTTCTCATTTGTTTATTACTCAAATCAAATATACTTATTTAATACATTTTAAAATTACTTCTACGATGGTAACAATCCTTATTCATTCTTACCTTAAAATATAGAAAATAATAATTTATGAAACTTATTTTTGAGATATTTTCGAGATGTTGGGTATACTCAAATAAACTTATAAAATTAAAAATAAGAGGAAATAATAGCCATCGATGATGTACACACATATAATGTATATATATTAGGAGATCTATAATATACAATTAGGAAGGAAAAGAAAAGGCTTAGACGAGGTACACATGGATATAATTTAAACATTTGGAAAAACTCTCCATAATAGCTAGCCAACGAGATTATCAATTATATGGAAACCACACTAGAAATATGGTGGGAGAAAATAGCTTTTATTCGATTAGTTGTTGGAAATAAGGCGTCTCAACCTTGTTTGGTTTATTCAACAAGATTTTCTTACTTGCTTGTTTCGCATTGTCGTACTCTAAAAATATAAATAGGAGTTATCAAAATATTCCCATATGATAATATATCATGGAGGGGATATTTTTAGAGATATTATGACAGATTTTATGACATCTATAAGGGTCAAATATAGGGAGAATACTATGGACGTGAGAGCCTAATTTAATACCGAAATCTTGCTCTTTAATGCTATCCACCTCATGAGAGGTTTGGCACCGGTTTTGTAAAACATAGATGGTTTCTTGTATAACCAGGTCTATAAATTGAAGGCTTGGAGAAGTAATTGGTGTGGTGAGCTTTGTATGTCTTGTAAAGTTGGAATCCTCCTAGAATTGTTTTTGGTGATACTCTCCCGTAAGAAACTTGCTCTACAAGTGTATGTAATCTTGTTATTAGATTTGATATTCATTAAGTGGGCTTTTGGAGTGTGGGGTTTTTTATCCGAAAGGATTTTCCCCACGTATATCTAGTGTTTGTGTTCTTGTTATGAATGTGTTGCTAGAATTTCTATAACTGTTTTATTAATTTTAAAGTTTTACATAATATCTCTCCTCAAGATTAGCGTAGGAAGTTGTTCCACTACTCTTAATTTGCTATCAAGTGGTATCAAAGCCTCATCACCTTTGGTTTTAGTTGTGGGTTGTTGGGTTTTTTGTGCTAATCCGGGTTTGAGTGGGAGCTTGTGCAGAGGATAATTTGTTATCTAGTTGCAAATATTTTTCAAATGGCAAGCACATCTGGGAGGATTGGCGTAGAGAAGTTTTCTAGAAAAAACTTTGAAATGTGGAAGCTGAGGATGGAAGATCTGTTGGTCGATCTAGATCTATGGGATGCGGTTGATGAGAAGGTCCATAGGCCTACGGATCCATTTTTGGCTGCAACATATGATGAAATGGAGAGAAAAGCTAAAGGTCTTATTAGACTATGTCTTGCAGATTCAATCTGATAAATGTCCATGAAGAACCCACTTCGGAAAGATTTGGAAAAATATGGGTTAGATATACCAAGCTAAGTCTCTATTAAATAAGATTTTCTTAAGGAATAAGTTGTATTCCTTAAGAATGGTAGAAGGTGGACAAATATCTAAGCATTTGGAAACATTCAATACATTGGTGACTCAGTTGAGCTCAGTTGGGGTTAAGATGGATGAAGAAGAAATGTGCCAAACTACGTTGGTTTTGTTTCCGCAGACTCATGGGACAGCCTAATCACGGCCATTGGGAGCACTTCACACTCAAGATAGAGGATTTGTTGGTTCTCTACTCTTCAAAGATATGAGAAGGAAGATCTATTTGAACGCTAAAGAGGATTTGAGTGTTTAAGGAACAAAAAAGAACAAGGAAAATATGAGAAAAGCCCATGAAAACTATGATGGTGGTAAGGTGTATTTGGGTGATAATTCTTTCCTTGAAATTATTGGTTGTGGTAGTATTCAGTGAAATTTTCCGATGGTAGAATTATAAGATTTTATGGTGACTTGCATATCCCAGTGAATAGCAATAAATTTATTATTTGTTAGTAAGCTAATAGATGCATGTGTTCATGTATAGTTTTATGAAGTAGGTGTGAAAATGGTTAGAGGTGCTATGGTGATAGCAAGAGGAAGTAGATTGGGTACATTTTTCCAACTTGATGCATGCACGGTTGAGGGAAATAGCACTTCGGATAAAAATAAGATAGTAACTATTTCACTAAAAAGGAGAGGGTTTCCTCCTCTATGGATGGTCATGGCTTTTAGGTACCTAAGGGTGCTCTGTCTACCGAATCAAAATTACTTGCAGAGAAGACCATGTTATGGCACCAAATTCTTGGCCACATTGGAGAGAAGGGCTTAAAAGCCCTAAAAAATAAGAACCTCATTGAGGGGTTGAATGATTGTAATCTAGAGTTTGATTTCTGTGAGCATTGTATTTATGGAAAATAGAACCGCGTTCAGTTTTACTCATCTACTCATAAGTCTTCATGTATCTTGGATCTAATCCATTCGGATGTATTTGGTCCTATTAAGGTTACTTCTATTGCTAAATCAGTTTATTATGTTACTTTCATTGATGATTTTAGTAGGAGAACATGGGTATATTTTTTAAAGAGTAAATCTGAAGTTTTTAGTTGTTTCAAGGAATTTAAGGCTATGGTTGAAACTCAAACTGGGAAGAAAATTAAGTGTTTGAGTTATGATAATGGCGGTGAGTACTGTTCTACAGACTTTGACAAATTTTGTACAGATTGCGGGATTAAAACATGAAAGACAACTTCATATTCTCTAGAGTAGAATGGAGTTGTAGAAAGAATGAATAGAACGTTGATGGAGAAGGCTAGGAGCATGCTTTGATTGGATCTGGTCTAGAAAAGAGGTTTTGGGCTGAAGTTGTTACCACTACTTGTTATTTGATAAATAGATCTCTTACATCAATTCTTGTTGATAAAACACCAATGGAGGTGTGGTCGGGGAAAAATAATTCAATTAGATATCTGATATTTTTTGGCTATGAGGCATATGCACATGTGCCTAACGAGAAGAAAACAAAGTTGGATTCTAAGGATGATCTTCATCGGATATGGCTATGGTGTGAAAGGATACAAGCTTTGGGATCTTATTGCACAAAAATTAATATACTCTAGAATTGTTATTTTTAGAGATATTAAATCTTTCCCCGTGAATTTTCAGCGAGAACAAAAGAAATAAAATGAAGAAAAAAAGGATGGGTTTCAACATCCTTCTACACACGAGAAAGTAAAATCGAGACCCCAAAATAGACAAGAAGTTGAGGAAAGATCACCAAGCTCAGAATCTTCAAAAGAAGAAGAAGAGGAGGACGATGTGGAAGAATCTCCACCTCATATTGTTCAAAAGATACAAGTAAAAGGCTACCACCTTAAAGGTATGGGTATTCTCCCGATGATTAGAAGTGTATATTTGCTTTGAGTACTAACATTGATGTACCGAGATTTGTAAGAGAGGATTTGGGTATGGATGATGAAAAGTCTTGGCAAATAGCCATGGATGGATGAAGAGATGGCAGCCCTTAAAAATAATGATACATGGGACCTTGTGTCATTTCCTGAAGGTCGGAAACCTTTTGGATGTAAATGGGTGTTTAAGAAAAATATTGGTTCAGATGGAAATGTTGAAAAGTATAAGGCACGATTGGTTGCGAAGGGTTACTCTCAAGTTGAGGGTATTGATTTTGGTGAGATATTCTCTCCTCATTGCGAAAATAATATCGATTCAATTTTTATTATCTATTGCAGCAGCTTACGACCTAGAGGTTGAACAAATGGATGTGAAAACTACTTTCCTTCATGGTGATTTGGAGGAAGAAATCTATATGACACAACCAAAGCACTACATGGTGAAAGGTAAAATAAATATGGTTTGTAAGTTAAAGAAATCCCTGTATGGCCTTAAACAAAGTCCTAGGATGTGGTACCATAATTTTGATACATATGTGTTGAGTTTGGGGTTTGTGTGGTCTAAATCTGATCATTGTGTATATTTTAAATCTGATGGTGATTATTTCTTGGTAATTACTTTATATGTTGATGACATGTTGTTTATTGGGAAAGGAAAAGGTTTGATTGCAGAATTGAAATCTCAGCTCTCTATGAAATTTGAAATGAAAGATCTTGGTGCAACAAAACACATACTTGGGATGGAGATTAGAAGAGATCGTGAGAACAGAAAGCTATGGCTTGGCCAGAGTAAGTATGTTTGTTCTATTTTGCAAAGGTTCAACATGCAGGATTGTAAACCACTTTGTGTTCCTATTACTTTGGGAATGAATCTCTCCATTTTACAATGTCCTTCATCCCCATCGAGAGATGGAAGACTTAAGAAAGTTCCTTACTGAGTTCAGTTGGAAGCTTAATGTATGCTATGGTCTGTATAAGACTAGACATTGCCCAAGTAGTGGGAGTTATTTCTCGTTTTATGTCTAATCCTGGAAGAGTGAATTGGGATGCAGTTAAGAGGGTCTTCAAATATTTGTGGGGTACATCAAAGTACTCTATATGTTTTCATGGTAGAGGAGATCAACATTCCCTAGGTATTCATGGTTTTGTGGATTTAGATTGGACCGGTGATGTTGATAGCAGAAGATCCACTAGTGCATATGTGTTTTCTCTTAATGGTGGTGAAATAAGTTGCATGAGGAAGCGACAGGCTGTGGTCTCTTTTTCCACTATTGAGGAAGTGTACACGGAAGCCACTCATGCCTATAAAGAATCCATTTGGCTAAAGCATTTGTGTTCAAATATTGGATTGAAATAGGGTGAAGTTACAATATACTATGACAGTCAGTGTAATCTGCCTTACAAAGAACCCGAATTTTCATGCCAGGACTAAACACATTGATGTTTAGTATCACTTCATGAGAGATATGGTCGAGGATGGCAGGGTGAAGCTGGATAAGGTAGAGACATTTGCGAATGTTACAAATGTATTAACTAATCTCGTGAGCACAATGAAATTTAGGTGGTGTTTCGAGTCTACAGCCTCTTGGCCTCTAGCAAGATTGATCCATGATGGTATCTTTCCTTTCGCTATTACAAGGTATCCAACAAGTGGGAGATTTTCGAAATAAGGTGTCTTAACCTTGTTTGGTTTATTAAGTCAAGATTTTCTTACAATCGTTTTGCATTGTTAGTACTCTTAAAATAGAAATTGAGTTGTCAAAAGATTCCCATATGATAGTATATCATGGAAGGGCTATTTTTAGAGATATTATGATAGATTTTATAACATATATAAGGGTCAAAATAGGGGAGAATATTGTGGACGTGAGAGCCTAAGTTTAGAATGAAATCTTTCTCTTTAATGTTATCCACCTCATCGAGGTTTGGCACATGGTTTTGTAAACCATTGATGGTTTCTTGTATAACTGGAGGTCTATAAATTGAAGGCTTGGAGAAGCACTTGATGTGGTGAGCTTTGCAAGTATACTCCTAGAATTGTTTTTGTGATACTCCCGTAAGAAACTTGCTTGTAAGTGTATGTAATCTTCGTATTAGATTTGAAATAGAATGAGTGGGCTTTTGGAGTGTAGGGTTTTTGTCCGAAAGGATTTCCCCACGTATATCTAGTGTTTGTGTTCTCGTTATGAATGTTTTGCTAGAATTTTTGTAACTATTTTATTAAGTTTAAAGTTTTGCATAATATCTCTCCTCAAGATTAGCGTAGGAAGTGATTCTTTACTCTTAAATAGTATTTTGACCGCAAAAGCTTCATGACCATAGCTAGTAGGAAAAGGAGACTAATAACGTACATTCCCACATCATACTTAAATCAAATCAAGAGCATTTGAGGGAGATGGCAATGAAATTAGAATTTGAATATGTTCTTTGGAAAGAATTTTGTCATATTATTCATGATTTTATTAGTAATAATTTTAGGGGTGATGGTTTCAGAGTGAACAGATGTCATTGCACCAACCACGACGACTATAGACCAGGACTTCTATTGTTGCACAATTCGCCCTGTCCTAAAGGTTTTGGCACCCGTGGTAGGTCCACGCTTAATTAATTACCCTATTTTTTTCTACGAGAATAAAGTGTGCAACTATCTTTCTCATTCTCGTACCATGTGATGAGAGGAGAGGAGAGACATACACTTGATATGAAATAAATAAGATCCATATATTATTTGAGAGCCTAAAAATAAAGAAGATCCATGCATTGTGATTGTTTGAGTTATTTGTGTAGTTTTCAAATTATTAAGTAAATGTATTTGTGCCTTAAAAATTCCTATTGAGAAGAAAATGACTATTAGAGGATGCTAAGTATAATATTAGTGAGTGAGTTTTATTAATGTACTTGTTAAATTGATTAAATTATACAACATATATACTTATATACTAGTATATTTATCTTATATGAATTTATGTAAAAGATGTTGAGAGATGTCATTCTCAAATCATTTATATTATATTTGTGACATAATTGGAATAGGTGCCTTGAGAATGATGTCTCTTAAATTTTTCACATAAATTTATTTAAGATAGGTATGTTTGTAACATCCAAGGGTACTACGACTGACCGTAACTAACATACAGCAATTGACGTGGCGCATACCTGTTCGTATCCGTGATGCTCAAACCAAACGGAGTCAAACTATAGTCCGTCAGAGGCCAATTCTGTCATCCCTATTTTCCACGTTGTCGTGGGACACAAAGTGCATTATCACCGGGTGTGCTGGTATAATGTCAGGGTCTGCTGATTTGTCTGAAATGGCACCCAGTGTTCTCCTCATTATTTTTTAAATTATGTGGATCACGTGGGAATCCAACACTGTCACGGTTTTTTTGTTCCTCACCTCGTAAAAAATTGTTTGCCCTTTATTTTTGCCTCCCGTTCCTACTGCATTCACTATTTGAAAGCCTCCATAACACGATAATCGATTACCAGGGTTGCCTCCATAGCCAGAAAACTCCCACGAAAATCTTCATAAGTTTTCGGTATGTTTCATTTCTGTTTTTATTATCCTTTTCTGTTCTATTTTCGGAATGGGTTTTAGTTTAGAAAACAATTTTTTGTTTGATTGTCTTTATTTAAGGTTTCATGCAATAGTTTTCTACTGTAAATGTTTGTGAAAGTTTTCCTTGTTCCTCTATTTCCTCCATGGTTTTAATCAATCAATTGTATGTACTACCGGAATGGGCAGATCTTTGTATTGCAATGTCATTGGGGAGTATGTGCAAGATGTGTTTCAATTTGTTATAGCTCAAACTTCTTAATGGATGTATAAATACCTTTCAATGTAGGATCGTGTGTGTGTGTGTGTGTGTCTTGTGTGTCTTGTGCTCTGATTTTCCAATAATGTTCTCAAACATGTGAACTCTTGTAGCATAAGAATTTGATTCCTGAATGGCATCCTTCATGTCTCTTCTAATGCTCTTCTTCGCATCCCTGAATACTAAATTTTGTAAACCCTAGTATATAGAAATCAAAGAAACAATCAGAAGTTTAATTAGGACAAACACTTTTATTTGTAAGAAACCACTCATCCAATTCAATTGAAGTTGAGGGTAAAATATTTACACTCCTTTTTGTTATATTAGCCCACTATACAGTAACACTGAGCATAGTTACTTATATTTTTGTAGTCATAGGGCATTTACAAAACAAACTCAAATTTATGTTGGGCATAAATACACAATTTTTTTAGCAAGAGCATGAATACGAAAAACATATAAAAGTCACACCAGCTGAGCCCATCAAAACCTAAATGCAGTGTAGGAGGGAGCACAATCCTCTAATTTTCCCCACTGTATACAGATATTAGGCATAACAACAAGAGATAAACCAATCAAATGATAATTCAAACTACTTTTAAATAAACATGCTTTAATTTTGATATAGCTTATAGATTCTTTTACAGAACATTATTAGTCTTTCACAATTAAAATTATAAAATATATTTAACTGTGTATAATCATAGAACTTCACCTGCATAATATCTAATATAAAAATAAAAACTTGATACAAGTTTAATAAGAAAAATATTTTGGGTCCACAAATTGGTCAATTGTTGTGGATGCACATTTTCTTATTTTTTGGTTTGAGATCACCTAAAATCACTCATATTTTCCATTTGAATATATTTATAATATATTTTTAGTTTTAATTGCATGGGCTAGTTACTTTCATCTACATCCATTTTGAAAGATTCTGTGCTTCATCATGCTTAGTATTTATTTGGCTTGGTAAATTCTTTATGTATTAAATTACAATAGTTGTTACACTATTGGTTGGTTAATGAGCAATATCCCCTTAGAGCTCTTCAATCTTCATGTTGTTTTTTTCTTTTGGTAAGATGATCATACTATATCCATGGTGCCATTTGAAATTTAATCCTATATTTTTCTCAGACTCTTTATGGCCCAATTTATGTGTCGTTGTAGTAGGATATTGAAGTGTAGCAATTCGTAGACCCCTAGAATATGCTCTAATCCTGCATGTATTGACTAATTATCATAGATCTGATCCGAAATCTGTCATTTGCAGTAAGACCATAACCATCTCGATCAAACTTCTTCATGTATTTCATAGCACCAAAGATAGATGACCATACATATTTTTTAAATCACATGGACCATCAACTATAAATTTAGGGCTTGTATTGTGTTGAATCAATATAGTTGTATGAAATTACAATAATAATTATACGCTTTCCACCAAGTTGCAATATATAGTTCTTATATTGAACTAAAAATATGCGTAATAATTCTAGGATTATTTATTTCTTGGCCATGCCTATATTATATATCTCATTAATGGAAGAATTTCAACTTTCCTTTGAGAAAAAAATGGCATTCCATCATAGAATATTCGCACTAAGGCTACTACCAATGCCTGTGTATGTAAATAAAAATTTCCAAAAATTAGAATGGATGCAAAATGCCTCTGACCACATCTATTAGATTGAAAGGAATAATTTAATTTTTATGTTTCAAATTATATTTTTCCATCAAAGACCATGATATTCTAAGGGCATAGCCCTTCTCTTGCAATATATTCTTCAAGTATCCCACGACCATTGTTCCAATCATTGCCCCAACCTTGGATATCAAGACAAATAAAGAAAACGTGTAAAATTTAATAAGAAATTCATCAATAATTTTTAAAAAAATTTCAAATATATCTAAGGAACAAACCCATAAAATTCTCTAGGGTAATACGATATACCTCAAATGGTTACCTCCAATTCACTTATAATGCTACTCGAGGAGGTGATGAATATCCATTCTACAAAAATATGACCGATGTCACTTTTATTTGTTTTTTGCCTATAAAATGCCAATTATGTACTATTAATATTCTCTTTTGGTTTTGAAATATGAAAGTCATCTATAATGTTTAAATAACCTATCCAAGTCATGCTTGAGAGGATAAATCCCCCATAGGATTAGATATAATTTTTAACAGAGAAAAATATTGTTTTCATTGTGATTTTCTCTCTTAATCAATTAAACGTATTTATCTATTCTATAAAATATGAAAGAAATCATAATCTTAGCATTAATTATTGTCGAGGCGATTATAATATATGGAGCTAATTTCTAGGAATTTGGGAACATAATAAATAAAAATAAAGCATTTTTTAGATTTTGACCAAAACTTACAAACAAGTTTTACAACACTTACCTTAAAATATTTCAACCAAAATAGGAAAATATAATTGGAAAAGTTCCATTTTCCCACATTTTTTATGTTACAATTAGTGCAGGAATAAATCTAACCATTTCATTTAAGTTTCTAGTATTCTAGTATTGTACAATTATATCATAGCCTATATGAAAATTATATTACCATTGTCCATCCTAGTAATTCTTAGAATTTTGGAGAAATATGCTATTCTCATTGTACACTTTGTTTTCTACAGTGAGAAATAAAGAGGTGTTTGTTTCTCTTGAGTATGACTATAGCACCTAGTTCATTCTTCTCCATTTGTCATTGCTCTTGAATTCTAATAACGTATCTAGGTCTAATTATGTTCCTTCTCACCGTCCACCAATAGGACAATGATAATACAATTTTTGTAATTGGTACAAATACTCTAGATTGAACTTCAGGGTTTATATTAATTTCACTTAGATTCACTTAGTAGAATTTGATAAATCAGGCTAAGAAAATCCTTATTTAGGTCTAATCAAGTGTATTTCATGGAGAAGTTGGCGGTTCACACACTTGTCAACTCCATGAACAACTTTCATTGCTTGAAAATGTCATCCTCATCAAATTCCTTGTCTTAAGCCATTAATTGTATTATAATTATCTCTAATTTCTACTTACCGTGTCTTCTATGTCTATGTGCAGTCTTATAGAATTTTTGTCTTCAAGATTTCCCTTTTTCAACACCGTATAAAAGTTTAAATTTGTGGCCAAATATGTAACACTTGGTCTAGGTCATGCTCTATTATGTAATTTAGGTTCAAATTCAAATTCAACCAACCTTTCCAAAGATCCATCCATAAAAAAATTCAAAGTTTATTTTTGTAGATATCATAGTTGTTAATTCTCAATAAACATATAAGAAAAAGGTAGCTACACCGAGCCAATATGAAATCCACTAGCTGAAAAAGCTATCCATTTAAAAAAATGTAACTCTGGGAGACTCATTCGCATCTGCTACACATATTACACCAATAATATGTTTTTCTATTTCAGATTTATGATGGATGACCTAGAAGGAGTCTTAGAAGAAATAAAGTCAAAGGGCATTGTAAGCAATATCAATTTTTTGGCAATATTAATTTCATAGATTGATTCAATTTTTTGTCTACCATTGATTTTTTTTTCAATTTTTATAGGAGAAATAAATTGGTAGGCAATCATCATTGTGTATGTGCCCTTAGTTTCAAGTCTTCATCGGCATAAAAAGGTCGTAACAAGCTATAAGAAGTTTCATCCATCGGTGGGGTGGGATTCACATTAGTTCCGGACATGTAATGCTATTGTGGAACTTTTTCAACACTCATTCACCTCCCCATCACTATATTGCCCATTCTTTCCCTGATGAAACAAGTTATAACTTGTCATCCTTGTCTCAAAACCATGTTCTATCGAGATCACTATTTGTAGGTATCATAATATTTTATCCAGATAGGTCTTAATCCTTCACCTTCAAACAAGATTAATTAACTTCTAAACTCAATATCTTACAAAAATGTTTTATATAATGTTTTTAATGTGTCTAAAAACTACTTACGTTTTCCTACATTGATAATTTTAGGATATGCAATGCTCTATGGTGCCACCATTAATTTAGAACATCCCATAAGGGAATGTGGGTAGGAATTTAATTATTTCCCAAACACAAGTAATAGGAGAGTTGGAAACATAAGTAAGCTTCAGCAAAACTCTTTATTTGTATTTGTTGTATATTTGTTTTTGGTTGTCATGTATTTGATGACCACTTTGGTAGGATGTGGAAGAGCCAAACAAGGCTGAGGAGGGTGGTAATATTTGTCAAGACAATGAAAAGGATGAGGAATACATTTATAATCTTGCTAATGATGTTAACATTGACATGGATGATGAAGATGATGTTAATTGGCTTCAAGATTCCTCACTTTCTAATCCCAGGAGGAGATAAAAAAACCGGTAAGCAAACTTTGATATTTTCAAGGATGGTTGTGTATTCTAGTTGATTTAATAATATTTGTAAGGATTATAACCACGTGATTCCTCCTTTGATGATAGGTAGTTGATGAGTACAAGATTTTTGACATGGGTATTTGTAAACGAGATACACACAATTATTTTCTTCACCCATGCACCACATTTTCTGATGATGGTAGCCATCCATTTGGGTCACTAGAAAGGCTCAAAACTCACGGCATAAGATTCATGGTAGACGCCTATTCCGAGGAGACCTCCATGTCAGCCATGTAGTAGGAAAAGAAAGCCAAGAGTAAGGGCCTACACATTGAAGAAAACACAACAAAGGTCAATAAACCAGCTTATAAAAATCAAAGTTTTAGCAGAGGTATAAACTATAAAAAGCAACATGGATGGCCAAAGAAAATGTCTCAGAAGTTTCTAAACTAAGTAAGAAATCTTAAAGGATATCAATCAATAGATGTGTGCATATGATTCACCTCAAAATATTTTCCAAAGAAGGGAATTATCAATAAAGAGGCGAGCATATTACCGGAAAATGGAGGAAGAAAGGAGGAGGGTGGAAGGAGGTGGTATAGGAAACTATGAACATCAAGTGAGATGAAAATTTTGAATTTTTACATGTCCTAAATATGAAATGTAAGGTTTTTTTAATTAATAACTTAATTTTATCCATAGAAGGCCTCATCGAAACTGATATACCCGATCTAGACACCAATTGTAGTGAGAACAACAACATAACATTGAAGGATTACTTTTCACGAGAAAGGGAATATGGTTTTTGTGGGGAAAATAAAAATAAAATTATGGATGAGATGCTTCAAGTAAGTAATCTTAATTAATTTTCCCAAGCATACTACTAATTTATTTCTAATTAGCACTTACATAGGTTTTATATAGGTTATCTTTACTATGTAGGATAATGTTATGCATGAAGCACCACAACAAGTGGTTGTTGTAGAGTTTATTGATGACGATGGAAGTGATGGTGATGCATCGGTGTGTAATAACGATTATTATTCTCAATCCACATCGGAATATGATTTTCATGTTGGTGACAATGTTATGTTTAATGGCTTCCAAAGAATGCATTGTCTCTACCAAGCATGGATACATTTTCGGGTGATCCAACCCCAAAGAAAATTTGTGTTGTGACCATTCGTAGAGGGCTGATTACCGAAATTATCGAGAGAGGCTTCCTTTAGGAAGACTAAGAAATATACGCTACAAATACATATAAATAAATATACATTCTAGTTCATGGAGTATATGAGCATAGATTCCTCTCCAACAAATATACGCGACTCATCTAATTATTTTATATCTAGCTTCATATTTCGTAAACGCTTGTGTATTTTCATTTGATTATGTTATATATCTTGTAATTTCCTTTTAGGATTAGGATGAAGAAGAGGTGACATCGAAAGTGGTTTGACTTATATCTTGGAGGTATGAGGTACTTTGTATATTGCAAAGGAAAACATACTTTATTGATGTATGTGTCATACTTTTATCATTTTACCACTTTACTGACATTGAAAATTTTAAAATGCAAATGTCTTCATGGGATATCAAGGAATGTCAAGTCTCATTGCTTAGTCAAATTCATTTTTTTCTCCTTCATAAGGAATTTCATTTCCATAGCTTGAGCATGGATATTATAATATGTAGTTGGGCATTGTATTTTTGATATAAAACGTGACATCATATTTTTTATTATATGTAATGATACAAATTAGTCACATATGATGGTTTAATATATACTTGTGTAATGATAACTTGTACTTGATGTTCCCATGTATGTGCTTCATTTACATAGTGTATTCCTAACAATTATTTTATTTATGCACATTGTAAGTAATGTTGCGGTGTTCAATCCCTTACAATTAATGAGGTTGCCTTACACTTTTGATGATTACATGATGCTTAGATGTTGACATGTATGTGTTTTTCATGATGCAATCTATGAGATGTTATGAAGCCATGTAATGGTTTCCACATGCAATCACTTATGTTGACATATTTAAGTTTTTATTTATTACATATTACAAATTTACAGTGATCGTGTTCACATGTTCCTTTTTTGTAATAATATATCATGGGGAATGGTACATCATGTGACTAGTTTTTGTTTCATCGACACCTCTCAATTTTTGTCTTTGTGTATTTAGGAAGCTCACTCTTCACTTCAAATGATCAACAATTTCTACTTTCCATTTGTCGAGAAAAAGAAGAGGTTGGTTGAAGAGGTTGGCCACAAGTCCACAAACCCAACGATGAATGATGGAGGAGGTAGGGAGTCATTATTTTGTGTCTTATTCTTCTACATGTTGTACATAGATTATTATAATTTGATTGTATGGATTATGCAATAGTTCACCGTCTCATATTTCACTTTTCATTTTATATTTTCAAGGATGATTATGGATGGTTATGATAAGGAAATTGGTGAAAGAATGTGTGAAATGGAAGATATTCTTGTGAAGATGAGATTTGATCACAATGTGCCACAGGAGGAACATCTTTCTTTGAGACTCTCATTAGCACATTTACAAATTGCGTCACTCACTAGGGAGAAGGATTTTTGTCCAACATTGTTGAAATTACAAGGAAAACTAGTGATAGATTGGAAAGTGTCATAACTGAGAAGAAAAATGTCTTGGAGACTCTCACTATGTAGAACAATGAGTTACAAAATAAAATTTGTGTAATTAGGGGTGAGAAATTGGAACTTGAAAGAAGTATGTTTCCCTAGTGTACACAAAAGCACTCCGTGACTGTAGGGAAGACATAGTGAAGGCCCTAAATGTTAGGTACAATGGCATGAGTGATGTCTATGAAGAAGAGTTGCAGCAACATTGAACACGAGTTTGAAAGCTAGGGGGCAAGTTTGATGGCTAAGTATGGGTGGATGTGGCATTTTTGATAGGACACACCATGTTTAGTTGGTTGAAATGAAACCAAAAATGTAAATAATAATAATAGGACACACCATGTTTATATTGATGGATCATAATAAAGTATATATGATTTTATGAAAGCATGTAATATAAAACGTAACACAATTTTCTATACTTCTATGTGTTTGCTTCTATTTTCAATAAAAATAAAGTGGTGAATAAATGTTTGTTGTATTTATGTGTTTTCTTCTATTTTCTAGTTACTAAACTTTCCTTAATATGGGTTACTTGATTGTCGAAAGACAAAAAAGTATAAAATAATTAGAACAGAAGGTCATAAGACCTTTAAAAACATATTTGGTCAAGGGTTGGATTCCACAACATTTCTTTCAAGATTTACAAGGAATTTGTTTTGTTTTTCCATTGTTGGCACTAGTTATGTTTAAATCATCTAATAGAAAAATAATTTTACCATGCCATGCAAATATGGGAATTGAAGGAATTTTTAATCAATATGATTGAGTGAGAGCTTCTAATCATCATGATCAAAGTAATAATTTTAATTGGGAGTTTGGAAGATATTTTTATGCATGTTTTTATTGTTTTCTTCATTGTCTGCTATGATTTTGTTTAAGAAATCTACAAAAACAAAGAGCTAAGAGTTTTAAATTCATGTATTTTGTACCAAATGAGCTATTGTAAAGTATGGTATGTGTAGGCTAGACCATGTTAAGCTCAAATAAATTTTACCAAGATTTTAAATATGAAACCCACCTTCGTGATCAAATTTCTTAATTACTATCCAAAACTAGGGCATGTTGGTTCTCGTGTTTTCACGGTCTAATTTCCTAATTATTCAAAAAAAATTATTCTTAAGTGGTCACCTAGAAATTCCCCAACGTGTAGAAGTTAATTCATCTAGTTTGTGTCATATTCACAAAGATTTAATATGCCAGGATATGGAAGAACAATGTTTCTCGATAAAAACCGGCAATCTTTGGCAAGTCTTTTGGAAGTATTCACGTCCTTTAATCCCAAATGATTATGGTTATAATTTTTAATGTTTGAGTTGAATCGAAAGCAACCCTTTATTAGAAAGATCTTATATGATCTCTAAGGATCCATCGAATGTTTTGAACAGCAAATCTCTTCCTTCCTCATGCTATATTCTTAATCTCCCAACTTAGGCTATATATATATATATATATATATATATATATATATATATATATATATATATATATATATATATATATATATATTAAAGTGGAGAAAATAGAGAATTGGTAGTATTTAGCATATGTGAAGTTCAAATTTACAATGAATTAGATCAACCACATCCCCATGAAGACAAGATAAAACTTGATCACTCTTTAACACTACATTACCTACATATAGCTCCCTAAGGTGACTAAAATTATACTATATTAGGTCAAGATAGTGGATTTTGCATAAATAGCATAACTACTCATGACATGTACTAGATAACATCACCATTGGCTCTTCTCAAAGAAAAGAATGACGATCAAGTCAGTAGTAGGAAGCACTAAGATATCTTTAGGAAGGAATCATAAATCTATGAAAGAGTGAAGAGTTGAATATTGATACACCAATGAATTATCACAAATTGTTGTTCACCCAATTTTCCATCTCTTTTTACTAGTGAATCAACTATTGATATTTTATTCTATCAATGTGTTGGGGACAAGGATTTTAAATGATGTATGTAAGATTTGATTAATTGTAATTGGGTGTATTTTTATTTAGGTTGGAACAAGGAACATGAATGGAAATGAGTCTTGTCGTAATAACTAAATATTTGATTTAATATCTCTTAAACGTTCAGAATGAAAATAGAAAAAGAATAAAATAATTAGAATAGATGGTTGGACCTATAAAACCATATATGTTGAAGGATTGAATTCCCAAGTTCTTCTTTGAAGAGTTAAAAGAAAATTGCAATAAGTAATTCTTTCCATTGTTTCCAATAAATATGTTTAAAAATTAAAGCATATTGAATCCTTTTCTTAGATTTTAACATTCATTTGAGGTTGTCTCTGAGAGAGATTGTGAACACATTTTTTCGAATAGTTTTATTTTGGAAAAATAGATCAAAAATGAGGGTTAATGCTAGTATCTATTTAGGTTTCAGATCTTGCATTGAGAAATCTACCTTCCTTGATCTACATGATCTAAAATACTAATCCCATTTTCTTTGAACTAGATCTTCCATGCATAAATTTGTTTAATAATCTAACAATTGAGGAAAAATTTATAAAATTTATCAATATTGAGACCATATCGTATTCTACTTCCACTTTTTTTGTCCTATCCATTATCTATGACTCTTTTCTTGTTTCTCCTTCCTCTTATTCCTAATATAACATTTTTCGTATTCTTTTCTTCAAGGTGTGTACGCTAGCCATACGATGTGTCATTATCAATGAGAGAAATAAATTGGGATATACATTTATTGTTATAATATACCTTTCTAGAGATAATATAGATCCATGGACTTATTATTAGCATTTTCTATGGATTATCACATAAAGTCTTGCTCACTTAAGGTTTCATCTCTGTAGTTTACTAGTGAATCAACTATTAATCTTTTGTTTTATCAATGTGGTTGGAACATATATTGGGAATGATGTATGTAATATTTGATTAGGTTTCTTTTGTGGTGTTTTTTTATATCGTAGTTTCTAATGAACATGGGTTTTTATTTAAATTGTGTTCTTAGTTCTAAAATCGGTTTGAACAATGAAATGTTTGTGTCACTAGATTATATAAGATTACCCAACATAAAATAATTTCAAGGGAAAGTTTGTAAATATATATTTTTGATATCTTTTACTGAATGATGACATCAATAATTGAGAAATTCCTCCCCAATCTCTTCAAGGTATTTAGTGTGTCACTAGTTTCCTTCTTGTTTGTGGTCATTGTTCCATCGATACAAGTATTTGTAGTTTTGTTTCCATTCTTCTTTTTTCTTCTAATTCTTTCAACAATATGTTTAGCCTTCATTTCACGACATGTATTAAGGATGCAAAGCATATAAATACCATGATGTAAGTGAATTAATCATACCGTTTGAATGATCTTACAATGAGAAAGATATCTCCAAGGAGATTTGAAGAAAACTTTCTTTTGTGTGTACACAAGTGGTAGATTATTTGTATTTTTGAGCATTCTATGATTAATAATTTTGTGCAAATTATTTAGATGATATGTATGAAATGAAAGAGAATTTATTTTGAGGATTTCTATTACTATTTGAGAATTTACACAAAGTGATGGCATGCGGTTGTATGCTTGAAAGATATTTAAATTTTTTTGAAAATCCATCTTGTGACCTTATAAGGTCCTTTAATAAATGTAGATGCGGGATGCTTTATATAATGGTTGATGGAAATAATTAATATGTGAGAAATTAGAGATTCCCAGACCCATTTTATGAACATAAGAGTATACAAGATAAGTTGGTAGTTTCTCACCATTGAGCCAATTGTTATTAGACAAGGTTCTTTATTTCGAGTGGCGAGAGAAGAATATATGTTATTATTTCTCGAGTTAGGTGAGGTAGTGAAATCCTCCCGATAATTAAATTTCATGGAAAAGGACAAAAAGATCCTACAATTGAAGTTTCAGGATTTTAAGGGACATTTATTGATATAGAGAGAAAATTACACCTTCCTAGGATCGCTTGGAAACCCTTTCAAGGGTTTATAAAAACAAGTGTATAAAGCATGTCTTAAACATAAAAAAGTGGCTCTGTGATATTTGAGTAACATTAGGGAGTTTTAATTAGAAATTATTAAGTTTTGGAGAGATTTGGGACACTTCAAAATGATGAAAAAACATGACATTTTTAATGCTAACTCCGTAGGTGATCATTTAGCCAACAAGAACCAATAAAATTGTTACTTTGCACAAAGAATCTTAAGGATCTGGAGATAGATGAAGGATCTTATTAAGAGTACCTAAAAGTACCTAGTAAACAAGTAATGAGATTCTAGAGGTGCCATTGCATCATAAATTCACTTACATACATCATACATACTTGCTTTTTCTTTATAGAAATATTTACAAGAAGGTTGGAACTTGGTTGAAGGGTTTTCAATATCCAACTACTATCTAACCTACAATGGAAAAATTAAGATGCATTATATCCATAATTTCTATCTCTATCATGTTTGGTTTCCCTATTTAGACCCTCATTCCACGTTTTTCATTTGTGATTCTTAGATTGATTTGGAAACAAGGATTTTTTGTGACATTATACGTTGTCTTCTTCGATTCATCGATTATATGAAGTGATTTTATCTCTGGAAGGGTGTTTCCTTGACCATCTTGCACTTGTTGGAAAGGTTGATTTGTTGGGTGTTGCATCCCAAGTGTATTTGATAATTCCCTAATCTTTACCTTGTTGTAAACATCTTCCATACACTTATCCAAGAAAAATATTGTCCCACTATTGTTTGTTTTATTACAAGACATTTCTCAAATAATTCACAAGATCTCTTTCTACATGCTTCTAGTTCATCCTCTATCCCCTCAACCATGATATATTAATACAAGACAAACATCATGTTACAAATACCCTCACAATTAAAATGGAAAATTATTACTAGTGGAATGATGACTTACATTTTGAACCATATGTACATCCGACGAGTCTCCAATATCCATTTGAGCTTCACTTTCATCTGCATTTTCCAGTCCATTTTCTATGCCCTACATTATTAAAATAAAGGATGTTATATTCCAGTAATAATGATCATAGTATAAATGAAACTACTTGTGACTATAATTATGCCTTACATTATAAGCATTCGGTGAGCCTCTCATTATCCATTACATCATAGGATTAATTTTCATTTGTCAAAACACTATGCAAATCCCGTGTATTGAAAAAAAATCAATTATAAATTCGCATCTAAATTTTTATCATTGATGGAGTAGCTAAAAACATCCCATGTTTCATGAATGTCATTGACTCCTCATCTCTCTCACATCATTCCCACCTTAATTACATGTGTAGGATTGGAATGACAATTGACAACTACACATTAACATTAGTGGTATTGCATTATAAACCTGATAATACAATGTATCCTATTTTTAGCTTTCCACACATGTAATAAATGTGAAAGGTTACATGATAGTCTCAGTAATTTACAAATCCTTTACCCATGAGATATTTTAAATTTTTTTAAATTTAAAATTCTTGTAAAAATTACTTGTCTTTTCTCATTTGTAGCCACAAGTAGTATATGTAAACACTTTTTCTTAGTTAGTGTACTAAAAATCCATCATTTGATGTGTAGAAGTGTGAATTGTACACAAAAATGGGTTTTTAGATGTGAATGATATGATTTTATGGCTGCATTGGTTTCTTTCCCGACATGTTTTAGGGTATGACAACACCTCGACCACATTGCAGACCCTATGGAGCCAATGCTCCTCTCAATATTAAAATTTTTTGGGTTACGTGCAATGATGCTTCTATATATGAACTTTATGGCTTCCCTATTATCCATATCTTTTTGAAAATTACTTCGATCTAATACATAGAATAAATGGAATGGCTACATCGACAATAATTAAAATCAGCAACACTATATTTTTCTCACACTCATTTTTTTATTGATTCACTATTTCATTACACTCCGTTTTATAGGAGATGTAGAATAAAAATCCTCACAACAACCTTTGTCGCATATACAACCATACACTCGTATGGTTTCAACCTCTCTAAAGAATATAATAATAAAACAATATTAATTGTTTTATTATTCTAACTTACTAACTTACCACATACTAACCACATTTTACATTTACTATTTACATTTACATAGTAAATACACTTTCACTAATTTACCATAATAATAATTACACGTAATTATTATTCACCCATACATGCAAATGGAGCACTAAGATATATTTTCTAACGTCCCCCCTTTAGTGCGAACATGGGGAAAACTTGTCTTTGTACTTGCACTTACATTCATGATCTAATGATTTTACAGGATGATCATAAACCTAATAGATAGTTTTTCATAGGGTAGACCATAAACTGAAAATGATGGTTTTACAACTGGTTTACCAAAAACCAAAAGGTTGATGGTTTTGAATAGGGTTTACAAACAACCAAAAATGGTGGTTTTTCAAGTGGTGTACCACAAACCAAAAATGAAGGTTTTCAAGTGGTTTACCTACAACCACATCATGATGTGTCAAATACAATTATCAGCTCTCATCACATTTCACTTGCATGGAAAAACATAGGAAATATAGTTGCTCACATATAGAAAATACCATAAATGTAGAAAACTAGAAATGGAACATTGAGATCATGTTCCCCCTCAATGTAAAATTTACTTTATTCTGAAAACCACAATAGGAACACTGCAACCAAATGCTCTACCAGACACACAAAGAAACAATAGGAACACATTTTATAAAAGAACAACCGCCATAGCTGATACATCCCCGATGTTGGTGATTGATGAGAGGTTGTTGAATGACCTCCAACCTCATGCGACTCCTTCCTCCAATAAATTCAATTATTATAGAAATTATTCATAATTATAGTCAAGTTCATCTGTTATTTCTTCATCTTCATCATCAATAGGAGCTTTAACTTCGTCTATTTCTCTAAGAAGAAATATCAATTTATTTATATGACTTAACATTGTGACTTCTTCATTCATTTTCAATTTGACTAATTGCAAATTTAGAGAGAATTTTGCATTATTCGCTTTAGCCCCAAAAGTTTTGTTTAGTAAATCCCATATTTCTATAGAATATTTTTTTAAATCTACATGATGTAATTCAGAATTTGAAAGACCAAGTCCAATTATTGCTTTGGCTTTGTCATCTCTAGTTTCCCATTCTACAATTTTGCTTACATTTGTAGGTGCTTTTTTTTCTTTTCCATCTACTATCCTCCATAGGTTTTTATTCATTAACTGCATCTAGATTTTTACTCTCCATGTATGGAAGTTCAGCCCATTAAATTTATCTAATGGTGTATCCATTTTACTGAATCTAAATATCCATAAAAAAAAATTGAATGTAGATTTGAATTACCTTTGATTCTCTGATTTCTTCAAAAAATAGTAGTGATCAATGTGTTGTATAGTAAATTACACGTTTCTCCCAAACAATAAATTGGGTTTGGCTGAAATTTCTTTTGTAGCTTCCTGTATAGCAGATCATTCCATGTGAAAAATTGTGGAGAAACCTAGATCGTGAAACAAAAGTGACGAGATATTCTTCAAGATAGATTTAACCTACTCTCATACCAAATGTAAAAGTTATTCGGTCTAATACGCGGAATACATGAAATAGCTACACATACAATAATTAAAATCAGCAACACTATATTATTCTCACACTCATTTTTTTATTGATTCACTATTTCATTACACTCCATTATATAGGATATGTATAATAACAATCCTCACAACAACCTTTGTTTGCATATACAACCATACACCCGTATGGTTTCAACCTCTCACCAATATAATAATAAAACAATACTAATTGTTTTATTATTCTAACTTACTAACTTACCACATACTAACCACATTTTACATTTACTATTTAAATTTACATAGTAAATGTACTTTCACTAATATACCATAATAATAATTACACAAGTAATTATTATTCACCCATACATACAAATGGAGCACTAAGATATATTTCCTAACATCTTCATCAATACATTTGTGGATAATGTATCCAAACTCACTGAACATCTCTCACCTCACATCCTTTTCTCTTACTCTGGCTCTAAAATTCTTCAACAATGCACGTCATACATGCCATCTCCATAATTACACCTCACACTCAAACGTTTCCTGCATAGGAAAAGCTAGTCCAAATTCGCAACATAACCATTAGAATTTTGTTGTTCATATGCAACATAAAAACACCTACCTTATTTATTTGATCTTTGCACCCATGTCATCTACCATGAAGGAATTTATTTTCCATTCAATATTTTTCAAGTGTACTCTTTGCCGAAGTAACTACATCCATTGGGTGATGTCACTAGCACACGACCTAGACATAATTACCCATGCCACATGAATCCCTTGGTGTTTGGAATCAAATACCAGAACATACAACAATTGAAACTACATGAAAATATATTACAAAATTCAAATTTTATGTTAAAAATGAAGATCCTCAACAAGTAGTATTGTTAGTATTCAAATCTTACCTTCATTCCATTCATTCCAAATGTTGAATCTATGGCCACTAAACTATCATTTCCATATCTCAACAACGAATCCAACTAAAGTGGGAGTTTTATGCCCAATATTAATTAGATTTTCCCATCCTAATTAGTACCTTCATTATTATATTCCTGATAGAAGAAACACTTCACTAGATTTTCTAGAGTCACTCCCGAACACTTTCTAGATAATTGGGGTTGAATACATATTACTTGCTCATTAAAACCACATTCTTTTTTAAAATATGTCATCCATACTTAGTAAGTCATCTCATTCTAGCTCACAATGCTTAAGGTGGATAGCATCAAAAGACATTCCTAAAAAAATAAACTAATGCATCCACTCATTAAGTTGTGGGTTAATAATAGGGGAAAATAACATTTGTTCCCTTTAAAATGTTCATATTCCTGACCATGGAAATGATTTCCTCCACTATCAACATGTTCTACATGATTTTAGGTGAGTAATATATGATTGGGTATATTGACCTTTCTCCTAGTGCTAAAATGACATTGACATTCACATCTAATATGATTTCAGCCATGTCGGGTTCCTTTTCCTTTCTTCGGCAATAAGAACATGTCTTGTGGCAAGGGGATTAATTTTCCAGTAGTCCTCAGGCCCATACGAACACCAATATCTACATATAAATATGAAACTTATTAGCACACTCACACTAAAACATGAAATAAAAAATCATCCATGTACTCAATATTTAAAATGAGAACCCACACACATCACATATTCCAAATTGTTATTGATTCTTTTCTTTTTTTTGGAATATGTGATGGGATTTTTTTCTGATGGGAAATAAGAAATTTGTTTGGGTAAAAATTTCTATTTTTTCTCCTCACAAAATCCTCCACTCTATCAAATCTTGATCCATGCAACCCACATATCATCTATGTTGATTTCAGGAATTTTTTTCCAATGTAAATCGTTGCATGTAAATAAAACCTTGGTTTGCTAGTTCTCAATTTGGCTATGTAGAATGGTATCCCACATGCTTACTCATACATGCTAGAAAAAAGTATCATTACATTAGTAAAAATTATAATCAAATATGGTGTAATGCATCCAACCTTAGTAATCTTAAATTCAATTTAGAGCATCTATGAACAACAAAAACGTTGAAACTATTTTGATAAGAAACATCAGATACATGCATTACTCATAAATTCAATGTAGATACATATGAATGATAATGATGAGTTAGCTGATACTGCTGAATGTAAAGATCATGCACAATAAAACCAACCTTGAAACCACTGAAACTAGACATCTATGAACAAAAAAACCACTGAAATTGTGATTGTTGTATATGTAAAACCAGACATGGCAACAAGGTAAAAGTTGACAGTAGGAAAAGTAGGGTTTCATTTTATAGTAGGAAAAACAAGGTAAAAGTTGACAATATGCAATGCACAAGGTATGTGTGAGTATAAAGCTTGAATATAGTTTACAACCCTGTAGCAGTCAAGAGGAAAAACTTACAAGACTAAACTTGCCATTACAGTTGAGGAAGTGTCTTATATGAATATTGATGTCTACAGTCAAAAGAGGATTAGTGAAGTGCACAAGTCTATTTTATGTTAACAATGCTTTGTAAGGTGAGAAAAGGGTTATCTTGTTTGAATGAATTGATATTTTCTAAAGAACCTTGTTCTCAAGGGGTAAAGTGGGATATTTTTAAGGTTGTTCATGAATTTGAGGGGTATATCAAGCCTTAATGGTAATTTTTGATGATTTAGCATTTCCATGGAAATCCTAAGGAAGAACATTAAGCTTTAAAATTGAGTTTAGAGGTTTCTACAACCAAATATACCATCAATGGTTCATTGATAAACCCTCACTAGGGTTTTGTGATGGAAGATGTTTTGAGAGAGTTGGAGAGTGTGAAAATCCTTGAAATCATCTAGTTAGTCTGTGAAGTCCTAAATTGAATAAATGAAGTGAATAGAGGATTTGAAACTATCATAGCTAGAAGAAAAATGTGACAGTAGGAAAAGTAACTTGTATGTGACTATGTTGGGATACAAGAGTGAAGTGGTTGAGAATATACAAAGGTTTTATACTAAGGAAATGAAGTTTGAAATTCATAGAGAGTGTTTTGAAATCATTTGGAAAGCATGCATTGAATGATTGAAAGGGTTAAGGGATTTATTTTTCTAGAGTCTCTTATAATAATTATTATGCTAAGTGGACTGATACCATACAGATTTGTGAAGAAAGTAATGTAATTTGACAAACAGGAATGGAAGCTTGTATATTTTATTAATGTGAAATTAATCAACCATTACAATGGAGTGCTACAATATTTATACATATTGGACAGCAATATACAAACAAATAAATGGGTTGCATAGGTACAACCAAAATCACAACAACTTCCAAAATACATCGGGAAGCAACAATAATTAAATACAAACAAATAATAATTGTTACAACTACGTAACAATATAACCTATGCAATAATATGAAAAATATTGTTATAAAATTTTATAACAATATATAAACTAATTACCTTATTAAATAATTAAATATTTAAGGTAATATAATGCATAAATTAACCTAACATTCCCCCCCTTAATTTTGCATTGCCTCAAGGGATGAGGAGAGGAACTCTCTGAACAACTCAAACTTGTCACATGCAAGTGACTTCGTGAAAATATCTACTTTTTGTTCAGTTGTTGGACAAAATTGAAGTTGTATATTGTGCTTCAACACATGTTTGCATATGAAATGAACCTGTACTTCAATATTTTTGTTCTTTCTGAAACACTTTGGATTGCAAACACGTTAAAGAACACCTTCATTGTCAACATACATGGTGGTCGTGTTTTATGTGGTATTCCAAGTCCTTCTAGTATGCAACGTAGCCAAATCGCTTCACAGACAACTTCTCTTGTAGAATGATACTCAGATTTTGTGGAAGAATGAGAAACAAAATGTTGTTTCTTGGTTCCCCATGATATTGGTCTAGATCCCATAAAGAACACAAATCCTAAACTGGATTTTTTTCATCAATGTTACTTGCATGATCTCGAATCAATATCCCGAAAAGAAAACATTTTCATTCTTCTTGTATTCTAGACCAAAATCCAATGATACTTTGAGATACCTCAATATGTGCCTTGCTACTTTCCAATGACAAAATTTGGGTTCCTACATGAACCTGGATAGATAGCTTACTGCAAAGCTCATATCTGGTCTAGTGTAGGTTAGGTAAATGAGACTCCCAATCATCTACCGATAGAGAGTGGCATTCACCTTAGGAGATGGATCTGAACGAGATAACTGCAATGTATTCTCCATAGGTGTAGAAATTGGTGGGTAATCCATCATACTACATTTCTCAAGCATTTTTGTGATATATTTCATTTGAGAAAGAAAGATCGATTCTCTTTTCCGCCATATTTCCAATCCAAGAGAATAATGCATCAACCCAAGATCTATCATGTCAAATGATCGATTAAGATATTTATTTGTTGCATCGATCATCATCACTGAACTTCCAGTGATAACTAGATCATCGACATAGAAAATGACAATCAAAATATCCCCCTTACTTTTTTAGGTAGAGATTGGGGTCGTATTAATTTCTAACAAATCCATGTTATATGAGATGCTCATCAATTTTGATGTACCATGCTCAAGGTGCCTGTTTGAGGCCATACAAAGATTTCTTTAGTTTGCATACCTTTGCTTCTTGACAAGGTACTACATAGCCCTCAAGTTGAGTCATGTAGACTTCTTCTTCTAAATCTCCATTACGGAAGGAAATTTTTACGTCCATCTGATGGAATTTCCAACCAAACTATGCAGCTAGAGAAAATATCATCCTGATCGTCTTGATCTTAAGCGTGGCGGAAAAATTTATCCTCGTAGTCAATATCTTCTTTTTGTGTATACCCCTTTGCCACAAGTATTTATTTATACTTGTCCACTATCCCATCTCGCTTTTTACTTCATTTTGAATATCCATCTCGCATCTAATGGGTTTCTTCCCCGGTGGAAGATCGACATGCTATCAAGTGTTATTTTTCATTCAAGCACATTGGCTAATATTCGAGTCAAGGCATCTTTCCAAGACTTTAATCAGTAGGGCTTCTTCGGGTATCAGTAGGGCTCACTACACTCAATAATTCTACTCATCAAAGTAAAGTTAACTTTCTTCTCTTGCTTTACTTTGTGAGTCCTTGGTCCATGGGTGGATGTATCTGGTGGAGCATCCATTCTTACATCTCGTAATGTGCTAGTAAACAACTTGGGCATACGCTGAAATGTTCCCATGGGTCATGGTTATATCATATCATAACCATCATCCCCATTATCACTTTCCTCATTTGTGGGAACATAAACTTCAATTTTACAACCGGTGAAGAATCTACATCATGTGAGTCTAGAGGAAGAGACTTTGCTTCCTTCTTCTAAAAAAACTCAACGTCTCTACTAGTGTAGACTTTTCTGGTCTTTGGATCCATCAATTTGTACCCAAGAGTTTCTTCACTGTACCTAATGAAGATGAGTTTTGTGACTTCATGTCCAATTTCATTCTTTTCGATTGGGTATTTGCATACTTTCTTTGCACCCAAATACTATAAGGTGTGTAATAGATGGTTTTCACTTTGACCATGGTTCTTGTGGTGTTACTCCAAGAGTAACTATGGGCACTTTGTTCAAAAATACATTTTTATCTTTTTTGCTTCTACCAAGAAAGTATTTGCAAGTCGAGTCATCGATCATGCATCAAACAATTTCCATGATAGTACAATTTCTTCTCTCAACAACATAATATTGTTGTGGTGTGTGTGGAAGAGGCATTTGTCGATGAATCCCATGAGTTTACAGGGTATTCTATTTGAACTCATTCTTGTGAATTCCCCCTCGATCTAAGTGGAGAGTTATGATGTGACGACCGAGTTTAATTCTCAACCGCTACTTTGAACTTCTTGAAAGTTTCAAAATCTTCACTTTTCTTGTGAAGAATTTTTTTACATTTTCCTTGAATAGTCATCAACACATAACAGAAGCACTAAAATCCATAATGACTTGGTTGCATCGAACCAAAAAGGATCGGCATGAACTACATCAAGTTAACCATGAGCTTGATATGTACTCTTTTAGAATGAATATTTGTGTTGTTTACCCGCTGGGCATCGAATAGAAAATAGTCTCACACCATTTACCTCTAAAAATTTATTGATTTACGACCTCTGTCATTTTCCCCTTCCCCGTGTTGTGCCTGGTTAATCTTTATGGCCATTTTTAATTTGTTCCTGGGTTGTAAATCACTTAAGAGTCTATATTTTGAGTCTCCCATGCTCTGTTCCTTCAAAAACTTGGGTTCCCCCATGTTTTTGTTCTCCATGGTCAGAATTTTTTGTCCTTGTTGTTTCTGACCTAAATTCTTGAAGAAAATGAATGGATGTATCCTTGACAGACATATTTGAGCCCTGTAACATTTCTAAAATTTCAGTCCTTGAAGAAAATTTCATTCCCTGGCTCAAATAATCATTTTTCTCTTTTTTATGCTTTGACGGGTGTTTCTCCTGGTCAAATTTACATCCTAGCATTAGCAAGAGACATGGAACCTTTTGGTTGGATGCGGCTCAGTTGGGTACTTAGAAAAATTCATAAAAATCCTCAACTCAAAATGTGTCCATGTGGAGGCACGAATCTCATTTGAACATCTTATTTTGGGTTTCACCTTGGAGTAGCGCCAGGAGGACACATGGAAGCTTCCACTGCTTGGCCTGGACTTAGAAAATTTTCATGCGAGCTTAGAGCTATTTGGTGAAATAGGATACGTGGCAAGCTTGTCACTCATTCAAGGTCTCCACTTTGGGCACCATCTTGAAGTTATGCCATGGAGACATGTGGAGGAACCACACATGTTCGAGGACCGGCCCTTGAGTTTCATTCTAAATAAGTGTTAGGATGACACATGGAGGCCTCCACTCACTTTGCATTTTACTTAGAATTTTTCAATGGCCAAAAGGAGACTACCATGGAGTATGACACGTGGCTCCTTCCATTCAGCTTCAAGCATTTAGGAAAACCTTTCGTAACAAGACACGTGGTGAGCTTGTGCTCATTCAAGGTATCAAATTTTTGGGCCACCTCAAGGTGCGCCATGGTGACATGTGGCAGTTTGAAAATTCAAAAATTTGGGGAGGCAAACCATCGGAGTCAACTTGGATTTTTTGTGTCCTTAAGGATTAAAATTTTAAAATGGCTCACAAGACTGATGAGGGAAAAGGCCAATGTTTTCCTCGGACAATGATGGAGGTGTGAGATCTTGGGGAAATTTTGAAAAACTTCCTTTTGAGAAAAAGATTCAAAAGTAAAAAAGGAAGTGTGGCCCCACTCCAATTACATTTGGACACGAGTCGGGCTCAATTCCCAAGGGCAGAAATGCGGGGAAAATTTCATAAAATTTCCCTTTTCTAAAAATAGAGTAAAATGGAAGAATTTGAGTGTGGTTCCGTTCCAATCATATTTGGACACGTGTTAGGATTTTATCCCGAGGAAGAGATGTGGAGAAAAATGGAAAAAAATTCCATTTTTCAAAACAGTTGTAAAAAGTCAAGGGAAGCCCCTGATTTTGTTCTAAAGTTCAAATCGCCACGTGGATGGCTCAAATTCAAAGTTAAGATCAAAGGAAGTTTGTGAGTCTAAATCTCATTTTCCTCCCATTTCTCATAAACATGTCCGAAGTGCAAGTCTCCATGATTTCTTGGTTTTTCTACATGTCAAGCAGAGAAGGAAGTTAATGTTGATATCTGAAGTTTAGTGGGAAGATCTGAAGGACATCTTTCACCATTAAAATGGTCTGACTTTCGTGCCCAATCAAATTTTCCATTTTTATTCTCCTGAACATGCAAGGGGACATATTTGATAGATTAGGGGTGGAAGTGGTTTGAAAATTGTAGGAGTAGTGATCCACTATTGAAAGGATTTGAATGCGGGAGGCATTCAATGCAATATACCCCCTCGAGAACCTGGAGACTTTTACAGATTTGATTCTGTGAATCATGAAAGAATCATGGTGAGCACTGGTGCATTTAAAGTTTTTGTTTTTTGGGGAAGGGGACTCTGTTGAAAATGCTATAAATGGAACAATTTTTTTTGCAAATAGTTGGGAGTTTTTGGAAAGGTCGAGAGACTAATTTTTTATCAAGAAAATCTTGACAGAGCCCATCCTTTTTGAGAATCTATTGAAGAAGTCTATATATCTCTCTTTGTGTCAAATTTAATTGTGGCAAGGTGGTTCTGAAGTGTACATCCATTGACAAGATTTGAGATTATTCTGAAAACTTTCCCTTGGTGATAAATTTGATCAAACTTGAGTTATTTTTTAATCTTGAGCAAAGTGTACTCATTTCATCTCTAATGTATGTAAGTAGTTTTTCTTATTTCTGTTGCAATCTTGTACCAAAATCGGGTCCAATCACACAGTCTCAATACTTGTACTAGTTTAGTGGCATCTGCAATTTCATTTCTTAGGAAATCCTTCATCTAGGAGTTAGATAAACGATTTAAAATCACTTTTCTCTCACTTTGTTGATAAATATTATCTATAAGCCTTTGGGTGTACCTCGGGTGTGGTTTGGTTTACATCTTGGTGCTTTATTGGGTTCTTCAATTGATCCTTTCAGTATGAAAAGTGCCAATCTAGGCCACCATTGAAGCACATATTCTAGTTGAAGAAACATTTTTGACTTTTGTGGCATTTTTTTGAATCTTTCATTTTACGTAATCTCTCAAGGATCCGGTGTTTAAAATGCATCCTATCTCCCCTCCTACAAAAATTTCATTTAACAACAACCAATCCTACCCATACTAACCTTGTTTTCATGTGTGTACACAAATGCATAGTCCTCATCACCTAAAATGCGAAGTAAGAAGGGTCTCAAATGTCTTTAGTAACCTTTTCCTTGTTGTGAAATTATCTCCATGATCTGAAAGTGACAACTCATGAGAGTCAGATCTAGTGTGTTGATTATATTTTCCCCAAGGTATTCTTTACAAAACTTATACAAAAGAAAGGTACATGTGTCTCCTTTCATACAACATAGGTTACAAAATAGGTTCTCTCACCTTGGTTGAAAGGCAACAACCTAAAATAGTTACGATCTAATCACATCCTTTTAAGGTGCTACCCACTCCTTTCAATGCCCGAGTGCCAACAAGTCGATAGATTGGTTCCCGGATACAAATCAACATACATGATTGTTTATCTACCTCTGAGTGTCCTGTCAAAATATATGATGGTGCTCAGTCTTTGATGGAGATTAAATTTGGGTACCAACACACTTCTTGCACCATTTCTAGGATTTTTAGTTCAAAATCAAGGACCTCGCAAAACATTTCTTGTATGCTCCAAGTGTTGTGTGCAGTTACTTCAATTTTCACATCTAGTGCACTAGCTTTTATTTGATAAATCTTGGTAAAGAAAGGTCAGAATATTTCTATTTCCAGTTTCTTGTATTGACATACATTTGACAGATCATATTTAGTGAATTTTCACAACTAAGGTGGAAATACTTAGTGGCGACTCCCTGTTGATCTAATTTGAATGAGTACCAGTGTCTTAAAACTCTGTCAAAATCAGATTTGTTACTAATATTTGCCAACCTGGAAGGAAGAAGGTATTTCTTTGCTAGGGATCTTGCTAGGACATTGTTTTTAGAGCTAGGAAAAGCTAAATCATAATGAAGAAAATCTTGGAGAGCCATTGGGGATCAACAGACAAGGATCTAGGGATCTCCATTGATGAAAGTGAATGGCCTATCACTGAATACTTTCATTCAAGTGACTCTGAATTAGGAAGCCTATTTATAGAATTGAACTCTCCAACCGAGAGAGGGCCTTATTTGATTTTGAAAGGTTTGATTCACATTATGCACTGTCTTTTCTAAGGTTGATAGGGTTTTTCAAGAAAAAGGCCTTTGGGGCCTATCCATTTTGAAAATTCTACTCTGTGTTCCAAGAATCCTCTGCCACCCATCAGTTTGTCACCCTCCAGGATCACCTCCTCAAATCAATATGGCCCAACCTAGGCCTCCATTTCTTGTAAAACCTTTGGAACTATAAATTTTGTGGGAATGGTTGGTTACCCAAATGCGGTGCCTCAAGATGTAAGGAACAAAATTCCAAAGTTTAGAGGAAATAATGCTATTACTGAGATCAACATGTAAAGCTTTTTATCAATATGATGGAAGATTTTTAGATTTAACATGAATATGTATATATCAAACTATGTATCCATACATTAGAAGAGGATGCTAGGGAGTGGTATAAAGTATTGCCGATAACTCTACTGATTCCTGGACTGAGATGAGTAATGCATTCAGATTGCAATATGGTAATAGAACTGACCCTAGGTTTCTTTTGATAGAATTTGAAAACATGAAGAAGAACCCTAATGAGTCAGTACATGATTTCAACACAAGGTTTAATAAGACCTTGAGAAGATTTCCTGTTAGAATAAGGCCTTGTGATGAGTCATGTTTGATCAAATATACTAATGCATTTGATAAAAAGGCTGCATATTATTTAAGAGACAAAAACCACACAAATCTGAGGTAGGCCTTCACCATGGCTTTGAAAATAGAGAACAATATCAAGGTAATTGGAAAGCCTCCAAAGAGGGAAGGTGTAAAGCTGGTTAACCTAGAAAAACCCCAAACAAGAAAGTCGATGATTTAGAGAGGTTGTGAAGACTTTGGCAGGGGTTTTCAAAGAGATCTCCTATAAACTATCTCCAAGATGAGAAGGAATTGGGAAAAGCTCACAGGTTCAACACAAGCAAAGAAGGCCAAGATAGGCTCATAAAATCACCAAACATCTTATGAAAGAGGCAAGGGACCTTAGAATTTGGAAATAGGTAGCCCCAAGGCAGAGAGAATAGAATGGTTCCCGATCCTTTGGCTACTAGATTTGTTGTGGTGGAAGAGATAGATGTCATTGATTGGTGTCACAAATTTTTCATGCCCCATGCTCCTTGTGAAGAAGATCATAAAGAAGAGGAAGAAGTTGATGATAATGATAATTATGTCTGCATGATGGGATGCACCACCAGCTCACAACAAGGGGAAACCTCAACGAGGTGATAAGTGATAGAACTTCTGCCACTTTTTGGACTCATAGGGTACATATTCTTCTCCCTTCCCATACTTTAGAACTAGATAATGTACAAGCTTTTGAATTGCTCCCAATAATGAATTTGAATACTTAAGGGCTTTAATGATAAAGAAGTATGATGGAGGAATTCCATCTGAGGAAGATATGCACTTACTGATGAATGTTTTGGTTGGTCAAGAGAGGGAATATAAACCAAGAAGTAAGGTTGTCAAAGGGGCGGGCCTCAAACCAAGCCTAAAGCTCCCTTACTTTCAAATATTCCTAAAGAGGCTCCTAGGAAAGAGACATGTGCAAAAATCCCTGTAGTTTCAAACAAGAGTCATACCCCTCCTAATGCCCAAGTTTTCAAGGATCCTGTGCCATCTAATGAGTGTGTTGGATTTCCTTCAAATACCACCTTACCAAAAAATGTCCCATATTATATTTCCTAAGTGTTGATTCAAATAGAAGTCTTTGTCCCAATTTTTGAGTTGCTTTGGATTCCTGAGCACAAAAAGAGAGCATTTGAATACTTGGGGTTTAAGGAAGAGAAGACTACCCTAGGTAGAAATGTAAATATTATGGAGACTCCTCCAATCATTTTAGAACCAAAAGCACCACCAAGTATAAGAAGAGATTAGATGAACCACCTAAGGTTTATTTGGGAAAATCTTGGTGGACTCTCAGATGAATGTGGATCCATTCTTCACCACTTTGATTATCAAGGATAGACTACTTCAACTCTATATGTTTTACTCAGGGAATCATGCAATGTCATGTCTTTAGAGTTCATGAATAAGCTAAACATCAAAGTAACATCATCTTATGGGAAGTGTGCCTTTGCCATGGACTCCAGAGAAGTTCCAATAGTGGGATGTGTGAAGGTTTTGGTGGTGCAACTTGCAACTTACCTAGGTAAAAACTTAAAAGTTGATGTTGTCATTATTGACTACCCATCCAAGTGGGGCATGTTATTGTTAAGAAAATGGGCTGAAAGTGTTGGTGGGAGTGTCCAAATGGATATGTCCTATGCTACCATTCCAGTTGAGGGAAGCCTTGTTAGGTTGTATGGGGAAAGGAAAATTTTACATCTTATTGAGGATCCCAATAATGCTTCCTATGAGGTATTGTACACAAATGTGGATGCGACAACTTTGTGGGATTTGCGATGGAAAGGAGCATAAGATTGAAGAATGTAAATGCCTTAAAAAAATAGGCTCTCCCTAGACTTTGTTGTTTGATGAAGCTTTCTCCAAATTTGGGAATGGTGTTGGTATTGTTCTACTTTCTCCTGGTCAAAAAAACATTTTTTCCTTCAAACTCCACTTTGAATGCACCAACAACATTCTTGAGTATGAGGAACTGTTGTTGAGTTTAAGAATATCTTGGAAATATGGTGTGAAGGACATCATTATCAAAGGAGACTTAGAATTAATTGTGAAATAAGTCAAAAACGGTATGCCACAAAGAACAGGAAATGAAGCAATACAAGCATTCGAGTTTGGGACTTCATTGAGATATTTGATTCATTTAACATACCCCATCATGATAGGAATTTCAATAACTTAGAAGACAAGCTTGTAGTGTTGGGGTCTTAGTTTGCCAATTGCACAATATCCCCATATTATGAATATGAGGTTGAGGTATTGAAAAGACCCTCTGTCCCTGATAATATTAAACACTCGGGTTTTGATGATGATACTTAGATCAAAGATTTTTGCAAAACAACATAGAATTTTATGATCAAAGTATTGATTGGGAGCCAGTGGTTTGTACAACGAAGGAAGAGAAACCATTTTTGGCAAAGACATTATCTAGTTGAAAACAAATACCATTCCTAGGGGGCTAGTTGATCTTGAGTCCAATTTTGATAATAATGATCACATCATTGATAGATTCCTGACAAGCCTCAAGGATATTAAGGAGCATGATCTTGGCACAAAGGGAAATCCAAGGAAAATTTGGTTAGGAAGTAATCTTAGCAAGGAGGAGACAAGAAGTCATACATCTAGCTTGTTGAGGAAATAACAAGACTACTTGGTTGGGACCTATTCTGAACTAAAAGCATACAGAGAAGACATGTTTCAATATGAGATCCCCTTAGTGTCTAATGAAAAGCCATTCAGGTAGAAGTAGAGGCCCATAAATCCACTCATATCCCTCAAAATTTAAGAGGAACTGAAGAAGCTAAGATATGGAGGAATTATCCAGCCCACAAGATATTCTTCTTGGGTTGCAAACCTAGTGCCAGTCAGAAAGAAGAATGGTGACATCAGGCTATGTGTGGATTTCAAGAACCTAAATAGAGCATCAATGAAGGATAATTATCCTTTATCAAATATGAAAACATGTTGCAATTGGTGACTGGTTCTGAGTTGCTTTCCACCTTGGATGATTTCTGTGGTTACAACCAAGTTGTGGTGAAGGAATAAAAAGCGATCAAGACTACGTTCACTACTCTTTGGGGGACCTATGTTTATGTCAGGATTCCCTTTGGTCTGATGAATGCTAGAGCCATATTTCAAAGAGAAATGGATGTTTCTTTTGCTAGTTACATCAATGAGTTTATTGCAGTCTATCAAGATGATGTAACTGTATTTTCTAGAAAGAAAAGTGACCACTTGCTGCACTTGGAGAAGATGTTGATAAGATGTAGATAATATGGCATCTCACTTAATCCAAAGAAATGTCATTTCAGAGTACAAAAGTAAATTTACTTGGTCACATAGTGTCACAATAAGGAGTGATGATTGATCCAAAAAGAGTAGAGGCCATTAGCAAGGTCCCAATCCCAAAGACTAAGAAAGGAATTCAGTCCTTCTTTTGGAAAATAAATTTCATTAGAAGATTCATATCAAACTTTTCTAAGTTGACCATTCCAATCACTTCCATGTTGAAGAAAGACCAAATCATCAGGTGGGAGGAGGATGCCATCCAAGTCTTCAATGGAATCAAAGAGGTATTGAAGCATGCCCCTATTATGGCAGCCCAGATTACAAGAAACCTTTCTAGTTGTTCTCTTTTGGTTAGAGAACACTATTGCTTGTGTCTTGCTACAGAAGGATGATGAAGGGGCTGAAAGGCCCATTGTATTTTTCAATAAGGCCTTGTAGGGATCTAAGCTGAAGTACACTATCATGGAAAAGTAGGCATTTTCCTTGGTAAAAGAAACAAAGGTTTTTAGGCCTTATATCTAAGTTCAAAGGTTGTTGCTTATGCTCCCATACCATGGTAAAGGACATCGTATCGAGATGGAAGTCTCAATTAAAATGATGTAGGTGGGTGAACAAGTTATAATAATATGATATTGACATCCAAACCAAAAAGTTGGTAGAGGTTTGGGACTAGCTAAGGTTATGGCTAAGAGAAATTTGAAAAATATTGAGGTAAATGAGGTATAAGAAGAAAGGGCGGGTGCATTTGAAATGTTGATGAATTTTGAGTGTTATTAAGATGTAATATTTTATCTCAGACACCTGAGATTCCCTGAGCACTTAAGTAAGAACCAGAATAGATCCTTAAGTTGGCTTCCCAAAAATATGTCATCAATGATTATGGGTTAGCTTGGAAGAACCCAGAGGGAGTCCTCTTAAGGTGAATTACTGAAGAAGAAGATTCTAAGATAATTAATGATCTCCATGGAGTTCGTGAGGGCCATTTTGCTACAAGAGTCACAACACAAAAGATATTGAGGGTTGGTTATTGGTGGCCAAATCTCTTCAAGGATGCAACCTTGTTGGTTAGAAGATGTGAAATTTATTAGTGCTTCTCTAGAAGACTGAAAGCTTCAAGCTCCCTTCCTTTGCATCTTGCATCAATTGAAGCTCCATTCAAGCAATGGGGAATGGATTTCATTGGTGAGATTTCAGACCCTTCAAGTGCTGGCCACAAATGGATTCTTGTAGAAACTGATTATTTTATTAAATGGGTAGAGAGGTCCACACCAAGAAGGCAACACACCAAGTTGTCATGGACTTTGTGTTGAACAACATCATCTGTAGGTTTGGGGTACCAGTCAAGATTATTGTAGCTGATAATGCCATGAGCTTTAGAGGTAAACCTTTAGTGGAAATGTGTAGGGAGTATGGAATCAACTTGACATATTCCTCCAACTAAAATCCCTAAGGAAATGGACAAGCTGAGTCAAGTAATAAAAATTTGTTGAAGATCATCAAAAGAACATTGGAGCAGAACAAGAGAAGGTGGGGTGAACAATTGAAGTTTGTTATTTGGGTAGATAGGATCACTATCAAGAGGGTAACTGGAAAGAGTCCATTTGAGTTGGTGTATGTGACTCATGCCTTGCTTCCTCTTCATATGCAATTGTCTTCATATTAGTTTATGCAATAGTTAGAAGATCATGAGGTAGGTCCTTCTGATGCTCAGATCAACTAGATGATTGATCTTGATGAGGAGAGAAGGGGGCATCCCATCGAGAGGCATAAAGTTCATAGAAAAGATGAAGAAACTTTTTGACAAGAAGGTTACTCCCAAACCTTCAATATTGGAGATCTTGTGTTGTTATGGGATCGCAGACATGAGGATAAGGGCATGGTAAGTTTGAATCATTATGGATGGGCCCTTACTCTATTGACATCAAAATTGGGGAGCATACCTTCTTCCTCAAGGACTTAGATGGTGAGCTGCTTGAGTTTCCTATTAATGGTAGGAATTTGAATCATTTCCTAGATTGACCCCCTTGAATCAAGGCATGAATCTTGTGTACAAAGTGTATAATTTGTTGTTTGTTTTCTATGTTTTTGTGTTTTTGCTCGTTCTGGTCCTCGGTGACTTTGTTTTTGCTAGTTTCTCTATATGTTTTTGAAGATGTCTTTGTTTCTCTACCCTACGACTTGAATACATTACCCAATGGATATTTTTGGTGTTGGTATACTTTTGTTCTTGTGGCACTCGTAGGGAGTGCCCATCCCCGAGTCTGAGCCGATGTTTTGCTCAAAATAGTCTCACCCCAATTTTCCTATGAAAATTTATTGATTTACAGCCTCTGTTATTTTCCCCTTCCCCGTGTTGTTCCTGGTTAATCTTTATGGTCTTTTTAATATTTTCTTGGGTTGTAAATCACTTAAGAGTCTCTATTTTGAGTCTCTCGTGCTCTATTCCTTCAAAAACTTGGGTTCCCCCATGTTTTCTGCTCTCCATGGACAGGATTTGTTCTCCTTGTCATTTATACCCTAAATTCTTGAAGTGAATGAATGGATGTATCCTCAAGAACATATTTGAGCCACCTGAACATTTCTAAACTTTTTGTCCTTGAAGAAAATTTCATTCCCTAGCACAAATAATTGTTTTTCTATTTTTATGGTTTGATAGGCGTTTCTCTGGTGAAATTTGCATCCTTGTATCAGTAGGGGAAGTGGCACCTTTTGGTTAGACGTGGCTCAGTTGGGTACTTAAAAAAATTCATAAAAATATTCAACTCAAAATGTGTCCATGTGGAGACACAACACTCATTTAAAGATCTGATTTTCATTTTTGCCTTGGAGTAGTCTTGGGAGGACACGTGGAATCTTCTATTGCTTGGCCCAAAAATAAATAAATTTTCATGCGGTTGGAGTAGTTTGGTGGAACAGGGACATGTGGGAAGCTTATGCTCATTTAGGGTCTCTTCTTTGGCCACCATCTTGAATTTGTGCCATAAAGACACGTGGAGGAACCACGCATGTTCGGGGACCAGCCCTTGAGTTTCATTCTAAAGAAGCACCAGGATGACACGTGGAGGCCTCTGGTCACTTTGCATTTCACTTAGACTTTTTTAATGGAGAAAAGGATACTACCTCAAAGTATGACATGTGGTGCATTCCTCTGAGCTTCAAGCATTCAGGAAAACCTTGCGGGAACAGGACACGTGGCGAGCCCGCGCTCATTCAAGGTATCAAATTTTTTGGGCTGCCTCAACATGTGCCATGGTGACATGTGGAAGTTTGAAAAGTCAAAAAGGTAGGGAGGTGGACCATCGAGAGGAAACTTGGATTTTTTTCCTCCTTAAGGATTAAAATTTTAAAATGGCCCGCAAGCCCGATGAGGGAAAAGGTCAATGTTTTCCCTGCTCAATGGTGGAGGTGTAGGCTCTCAGGGGAAATTGGGAAAAACTTCCTTTTGAGAAAAAGAGTCAAAGTTAAAAAAGGAAGCGTGGCCTCACTCCAATAAAATTTGGACACGTGTTAGGCTCGGCCCAAGAGGCGAGCTAAGAGGAAAATTTGGAAAATTTTCCCTTTTACAAAAAGAGAGTAAAATTATAGAATTCGAGCGTTGTTCTGTTCCAATCATATTTGGAAACGTGTCAAGGTCCTATCCCAAGGGTAGAGGTGAGGATTAAAATGGAATTTTTTTCCACTTTTCCAAAAATTGTAAAAATTCAAGTGAAGCCCTTAGGTCTATTCTAAAGTTCGAATCTACCCGTGGATGGCACAAATTCAAAGTGAAGATCAATGATAGTTGTGAGTCTAAATCTGATTTTCCCCATTTCTCTCTCAAACACATCCGATAGTATGATTCTCCATGATTTCTATGTTTTTTCTACATGCCAAGCGAGAAGGGAGTTAATGTTGATATCGATGTTTGGTGGGAAGATCTAGAGGATGTCTTTCACCATTAAAATGGTATGACTTTCATGCCCGATCAAATTGTTTGTTTTTCTTCTCCTGAGAACACAAGGGGCCAGATTTGATAGATTAGGGGCAAAAGTGGTTGGAAAATTGAAGTAGTGATCCACTAGAGCAAGGAGTTGAATGTGGGAGGCATTGGATGAAATCTACCCCCTCGAGCACCTGGAGACTTTTGCAGATCTAATTATGTGAATCACGAAAGAATCATGGTGAGCACTGGTGCATTTAACATTTTTTTCTTTTGGGAGGAGGGGAATCTTTTTAAAATTTTATAAATGGCACAAAATTTTCATGCAAATGGTTGGGAGTTTTTTGGAAAGGTCAAAGACTAATTTTTCTAGCAAGAAAAGCTTGACAGAGCCCATCCTTTTTGAGAAGCCGTTGAAAAAGCATGTATATCTCTCTTTGTGTAAAATTTAATCGTGTCACGGTGGTTACAAGTGTACAACCATTGACAACCTCTCGATATTGTTCTAGAAACTTTCCCTTTTGATAAATTTCATCAAACTTGAGTTATTTTGTGTTAATCTTGAGCAAAGTATATTCATTTCATCTCTGAATGTATGCAAGTAGTTTTTCTTGTTTTTGTTGCAATATTGAACCAAAATCCGTTCCAATAACAAAAGTATCAATCCTTGTGATATTTTAGTGGCATCTACAATTTCATTTCTGAGGATAGCCTTCATTTGGGAGTGAGATAAACGATTTAAAATCACTTTTCTCTCACTTTGTTGACAAATATTATCTATAAGCCTTTGGGTGTACCACGAAGCATGGTTTGATTTACATCTTGGTGATTTATTAGGTTCTCTAACTCGAGCCTTCAAGACAGAATCCCATAGGATGTATGAAAAAGTGCCAATCTAGGCCTCCATTGAATCACATATTCTAGTTAAAGAAACATTTTTAACTTTTTTGGCATTTTGTTGTTTAAATCTTTTCATTTTGCATAATCTCTCAAGGATATGGTGATTCAAGTGCATCCTGTCTCCCCTCCCAACAAAATTTCATTTAACAAAAACCAATCCTACCCATACTACTCCCATTTTTCATGTGTGTACACAAATATACAATCCTCATCACTTAAAAATGTAGAAGCAAGCAGGGTCTCAAATGTATTTAGTAACCTTTGCCTTGTTGTGAAAGTATCTCCATGATCTGGAAGTGACAACTCAGAAGATTCGGATTTGGTGTGCTGCTCATATTTTCCCCAAGGTCTTCTTTACAAAACTTATGCAAAAGAAAGGTACATGTGTCTCCTTTCATACAACAGAGGTTACAAAATAGGTTCCCTTACCCTGGTTGAAAATCACAACCTAAAATAGTTAGGATCGGATCACATCCTTTTAAGGTGTTACGCACTCCTTTCAAAGCGTAAGTGTCAACAAGTTAGATAGATTGCTTCCCCAGCTATAAACTGATATACATGATTGTTTATCTACCTCTGAGTGTCCTTTCAAAATCCATGATGCTGCTCGATCTTTGAAGGAGATTAAATTTGGGTACCAACACCCCTTTTCTGCCCTTAAATGTAGTTAGAATGTTCCTTCTAAGATTGTTGTTGTGGAGGTCCGAGTTATTATTGGATGAACCTTTCTTGTAAGTATTATACCAACAATCTTTTAATTCATATCCTCTTTTGCATATTGGAAATTGTTTCTTCTATTGTTTTTCCCAGTGATACTCGATTCGATGTTGGGGATTTTATTAGGAATTATTTTTTTCTTTACCTTTTCCTTTCTATTTTTTATGCGAAGTTAGTGCTTGATCCTCTTCATTATCCTTATTGTGCATGGCTTCCTCTTGTTGCAATAGGTTTACCAGCTTGTCAAAACTAACTATCGTACTGCGACATGTTTAGTGTTGTCACAAAAATGTGATGAGAAGAGGGGAGTGATCTCGGCAATAATGGGAATGAGAGCATCATCTCGTGATCTGTTTCTCCCAGGGGCCTAGAAGTGAATCCCTCAAATTTGGAACTCTTCTTAAGAAATATTTGATTTTCCCATTCTGTTTAAACTTTGGTGTATGTAACTAACTCTACAAATTTAGTGTAATATTCTTGTTTTTGGCTTCATACACTATGCGCAAATTTTCCCATGCTTCTTTGGTTGTTTTGGCATCTCGAATGTGGTGTTGCACATCGTCAGATGCTCTAAACAAGATGATGAGTTTGGACTTCTGATATGCTTTATCAAATTGTCATTTTTGTGTTGTATCAATAGTTGATCTTGTCGAGTACCATTCATAGCATGCTAGATCTCTTCAAACTTAAGTCATGTCTTGAATTTTGTCTTCTATGTAGCATAGTTGTTTCCTCTAATTAGTTGTGAATCCAAAAGAAAAAAATTGGGGAATTGGTGCCCATTTTACTGAAAAACACTAACATGGTTTGGCTCTTATCACTCCATGTATAAGGTATCCCAAGCTATATCTTGTCAATCCGATATACCAAACCTTTCTATATACGCGCCTTTCGATATACCCGGTGGTATGTAGAATAAGCTTGCCCTTTCTATATACCTCGTGGTACATGAAAGAGGCGTTAACATACATGAAAGAATTCAATATATGGTATCAAGACAATACTGAAAGGGGTATATGCGTCTATTGACACCGGATCAAAGAAATATCCTCACACACACATGTAACTTCACTATATACTTGGATAATTTCTCACTCTAGATTTATGTCATGCAATCATTCATGACAGATGGGATGGCTCGGTGTGCGATTGTGACTTTGTTACTCCTCATCAATTTAAAGGGTCGATGCCCTAAGGACATTGTTGTAGATATATTAGGCATTAAGTATAGTAGTATTCGTGACAACTTTAACCGTAAGTGCTTCCTGCAGGCACCGTATATATAGCAAATACTACAAATGAGATCTAAGATCTCGTGAGTGTTCTGAATCGATTTTTATTTATTTTGAGTACTATATTATGGAAGTTTCTAGCGATTATAAAGTTTTTAGTTGACTATGGAAACCTACAAATTAGTACAATATACTCAAGCATGTAATTACATTCAAAAAATTTAGAAAAAATTGAATGATAGGAAAATGTTTTTGTTTTGCGGGCACTTTGGTGGCTGTGGATCCCAATACGGCTTCTTTGAGAAAATGCCATAAAAAATAGCTCAAATTAAGTATTTAGGTATCCCTCCTTTGGAAAAATGTGCTAAGAATATGAAAAAAATTCAAAGTGGAGGAAAAAATGGTTTTTTCCTAAAATAGGTTTTTTCTAGATAAATTTAGTTAGTTATAACTAAATGTGAATTTATCAAGCTAAATTTAGCGGTTCCACTAAATTTCCCAAAAAAATTGGTAGTGGGTGAGGGAGGGGGATTTGACCCTTAACCTCTCTTGATGCAAAGTGTCTTATTAAAGTTAGGCTAGCCACTTGGGTGGCTAAGAGAAACAAGTATGTATAAAGAGAAAACGTAATTAAACACTTCCAAACTATAAAACCATACCTCTTTAGAAAAACATGGTTCGGAAAGGTGGTTTTGACAAAAATTTCAGTAAAGAGAAAAAATGATAGGTGGTTTTGGTTAGAATGAAGGTAGTTTTGAGTGTTAAGTTTCTTCCTTCCTTTGAGCTTGTAATCTCTTCCTTGGTGTATTCAATCCTCCTCAACCTTAATTACAATGAATAAAGGTAGTTTTGATGAATTTGATGGCGGTTTTGAGGAATTTGATGATGGTATTGCATGGGATGGGGCTGGGAAGTTATAGAGGCAACTCTGGCTCTCCTTTTCTTGCACAAGCTTCTCTAATGCTCCTCAAACTCTACTACAATCCTCCAATATCCTTCAACCTACTCTGACACCAAATGTAATTTCACAAACAGGGATGGAAGCCTATATATTTTATTAATGTGAAATTAATTAACCATTACAATGGAGTGTTGTAATATTTATACATATTGGACAACAATATACAAAAAAAATCGGTTGCACATGTCCAACCAAAATCACAAATGACTTCCAAAATACATCTAGGGAAGCAACAATAATTAAATACAAACAAATAATAATTGTTACAACTACGTAACAATATAACCTATGCAATAATATGACAAATATTGTAATAAAGTTTTATAAAAATATATAGAGTAATTACCTTATTAAATAATTAAATATTTAAGGTAATATAATGTGTAAATTAACCTAACAAGTAAGGTAAAAAAAGACAAGGGTGCATACGAGGAATAAGGGAGAGTGGATTTGCAATTATCATTTTGAAAAAATCACCTCGATAATTTTAATATTTTGAATCTCAATTCATCACATAATTTACATGGAATATGATAGTTGTATATTCAAGCTTTATCCCAATAAATTGTCCTAATGTAAAGGCTAAAAGGGTGATGTAGGTTGAAATTTTAAAGTGAGAGCATCAAGAGAAATTTTTTGAGAATCCATTCAAGGGAATTTTTACACAATAAATGTAATCTTGACATTTTGTTGTTTTCTAAACCTTTTTAAAGGTGGGATTGGTATAGTTGAGAATCTAGAAAATGTTGAACTCATTGGTGATGTGCAGAATAATCAACCAATGATATTAGGTCTCATACTCTATTGTTCATTAAATGTCAACCAAGGGCGTAAGATTTTCAAAGGGCTTGCAAAATATATGCTACGATTTCTTTGGAGTGAAGTCTTTGTAGGCTAGAAATTCATCAAGGAATATAAAGTAATGCTTGTGCAAATTGGAAAGCAAACTATGGATGTTGCTGATCTACAGATCTAAAACTCAACACACTATGCACTCATTAACTTTTAGAAATGAAATGAATAACTAATAATCAATCCACACAACATAAATAAGAAATGGAGGAATAGGATCTTCCCTCAATTCCTTTCGAGGGGGCCCTTCATCGTGTAGAAGTGAGTTCCAATCCTACCCTAGAGACTCACAAAACTGCTCAAGAAGATAAATGATTCATCTATTGAGCTGTAGCAATTAAAGATTTCTACAACAAAGAGATTACAATGAACTTAAGAGCACAAAATCACATTAATAAATTATGTCTCCACACATTTACAATTCAGCTTCTCTCATACAACTATCACTTCATTCCTTAATCTATCACTCTTTTTCTATCCTTTACATTTCTACCTCGAATATATATATATATATATATATATATATATATATATATAGATCACTAACTTATTCTATACTAGGAATATGATCAAAACCACTCAAATAGATTATAGTTGTTCTATTTCATATTTAGTGAAGACAACTAATTGTTGTCTTATTTATATGATAAGAACTAATTACAAAACTTCTTAACAGAATAACCATAACATTACATATGATGCGTTAGGATAGTTGACACATTTTATATTATCTTTAGCGGTGTGAGCTGGAGGTGCATACTACTTTGTTGTTGCAGGTAGTTTTGGAAGATGCTACGGGAAGGTCTGGAGCTTGCTACAGGTAAGATAAATCACCCAAAGACTTATTAGACTTCTCCAAACAATGCTGCCACTTGGTTAATTGATTTTCCAGCTTCATATGCTCAACTTCATATACTTCAAGATGCCTCATTTTTGTTGAATGTCATGATTCTCTCTTATCATTCCCGGCCTGGATACAGTTTGCTGCCGCAGAGCACAACTAGAGTCTTGGGCTGATGTAGGAGCACAACCAGAGTGCTACTAGCTAGAGCCCACTAGTTCAAAATTTTATGGCATCTTGTAATTTGTTCATGGAGACATCAGAAACATTAGTTTTCACAAAAGACAAGATTCACCAAAGTAAATAAGTATATTGGATCTTAATGAACATACAAAACTAGATATATGCAAAATCATAACTTTATCTCATATCACCATCAAGAGGAGATCAAAGTCTCACAACTGTATGTGTAAGAGGTTTCAAATAGGGTTTAGATGGGAAAAAACATGCCAATATGTGGCATCATCACACCCCCTAACTTAGATTCTTGCTAGTCCTTGAGCAAGTTGGCTCATCTTGAGGGCACAATATTTTATGTAGTCACGGGGTCTTGATTACCTATCCGGCCATATCCATAGAGACCTCCCATTTTCCCAAGTTCATGCCATAAGGCTATTTATTTTCTTTATCCAATGGTACTATATCCCTCTAATATAGAATGGCATACCGAAGATGAGAGGATGAAACCTCAATCCTATCCATCCTTCCTTTTTCATTCTTACCTATTTTATGTAATCATGAACCCTTTTTAAGGCCCGATTAAAATTTGTAGGTGACTTTGGCTCTTTATTTCTCAATATAGTGGGCAACTCATCCCATCTTGATTTGCGGGATATATAAAGTTTTTTACCTTCTTTATCCAGAATATCAAATATCGGTTCTCGGGAGCTATCTTCCTTTGCCTAACCCATGTAGCCAATCTCCGATACAAACTCGCCCATTCTTCTACAATGTCCTCGTGGTAACCACTTTCTCCCCTTATCATTAAGGTGGACTATTTTTCCATTTCTAGATACTCATCTCGCCTCTTCTTTTCTTCTCTTCTCATTTTCTAAGTAGGATGTGAAGTCATCTAGAAGTATGTCACCCAGGTACATGTTAGGATTCCAATTTACATTAGAAGGAACAACAAATTTCTGGATATAAAACTCACTCAACTATACCTAAGTTTCGGGATCGATTCTCTATATATGTTAAATAATGTTTTGGGGTCATCCATAACATAGGGAAGGTTATTTTATACTTTCTCATATCTCGAAATGCATCCATTTTTCCTACAAATATAGAGCATATCTTGGGTGGTGGAGGTCTACATTCTAAAATCCTAGTAGAAAGATCATATATATTTTCTACTTTCATCTTGAGTCCTTCTATTTTTTCTTCCTATTTTTCCACCTTCTCCACCAATGTGTCATGTTTCAACCTTACTTCAACATGCCCTTTAAATCTTTGTACTAGCCTCTAAAAACATTGTAATATTCAAGACAATTTTCTTCTAAGATTGTATATAGGTCATCCTTAGGGCCAGCTGAATATGTATTTTCAGAAGTGAGGTCAAAATGTATTACCTCAGGCTATGTTGTAGGTTGTTTTTTCACTTTATATGGGACCATTTGGAGTAAGGACTCATTCTTTCCTCCTTGTATTTACCTTCATATTTTGGTTCAGGTTCAGGTTTAGGTTCTTTTGCATGCTCTTCTTATTTTTATTCTTCCATGGGAGTCTTTTCCAAAGCTTCTGCTACTCCTATCAGGGCATCCAATCCTCTTGTTCCCTCCAGGTTTCTTATAATGCTTCTCAAAATGTGGATTTCCTTCACTGCTTGCTCCAGAGTTTGGAATTCAGGTTCTTGTTTCCCTTCACTTTTCTCCTCTTTAATTTTTTCCTGTTGTGGTGTCTCGGAGGTATTTGTTCTTGCTTCTCCTCTTCTTCTAAACTATCCATCTCTCTTACTATCTCAAAACCTTCTTTTGTGATAAATACTTCTTCCTTCCTCTTCTTTTGAGGTGCTTCTTCACTTATTTCTATGGTCTCTATTTGTGTTGTTCTTTTCCTCCTTATCTGTGAGATCTTCTTACAAATTGTTACTTTTCTTTTTTGTTCCTTCTTGGGGTAACTTCCTCTACTACATTTGCTTTTCCTTTTTTCTTAGGTGTTAAAGTAGTCTCAGTTTCTTCAAGTTCCTCCTCTACTATACGTGTAGGGGGTTTTTCTTCATTTTCCTACATGTTATGCTCCCTAGCAGGCGATGTTTCCTCTACACCTTTCATCTTTTTGGAGATAGAGCCCCTTGATTCTGTAGATAGAGAGGATTTGTTTCTTTCTTAGGACTACTTTTCTTACTCTCTACCTCTTTTTTGGTTACCTTTTCAAGGAAATGATGAGCCTCCTTCTTCTACTTCCCTATAGCAGTAGAGCTCCTAGTATTTCTTGCTACGGGTATGCTAGACTCCTCTTCTCTCTCCTTAGGGACCCTTATGATATGATTTCTTTTTGACCTCCTTTCTTGTTGTGGTTGTTTCTCAGGGGTTTCTTCTTTTTCCACTCTTTCTTCAAATTTTTCTTGACTCTTCTCTTCTTTTGATGTTGCAGGTGGCTGGTCTAGATTCCCTATTACCTAGTTTAAATCAATCCTAGGTTGGATGTTTTGGAGGCCTTGCTTGGTGATTAGCCATATCAACAATGATGAGACAAGGTGTTCTTTTCCCCTTTCTAATATTCTTTTTCCATTTTCTTTATGCTATTCAAATAAGTGATTTGAGACATTTATTACTATTCCATGCCTTAAGTGATTTAAGTATTTAAATTGTATTGTATAGAGTGGGTAATACCTTCCTTCACATGTGAAGTACTTGATGATGAATGTAACAACTTCTCTCCGTGCCTCGGGTAGGATTCTTGTCTCAATGCCCCTTTTGTCTAATTGTATTGATCCTCTTGGAAGAATTGCTATCTAATTTACTATGCATTGGGTTTATCCTCCCAATTTTCTCCATTTTGAAGGATTCCTATCACTTTCCCAATCAAGTCTTGTGTTATCAAATGATATGCCAATTATTGTGGCTTGTTGTCCATCGAATGTGCTTAAAAATTACTCTACTCTCTCATTCAAGTATTCGGTTAGTATCTCGGAAGTAATTTTTCCATCCAGCTTCAAATATATCCCAATGATGAGGGTTATTTATCAAGGGTGTGACATCAATGGGCTCTCTTTTTCTTCCATAGCTTCTGCAGACAAAGTTTTTTTCTCTCTATTGCATTGATTATTGCCAAATTTTTTTGCTTCATAACATCTCAGGGGTAATCTTTAATTGTCCCCTATAATCGAGGCATACATCATTATTTCCTAGGTTCTCATCTTGTGGCCAATTAAGTCTTCTTATAGCGAGATCCAATCCTTCCTCCTCCCCTGGACAGATGTCACTCGTCTTGAGTGAAAAAAATGTTTCATGTGTTATTTATTTATTACTTGAAGGGACTTATTAATGTCCCCTCATGATGGTGATTGAAAAAATGTAAATGATTAAGGTATATATTTAATTTTAACATGTATTTTCAAGAAATAAATACTTACTACTTGTAGATATTACCTTTTTACCTTAGTGCCACCTTTTTTCCTCCACGTGACACCTATTTATGGGAATATGCTTTGTCCAAGGGTTTGGCATGCAACACTTATTCCAATGAGTAATTTGATTGCAAGGATCATTTGAAAAATGATTGCTCTTCTAGAAATTTTTTATGTAATTTTTATTCTTAGGTAGATTAGTCATGAGGTTCCTCTTGGACTTGGCTAGAGGTCCTTGTTTCTATTTGTGCATCTACAACATGTGAAAACCTGTAAAAATGATACCTCCTTGCATGATGCTTGTGATTTTTAGAAATTTACATTCCTTCTTCTTTTGTATGATGCCTGCAAGTTTTGGAGTGGATTTGTGCATCACTTGTCTTGACTACCTGTAGCACTACTTTGCTACATCACTCTAAAATTCTACCCATGGCACTGAACAAGTAGCCTGATTTAACCAAGGGGTTGCTTGTAGCAAGAAAGGAATGTTTACAGGAAGGGAAAGGGTACCTACAACATGAATTATGCTTTGTGTAATTATTTGTGACTCAACTTTTGCCTTACCTCCTTCTGAATATGCCTATGGCTGTCCAAAAATCTACCCATAACACTTTTAGAAAGTGCCTACAGTAACTATTTGAGGAGCCCACAGTATCGGAAGGTTTATGTAGCAGAAATTTTTTGAGGAGCCCACATCAACTAGAAGGTTTCACATAGAATCAAGTTTGAGGAGTCCGCATGAAGAATCGGAAGGTTACTCTGTAGCAACTGTTTGAGTAGCCCGCAACAACTTGAAGGTTTCTGTAGCAACTGATTGAGTAGCCCACAAAAACTAGAAGTGTCAAAAGTAATGTGTTTAGCAGGTTTGGCTGAGGTGTTTTCCTTTCCATCTTTCTTGAAAAATACACATTTCTTCTTTTCCCTATTTTTTTATTTAGTTTTTTCCCCTGAATGGCCAATGAGTTGGTTTTCCATTCAAGCCCTTTTTCATAGTTTTGAGTAGCCAACAATCTAGTTTTCTACCCAAAATCTACCAACAACACCCAAAAAGGATTTTCATTGTTAGGTTTTTTTGTTTTTTTAAATCCTCGCTACTACCTGTAGTAGAATGTTTATTATAGCCCTGTTAAGGTCCATATATAACATTTCAATCTTCTTCCCATGAGAGGTAGAGATCATCCTCTCTTCCTTCCTCATCAATCACCTTTTCTTTTAAACTTGGTGGGTCAATATGAGGGTTTGTCTACATGGACTGCTACACTTGCTATGAAAATTACTCCTTTGATAAGGGTTTCTTGTATACTTTGAGTCTGTGACCATTAACCAGGATTTTGAATCTTACTGGATCAATTATTCGTAGTTGGACTACACCATTGTCATAGACATGTTTGATCTCATATGGCCCAAGCCATCTTGTTTACAATTTTCCTTTGTGGTCTTTGTATTTTGAATCAAACAGTAGGGCCCAATCTCTATGTGTGAACTACCTAGGATTGATGTATCTGTCATGCCATCCTATTCGTTGCTGTTGTATCAATTCTGTGTTCTAAAGTGCTTGTTTTCTGTACTCATCCAAAGCATTAAGCTACATCAATCTTTGCTTGTGTGCTTCAGAAATATCAATTCCCACTCTCTGCGCAATCCTCGAGTTTTGTGTTCATATTCGATTAGAAGCATTGGTTTCTTCCCATATACTAGCTCATATGGTGTGAAGCCAATAGTTGTTTTCCATGTGATTTTGTATGCCCATACAGCCTCATGGAGTCTAGAATCCCAATCCTTTCTTGATAGATTGAATATTTTGGTCAAGATATTTTCTAATTCTCTGTTTGTGACTTCAACCTAGCCATTGGACTATGGATGGTATGGTGTGGAATTCTTGTGTCTTATTGTATATTCTTCTACTAGGTCAGCAATGAGATCGTAGTAAATTGTGGCCCTTAATCTGTAACTATTTCCCTTGGTACACCGTATCTTGTGAATATCTCTTCGTATAAAAGGGTTGCTACTTTCACATCTCGAGCATGTGTCGGATATTTTACTTGAGCCCATTTGGTGACATAAACTATTCATATAAGGATGTACTCTTCATTTTTTCATTTTCGATCTATGGGCCCAACAAAGTCTAGCCCCCATTTGTTAAAAGGTTCCAAATTGCAAACCGAGGCTATAATGGCATCTCATCTGACCTTGTAGGCCTCCCCATATGTTGGCATTTATCATAGTGGGTTTTATATCTGTTTACATCCTTATGTAACGTAGGCTAGTAGTATCCTCGATCAAATATTTTAAATGCTTTTCTTTTGGTTGCAAAGTGTCCTCCACATGGCTCGTCATGACATGCTTTGAGAATTTCAACTACTTCATCTTCTTGTAGACATCTTCATATTACATAATCAGGTCTAGTATAGAAGAGAAAACCATAAATCCAAGAGTACTTACCACTTTTCCATATTAAGGCACACTTCTCTTTCGAGGAAAAGTGATGAGGCAGTTGTCTTAAAATGAGGTAGTTTGCTATATCAACAAACTAGGGTGTAGAGATAGTGAGGGAGAAGAGGTGCTCATCGAGAAATGATTCATCCACTATGCCATCCTCTTGATTGCTTTATAAGCTTAAAAGGAAGTCACCTACAACATTGTCCTTCCCTGGTTTATCTAGTATGGTAATGTGAAATTCTTACAATAAGAGAAGCCATCTTACCACTCTTATGGATACCAATGGTTTATTCATGAGGCACCCGATGGCAAGATGATATGTGTGTATGAAATTTTGATAGCCTTTGTGATGTAACGTTTGAACTTGTTGATTGCATATACAATTGTCAATAATTCTTTCTCCATCACCGTGTAGTTTAACTCTTGCTGCTTACATATTTTTACTTATAAAGTAGATAACATAGCTAAGATGGCCTTCTTTCTGTCCTAGTACTACACCTAGGGCAGTATCAGAGGCATCTGTATGTATGTGAAAAGAAATCCCCAGTCTGGTCCACGTAATATGGGGGTTGATATGAGTAACTACTTCAGTAGATGAAATGCTTCATTACGGGCGGGAGTCCATACAAACTCAACATCTTTGTTTAGCAAGGTGAACAATGGGGCTGCCATTTTGCTGAAATTGTTGATGAACCTCTGATAGTAACCAGCATGACCCAAGAAGCTACATACATCTTTTTGTTTTTGTGGTACCGGTAGGTCCTTGATGATAACAATCTTGGCTGGGTCCACTCGATCCCCTTTTCAGAGACATGGTGTCCTATTACTATCCCTTCCTCCATGAGCATGAAACATTTCTTATGACTTAGGGATAGAGGATTTTCTTGACGGCATATTAATAATTTTTCCAAGTTATTCAGACATACCTCAAATGTTTCTCCTTAGATGGTGAAGTCATCCATATATATCTCTACACATTCATGTGAGAGATCTAAAAATATGCTAAGGACTGGCACCCGTTGAAATGTGGCAGGCACATTGCATAATCCAAATGGTAGGATAGCATATGTGAATGTTCCCCATGGCCATGTGAACGTGGTCTTCTCTTAATCCTCAAGAGTAATGCGGATCTTGATTGTATCCGCTGAAACCATCTAAGAATGCAAAGTATTTCTTCCTGTAAGTGTATCTAGCACTTGATCAATAAATGGTAGCAAGAAATGGTCATTCCTTGTAGCTGCATTCAATTCTCTGTAGTCTATACATATACACCACTCACCTCCTTTCTTGGGTACAATGACTAACGGAGAAACCCAACGAGAGATTGGATAAATGAATCCTACATCTAAGAGTTTATGTATTTCAGCCTTGACTATTTATTTCTTGGTAGGTTCATCTCGCCTTTGTGCTTGGTGTATGAGTTTGCATTCCACTTTGATGTAAATGTGGTGGGTATACTTTTCTAGGCTGATGCCTTGCATTTATTCATAGTCCCATGTAAAGGATCCTTTGTTTGCATGCAATATGGCTGTCAATTTTCTTTCTTCTTCCATACTTAATTTGTTATTTATGTGAGTGTCTTGCCTGACATTATTTCTATGGCTTTTGTGGCTTCTGTCATTTTCTCTATGCTACTGATTGATCACATGTGGCTACAGCTGATGGAAGATCCTTTGATCACTTTTAGTTGGTTCTTCTTTTGACCATAGATTAGAAAAAGGACAATGAATACAAGGAAATTCTTTAGGAGTGGATTGTTCTACCTGATAGTTGTTTTGCAGTATGTTGGAGATGATGGTATCCTCTTCTAGATCTGCCAATGTGCATGCATGATCTATTGTTAAAGAAGGGAAGATGGGTACCTCTTCTTCTTCTTCAATTCAACAGGTTGGTCCTTGTCTTGTGATACCTGTGCCGGTGGGTACAAAACTAGTTTCTTGGTGATGTTCCCATTTGAAATATGCATGTTTCCAGATCTACAACTAATTAATGCATCTACAGTGGCCAACCATGGCCTTCCCAAGATCATAGGATATCCTCAAAGTTTTGTTTTTGGATGCAATACAATAAAATCTACAGGGTACTCCCACGAATCTACTGATATGACTAGATATTCTATGATTCCTTTTGGTCATACTATGGATCTATCTACCATTTACAACATTGTAGATGTGGGATGAATATGCTACAGGTCTAATTTATGCATTGTTTCCATTGTTATGACATTGATGGTAGCTCCATATCGATCAAGGTATTATGGACTTGTTGTTCATTGATCGAATAATGACAACTAGACAACTGGTTTGCATATTTCTATGGTAGTGTTCCTCCCAGCATGATTTCCACCAATTGTCCAATGACATGGAATGTGTTAGGATCCTTCTTATTCCTTCCAAGTTTCCAAAGGCACAAATCTCTGACATTGCCTCGAAATAAATGGGGACATATTTAATGGCCTAAAATAAAGGGATCTTTACACAAACATTCTTTAGCTACCCTAGGATATCAAACTCAAGTTCAACAAGAGTGTGTTGAAGGTTCAAATGTTCGGGAAAGGTGGTGATATTGTTTCTGCATTCTCTTTATTGGTTGGTTCAGGATCCTCCTGTGGTTGTGGTGTAGACCATGGAATGGATATTGTGGGGTTTTTCATTATGGGAGGACTTGGAGGTGGTAGATTTCTTCCTGAACACAGGTGGACTTCATCAATGTCCATTGTATAGATGGGGTATTGTGTTATTTAAACAGTACATATTGGTTGAGCCAACTTATTGGCAGGATTTGGTACAAAGGAGTTGAGCACGTATTTGAGCTGGTCTTGTTGATTGTGTGTTCAACATTATTGCATGATGTTTTGGTTGTTGTGAGAACCCACCTTGCTGATTTCCCCAAAGGTTTGTTTCCCTCTCCATTGTTTTTCGCCATGACTTTGCAAGATTTTGTGGACCTTGGGTTGGATGGTTTTGCCCTTGATTGTGTGGTGGCTGCCATGGTTGATTTTTCCAGGGTGGAGTGGGATATTGCTGCCATTGATTGAGATTATATGGTTGTTGCATAGGCCAATGTGAGTTGGGAGGGTCTGGGGGCATCCAGGATTACTCTAGCTAGGCATGTTATTTGCATTTTGATTGAAAAATGATGATTGTGAAAATGGTGAATTCGATCCCATACCTAGATAGTTTGTCCTTGGCTATCAAGGTTTCCTTTGTGCCATGTAGAACACTTGGTCTTCATCTCCTCCTATGGCATGCAACACTATGGAATTTGGTTCTTCATATGTAATGCTTGCTACCTTTGTCTTTATAACTTGACACTTGTAATCAGCTTGCTTCTTCCGAAAATCTAGGTAATAGACCATAAGGGCTTGGTCCATTGCTTGTTGTTTCTATCTGGTGTGCAACGTATCTAGTTGTGTGGCCATGTGGCTGATTATATCCATCTTCATGTCCCATAATAGATTACTTACATCATCTTTATAGATCCCATTGGCTAATGCTGACACCATCTTGTTATTCTGAAGTTTACCCAATGTTGATCGCAAATAATTCTTCCCTAGTTGTTGCATCTCCTCGAAGGTTAGCTGAGATGCATCTCCTCCACTCATGAGGTCTAAGGCTTCCAAGCAGTCATCTCAGATTCCTTTCAAAAATACTAGCTTAAGCGTGTTTGGGCTGAGATTAGTTTGCTTTATGCTTCTACAGAGTGAAGGTGAACCTCTCTGTGTAGTCTTCCAAAGATTCATCCTTGTCTTGAGTCATGCGGAATATATCATTTCTTCTGAAGTTTCTACCTTTTCCATATTCCTGATATTTGGTCAGAAAATTTTTCTTCATCTCGTCCCAACTACTGACTATGTTCCCCTAGTCCCATGAACCATCTTAGTGTTGCATCCTTCAGGGTGGCTAGAAAGAGCTTGATCTTTTGTTCATCCATTCGGTAGTCGTAGCTTTGGCATAACACATCATACTCAAATAGGAATGTATCTGGATCCTCATTGGACATCCCCCTAAAGTGTGGGAGGGCTGAGGGTGGAATATTCTTCATAGGAGTATCTTCTATGGTTTCTACAATTGGGAATTCAAAAGTGGGGGCAACAGGTTCTCTACCTTCAACTTCATTTCCTGATGCTTGATCCATGGTGTATTTCCTTGTTATACGGATCCCAAGAGATTTCATAATAATTTCCTTGAATTCCCAAAACCCCCTCAAGTATGATAATGTACATGATACTTGAGGTGTTGTATGGTGGGCTGCGTAGTTGTAACAAAACTTTTTAATTGAGTACATATTCTGGTGTTCTTTCTCCTCATGGAGTATGGGATTCGCTCAAATCCTCCTTTTGTCTTTCTTTCACTAGAACGGCCAAGGTATTCTCTACTTCTTGTTCTTCTTCTATAATATGTTGCAGCTCCTCTGCCACTCTTCTTCTTTGTATGGAAGTATACTTCTTGTCTTGGGAGATAAGTAGCTCCTCTACTTGCACCATTTTTTTTTGCTTTGAAAAAATCTTCCGAACGATTCTCATTCTCTATGCATAAATTTTCCAAATCTCTCTCTTGCTTTTTCATGTGTATTGCTCTCTCTCTCTCTCTCTCTCTCTCTCTCTCAACTTAAATATATGAGGGGCTTGATCTTTAATGATATTTGCAGAAATTGAGCAATATCGTAATAAAAATTTATCCTAGAAATTAGGAATTCTAGCTCCTAGAAAGATTTTTGAATAACATGAATGAAAGTTGATCTAGAAAGCAAGACAACTATTCTAGAAAGCATGAATGGTTATTCTAGAAAGTGGGAAATGAAAGCATGAATTGAATGAAAGTGGGAAATTGAATCACTTTTATGGTATTGTCTAGACACCTTCCTTGGCAACGGTGCCAAAATGATGTGCAGAATAATCAACCAATGATATTAGGTCTCATACTCTGTTGTTCATTAAATGTCAACCTAGGGGCGTAAGCTTTTCAAAGGGCCTACAAAATATATGCTACAATACTTTGGAGTGAAGTCTTTGTAGGCTAGAAATTCTTCAAGGAATATAAAGTAATGTTTGTGTGCAAATTGGAAAGCAAACTTTGGATGTTGCTAATCTGCAGATCTAAAAATCAACACACTATGCACTCATTAACTTTTAGAAATGAAATGAATAACTGATAATCAATCCACAAAACATAAATAAGAAATGGAGGAATAGGATCTTCCCTGAAATTCATTCCGAGGGGATCTTTCCTCATGTAGAAGTGAGTTCTAATCCTACCCTAGAGACTCAGAGAACTACTCAAGAAGATAAACGATTCATCTATTAAGATGTAGCAATTAAAGATTGATACAACAAAGAGATTACAATGAACTTAAGAGCACAAACTCACATTAATATATTCTATCTTCACACATTTACAATTCTACTTCTCTCAAATAGATATCACTTCATTCCTTAATCTATCACTCTTTTCTCATGTCCTTTACATTTCTATCTTAATATATATATAGACAGGATCACTAACTTACTATATACTAGGAGTATGAAAAAACCACTCAAATAGATTATAGTTTTTTGTTTCATATTTGTTGAGTGAAGACAACTAATTCTGTTTTATTTATATGATAAGAACTAATTACAAAACTACTTAATAGAATGCCCATAACATTACATATGATGTGTTAGGATAGCTAGCACTTTTTTTCTTATATCTTTGCGGTGTGGCTGGATAAGTTCTCTTTAGCTATGGGTAGTGTAGGTGCATACTACTCTGTTGCAGCAGGTATTTTTGGAAGATGCTACGGTAAGATAAATCACCCAAAGACTTCTTAGACTTATCCAAATAATGCTACCACTTGGTTAACTTGTTTGCCAACTTCATACGCTTAGCTCGATATAATTCATGATGCCTCATTGTTGTTGAATGTCATAATTCTCTCTTATCATTCCCTAGCCAAAGGCTATGGCTGGGCAGAGTAGCACACCATAGTGCTACTGGGCTGCATAGGAGCACAACCAGAGTGCTACGGGCTAGAGCCTACTACTTCAAAAGCTTATGGAATCTTGTAATTTATTCATGGAGACATCAAAAACATCAATTTGCATAAAAGACAAGATTCACCAAAGTAAATAAGTATATTAGATCTTAATGAACATACAAAACTAAATATATGCAAAATCATAACTTTATCTCATATCAACCATCAAGAGTAGATCAAAGTCTCACATATATATATATATATATATATATATATATATATATATATATATATATATATATATGTATGTATGTATGTATGTATATATATATATATGTATATATATGTACATATGTACATATATATATATATATATGTACATATGTATATATATATATATATATATATATATATCTATGTATGTATGTACATATATATATATATATATATATATATATATATATATATATATATATATAGTATATATATATATATATATATATATATATACATACATATGTATGTATATATATACATATGTACATATGTACATATATATATATATATATATATATGTATGTATATATATGTATATATGTACATATATACATATATGTATATATATATATATATGTACATATGTATATATATATATACATATGTATATATATATCTATATATACATATATATATATATATATATATATATATATATATATATATATATATATATAGACATATATATATATATATATATATATATATATATATATATATATATATATATATATATATATATATATATATATATATATATATATATATATATATATACATATGTATATATATATATATCTATGTATATATATATGTACATATGTATATATATATATATGTATGTGTGTGTGTGTATGTACATATATATAGATAAATCGTATTCATTCATATATATATATGAACATATATATATACATATATATATATGTATGTATGTATGTATGTACTCGATGTATGTACACATATATATTGTATATATGTATGTGTGAAGAGATTCACAAGAACATGGAACAAAGGGGCATTGACCAGGAGAGAGGGTTGCATGGTGAAAAAAATGGTTGCTTAGGGAAAAACATGGTAATGTTTTATTGAAATATAGAGGTTTTAAAGCCTTCGGGAGGGGCACCGACCCTACCCCCACCCCATATAATATATGGGTTGGGGGTGGGTTCGTGCCCTCATCCCCAATTTTTCATGAACTTAAAACATTCATAAACCCAAAATGGGTTGTGACCACAAAACAATTCCTTTTTCTTTTCTTTTCTTTTATTTATTTAATCAAAATAAATTTAACTCTTTCACCGATTTACATGAATTAGATTTTTTAATATTAATTTTATCTAATAATGATTAGTAATACATAGTATGTATTTATATATATATAATTATAATATATATATATATATATATATATATATATATATATTCTTTTAAAGCTAGTATTAATATTTATTAATAATGTTTATGGAATACTATTATCAATTTTAAAAATATTCGATGTATAATATTAATATATATATCTATTATGTATTAATAATATAAATTTGTTTTTAATTAAGTTTCTAATTAATAGAGGAGGTTGTAAATAGAGGAGAAAAATAAAAACATTTTGCATTTTAGAATTTTATGTGGGTATAGATCTGCATACATGAAAGTAATTATTGTAGGATACAAAATGGGTATTCATCAAAACATAAATAAATTTTCACTTTTAATTTCCTTTATATAACTATTTTAAGGGTATAATTTGTTGTGATTCATTCATTTACTTAATTCAATTCCTATTACAACAAAGAAGTAATTATATTAATAAATTAATTCCATTTAATCCTTTTTATACATTTAGCCTGGATAAGTGAAAAATACATCATTCTTACATGAAATTTATCTCAATAGTAAAGTAATTAAGGATTGCCAATAATTTGTAAATAATCAACATTTATTTTCCATTCAAGAGCACTAGCCCTTTAAAATAACCAGATTTCAATGCAACTCCTAATAACAATTTTTGTTTTGTGAGAGCTTAATTTCCATTACAAGAAGTAATGAGGGTTATTTAGGAAACCATGAAAACTCAAAAATGGCTTCCACATACACATTCAATCAATATATTTAATATAAAAACACAATACTAAATTTACAACAAACCAAACAATATATAAGCACAAAGAATTCATACCAAAGCCAAGGAGGAAAAGGAACATTAGGGTTCTTATTATGCCTCCCAAGGGCTTTGGTGTCACCTATGAGCATCAAAAACTCCATCACAATAAATAAAACACTATTATTCCTCCCTCCAATAAGATACACCACTCTTATTCCTCCCTCAAGAAATCAACCCACTCTTATGCCTCCCTCAATAAAGTGACAAGATCAACGCAATCATATTTATCAACAATATGGACATCCTAACCCAACTCCTTCCTTGAGTAATCAATCACATATCTCTTATGTCTCCCAAGAGTTTAATTCCCATTTCCATTTCTCCCACAACCTAAGGATCAAATCTATTTCTCATACTCATAAAAATACAACACCCATCATCCACACATATGAGTACAACAAAATAGGAAGGTAAAAACAAGGGTAAAGGTCTACCTTACAAATGAATAAGATAAAAAACCAACAAGTTCCAAGCCTTACAAAATCCCAAGCAAGCACCATCCATTCAAGCCCAAATCACCATTCTCAAGCAACTTTGTCCCCAAAATTTCTAAGCATCCACACCCAAAATCAACAAGTAATCCCCAAATTCTCACACAAAATGAAATAGATAGAAAAGAGGGAGAGATGGGTGATGTCACTCCATGTAGATTGCCACATCACTCTCCTTCAATGTCAAACCTAAACCCCAAAGAATAATAAATTGGTGGTTGGGAAAATACCACCTTCTTACACACTCAACCCAACCCACACCCCTTAAGGAAAAAATTAAATACCCATGTAAGAAAACTGCAATTAATTTATCTTTTTCTCCATAAAAACAAAAAATGGGACTTAAAATAATTCCCTTACATCATAGGTCGAGTGGGTGGGTCACTTTAAGAGGTGTGGAAAAGCTTAACTTGTCTCACAAGTCACCAAAATGGTGTAAAGGTCCAAGTCAGAATTTCACTAGAGATATTGAGTACACACTACTCCAAAAAACAAAAATCATTCTAATACAACACACATTAAGGCAACCAACTAACATTTATTTTCCCCCTTTTATCACATCCAAATTATCAAAAGATAAACACTTTTAAATTAACTTAAGAGGGGTGCTAAAAAAAATAATAAAATTGACCCCACAAACTAAAAAAATACAATAACTCACAATTAAAATAAAATTAACAAGACAAACTCACCAATATACACAAGGTCACTATTGAGATCACCCACCAATGGGGACCTACAAAAACAACACTAATACACAAAGCATACGAATACATGAGTTTCCAAGGTGACCTATTTCAATTACCCCACATTCCTTCGTTGTTGGTCTTCTATTCCTCTATAGTTGTTGCGCTATAATTTCATGCAAAATCAAACAATACCTTTATGTCCTGTGGCCATATTAATGACATCAAAATCATAAAAACATGCATGCATACATAACAATTTACATCATCGAATATCATAATTAAACCAATGTTAGAATCATGTAATTCACCAATTGTTCATTTTTCTAACATTTTGATTCTACTAATCCATTAATTTGTACTAAGATCGCGACATCGATAATCATATAGAAATATCCGTAAGTCACATCCAAAGATGTCAATACGAGTAATGTAACAATTAGAACATCAAATACTGATATATGAATCAAGCATATAAAATTCATCGAAATAGTCACCCCATGTCCTAAGTCCAACACATCCATACTGTCTATCAAATAAGTAAAACAAGTGTATCAATTCTCATCTAGAAATGTCTAATATCTAATACGATATCAAGGTATAGGGATCCAATACAAGGTGAGTAAATACATAACAAAATATCAACGACATCACAATCACTATGTAACAATGAAATCATTCTAGATCATCATCATATCCTTAAAGTCCCATCAAGGTCCACAATGAAACCATCCAAATCAAACTAATAATCAAAACACAGTAGAGTCATGATGTCTCGACACATCTTATTATCATGCTAACTAGAATAAGGAAGAAAGGTTCAAGATTAAAAATCCATTCAAAATTGATAACACGGTTAAATTAGTGTTGAAGAGGAGTGTGGATTACATCCCCCTTCCCTTAAATTATACTTCCTTGCATAATTCACGGTGAAAGAAGAAGGGAATCAATGCAAAATAAATAGGATCACACCCTTTGTGGAATTTATTTGCTTCAAACATTGGTGGATCTACAAAACGCAAGTTAGGTCCAATGTTATTTAATCAAGGAGAAGGGATAATGTTAGATACAATGCTTAAAAAATTCAAGTGAGGTTGAAAACATTTAATTCTACAAAGTAACTCTATGTGATCAAACGGGATATAACCCATAGAGTCAAAACATGACCTAATCAAAATAAATTCAAGAACAACCACTAAAGTAAAAGAATAACCAGATGAATTATGAAAACTCGGGATGACCACATAGTCACCCATGGATACAACATACCGCAATAACAAAATTTCTCACTCACTTATATTATATTTCTCACTCACTTTTTTAATATGTATTTCCTCTCGAAAGATAGTTTGAAGCCATTAAATACCTATTAAAAATCACCTTATATATTTTAATTTTTAATCATTATTCAATAGTTATTCAAATAATTAAGATGGTGAAATAATATCACTTGTGTTGAAAAGTATACCAAATCCTAGTTTTCGCCATCTTATTATTTCTTGGTTAACATATGGAATTATTTATTAAAAATGAGATTATAACTTAATTTATGACTAAACTCCTTTTTCAATTTTAAGATATTTACTTTTAAAAACTAGGGTTTAAATGTTTTAGTTTTATATTAAAATTAAACCTCCATTTGCTTTGCCCACCTCTCTAACCTATCCCCAATACTCCGATTCAAAATATTAATAAATTAAACCCTTTCACCCCTCTTGTCTACCAAAGTATATTGAATTTAATTTTATTAATTTTAATTACCTCAATATGAACCCACATGCTAGGATATTGCCTAGCTAATGAACCCTTGTGTTCCTCCCTCAAGAAAGTGTCAAGATAAACACAATCATATTTATGAACAAGATGGAAATCCGAACCCAAATCCTACCTAGAGTACTCAATCACATTTCCCTTATGCCTCCCACAAGTTTTAACACCATTTCCATTTCTCCCACAACCTAAGGATCAAATCTATTTCCCGGAATCATAAGCAATGCAAAGACATTCATCATCAATACATATGAGTACAACAAAATAACAAGGTAAAAAAGGGTAAAGTTATACCTTGCAAATGAATATGATCAAACACCAAAAGTTTCCAATCCTTTCAAAATCCCAAGAAAGCACCATTCATTTGAAACCCAAATCACCATTCTTAAGAAATCTCTTCCCAAATTTTCCAAGAATCCACCCCGAAATGAACAAGAGAGAGGGGGTTAATGTGGCTTCATGCGGGATGTCAAATCATCTCTCCTCTAATCCACATCACCAAGGTCAAACCCAAAACCCAAAGCATAATAAATCGACGGTTGGGTAAAACACCTCCCTCTTACACAATCAACCCAACCCACACCCCTTAACGACAAAATTAAATAACCATGTAAGAAAAGTGCAATTAGTTTTTCTTTTCCTCCATACAAACACAAAATAGTACCTAAAATAAGTTCCTTACATCATAATCCTAGTGGGTGGATCACTTTAAGAGGTGTGTAAGAATCTTAACTTGTCTCACAAGATACCAAAATGGTGTAGAAGGTCCAAATCCGAATTTCACTAGAGATATGTAGTACACACTACTCCAAAAAAAAAAATTCTAATACAACACACATTAAGGAAAAAAATCACATTTATTTCCTCCCTTTTATCACATCCTAATTATCACAAGATAAATACTTTTAAATTAACTTAAGAGTGGTGCTAAACAAAATAATAAAAGTGACCCCACAAACTAAAAAAAATACAATAACTCACAATTAAAATAAAATTAACAAGAAAAAGTCACCAATATATGCAAGGTCACTATTGAGATCACCCACCAATGGGGACCTCCAAAAAAACAACACTAATACACAACATACGAATACATGAGTTTCCATGGTGACCTATTTCCATTACCCCACATTCCTTCGTTGTTGGTCTTCTATCCCCCTTATAGTTGTTACGCTATAATTTCTTGCAAAATCAAATAATATCTTTCGTCCCATCGTGCCATATTAATGACGCTCAAAAATCATAAAACACATGCATGCATACATAACAATTTACATGATCAAATATCATAATTAAACCAATGTTAGAATCATGTAATTCACCAATTGTTCATTTTTCTAACATTTTGATTCTACAAATCCATTAATTTGTACTAAGATCGCGACCTCAATAATCATACGAATTATCCGTAAATCACATCCAAAGTATGTCTATATAGTAGTAATGAATGTGAACATTGAATACCGATATATGAATCAAGCATATAAAATTCAATGCAATAGTCACCTCATGTCACAAGTCCAACACGCTCCTGTAATGTCTCACAAATAAGTAAAACAAGTATATAATTTTTCATCTAGAAATGTCTAATATCTAATACGATATCAAGGTATATATGGATCCTATACAGGTGAGTAAAGACATAAAAAATATCAACTACATCACAATCACTCTATAACAAGGAAGTCATTCTAGATCATCATCATATCCTTAAACTCCCATCAAGGTCCACAATGAAACCATCAAGTCAAAGTAACAATCAAAACACAATAGAGTCATGATGTCCCACATGTCTTATTAGCATGCTAACTAGAATAAATGACATCACAATCACTCTATAACAAGGAAGTCATGTTCAAGATTATCCTTAAATCCATTCCACAAAACCATTCAAAGATAAAACATGGTTCAATGTCCCAATGTCTGATTAGCAAGAGGAATAAATATGAAATGTTCAAGATTATTCAATCCCATCCTTAGAGGGGATTACATCCCCTCCCTTATATTGACTTCCTCAAAGAAGTCACAATGAAAGAAGAAGGGAATCAATGCAAAATAAATAGGATCACACCATTTGTGGAATTTATTTTCTTCAAACATTAGTGGATCTACAAAACCCAAGTTAGCTCCAACGTTATTTAATCAAGGAAAAGGGAGAATGTTAGTTATAATGCTAAAACAATTTCAAGCGAGGTTGAAAAAAATTAATTCTACAAAGTAACTCTATGTGATCAACCAAGCTATAACCCATAGCATAAAAACATGACCTAATCAAAATAAATTCAAGAACAACCACTAAAGTAAAAGAATAACTAGGTGAATTAGGAAAACTCAAGATGACCACATAGTCACCCATGGATACAACATACCGCAATAACATAATTTCTCACTCACTTATATTATATTTCTCACTCACTTGTTTTAATATGTATTTCCTCTCAAAAGATAGTTTGAAGCCATTAAAGACCTATTTAAAATAACCTTATATATTTTAATCTTTAATCATTAATCAATATTTATTCAAATAATTAAGATGGTGAAATAATATCACTTGTGTTGAAAAGTATACTTAATCCTATTTTTCTTCCATCTTATTAATTCTTGGTTAAGATATGGATTTATTTATTAAAAAATAGATTATAATTTAATTTATGACTAAACTCCTTTTTCAATTTTAAGGTATTTACTTTTAAAAACTAGGGTTAAAATGTTTTAATTTTATACTAAAATTAAACATCCTTTTCCTTTGCCCCACCTCTCCAACCTACCCCCAATACCTGATACAAAATATTAAAAAATTAAATCCTTTCACCCCTCATGTCTACCGGTATATTGAAATCAATTTTATTAATTTTAATTACCTCAATATGAACCCACGTGCTAGGATATTGCCTAGCTAATTAACCCATGTGTTCCTCCCTCAAGAAAGTATGAAGATCAACACAATCATATTTATAACCAAGATGGACATCCTAACCCAAATCCTTCCTAAAGTACTCAATCACATTTCCCTTATGCCTCCCACAAGTTTTAACCCCATTTCCGTTTCTCCCACAACCTAAGGATCAAATCTATTTCCCTTGAATCATAAGCAATGCAACACTCATCATCCATACATATGAGTACAACAAAATAACAAGGTAAAAAAAAGGGTAAAGTTATACCTTACAAATGAAGAGGATCAAACACTAACAAGTTCCTCCTTTCAAAATCCCAAGAAATCACCATCCATTCAAATCCCAAATCACCATTCTCAAGAAATCTCTTCCCAACGTTTCCAAGCATCCACCCCCAAAATGAACAAGAGAGAGAGAGGGGTGATGTGGCTTCATGCAGATGTTAAATCATCTCTCCTGTAATCCACATCACCAAGGTCAAACCCAAACCCCAAATCATAATAAATTGGTGGTTGTGTAAAACACCTCCCTCTTACACAATCAACCCAACCCACACCCTTAAGGACAAAATTAAATACCCATGTAAGAAAAGTGAAATTAATTTCTCTTTTTCTCCATACTAACACAAAATAGTACCTAAAAAAGTTCCTTACATCATAATCCTAGTGGGTGGGTCACTTGAAGAGGTGTGGAAAAAGCTTAACTTGTCTCACAAGTCACCAAAATGGTGTAGAAGGTCCGAATCCGAATTTCCCTAGAGATATTGAGTACACACTACTAAAAAAAAATTCATTCTAATACAACACACATTAAGGAAACCAACTCAAATTTATTTCCCCCTTTTATCACATCCTAATTATCACAAGATAAACACTTTTGAATTAACTTAAGAGGGGTGCTAAACAAAATAATAAAATTGACCCCACAAACTAAAAAAAATACAGTAACTCACAATTAAAATAAAATTAACAAGACAAAGTCACCAATATACGTAAGGTCACTATTGAGATCACCCACCAATGGGGACCTAAAAAAAAACAACACTAATACACAACATACGAATACATGAGTTTCCAAGGTGACCTATTTCCATTACCCCACATTCCTTCGTTGTTGGTCTTCTATCCCCCTATAGTTGTTGCGCTATAATTTCCTGTGAAATCAAACAATACCTTTACATCACGTGCCCATATTAATGACGTCAAAATCATAAAACACATGCATGCATACATAACAATTTACATCATCAAATATCATAATTAAACCAATGTTAGAATCATGTAATTCACCAATTGTTCATTTTTCTAACATTTTGATTCTACCAATCCATTAATTTGTACAAAGATCAAGACATCAATAATCATACGAAATATCCATAAATCACATCCATTATGTCAATACATTAGTAACAATCGAGAATATCGAATACTATATATGAATCAAGCATATAAAATTCATCGCAATAGTCACCTCATGTCGCAAGTCCAACATGTCCGTATCTGTCATCAAATAAGTAAAACAAGTGTATAATTTCTCATCTAGAAATGTCTAATATCTAATACAATATCAAGGAATAGGGATCCAATACAGGTGAGTAAAGACATAACAAAATATCAACGACATCAAAATCACTCGTAATAAGGAAATCATTCAAGATCATCATCATATCCTTAAACTCCCATTAAGGTCCACAATGAAACCATCCAGAGAAAAGTAATAATCAAAACATAGTAGAGTCATGATGTCCCACATGTCTTATTAGAATGCTAACTAGAATAAATAAGAAAGGTTCAAGATTAACAATCCTTTCAAAATTGATAACACGGTTCAATTAGTGTTGAAGAGGAGTGGGATTACATCCCCTCCTTAGATTGGACTTCCTCGTAGAAGTCACAATGAAAGAACAAGGGAATCAATGCAAAATAAATAGGATCAAACCCTTTGTGGAATTTATTTTCTTCAAACATTAGTGTATCTACAAAACCAAAGTTAGGTCCAACATTATTTAATCAAAGAGAAGGGAGAATTTTAGATATAATTCTAAAAAAATTCAAGGAGGTTGAAAAATTTAATTCCATATAGTAAATCTATGTGATCAACCAAGCTATAACCCATAGCATCAAAACGTGACCTAATCAAAATAAATTCAAGAACAACCACTAAAGTATAAGAATAACCAAGTGAATTACGATAACTCAGATCACGAAATAGTCACCAATCGATACAACATACCGCAATAACAAAATTTCTCTCTCACTTATATTATATTTCTCACTCACTATTTTTAATATGTATTTCCTCTCGAAAAATAGTTTGAAGCCATTAAAGACCTATTACAAATCACCTTATATCTTTTAATCTTTAATCATTAATCAAAAGTTTTTCAAATAATTAAGATGGTGAAATAATATCACTTGTGTTGAAAAGTATACTCAATCCTAGTTTTCTGCCATATTATTATTTCTTCGTTAAGATATGGATTTATTTACTAAAAAAAAGATTATAATTTAATTTATGACTAAACTCCTTTTTCAATTTTAAGGTATTTACTTTTAAAAACTAGCGTTTAAATGTTTTAGTTTTATATTAAAATTAAACCTCCTTTTCCTTTGCCCCACCTCTCAAACCTACCCCCAATACCTAATTCAAAATATTAATAAATTAAACCCTTTCACCCCTCATGTCTACTAGTATATTGAATTTAATTTTATTAATTTTAATTACCTCAATATGAACCCACATGCTAGGATATTGCCTAGCTAATGAACCCCTGTGTTCCTCCCTCAAGAAAGTGTCAAGATCAGCACAATCATATTTATGAACAAGATTGACATCCAAACCCAAATCCTTCTTAGAGTACTCAATCACATTTTCCTTATGCCTCCCTCAAGTTTAACCCCTTTTTCATTTCTCCCACAACCTAAGGATCAAATCTATTTCCCGTGATCATAAGCAATGCAACACTCATCATCAATATATATGAGTACAACAAGTAACAAGGTAAAAAAAAGGGTAAAGTTCTACCTTATAATTGAAGAGGATCAAACACCAACAAGTTCCAATCCTTCTAAAATCCCAAGAAAGTACCATCCATTCAAGCCCAAATCACCATTCCCAAGAAATCTCTCCCAAAAATTTCCAAGCATCCACCCCGAAATGAACAAGAGAGAGAGAGGGGTGATGTGGCTTCATGCAGGATGTCAAATCATCTCTCCTCTAATTCACATCACCAAAGTCCAACCCCAAACCCAAACCCCAAAGCATAATAAATTGGTGGTTGGGTAAAACACCTCCCTCTTACACAATCAACACAACCCACACCCCTTAAGGACAAAATTAAATAACCATGCAAGAAAAGTGCAATTAATTTCTCTTTTCCTCCATACAAACACAAAATAGTACCTAAAATAAGTTCCTTACATCATAATCCTAGTGGGTGGGTCACTTTAAGAGGTGTGGATAAGCTTAACATGTCCCATAAGTGACCAAAATGGTCTACAAGGTCCAAATCCGAATTTCACTAGAGATATTGAGTACACACTACTCTAAAAAAATTTAATTCATTCTAATACAACACACATTCAGGCTATGAACTCACATTTATTCCCCCACACTTTTTTCACATCCTAATCAACACAAGATAACGACTTTTAAATTAGATTAAGAGGGTGCTAAAGAAAATAATAAAAGTGACTCCACAAACTAAAAATATACAATAAATCACAATTAAAACTAAATTAACAAGCTAAAGTCACAAACATACCCAAGGTCATTATTGAGATCACCCCTAATGAGGACTTTCAAACAAACAACAACAATACACAATATATGAATATAGGAGTTTCCAAGGTGACCTATTGCCAATACCCCACATTCCTTTGTTGTTGGTCTCCTATCCCCCATATTTTTTGTGCTATAATTTCCAACAAAATCAACCAATACCTTTCTCGCCTCGTGGCCATAATAATGACGCGAAATCATAAAACAAATGCATATATAAAAATTTACATCATCGAATATCGTAATTAAACTAATGTTAGAATCATGTAATTCACCAATTGTTCAATTTTCTAACATTTTGATTCTACCAATCCATTAATTTTTACTAAAATCACGACATCAATAATTATCCATAAATATCCATGAATCACATTCAATATGTCAATAAAGTAGTAATAGTTGGAACATCAAATATTGATATACGTGAATCAAGCATATAAAATTTATCGCAATAGTCACATCATGTCAGTGCAGTCTAACACATCTCGTATTGTCTATCAAATAAGTAAAACAAGTGTATCAATGCTCATCTTGCAATGTCTAATATCTAATATCATATCAAGTTATAGGGATCCAATAAAGGGTGAGGAGAGACATAACAAAGTAGCAAAAACATCACAATCAGTCTGTAAAAAGGAAACCATTCTAGATCATCATCATATCCTTAAACTCTCATCAAGGTCAACAATGCAACCATTCAGTCAAATTAATAATAAAAACAAAGTAGAGTCATGATGTCCTGCATGTCTTATTATAATACTAACTAGATTAAAGTAGCAAGATTCAAGATTAAAAATTAAATCGAAATTGATAACACGGTTCAATCATTGTTGAAGAGGAGTTGGCATTACGTAAACACTCTCCACATAAAAGTTAAAATAATGCGGATTATTTTGCAACCTTCGTGTCGCCTAGAGGCCTTTGGTTAGAAGATTTCCAGAATCAAGACACATGTCCTATTTATGGCATGCTTTCTAAATTTAATAACTAAAAAATAAATTAATGTTTGTCTGTCGAACTGGTTGGGAGAAAGGGAAAAAAATATTTCAAAATCTGCATGGGGCTCGAGATTACGACAACATTTAATTTCAACAAGTTACATACAAATGAAACCAAATGATAAACCAAAGTAATAAAAATTTATATAACACAAAAATATGTGCACTGTTGAGATATAATGGTGGATTCAGTTTTGACTAATTCAAAAACAATTAGATGGATACACTGAGGTTGCCCATTAAAAGCCAGTGTTTTCCATTGGCAAATTGAGAAGATATTTCTTGAGAGGGTTTTGTAGCTAGGGAATCCAACGGTATGTTACAGAAATATAAAACCTTGTTGCAATAAGTAGAGCTCGACCTCTATTCTCTGGATTATAGATATTCATTGGTCAACGGAGGTCATGTGTGTTATGTAAAAGATCTAGAAAAAGTTTCCTTAAATTGGTAGCATCTTAATTCAAGGATGACACGTCGAATAACAACACAACTGAAAATTTACACAGGTCACATTATAAAGAATCCATGATATATTTGTAGTTCAATTTGAATGTCATCAACATATGTAAATCAAAGAACGTAGATCTTGATCAAGACTATGTCAGTGAGTGCTTGAGATCAAACGAATATAGTACAACACAATTTCAATTTGAATAACCTATATGAGCTTGTAAGATAGAATAATATCAAACTATGAGATCACATACTAGATATGAATGTAGTCCTAGGTGTAAGCACATAATTATCCAAACAGGAGGTTTCTAATGCAGACAAGAAGTAAAATAGAAATATACAGAGATCAATAAAATGTTGACCATGAATGAATACTGACATATAGAACATTAATAGTGACTCTTCTATGATATAATGTGCCTCTGGAAGAATTGCAGTCTTCTCTTTTCAAGTGCTATGTGTTGATCAATCTTGTGAAGCTTTTATCTAGTAATAATGAAAAGTCAATGGTTTCCTAGACCCTGGGACCCGCCGAGTTTGTGTTTGCTAATTACAGACATCTGCCTATGTGACACCTAAAACATTGATGAGAGGATTATTTTAAAAGACTTGTTTTTATAATTCATCTTTTTCTCATAGATCGCTGTCAGTTTTGTCAGCCATTGGTCTGATACTAAATGAAAATTTGGTCGGAGTTTAGAACAATATTTAAGACACAAAACTGAAAACTTGAAATGATAGATACTGAATTCAATTCATATGGGATATTTAATAATTTATATCTTATAAATATGTAGAGAAGTATTTATATAATAGAAATCCTATAATAGCTCATATAACCTCTCTCTTAAACATTCACAAGATGATAAAACAACTCATAACATACTCTCCGAAATATTTGAATTATTATTAACTAGCAATCATACGTGAAATGTACAATGGAAATGCCGAAGGGAATCTATTGAAGAATTCAAAGTGGAGGGAGAGAATTAATGGTAGAGGAAGAGGGCGAAGAAAAGGGCCATGACGGTGGAGAAGTGCAAGGTCATGGAAGTTGGAATGGGAAGGTAATTTGAAACTCCACCCTCACACAACCACATGAAATTTCTTTGAATCATTTAAAGTTTAAAAGGCGGGTCAGTATACGATGTCGATGCAACTACATGTGGATATATTTCATAATGTAAGGAGTGGTCAAAAATAATGGTGAAGTGAAAAATTGTTCACAATTTCCTCTCTTACATTTATTGGGTAGGTAACATAGATGTAAATGCAAGGGGAATTAAATCACATGTTTCATGAGAAACAATAGAGACAAGAAGATATGGATTAGATCACTTAACATCAAAAGGTAGCAAATACACACACATTCCACACTTGTTGCTTCTTGTAACACTTTGCAAGCACACTTTGTAGTTTCAAGGTCGAGTAATTACTAAAAAAATAGGAGATGTAGGAACACTCATCAATAATTGAGCCCCTTCAAGGAATGGAAGTATGAACAAATGAAGATTTTATCCATCGATTGATATTTTCTATTTTTTATTTTACTTTTTTATGGTATAAAGTTTTTTGAGTGGATGAAATTAAAACACTTGTTAATATGGAATTTAATATACTAAATGTGATAGATCAATTTACTTCGATTAAAAATATTTGAGAAGTGACAAATATGGGAAGATATTTCCACATGTATATAGGGCCTATTAAAATTTATTTTGTACCGAGGAGAAAATAAGGATGTAATTTTTTATGGGGTATATGATTAAACAATTATTGAGTAACATGTGTCAACTAAAACAAAAATAGAAAAATACATTGTAGGACGAACAATCTTAATCACTTGTGACGGTGAAAGAATGTGTTACAGGGGTGTTGATAAAAATGATGATGGGTGCATTGTTCTCGAGGGGCCGCTCGCTTAAAATATTTTCCGAGCCATCACTCACATTTCGAACCTTCACTCACAAGACTGGTCTACTATTATAAGAAAGTTTTGTTGCACAACTCTCCATATAAAATCTTCTAAATGATTGGGTTAAAACCAAGTTGGACTTTTTATAGGTAGATTTTTTTATAGTCTATCCCTCAAAATTATGTATTTTGGTAGAAATTTGAAATTCAATTTAGAGTGTATCATGGAAAAGAGAGGAGGAGAGACTGTGGGAATCGACCCGGGAATGAGTTAAGTTTTATTTAACTTAGAACAAACTTTTTTTCGCAGGTCGTTAACAACCAAGAATGAAAGTTCTATTCAAGGACTATTAATTCAGTTTTGGACATTTTGTCCATGGTGCTTATGAAAATGAAGGAAATCACCAAGGCTTATTTTGGGTTGGGATTATCCCACATACTTGACGGTTATTCTCTTCCAGTGGTGTGTCTTGCCCTAGGCAACCTAGGTAGTTGCCTAGGGCGCACAAAAAGGAGGGCGCCACTTTTTTGAAAAAAATTCTATGTCGCTGACTACCTAGGCAATCGGCTTTAGGGATGGGTTAAAATTTTACAAAAAAATTGATATTAAACCCACACGGCTTAGTCAGAAGTCTACAATTTCAAAATTTGATATTAAAGCCCCCTATTCGTTGTTTTTTCTACTTCTCCTGACAGTGACACTGTGACTCCTGAAGCCTGCATCCTACTACTGCCCCCGCTGCCGCCTACCCCGCATTAAGATTCAAGACTTGAGTCCCTGTCAGCCTATCCCACTGTCCACATTTCGGTCCACCCGCACTGCCCGCACTCCAGCCTCCAAAGTGACTAGTCTCAAATAAATTACAAATTTACAGTGTTGCACTCATACAAGCTACAACGGACAGCCTACTGCCTACATAATACATTATACATTGTGAATCGTGAATAAGTTTAAAGTGATTGGATAAGGATTTGGAATTTGGAACTTGAAACTTTAGTCTATAATTGTTTAAAAACATTCACATACAGGTGGGTCGTTGGTCCCGGGTGGGAGGGGGCACACGCTCCGAGTATTGCCTAGGCGCTCGGAAACCTTAATTCGGCCTGTTCTCTTAAATCTCGAACAACTCCATTAATGGCTGAATTGGAGTCAAAAAAATGAGAAAATGAGTGATTTGGTGCAGAAATATAAATCGTTAATGAGTATCGTGATATTTTGGCTGGTATAGTTGAGATGGCAGAGAAATTCAATCAAGTCTTGTGGTTTGATATCATAGACAAGGATAGTATTAACAACAAATAGCAGAGACCCACATGGCCTCGCAACAATAGAAAATGAGTTGGATGGATCCATTGTGTATGAATCATTGATGGGTTGTCACATAAGCGGGAAATACCCTGCCGACACTAGTAGCGACCACCAGGTATAACCTAGGGCACAGTGTTACTAAAATTCGACGAAAAAGGTCATTTCTTACCCTTGAGGCTGAAACAAAAACACCCTTTTCTACACCCCCATATGTCGCAATTGCTTGCTAATTTTGTAAATTTTCCGCGAAGCTTAAAAACATCTACCGGTGACACAAAAAGTGGTTTAAGAGATGCGGGGTGTAGTGAATGTCCACTTTTTTACAAGTGGGTTGGGAGTGAAGCCACATGCAGGGCTTGAGTTGTAGAATAATCTAAGTAGGCATGAAATCACCCAAGCCGTAGTGCGTAACTATGTACACCATTTGATTTAAAAGGAGGCAAGGCTAATCTCACTTATAAATTCTTTTGGCATAATAAATCTCTCACTTAATTAACAAGACATTTATATTTATTTATCTTCACATTATATTTTATTTCAAACCATATAAATGTGAGCACTAAATAAATGAATTCCTAATGAGAGAATGCAAGAAGTAAAATTCTAGAGAGTGAGTTTCATGTTGATAGAAGTTTTTAAGTATCTTACGCTAAAAAGATAGAGGTTGTTGGGGAGAATATGGTTATTAAATATCTTAATCACATGGAATATGATTTTATGATGCACCAAAATGTGATAAAACAAGAGGGGCTATAAGTATTTAGAGATCCTGGTAGCGGAGAACAAGAAAGTGATTACACAAACTAAGTCTTTTAGATAGCATAAAAGCATAAACCCTAGCTCAGGAAAGGATAAGGAATGTGAAGTTGAGTGCGTGAAATTAGAAACACATAAAGGTGGATTAGAGGGTGTAGAAATGAAGGTGTGCACAAAGTGACAAAAACACAATACAAATTAATAAAGATAGAGTGGTGATGTGGATGTAATTGCACTAGGTTGACATACCTCCAAAACACACACAGATAGTTCGCAAATAAAACCTAGAAACTTCAAAATAATTTTCATCTCATTCAAGAATCTACACTAATATTTTACATCATTACAATATTGATTTTATTTCACATCAATTAAAAAAACCTAAAATGCAAAAATTACGTACAAATATGCCTTCATAAATTAAGGCTCACATGAAATTTGGACTTATTCTAAGAAGGACAATAAAAGTTTTTAAAATTTTAAGACCTAATAAAAATTTTAAAAATGTTTAGAGCTAATTTTAGATGATTGGATTAAGGAATCCAGAGTCGAAAAGTGTCCGAAATGGTAACAATCTCTCAAGAAAGGTTGGCCCCAACATAATAATAATGAATATCTATCACCGCGGAAAATTTCAAGACTATCCAACAATTGGATAAAAATTTATGGCCTTCATAATTTATGCTCCCACGTCATTCTCCCCTAGTAGGAAATAATTTTGTTATGGCAAGATCAAAACATCCATGATTGCTTGCAAGTAAATGGTTTAGGCAGTCAATGTAATTCTTCAAACATGGAAATATCCCAAAGTTTGGGACTTTGAAATTAGGATAACCCTTCGGAGAAGGCTGAATTCCTATCTTATTTTAGTGCAAACTACTCCAAAGTGCATAGAGTTGTAGATCTAAGACTAATATAATGTTTCCCAAATGAGACAGAGTAAGAGAAAATTCATGAAAATTAAAACCTACTCTAAGGGAAGGTGATGCACCAAGAAGTATGTTGAACAACTTACACAATAAACACAACACAACTAGAATTTTCTAATGAAAATACAACAATACACAATAACCTTGAGTGCAATGAAAGATCAAAATATGCAATAGAACATAGAAGAGGGTTTGAAACATCCATAGATATGATTTTATTACTCTCAAATTTGATACAATACATCACATTAAATCTCAAAGGCACATATTTTACATTACAATGTCCAATAGGGAAGTTTTGAATCTCCACAAATCTCTTACAATCAAGAAAGAAGGGAAGGGCATATAAAATGTGTCGAATCATTGAAATGAGCCCCTCCTTACAATATATAGCAAGAATGAGAGAAAGGGAGAGAGAAGAAATTATAAATCTTGATTAATGCCTCGTATTTTTTTGACTTTCTCCTTTACTTCCTTGCACTATTGCATAACATCGACTGTTGTTTTGAGCTCACTTTTGATTGTTAGGTGACTCTAACCCTGTTGTGAAGTTATTTTAGCATCATTTCTTCCTTTTTTTTTCCATCGCACCTTCTCGCTTTTATTGTAAGTGTTTATTTGTTGCCGAGGGTCTTTTGTATCTTACATTTTTAAACATTCTTCTATGATCTAATCGTGCTCTTGATCATTGGAATGCTTATGGACATTTTGTTAAAAGTTCTAATGGAATACTAAAATCTTTTCAAAGTTATTTTAGGCATATATTATTAAAAATATACCTAGTATTTGAACCAATTTTTAAAAAAATAATAAAAGGAGATTTATCTATCACCAGAAATAGCTTATTATGAAATCTTTACTAAGTTGTTGTGTAGAGAGAGGAGATTTTTATGAGGAGGAACCAATTTTGAGGGGATTGTTTTTGTTTCAATGATCAAAGACTACTATTTAATACAAAACTTAATGTTATATCTAGTAACTCCTTCATCCTCCCTGACAATGACCTATCCCTAGCACATGGCTTCACCAACAAAAACAATTAATGTTGTTGCACACCTAATTGATTTCTTCTGCTAAAACCATGGTTTTGAGCTAGTAAAGGGGGGTAGAGTTTTGTGGCCACCTACCATCCTTTAATTCTCTTTGTGGATATGCACCTTGACATGTTTTTTACCTCATTTTTCCCATGGAGGATTGTTGAGCAGACTTAAAAGAACTCAGGCTTGTGCAGGTCATGTTTGGTTTAATAAGCATAGAAGCTTTCAAGAATTTTTTCAAAAAAATTTCATATCTTTAGATTACTTCCACATTTTTCATACATATATAATAAGACACTTGCAACTAAAACATATAACAAAAGTCTCTTCTCCAAAATGCTTCGGTGGATGTCCATCCCTGTTTCAAAGTTATTATTTTTGCATTAGGTACGTGTATTCTTACAAATGTGAACTAAGAAAGTTGGACACTGTTGCTTACATATGGTGAAGTAGATTAATTTTATAAAACCCATTTTTTGCATATATTTCGAACATTGTAGTCCTTGAGACCATATTTCTTTCAGGAAAATGCAACTCATACATTTTAAAGGTCCTTCCCTGGCCACATACCCGTGTCTGTGCCAAACATGGCCATGAACAAGTATGAGTGGCCATCATGCTTTAGGATAGTGAAGTTTGGAATTTTGTTGTTGTTTGAGCTATGTTCAGCATGTTTGTAAATTATGGAAGTGTATTACATGAATGATAAGCTACTATTATCCATATTTCACCTTGAGCCAAATATTGGATCAGGCATGACCCCACATAGAAAGAACCTAAGAAAACTCATTCAGATCTATAAATTGGTCGTGGAGGGACTCAACAATGGAGTGGCAGGGGCCGAGAGAGACTAAAGGACCCTATGTAAAAGAAATGACTCTGTCGAGCCATTTCCATGTCTTAAATCCATTTTCCAAGTTGTAGAAGGACCCAACAATGGAATAGCAGGGTTAGAAAAGAAGGGGCAGTGCCGCAGAGGAACCAGGAGCAAGAAAGGAAAAAATGGTGAAGATTCAAGGTCTTCGGACTCGAAACGGTTCAAAAGCTTGAGCCTAGAAAATGATTAAGAATGGAGGAGGCATCGGAGAGAACCATGTGTCTGCATGACATTTATCCAAAGTTAAATCCAGAAAAGGAAGCCAAATGAGCACTAGGCTTCCATGTGTCTAGAGTCCCAAAAGTTACGGAGATCGTTGAAAAGTCTTCAACTAAGGAAGAAGGTGCCAGGTGTCGGCTTGGTGCAAATCTAGAATGGGAGCCTAGGGTGGAGACTTAAACTTGCACCAACCCTCCATGTAGCAAATGGTCAAACAGAGTCAAAAGGCAGACAGGGCGGGCCTCAAAATTGGCTAAGTATAAAAGTGTAAGCGGAGAATTCCAAGTGTCAGTGTGGCGCATCTCTAAAAGTTAGTCCAAAGGTGGAGACCCAAATGAGTGCGAGCTCACCATGTAGCCCAAAGTCCCAAAAAGCAAGAAGGACCATTGAAAAGTCCAAAGATCAGTGGAAGCTAACATGTGTCAACTCGATGCTCCTCTAAAGGAAAACTTTGAACCGAGATTTCAAGTAAGTGCAGTGCCTCCACATGTCCAGTCTCACAAACTTCAAGGGGTAGACTCAGTTGAATAGTCAATGCATGGGGCAGGCCGATGGAGGATGTCAAGTGTCTAAATGGCACTGATTCAAGGATTGAAGAGAGAGAGTGTTCCCAAATGAGCGTCAAGCTATCGTGTGTCCCAAATCAAGAGATATGCCCCCTCCAAGAAAGAGACTTATCCAAAGCCACAAAATCGGTGTAACTCGCTGCCTAAGGGAAAATTTTAGCATTTGAACCCAAGTCAATTCCAAGGTGGGGAGTTGGAGAAAAAAATGAAAATTTTCCTTTTGTCAGAAAGAGCACGAAGGAAAAGAAGGAAGCGCATCTCCCACCCAACCAAAGAGTGCCACATGTACAAGTGGAGCAGCAGAGCTATAAGGTTTTTTTGAGTTTTATGGAAACAAAGTTAAAGGATAAATTACGGATCCGCAAACCTGATTTTTTCTCTAATATAGCTACCACATTTCCCATATCAAAAGCGGACCCATTTTTAAAACTATTTTCCTGCCCATTTTAATAGACCTGATACAAACTTCAAAGGGGCATATCTTTCAAATCAAGGCTCAAAATATTGCAAATCTGATACCGTTGGAAGTGTCTCGACATCTTACACACCATGGAAAGATAAAAAATCATTTTTCTCAGGCCTTGGTAGGTGAAAAATGGAGAAAAAGTATTCAAGGGACATTAATGTGGGATCCATCTACCTCAACAACCAAATCGGATTTGATCTGTTCCGTCATTTCTTCTCCCTCCAAGGCACCGAACCAGTGGTTGATGTAGTCAAGATGGATTTGGGGAAGATTTTGTAAGAGGAATTAATGGTAGTGGTTGGGTTTTGACCTAGTTTCTCACTTCTCTCTCTCTTTCTTCTCTCTTGTTGAATTTATAAATGTAGGGGAAAGATTCATTATGAAGGGTTGTGTTGGCACCTAAATTTGTTCTCCATTTCAAGCCAAACAACAACACTAATTCAACATGGAGCTTAAAGGCAGCAAAATCATAAATATATGTCGTTTTGTAGCTAGGGAGGAGATCTTACTATCCCTTTATTACTTTGGTTTGTGGAGAGATGGGTAGTAGATCAAAAGGATATGATATTATCCTAACTATTTTAGGATATGCCTTTCAACCAAGGTAATGTAACCTATTTTGTAACCTTTGTTATTTAGAAGGAGATACAGTACCTTTCTTTTGCATAGATTTTATAGAGAAGGCCTTGGGAAAATATAAGCAAGACACTAGATCCGACTCTCACGAGTTGTTACTTCCAGAGCATGGAGATACTTTCACAATAAGGCAAAGGTTATTAAAGACATTTGAGACCCTGATTTATCTTACATACTTTGGCAAATGGATTTTGGTCTTGTGTGGGTATATAGAGTAGAACACGGGTAGGATGGGTAAGATTAGTTGTTGTTAAATGATTTTTTTGGTGGGAGGGGAGATAAGATGCACTTAGCTCACTAGATCATTGAGATCTTATGTAAAATGGAAATATTCAAACAACAAAATGCCACAACAGCTTAAAATGTTTCTTTTACTAGAATATGTGCTTCAATGGAGGCCCAAATTGGTAATTTTTCATACATCCTATGGATTATATCACGAAGGATCAAGTTAGAGAACCTAATAAAGCACCAAGATTCACACCAAACCATGCCCGAGGTACACCTAGAGGCTTATAGATAATCTTTTCAACAAAATGAAAGAAAAGTGATTTTAAGCCTTTATCTCACTCCCAAAAGAAGGCTCTCTAAGAAATGAAATTGCAGATGCCACTAAACTATCACAAGGATTAAGACCTATGTGATTTGGACCGACCTTGGTATAAGATTGCAATAGAAAAAGAAAGACTACTTCCATGCATTCAGAGATGAAATAAATACACTTTACGCAATATTAACACAAAATAACTTGAGTTTGATCAAATTTATCAAAGAGGGAAATTTTCCTGAACAATCTCAAAGTTTTTCAATGGTTGTACACTTATAACCACCTTGAAATGATTAAATTTGACACAAAGAGAGATATACCGGATTCTTAGATGGCTTCTCAAAAAGGATGGGCTCAGTCAAGCTTTTGCTACTCAAAAAATCAATCTCTCACCTTTCTAAAAACTCCCAACCATTTGCACAAAAAAATTGTGCCATTTATAGAATTTACAATAGAGTCCCCTCTCTGCAAAAGATAAAAATGTTAAATGCATAAGTGCTCGTAATGATTCTTTTGTGATTCACGAATCAAATCTACAAAAGTCTTTGGGTCCTTGAGGGGGAGATTTCATGGATGTCTCCCGCATTCAACTCCTTACTTTGGTAGATCACTCTTTCTTCAATTTGACAACCACTTCTGCCCGTAATCTATCAAATTTGTCACCTTACGTGCTCGGGAGAGGAAAATGGAAAATATGATTGGGCATTAAAGTCATACCATATTAATGGTGAAAGAAGTCCTCCAGATCTTCCCACCAAACTTCATTATCAACATTAACTTCCTTCTCTTCTTGGCATGTAGAAAAGACCAAGAAATCATGGAGACTCGCACTTCCAGATGTGTTTTAGAGAAAAAGTGGGGAAAATTAGATTTATACTCACAACATCCGTTGATCTTTACTTTGAATTTGAGCCATCCACGTGGAAGAATTGAGCTTTAAAATAAACCCGGGGCTTCCCTTGACTTTTTACAAGATTTTTGGAAAAATGGAAAAAAAATTGTTTTGCTCCACACCTCCGCCCTCGGTATACGAGCCTGAAATGTGTCTAAATATGATTAGAATGGAACCGTGCTCAAATTTTTCCACTTTACTCTCATTTTGGAAAAGGAATTTTTTCCAAATTCTCCCTGCAACTCCGCCCTTAGGAACCGAGCGACACGTGTCCAAATGTGCTTGGAGAAGGGCCATGCTTCCTTTTTTACTTTTGACTCCTTTTTATCAAAAGGAAGTTTTTCCAAATTTCCCCGAGATCCTGTACCTCTGCCATTGACTAGGGCAAAACATTGACCTATTCCCTCATAAGGCTTGCTAGCCATTTTAAAATTTTAATCCTTAAGGAGGAAAATAATCCAAGTCGCCTCCAATTGTCCACTTCCCCTGACCTTTTAAATTTTCAAACTACCATGTGTCACCATGGCACACCTTGAGGCAGCCCCAAAATTTTATACCTTGAATGAGCACGGACTTGCCATGTGTCATGTCCCGACAAGGTTTTCTGAATGGTTGAAGCTAAGTGGAAGGTGCCACGTGTCATACTCCAAGGTAGTCTCCATTTGGCTATTGAAAATTTGAAGTAAAATACAAAGTGAGTAGAGGCCTCCACGTGTTATCCCGACACTTTTTAGAATGAAACTCAAGGACTGGTCCCCAAACATGTGCCTAGAATATGTGCTTCAATGGAGGCCCAAATTGGCACTTTTTCATACAGCCTATGGGATTCTATCACGAAGGCTCAAGTTATAGAACCCAATAAAGCACCAATATTCACACCAAACCATGCCTGAGGTACACCTAGAGGCTTATAGACAATCTCTATCAACAAAATGAAAGAAAAGTGATTTTAAACCATGTATCTCACTCCCAGAAGAAGGCTCTCTGAGAAATCAAATTTTAGATGCCACTAAACTATCACAAGGATTGAGACCTATGTGACTGGATTGGACCTTGGTACAAGATTGCAACAGAAACAAGAAAGACTACTTGCATTCATTAAGAGATGAAATAAATACACTTTACTCAAGATTAACACAAAATAACTCGAGTTTGATCAAATTTATCAGCAAGGGAAATTTTCCAGAACAATCTCAAAGTTTTTCAATGGTTGTAGACTTACAAACACCTTGACACAATTAAATTTGACACAAATAAAGATATACTGGCCTCTTAGATGGCTTCCCAAAAAGGATGGGCTCACAAGCTTTCACCACTTTGGAAAAATAAATCTCGACCTTTCCAAAAATTCCCAACCATTTGCACAAAAATTTGTGCCATTTATAGAATTTACAATAGAGTCCCCTCTCCCCAACAGATAAAAACTGTTAAATGCACCAATGCTCATCATGATTCTTTAGTGATTCACAGAATCAGATTTGTAAAATCCTTCAGGTGCTCGAGGGCACAGATTTCATCAAATGTCTCCCGCATTCAACTCCTTTCTCTAGCTAGATCACTCTTTCTTCAATTTGACAACCACTTCTACCCCTAATCACAAATCGCCCCTTGCAAGCTCGAGTAGAGGAAAAATAGAAAATATGATTGGGCACGAAAGTCGACCATATTAATGGCAAAAGAAGTCCTCCAGATCTTCCCACCAAACTTCATATATCAAAATTAACTTTCTTCTCTTCTTTGCATGTAAAAAAGACCAAGAAATTATGGAGACTTGCACTTCCAGACATCTTTTAGAGAAAAAGGGGTGAAAATTAGATTTAGACTCACAACAACCATTGATCTTTACTTTGAATTTGAGCCATTCATGTGGAAGATTCAAGCTTTAAAATAGACCTGAGGGCTTCCCTTGAGTTTTTACAAGCTTTTTGGAAAAATGGAAAAAAATCCATTTTCTCCGCACCTCCATCCTCGGTATACGAGCCTGACGACATGTCCAAATATGATTGGAATGGAATTGCGCTCAAATTATTCCATTTTACTCTCTTTCCAGAAAAGGAAATTTTTTCCAAATTTTCCCCGCAACTCGCCCTCGGGAACTAAACCCGACACTTGTACAAATGTGCTTAGAGCATGGCCGTGCTTCCTTTTTGACTTTTGAATCTTTTTTCTCAAAAGGAAATTTTTCCAAATTTCCCGAGAGCCGCACCTCCGCCAATGATCGGGAAAAAAATTGACCTTTTCCCTCATTAGGCTTCCTGTGCCATTTTACAATTTTAATCCTTAAGAGGAAAACAATCCAAGCTGCCTCTCGATTGTCCGCTTCCCGTCCTTTTGAATTTTCAAACTGCCATGCGTCACCATGGCACACCTTGAGGCGGCCCCAAAAATTTGATACCTTGAATGAGCACGGACTCGCCATGTGTCCTGTCCCGGTAAGGTTTTCTGAATGCTTGAAGCTCAATGGAAGGTGCCACATGTCATACTCTTAGGTAGTCTACATTTGGCTTTGAAAATTTGAAGTAAAATAAAAAGTGAGAAGAGGCCTCCACGTGTCGGTCCTTGCTTCTTTAGAATGAAACTCAAGGTTTAGTCCCCGAACATGTGCGGTTCCTCCACGTGTCTCCATGGCACAACTTCAAGATGGTTCCCAAAGTGGAGACTCTGAAATGAGCACGAGCTCACCACGTGTCCCATTCCACCAAACTACTCCAACTGCATAAAAATTTGTCTAAGTCTGGGCCAAGTAGCGAAAGCCTCCACGTGTCCTCCTGGCGCTACTCAAAGGAAAACCTAAAAGTAGATCTTCAAATGAGCATTGTGCCTCCATGTGGACACATTTTTAGTTTAGGATTTTGGTGAATTTTTCTAAGTTTCCAATTGAGCCACATCAAACCAAAATATGCCACGACCTGTCGATGCTCGGATGTAAATTTGACTAGGAGAAACACCTATCAAATCCGTAAAAATTTTAAAACGATTATTTGATCCAGGGAATGAAATTTTCTTCAAGGACATAAAGTTTAGGAATGTTATAAGGATCAAATATGTTACTCAAGGATGCATGAATTCATTCTTCTTCAATTAATTAGGGAAAAAAGACAAGGAAGATGAATCCCAACCGTGGAGAATAGAAAACATGGTGGAAACCGAGTTTCTAATTGAACAAAGCATGGGAGACTCAAAATAAATAACCATAAGATATTTACAACCTAGGAACCAATTAAAAATGGCCACAAAGATTAACCAAGCACAATACGAGGAAGGAGAAAATGACAGAGGTTGTAAATCAATAAGTTTTCAAAGGCACAAATGGGGTGAGACAATTTTGAGCACCAACACTGGCTCCAATTCGGGGATGGGCACTCCCTGTGAGTGCCACAAGAAAAAAGTAGACCAAGTGCCAAAAATATCCATTAGGTAATGCAACCAATTTGTAAAGCATAGAAATAGAGCCATCTTCAAAAACAGATAGAGAAACCAGCAAAAATAGGTCACCGAGGACCAGAACAAGCAAAAACACAAAAACAAGGAACAAACAACAAACTATACACTATACACAAGATTCATGCCTTGATTCAAGGGGATCAATCTAGGAAATGCTTCAAATGTCTACCATTAATAGGAAGCTCAAGCAATTCACCATCTAAATCCTTAAGGATGAAGGTATGCTCCTCAATTCTAATATCAATAAAGTAAGGGCCCATCCATAATGAGTCAAACTTGCCATGCTTACCATTATCCTCATGTCTACTATCCCATAGCAACACAAGATCTGCAACATTGAAGGATCTAGGAGTGACCTTCTTGTCAAATAACTTCTTCGCTTTCTCTCTTAGCTTTATATGCCTTTGGTGGGATGCCCTCCTCTCTTCATTGTTAGGATACGTTGGTTTATAGATTAGCTGTCTTTCCTATCTCTTATCTTTATCACATCATTCTCTGCTGATATTGTGGATCTTCTCAGTCCAGTTAGGGAGTCAGTTCGGATTTCTGTCCTATATAAACTGTACGTGTGCTTTGTTCTAGTCAGAATAATATGAGATAAATCTATCTCTGCTATTTCTCATTCTATAGCTTTGCTTCAGTTTGGTATCAGAGCGTGGCAGAGATCTGGGAGGACGTGAAGGAGTGTAACGTCTTTCGCTTTGTGTTTTTTTTGGCGTGTCAGAGCAAAGGATCTCTTTGAGCCTGTCGAAGTTCCAGAAATGGTGAGCTGATAACTAATCTATGACTTATCCGCCATTAGAGACACGAGGAAGATTGGAATCGGAAGGGCCGCCAGATCTATGACCGCCTCATCAACACGTGAGGGCTCAGTGCCATCATTAAAATTGGCGGAAGCCTGTCCGCGAAACAGTCTGGCTTGACGCTCCGAAGACATCCGCGGCCTGCTCCATATAAAACGCCTGTACCACTGAGCAATACGAATCATTTCATTCTGCACCGTTTTAAACCTTCGTCTCCTGGTTCGGGAAAATTTTATGAAGCCTTGAATGGCGTGACTCCAATCCATCGTACATGGCAGTGAATGTTTGTTTCCTGCAGTTGTTTGAAGCGCTAAAAACGGCTTCTATTATACTACAGCATGCCTGTGCACCAAATGCGTGGGATTTTGCCGCGACCACTGAATGTTCGTAATCTTTGCCGCAAAGGCGAATCAACGGAGCCGAGAGATCTACGCTGGCAAGGGTGAACTGATCAGCTAGTGGAATCAACGTGGACGTGACGAAATTCACCAACAGCAGGAGCGATTCAGCCAAAACACGTGGCTCCAGGACAGGCGTGAGTACCGCCGAAGTTTTTGTATATCACGCAGCGAGGGAAGATAAACCTGTTCCAGAACGTGGAAGCTGTTGCGTGGAGATTCTTGCTGGTGCGAAGGAGAGATCTGCTGCTGGAAGTGGAAACAATCTAAGAATCAAAGACAAGCTGGACGTGGAGATCTCGCCGAGTGAGAGAATTTATTTCTGTGCGCGGAGACCTTCAAACGCTGTCGAGGTAGTTCTGAGTCTACAACAGTCTCTTCTACACTACATCGAATGTCGAGTGTAGACAACTCGATTGAAAGCGTCAACAACACGGTCGCCACAGCTGAAAGCCACAACATCAACTCGCCAAATGTGAGAACACCGTGGAGAAGCTCCTGAGAGCTCCGGGTTCTACTTTGCCTTGCTGAACGAGCTTAAAAATTGCGGCAATCTTGCATTCGACAAACTTGTTCGAGAAGGACTCCTTGAGTACTTTCTTTTCGACGTCAGCTGCCAAGCAAAGCGAGTACGGGAAGAATTAGAAGTGGATCGGATACGATTGTGACAGACGAAAGAAGAACGCCCTGCAAAGCGTCGCCGTCTCACAGCACGTGAATATCGCGAGCATCTACAAGCCAGTCATTCTCGACAGTGAGTCCAAATTGTAATAAGTTTTTCAAATAAATAAATATTTTTTTATTACAATGTCTGCTCCGAAGTTACTTCTGTCTGATGCTCAGTTGCTCAAAGGGCCTAATTTTGCGGCCTGGAAGACAAAAATGAAGACAATCCTTCAGTTTGAAGGATTATGGGGAATTGTCACAGGATCTGTCCCTGCTCCCACAGCCCCCGATGAACTAGTAAAATATGACATGGCTAGTGCTAAAGCCTTGATGCTGATAATGCTCAGTATCAGTGATGACGTGCAACCGCATGTTCAGAATGCGGAGAAACCCAAGGAGGCCTGGGACAAGTTGGCAACCATTTATGAAGCCAAAAATCAGACAAAGATTCTTCATCTTCAGTCGAAGCTGCACACCCTCTCTATGGGGTCTGACGAGAAAGTGGAGGAATTCCTGCGTCGCGTGGCTGAGTTGAGATCGGAGTTATTGGCGCCATGAAACGGTGGATGATAAACTACTCGCCCAATCACCTTGAGAGCACTCCCTTCTCAATTTCGAGTGTTTGTTACAACACTGAATGTGTCTAAACAAACAGTGACATTCGAAGAGCTTGTGAATTTGCTACAGCAGGAAGAAGGTATCACTTCATCGCATGGGGAGTCTCATCACAAAGCCTTGTTCTCAAAGCCTAATTGTGGCGTAAGAATCGGAAGGTCCCCGAGAGAAGCCAAATCCAGCAATCCAAACAACAAAGAAAAGATCAAAAGTCAAAGAGATGGTGTCACATTTGCAGAAACCAATACTCACGACATCTATCATCAAGCTGCATAAATAGCTCAAACAAGGGTCTTCAAGCCATACAAGCACATCCGGGCACGAAGATTTTCAAAAGTCTAAACGACGTCCCCGCTGGAGAAAGCAAAAAGGACATCTTGCAGCCCAACAAGAGGATGATGAATCTGATGAGGAGACATCAGAAGGAGCCATTGTAGTAAGAATCTGTACTCGCTCTCAAACTTCTCAGCCCACGAAGAAAGTCTGGTTGATAGACTCTGGTGCAAGCAAGCATATGTCAGGTGACAAGAAGTTGTTTGATTCACTACGTGAAGAGCCAACTAGAGATCAAGTTCGGATAGCGGATGACAAAGAGTACATTGCAAAAGGAATAGGGAATGTGACCATTCCTCTGGGGCCACAAAAATGTACACTTACAAAGGTACTATATGTTCCTGGCTTGACTAGCAATCTTTTGTCGGCTTATCACTCTGAATCATCACCTTAAGGTTGAATTTCTTGTTCAAAATGGCATTAAATCATGCTTAATCTCCCACAAGGTATGGTTCTTGCTAAAGCCTTTGTAAAAAGATAAGTTATTTGCTTTAGATATCACTGCTTTCATCTTCTCAAAGTAGCTTTATCTACTTCAACAATAGAATCAACCGCCTTATGGCATTTAGATATGGACACTTGTCACCGGTTCACTACACCGCACTGATGAGTTCAAAAGCAATGGTTCGTGGACTACCCAAATTGTCCAGTTCCTTGCCTATTTGCCCTGGTTGTCTTGCAGGAAAACAACATAGAGATCCATTTCAAGCGAGCACCTTCCATGCCAAGAAGTGTCTGGAGATAGTTCATACCGATCTGAACGGCCCATTGCCTGCTTCGTTTTCAGGATACAAATACTTCCAGTTGTTCGTGGATGACCACTCTCGCAAGATGTGGGTATATTTCCTAAAGCAGAAAAGTGAGGCTCTTCAACACTTTCAGAACTTCTATCATCGTGTTGTCAAAGAATCTGGACAACCACTTCTTCTACTCCACTCAGATCGAGGGGGGGAATTCACATCAAAGAAGTTCTTGGCCTTCCTAAACCATCATGGCATTAAGCAGCACCTGACTGCTCCCTACACACCCCAACAAAATGGCATTGTTGAGCGTCACAATCGCACAGTGATGGAGATGGCTCGCTGCATGCTATCAACTGCAAAGCTAGGAGAACGCTATTAGGGAAGCAAGCAAAATAAATGGTCATATCTTCTCAACAGGGCACCAACAAAGATTCTACAACAAAACACCGTAAGAGGTATGGAGTGGTAAAAGCCATCAATTTCTCATTTGCTAGTATTTGGTTGCAAACATACATGCATGTTCCACTCAAGAGAAAGAAGGTAGAGCCAAAACACTCCCGTGTATCCTTCTTGCTATAAGACTACCTCGAAGGCGTATCGTCTCATGGATCCTGAGACAAAGAAAGTATACAAGAGTCGGGATGTGGTTTGTGACGAGTCATCCTTTGACTCAATAGTATCAACAAAAGATTCACTTCCAAACACATCTCACCGATTAGTCTCTGAATCAGATGATGAGCCGGAGGAGACTACTTAGAGAAAAGAAATGCTACAGAGAACTATTTGTTGACCTTGGAGAACTAGAGAATGTGACTCCACATCAATCCACACGGAAACAACACAATTCTTCTCAAAAGCAGTCAAGTTCTCATCCGAAGTGGGTACAAAGAACTATCAAGGACTCACATTTGCAATAACTCCCAGATACATCATCCGAGTCAAAACAAGGAGTCAAACAAGAAATGAGGTAAACTTTGCACTCATGAGTTCACTGATGAATAGCTCCGAGCCAGATAATGTTCGTGAAGCACTCAGTCAAACTCAATGGAAGGAAGCTATGGAAACAGAATATGACTCACTCATGAAAAATCGGACATGGGAACTTGTCGATCTGCCTACAGGAAAGAAACCCATAGGCTGCAAATGGGTCTTCAAGACAAAATATAAGGCAGATGGATCCATCGACAAACATAAAGCACAACTTGTAGCCAAAGGATATGCTTAGAAAGAAGGCATCGACTATGAAGAAACCTTTGCACCCACTACGAAGATGAAGACCATCAGAGTAGTTTGTGCACTTGCAGCACATAAAGGATGGAGACTTCAGCAGATGGACATCAAGAGTGCTTTCCTAAATGGTGATCTGAAAGAAGAAGTATACATGACCCAACCTGAAGGATTTGTTGATGAAAATCAGCCTAAGAAGGTATGTCGTCTCATCAAATCACTTTACGGACTGAAACAAGCTCCTAGGGCATGGTATATCAAGATCAACGATCACCTTTTGCAGCATGGGTTCACTCGTAGTCCCTCAGATTCAAATTTGTATATAAAGAAGGTAGGTAAAGAAATTATCATTCTGGTTGTTTATGTAGATGATCTTGTGATCACTGGTAGTTCAAAAGATCAGGTTGATATTCTAAAGAATGATCTCAAAAGAACCTTCGACATGACAGATTTGGGGCTACTACATTACTGTCTTGGCTTGGAAATATGGCAAAAGGAGCATCACATCTTTGTCTCCTAGACAAAGTACGCCAAGACACTCCTGGAAAAGTATAGAATGTCCGATCAAACCTATATCCACTCCCATGGAAAAAGGTTTGCAACTTTCAAGATTCCAGATTCACCTCAAGTAGATGCTACTCTCTGCAGCAAATTTGTCGAGGGCTCATCTATTTGACATACACCGCACTCAAATCTTCGCTATGTTGTTAGCTATCTTTCTAGGTTCATGCAAGAGCCAAAGAAATGTCACTGGAATGCAGCAAAGCATGTTTTGAGATATGTCCGAGGAACAACTAATTATGGTCTGGAATATAAAAAGAATGATCAATTCTTCCTACAGGGATATGTCGACTCGGACCATGCTGGATCTGTTGATGATAGGAAGTCAACTACAGGATACATATTTCATCTCGGATCTGGACCAATCTCGTGGATAAGCAAGAAGCAGAATGTTGTTTCTATCTCATCCACAGAGGCAGAATATCGCGCCGCACGAGGAGCTGTGTGCGAAGTGATATGGATACGTCGCATTATGGATGACCTAGGAATTCCTGAAAAATAGTCACCTATTCTCTATTGCGACAATCAGAGTGTGTCGAAGCTCGTGCAGAATCCAGTCTTTCATGAACGAACAAAGCATATTGAAATTGACTGCCATTTCATTCGAGAGCACGTCTTGAACCATCAAATTCAGCTCCAGTACTGTCCTACTGAAGCACAAGTTGCTGACATTCTCACTAAATCTCTTGGAAAAGTGAAATTTGAATCTTTCAGAGGTCACATTTGCAAGAATAATGTAATAAGGGGGGGAATGTTAGGATACGTTGGTTTATAGATTTAGGAGAGTTTGTATCTCTTTCTTTATCACATCATTTCGATGATATTTGGATCTTCTCTCCTTAGGTGTCATTCCATTATTTCTCTCCTTCATATAAATCTTCCTCCTTTGTTCTAGGGAATATGAGATAAATTATTTCTCCTATATTCTCATTCTATACGCTTTGCTTCATTCATCAATCAAAATAAGTGTGTAGATACTTCATCATACACTCTTCTCTCTTATAGCTATTGGATGAATTGATAAGAAGATAATTACATATGAATGGGCAAAGACCTGATTCCCATACACCAACTCAAATGGACTCTAATGCGCTAGAATTAGCAGGAACTTGACAAGGTGATAACTTGAAATCCGGGTGTTCCGTTTGGGTCCATTTTTTTAAAACCACGTGTTTCGATGAGAGGAATGTAGAAGCAACCCATCCTACCAGTTGGGACAAGTTTTTGACACGTTTTGGGCCCTAAATCTACCATCTTGAGGCCAAAAATTAGGATTTAAGTTATAGTTCGGGTTTTTCCTATTTTTGGGCATTAGTTAGTTTTAGTCTAATAATTGCATTATGAGTTAGAAAGTTGGAAATTCCTCTAATTTAGGGATCTAGAAGATGCATGGAAATTTCGGTGCCCATATGAATAAGCATGTGAACTTACTAAGAATAGCAAGTTTTAGTAAACTACTAAAAATAGTAATTTTTGCCACCTAGAGTAAATTTAGTCAGAGTTAGTTAGAGTTTACTTGGAAAATCGAGTTGGGAGTGGTTTTCCTATTTAGGAAAGATTGTAATTCATTATTGGGGAATGAAGAAGGAGATCTATTTTCTTTGGAGTTCATATTATTTGCAAGCAAATCATGTTTGGTTAGAATTTGGCTACATTATCCTGGTATCGTAGCTGGTTTGAGTATTTTATATAAAAAAATAGCAGGGAAAGAGGAAGAGGAATATGAGGAAATATTTCCCAGATGAATAGAAATATATAAAATATACAGAGGCAAGTTGTTACGCTTTGTTACAATGATAACCCAAAGAGGAAATCAAGGTGGAGATGACATAGATGAAGAAGAAGTTTGTGAAGAGGAGGAAACACAAGCGCCACCATTAGCTTTTGAAGAAAGGATGATTCACACATTAGAAGGGAAGAATGATGGGATAAGAGTTAATGTTTCAGATTATGGTGGTAGTCTAACACTAGAGGAGCTGATAAACTAGTTGACTAGCATGGGGAAATTTTTTTAAGTGGAAGGCTATGTCGAAGAAAAGAAGGTAAAATTTTCATGCACAAAATTGAAAGGTCATGCTATGTTATATGGTGGGATCACCTATAGAAAGAGAGGTCAATAAAGGGTAAAGAAAGAATTAGGACATGGAGTAAGATGGAGAAGAAGTGAAGGATAGGTTTCTCCTCATGGATTATGCACAAACCCTTTACAAGAGGTTTCAGAATCTCAGACAGAACCTACAAATAGTGCAAGAATACATAGATGAGTTCTACAAGTTGTCCATTCATGTAGAGCATGAAGAAACTAAGGAATAAATGGCTGCAAGGTATGTAAATGGATTAAAATTTTCTATTCAAGATGAGGTAAGTATGCATAGAATTAAGAGCATGGAGGATGCCTATCAATTAGTGTTAAAGGCCGAGAAACAAAATCATCAAATTTTTAGGAGATTTCCTAGAATGAATAGGGGGCCTCATCTTCCTTTCGGGGATGAGATGGTTTCAACCAAGGTAGGGGAGAATCATCTCATGGATTAGACAAGCAAGAAGATATGAGACAAGATTTCCAAAATCAACAAAGAGGCAGAGGATTTTCTAGGGTAGAGGATACGCTAGCGATAGAGGATGGGAGGCTCCATGAAGACCATTTGTTTGTTACAGATGTGGTGAAGAGGGGCATTGGGATTTTGAATTTCCGCATTCTTATTCACATGAAAAGAGAAAAGGAGATGCTCCAAGAGTAAGTCTTGTTGAAGCTATTTACAAGTAGAAGATGAACAGGACCTAGAAATTCCACCAAATGTTGGAGAAAATTTTATGATCAAGAGGATGATGATTTCTCCAAGAAAGGATATCAAGGGGGATGCATGGCTGCGTACAAATATTTTCAAAACAAGATGTACTTCAGGAGGAAAGGTATGTAATGTTATTATTGATGGTGGTAGTTGTGATAACATGGTTTCAAATGAGATGGTCGAGAAATTGGGTCTACATTGTGAGAAGAATCCTAACCCTTACCGTATTGCATGGTTTAAAAGGGTAATGAAGTTACTGTTGATAAGATATGTTTAATAAGTTTTTATATTAGGAAAAGTTACAAGGATGATATTTGGTGTGATGTTATTCCTATGGATGCATGTCATATGCTACTAGGAAGGCCATGGAAATTTGATAGGAAATTTATTCATGATAGGGGGAAGAATACTTATAATTTCTGGAAGGATGGCACAAAAATAGTCTTACAACCTCTCAAGGAAGAGGGGAAGGCTGAAAATATGCTTTCTGCAAAGGAATTTGTGAAGGAGGCAAAGGCAAACGGGTTTTGTTATGCATTAGTCGCCAACAAGGATGAACCTGCAAGTGTACAAATACTAGTAGAAACAACAAAATTAATAAAATAATTTTCTGATTGTTATCCCTGATGAGATACCAGATGGATTACCACCCAAAAGAGATATTCAACACCATATTGATTTGATTCTAGGGTCTTCACACCCAAATCAAGCGGCTTATAGGATGAGCCCAACATTACATGCTAAGTTGAATAGGCAAGTGGAAGAGCTCATGAGAAAGGGTGTCATGAGTGAGAGCATGAGTCCATGTGTAACCTTAGCTTTATTAACACCAAAGAAGGATGGAACATGGAGAATGTGCACTGATCGCAGAGAAATCAATAAAATTACAATCAAGTATAGGTTCCCAATACCTTGCCTTGATGATATGATGGATTGCTTACTGGATCTAGGTATTCCACCAAGATTGATCTTCAAGTGGTTACCATTAGATTTGGATCGAGAGAAGGAGATGAGTAGAAAACGCATTCAAGACAGGAAATGGATTATATGAGTGGTTGGTGATGCCATTTGGGTTATCCAATGCACCTAGTACTTTTATGAGACTATGAACACTGTGTCATTGTGAGAGTATAATGGTAAGTTTTTGTGGTTTATTTTGAAGATATCTTGATCTTTAGTAAAACTAAGGAAGAACATTTTAGGCATCTAAGGGTGATATTCAAAGTTTTAAGGAAAGACAAACTATATGAAAATATGAAGAAGTGCACATTTTTGCTAGAGAGTTTGGTATTCTTGGGCTTTATTATTTCAGCAGATGGGGTATAGATGGACTCAGAAAGATAAAGGCAATTATTGAATGGCCTACTCCACAGAGTATAACAGAGGTAAGAAGCTTTCATGGTCTAGCAACATTTTACAAAAAAATTATTAAAAATTTTAGTAGTATTTTAGCACCTATAAAATATTGCACAAAAGGAAGAGAATTTTTGTGGACGAAGGCAGCTGAGGATAGTTTTTAGTTCTTGAAGAAGAAGGTGACAGAGGCACCTATTTTGGCGCTACCATATTTTGATAAAGTGTTTGAGGTTGATTTTGATGCCTCACATGTGGGTATTGATGTTGGTCTAAGTCAAGGTGGAAATCCAATAGCTTTCTAGTGAGAAAATGAATGAGGTAAGAAAGAACTACTCTACTTATGATGTGGAATTTTATGTAATTGTATAAGCATTAAGGAATTGGAGGCATTACTTAGTGCCTAAGGAGTTTGTGTTATTTACAGACCACATAGCCCTGAAGTATGTGAATACACAAAATAAGTTGAATAGTAGGCATGCAAAGTGGGTATCATTTTTGTAGGGTTATAATTTTTCTCTAAAACATAAATCAGAAAACAGAATCAAGTTGCAGATGCATTGAGTAGGCATGTGACTTTGTTTACCACTATGGAAAATGAGGTGGTGGAATTTTCAAGAAATAAAGGGTTTGTATTATTCTTATATTGATTTCAAGGATATTGTTAAATGGTTAACTTGTCCATTGTTAGACAATGCAGGAGATGTTCTAGATGAATACATTTTAAAATATGGCTATCGATTCGAGGGATGCCAACTATGTATTCCAGTTGGGTCTATGAGAGAGAACATAGTAAAAGAGTTGCATACTGGAGGATTGGTTGGGAATTTTGGTAAAGATAAGATGATAGCATTGGTAGCAGAGAAATACTATTGGAAAAATATGAAAAGAGATGTGGTAAGATATGTGGAGAGGTGTCGAATTTGTCAAGTCTCGAAAGGCCATGCACAAAATATAGGGTTGTATATGCCATTGCCTGTTCCTAAAGGGTCGTGGACAGATCTGAGTATGGATTTTGTTTTGGGATTACCAAAAACACAATGAGGTAATGACTCAATTTTTGTGGTTGTTGATAGATTTTCTAAGATGGTTCATTTTATTTCCTACAAGAAAACAAGTGATGCAACAGGCGTAGCAGATTTGTTTTTCAGAGAAGTTGTTCGTTTGCATGGTGTTCCAAAAACCATTACTTCAGATAGGGACACAAGGTTCTTAAGTCACTTCTAGCAGACTTTATGGAAGAAATTGGGAACTCAATTATAGTTCAGCAATGCCTATCATCCTTAGATTGATGGGCAAACAAAAGTGGTAAATCGGAGTTTGGGAAACCTGTTAAGGTGCATCATTGGGGAAAAGCCAAAACAATGGGACTTAGCATTACCACAAGCTGAGTTTGCATATAATAGTTCCATAGGAAAGTCTCCATTTTCAATTGTGTATGGGAGTAATCCAAATGGGGTGTTAGATTTGGTATAACTACCAATTGATGGCAGAGTCAGTGATGATGTAGAAGCATTTGCTGAACATATACAACAATTGTTGGAAGAAGTGTGGAAGAAGCTGTAGAATAGTAATGATAAGTATAAGGAAATAGTAGATCTGCATAGAAGGAGAAAGGTATTTATAGTTGGTGAGTTAGTTATGGTATATCTACGGAAGTAAAGGTTTCCAAGAGGAACCTATAACAAACTGAAGTACAAGAAGATTGGTCCTGTAAAATCGTGAAAAAATAAATGATAATGTTTATGAGGTAGAATTGCCAGGAGTTTTGATATTTCTCCGTTGTTTAATGTTTTAGATTTGTATTCTTTCCATGGGGATGGTGCAGAAGGGGATGTTCTTGATGAATTAGTAGATTGGAGGTAGAAAGTTCCAGTGAAGAAGACAAAAGAAGTGGATCAGATTCTAGATAAGAAAACAATGGACACGTGACATGGGAAATACAACAAATATTTGGTACAATGGAAAGGACTGGAACAAGAGGACAATACTTGGGTCACAGAGTGGGAGATTAAGAATTTGGATGTAGATAAATGGAAGCAGTTTGAAGAAGAAAACTTGCAGGAGTTGCATTTTTTCAAGCAAGGGGAATGATGCGCGAATTAGTAGGAACTTGACAAGGTCATAACTTGAACTCGGGTGTCCATTGGGGTTCGTTTATTTTTTGAAACCACGTGTTTCGATAAGTTGAATGCGAAAAAACCCACCCTACTAGTTGGGGCAATTTTTGACACGTTTTCGGGCCCTAAATCCGCCATCTTGAGCCAAAAATTAGGATTTAAGTTATAGTTCGAGTTTTTCTATTTTTGGGCATTAGTTAATTTTAGTATAATAATTGCATTATGAGTTAGAAAGTTTGAAATTCCTCTAATTTAGGGATGTAGAAGATGCGTGGAAATTTCGTGCTCGTATGAATAAGCATGTGAGCTTACTAAGAATAGCAAGTTCTAGTGAACTGCTAAAAATAGTAATTTTCGCCACCTAGAGTAGATTTAGTTAGAGTTAGAGTTTACTTGGCAACTCGAGTTGGGAGTTGTTTTCATTTTTAGGAAACATTGTAATTCATTATTGGGGAATGAAGAAGGAGATATATTTTCTTTAGAGTTCATATTATTTGCAGAAATCATGTTTGGTTAGAATTTGTATACATTAGACTCTTTCCAGTGACCCTCTTGACAGTGATCCTATTAGTCCAAACAACAAACTTCAACTGTTCACCCCACTTTCTCTTGTTCTACTCCAATGTTCTTCTGATGATCTTCAAAAAATTCTTATTACTTGACTCAACTTGTCCATTTCCTTGAGGGTTGTAATTGGAGGCATATGTCAAGTTGATTCCATACTCTTTACACATTGCCACCAAAGGTTTATCTCTAAAGCCCATGGCATTATCAACTACAATCTTGACTAGTATCCCAAATCTACAGATGATGTTGTTCAACACAAATTCCATGACAACTTTGTGTGTTTCCTTCTTGGTACGGATTGCCTCCACCCATTTAGTAAAATAGTTAGTTGCTACAAGAATCCATTTGTGGCTAGCACTTGAAGGGTCTGAAATTTCACCCATGAAATAAATTCCCCATTGCTTGAATGGAGCTTCAACCGATACAAGCTGCAAAGTAAAGGGAGCTGAAATCTTTCAGTCTTGCAAAGAAGTGTTGGGAGCTTTCACATCTTCTAACCAACAAGGTTGTATCCTTGAAAAGATTTTTCCACCAATAACCAACCCTCGGGATCTTATGTGTTGTGAATCTTGCCGCAATGTGCCCCCACAAACTCCTCCATGGAGGTCAAAATTATCTTGGGGGCTTCTTCTTTAGTAATGCACCTTAAGAGGACTCCCTCTAGGTTCATCCAAGCTAACCATTAATCAATGATGACATATTTTGGGAAGCCAACTTAAGGGATCTTTTTGGTTCTTACTTAAATGCTCATGCAAATTTAAATGTCTAGATAAAACATCACATCCTTTTATGACTCGAATTCATCAACTTTTCAAAAACACCTACCCTTTCTTCTTCTACCTCATTTACCTCAATAGTTTGCAAGTTTCTCTCCACCACAAGCTTAGCAAAGCCCAAACCTCTCACCAAATTCGTGGTTTGGATGTCCATATCATATTCTTGCAATTTATTCACCCATCTACATATTTTTCTTGAGACTTCCATCTCTGACAAGATGTCTTTTACCATTGTATGGGGAACATAAGCAACAACCTTTGAACTTAGAATATAAGGCTTGAAAACCTTTGTTGCTTTTATCAAGGTAAATGCCTTCTTTTCCATGATAGTGTACTTCATCTTAGACCCTCGCAAGGCCTTACTTGAAAAGGTAATGACCTTTTAGCCCCTTCATCATCCTTCTACAACAAGACGGAAGCAATAGTGTTCTCTCGAATCAAAAGAGAACAGTTGGAAGGGCTTCTTATCATCTGGAGCTTCCAACATAGGTGCATGCTTGAGTGTCTCTTTAATCCCATTGAAAGCTTGGATGCCAGCCTCCTCCCATTTGATGGCCCGGTCTTTCTTTAGCATGGAAGTAATTGGAATGGTTAGCTAAGAAATTTTGATATGATTCTTATAATGAAATTTATTTTCCCAAAAAAGCACTAAATTCCTTTCTTATTCTTTGGGATTGGGACCTTGTTGATGGCTTCTACTCTTTATGGATCAATCATCACTCCTTCTTGTGACACTATGTGACCAAGAAACTTTCCCTTCTACTCTCCAAAATGGAATTTCTTTGGATTGAGTGAGATGCCATATTCTCTACATCTTATTAGCATATTCTCCAAGTGCAGGTGATCACTTCGTATCTAGAAAATATAGTTACATCATCTTTATAGACTACAATAAATTCATTGATGTAACCAGCAAAAGAAACATCCATTTCTCTTTGAAATGTGTCTCCAACATTCATCAGAACAAAAGGCATCCTGACATAAACATAGGTCCCCCAAGGAGTAGTGAAGGTTGTCTTGATCCTTTCTGATTCCTTCACCACAACTTGGTTATAACCAGAGAAGCCATCCAAGGTGGAAAGCAACTCAGAACCAGTCACTAACTGTAGCATGTGCTCCATGTTTGGTACAAGATAGTTGTCCTTCATTGAAGCTTTTTTCAGATTCCTGAAGTCTACACACAACCTGATGTCACGATTTTTCTTTCTGACTGGTACTAGTTTTTCCACCCAAGAGGAATTTCTTGTGGGCTGGATAATCCCTCCATCTCTTAGTTTCTTCAGTTCCTCTTGCATTTTAAGAGATAGAAGTGGATTGATTGGCCTCTGTTTCTTCCTGAATGGTCTTTCATTAGATTCTAAGGGGATATCATGCTAAAAATACTTCTCTGTATGATTTTAGTTCGAGTAGGTCTAAGCCATGCAATCTTGGTATTTTTCAACAATTGGATGTATGATTGTTTCTCCTCCTTCTGAGATTACTACCTAACCAAATTTTCTTTATCTTCTCCTCGGTACCAATATCATGTTCTTTAATATCCCTTAAGGCTTCCAAACATATGTTAACAATGTGATTATCATTATCAAAATTAGATTCAAGAGCCACTAGCCCTCTAGGAATAGTGTTGGTCTTCAACTAGATGATACCCTTTTAAAAAAGGTTTCCTTTCCTTCATTGCACATACCATTAGATCCCAATCAATACTTTCATCAGCAAATTCTCCCTTGTTTTGCAAGAATTTTCTAATCTGAGCATCATCATAAAAACCTACCAATGCTTGATATTTTCAGAAGAAGGTCTTGTCAAAACCTCAACCTCATATTCACAATATGGTGACATTAAGAAATTGTCAAACCAAGACCCCAACATTGGAATCTTGTCACCCAAGTCATTAAATTTCCTATCATGATGCACAATGTTGAAGGAGTCAAACATCTCAATAAGATCCCAAATTGCATGTTTATACTTTTTATTCATTGATTCTTTGTAGCATACAATATTCTGAATTGTTTGACAATTAACTTTGAATCTCCTTTGACAATAATGTCCTTGACACCATATTTCCAAGAAATTGTTAAACCTAAGCAACAATGGTGCCTCATACTCGAGAATGTTGTTAATGCATCCAAATTTCAGCTTTAAGGAGGAAAAAAATCTTTCCTGGCTTTGAAAAACTAAAACAACACTAGCACCATTCCCAAACCTAGAGCAAGCTCCATCAAACAATAGGGTCCAAGGAGAACCCACTTGTTCAAGGAATTTGCATTCTTCAATCTTGTTCTCCCTTCCATCAGCAAATCCCACAAAGTTTTCTGCATCCACATTTTCGTACAATACCTCATATGAAGCATTGTTGGGATCCTCAATAAGATGCAACATTTTCTTTTCTCCATACAACCCGAAAAGGTTGCGCTTTAATTAGAATGGTAGAATAGGACATATCCACTTGAACACTCCCACCAACACTTGCAACCCATTTTCTTGATAGTAGCATACCCCACTTGGTCAGAAATCAACTATGACAACATCAAGTTTTAAATTTTTACCGGGTATGCTATAAACTACACCACCAAACCCTTCACACATCCTACCATTGGCACTTTTCTAGATTCTATTATATTTTACATCATATATGATGTTGTTACCTTAATATTTAGCTCATTCATGACTTCTAGAGGCATGACATTGCATGATGCCCCTAAGTTAAACATACGATTATGGAGAAACCCATCTCTCGATAACCGAGTGGTGAAGAATTGATCCACATTCATCCGAGATTCCACCAAGGATGTTCCCAAATAGACCTCAAGTGGTTCATCTAGATCTTCTGATGATGGTGGTGCTTCTCGGTTCCTCAATAATTGGATGAGTCTCCACAATATTTATATTTCGTGTAGGGTAGTCTTCTCTTCTTTCAACCCCAAGTATTCAAATGCTCTCCTTTTGTGCTCAAGAATCCTAAGCAACTCAAAAATTGGGAGAAAGACTTCTATTTGACTCAATACTTAGAAAATATCATATGGGACATTCCTTGCAAGGCCGCATGAGAAGGAAAACCAACACACTCATTAGATGGCACATAATTCTTGACAATTTGGGCATGGGGAGGAGTATGATTCTTGTTTGGAACTGTAGGGATTTTAACAAATGTATCCTTCTTGGGGGCCTCTTTAGGAATTTTTTAAAGTAAAGGAGCTTTAGGCTTGACTTGAGGTCTTGCTCCTTTAATAGCCTCACTTCTTGTGTTATATTCCTTCTCTTGGGCCAAAACAACATTCATCAAAAACCTGCCTAACTTCCTCAAATGGGATTCCTCAATCATACTTTTTTATCATCAAAGCCCTTAAATATTCAATGTCATTATAGGAAATTCAAAATCTTGTACATTATCTACTTTTAAAGTATGATAGGGAGGAAGAATATGTACCCTATGAATGCAGTCCCAAAAGGTGGCAAAAGTTCTAGCACTTATCATCTCGGTTGAGGTTGCCCCTTGTTATGAGCTGGTGGAACATCCCATCATGCATACATCATTATCATTATCATTAGGTTCTTCTTTTTCTTGAGTATATTCTTCAAAAGGAGCATGAGGAATGAAACATTTGTCACACCAATCAATGACATTTGTCTCCTCCACCACAGTAACTCTAGCAGCCAAAGGATCAGACACAATTCTATTTCCTCTACCTTGGGGGTGTTTTTTTCCAAATCCAACATGTCCCTTGCCTCTGTCATCTACTCTTTGGTGATTTTTGAACCTATCTTGGCCTTGTTTCTTGTGTTGGACTTGTGAGCTCTATCCAATTCCCATCTCAGCCTAGGCTAATTTGTAGGAAATTTCTTTGACACTCCCTACCAAAGTCTTCGCAACTTCTTACAAATTTGCAGCCTTGCTTGTCAGGGGTTTTTTTGGGTTAACTAGCTTAACATCTTCCCTTTTATAGGATTTCCAATTACCTTGATTTTTTTTTCTATTTGTAAATCCATGGTGAAGGCCTACCTCAAATTTGTGGGGTTTGTGTCTATTAAATAATATGCAGCCTTTTTATCAAATGCATCGTATATGTGATCAAGCATGTCTCATCACAAGGCCTTATTCTAACAGAAATCTTCTCAAGGTTTTATTAAACCTTGTGTTGAAATCATGTATTGACTTATTAGGTTTCTTTTTTATATTTTAAAATTCTATCAAAAGAAACCTAGGGTCATTCCTATCCCCATCTTGAATTTGAATGCATTACTCATCTCAGTCCAGGAATCAATAGAGTTATCTAGCAATGCTTTATACTAGTCCCTGGCATCCTCTTCCAAGATATGGATAAACAACTTGATATATACATCTTGATGTTCAATCTCAAAATCCTCCATCATATTGATAAAAATATTTAGATGTTGATCTCCAGTAATAGCATTATTTCCTAGAACTTTAGCATTCTCGCTCCTTACATCTTTAGGCACTACATTTGGATATCAAAGGATTCCCACAAAATTTATAGGTCCAAAATTGTTTACAACAAAAGGGGGTCTGGGTGGAGGCTAGGCCATGTTTCCTTGAGGAGGTGACCCTAGAGGGGTGACAAATTGATGAGGGGCAGAGGGTTCTTGGAACACGAGTCTAATTTTCAAAATGGATACCCCCAAAGACCTTGTTTCTTGAAAATACCTATCAATCTTAGAAAAGAGAGGTGTAAAGTGTGAAGAAAACCTTTCACAATCAAATGAAGGCCCCTTTCCAGCTGGAGAGTTCAATTCCAAAAAGAGGCTACCTAATTCAAAATCACTTGAATGGTAGTCTTCAATGATAGGCTGATCACTTTCATCAATAGAGATCCCTCTCCTTTTCTATTGATCCCTAATAACTCTCCAAGCTTTTCTTCCTTCTAATTTTTCTCTTCCTAGCTCTAGAAACAATGTCCTAGCAAAAAGAAATACTTTCTTCCTTCCAGGTTGGAAAATATTAGTAACAAATCTTACTATGACAGAGTTTTAAGACACCGTACTCAATAAAAGATCAGATCAACAAGGAGTCACCACTAAGGATTTCCACCTTAGTTGTGATAATGGACTAAATATGATATGTCAAATGTTTGTCAATGATAGGATATAGAAATGAAAAGATTCTGACCTTCCTTTACCAAGATTTATCAAACAAAAACTAGCGCACTGGATGTGGAAAATGAGAGAACTGCACACAACACCTGGGGCATACAAGAAATGTTTTACTAGGTCCTTGATTTTGATCAAAGAATCCCCAACAATGGCACCGCAAGTGTTTGTGTTGTTGAAGGGCTAAATAGATATGCACTTTGAAATGAATCAGAAAATCAATCTCTCAATTAAACTCAAGATTAATGAATTCCCGAACAACGGCGCCACAAGTGTTGGTACCCAAATTTGTTCTCCTTTTCAAGCCAAGCAGCAACACTAATTCAACGTGGAGCATAGAGGCATCTAAATCATAAATATATGTTGTTTTGTAGCCGGGGAGGATATTTGACTGTCCCTTTGTTACTTGGGTTTGTAGAGAGATGGGTAGCACCTCAAAAGGATATGATCTTATCCTAACTATTTTAGGTTGTGCCTTTCAACCAAGGTAAGGGAACCTATATTGTAACCTCTATTATTTGGAAGGAGATACATGTACCTTCCTTTTGCATAGATTTTATAGAGAAGGCCTTGGGGAAAATATGATCAACACAAAGAGATCTGACTCTCACGAGTTGTCACTTCCAGATCATGGAGATACTTTCACAACAAGGCAAAGGTTACTAAAGACATTTGAGACCCTGATTTATCCTCCATACTTTGGCAAATGGATTTTTGTCTTGTGTGGGTATACAGAGTATAACATGGGTAGGATGGGTAAGATTAGTTGTCGTTTAATGAATTTTTTTGTGGGAGGGGAGACAAGATGCACTTGACTCAGCAGATCCTTCAAAGCTTATGCAAAATGGAAAGATTCAAACAACAAAATGCCACAAGAGTTAAAATGTTTCTTTAACTAGAATATGTGCTTCAATGGAGGCCCAGATTGGCACTTTTTCATACAGCCTATGGGATTCTATCATGAAGGCTCAAGTTAGAGAACCCAATAAAGCACCAAGATTCAAACCAAACCATGCCTGAGGTACACCCAGAGGCTTACAGACAATATTTGTCAACAAAATGAAAGAAAAGTGATTTTAAACCATTTATCTCACTCCCAGATGAAGGCTCTTTTGAGAAATGAAATTGTAGATGCCACTAAACTATCACAAGGATTGAGACCTATGTGATTGGACTGGACCTTGGTACAAGATTGCAACAGAAACAAGAAAGACTACTTGCATGCATTCAGAGATGAAATAAATACACTTTACTCAAGATTAACACAAAATAACTCAAGTTTGATCAAATTTATCAGCAAGGGAAAGTTTCCAAAACAATCTCAAAGATTGTCAATGGTTGTACACTTGCAACCACCTTGACACGATTAAATTTGACACAAAGAGAGATATACTAAATTCTTAGATGAATTTTCAAAAATAATGGGCTTTGTCAAGCTTTTTCTGTTGGAAAAATCAATCTATGACCTTTCCAAAAACTCCCAACCATTTGCATGAAAAATTTGTGCCATTTATAGCATTTACAATAGAGTCCCCTCTCCCCAAAAGATAAAAAACATTAAATGCACCAGTTCTCATCATGATTCTTTTGTGATTCATAGAATCAAATCTAAAAAAGTCTTTAGGTGCTCGAGGGGGCATATTTCATCGAATGTCTCCAACATTCAACTCCTTGCTCGTAGATCACTCTTTCTTCAATTTGACAACCACTTCCGTCACTAATCTATCAAATCGGCCCCTTGTGTGCTCGCGGAGGAAAAATAGAAAATCTAATCGGGCACAAAATTCAAGCCATTTTAATAGCGAAAGACGTCCTCCAGATCTTCCCACCAAACATCAAATATCAACATTAACTTCCTTATTTGGTTGGTGTGTAGAAAAGACCAAGAAATCATGGAGACTCACACTTCTAGACATGTTTCAGAGAAAAGGGGGAAAATCAGATTTAGACTCATAGCAGCCATTGATTTTTACTTTGAATATGAACCATCCACATGGCAAATTCATGCTTTAGAATAGACCCAGGGGCTTCCCTTGACTTTTTACAACTTTTTTGGTAAAATGGAAAAAATTTCCATTTTTCTCCACACCTCCATCCTCGGGATACGAGCCTAACACATGTCCAAATATGATTGGAATGGAACCACACTCAAATTCCGCCATTTTACTCTCTTTTTTGAAAAGGGAAATTTTCCAAATTTTCCCCGCAGCTCTGCCCGTGGGAACCGAGCCTAACACGTGTCCAAATGTGATTAGAGAAGGACCATGCTACTTTTTTTTACTTTTGACTCTTTTTTCTCAAAAGGATTTTTTCCAAATTTCCCCTGAGAGCACGCACCTCCACCATTGACCGGGGAAAAACATTGACCTTTTCCCTCATCGGGTTTGCATGGGGCAATTTTAAAATTTTAATCCTTGAAGCAAAAATCCAAGTTGTCTCCAATTATCCACCTCCCCACCATTTTGACTTCTCAAATTGCCATGTGTCACCATGGCACAACTTGAGGTAGCCCCAAATATTTGATACCTTGAATGAGCGTGGACTCACCATGTGTCCTATTCTGACAAGGTTTTCTGAATGCTTGAATCTCAATGGAAGGCGCCACATGTCATACTCCAAGGTAGTCTCCTTTTGGCCATTGAAAAGTCTAAGTAAAATAAAAAGTGAGTAGAGGCCTCCATGTGTCAGCCTGGTCCTTCTTTAGAATGAAACTCAAGGGCCGGTCCATGAACATGCATGGTTTCTCCACATGTCTCCATGGAAAAACTTAAAGATGGTGCCTAAAGCCAAGACTTTGAATGAGTGCGAGCTCACCACATGTCCCATTCTGCCAAACTAATCCAACTGTATAGAAATTTGTCTAAGTCCAGGCCAAGCAATGGAAGCCTCCAAGTGTCCTCCCGAAGCTACTCCAAGGCAAAACCTAAAAATAGATCTTTAAATGAGAGTCGTGCCTCCACGTAGACACATTTTGATTTGAGGATTTTTATTATTTTTTCTAAGTATCCAACTAAGCCACATCCAACCAAAAGATGCCATGTCCCCTGCCGATGATAGGATGCAAATTTGATTGGGAGAAATGCCTGTGAAACTATAAAAAATAGAAAAATGATTATTTGAGCCAAGGAATGAAATTTTATTTGAGGATAGAAAGTTTAGGAATGTTACAAGGCTCAAATACATTCCTCATGAATGCATCAATTCATTCTTCTTCAAGTACTTAGGGAAGAAAAGACAGGGAAGATGAATCCTGACTGTGAAGAACAAAAACCATGGGGAAACTTAGTTTCTTATTGAACAGAGCATGGGAGACTCAAAATACAAACCCTTAAGATATTTACAACCCAAGAACCAATCAAAAATAGCCACAAAGATTAACTATGCACAATACAGGGAAGGAGAAAATGATAGAGGCCGTAAATCAATAAGTTTTCATAGGCACAAATGGGGTGAGACAACTTTGAGCACCAACAGTTGGACATGCTTTGTTTTGTAGGCTCCCTTTTCCTTCTAGCAAAGGAATTTGTGGAGTTTAGGCCTTTCATTAAAATCACAGTGTGTTTCTTGCCTCCTAGTTATTTTTGTAATGCATTGTACCAATTTGTAGAGCAATAAAACACATCTGTGATCGATTCTAGATCCTTTTGTCTCTTTTTCTTGCATCTGGTCTTTCATTATCAATTTGGTTATCTGTGCTTGATTATTGCATGTATTTTGTTGGCTTGTGTCTATCAGCAAGACTAGTGTTCATCATTCCTTCGGTGCATCACCTTGTAGTTAGTTATTTCTTATTTCTTATATCTCTTTTATCCCTGTCTCCTTGGCAAATTTTAGATTAGGTGTAGAAATAGATCCTCTGCAAGTCCTCACACATGCACCCAAACAGAGGAATAGGAACCAACCTTTAATCTGGAGAGCTTTCCCATTTTTGCAAGGTCCCACACCTTAGGGAAAGTTCAATGTTATGCAATCACACCAAATGACTCTTCCTTAGAAAATTTGATCTGTAGAACTCATTTCGGGGTGCTTGTGATTTCTCCCTAATAGCTACCCATCTCCATAATATGTTAAAATCTAACAAACCTCTTGAAATGAACCATTTTATTTCTTGAAATTTGTATTACAATTGTGATTGTGTGGATTGTGTTCGACATTGATTAATAGTTGTTTGCTTCTAGATTTTTCTCTAGTTTTGGTCTTCTTGGTTTCTGTGGATGCTTTAATTTTGAGAAAAATTCTTCTAGGTAATTGTTGTCTTGAAAATGTATGGTTGGTTTAGACGCCTAGCTATTAAATATATCCTCTTCCCTTGTAAATTATTGTATGATGATAAAATTTAATATATGGGTAATGGAGGGCAATTTGACTTTCGTGTAATCTTGTTGAAACGTTGGGAAACCAAAAATTGCTTCGGCATGGAATATCTCTTCTCTTGTCTATTAAATCTATATTAGTTTATAATATAAATTATTTTCGTTATTCTTTGTGGATATGAATTCCGATTGATTGTTGCACGACCCCTTTTATTAGTAAATAATATATTATTGGCATTTTTATTTGATTGGTATGGTTCCATTAGGCATCACATGGTTTTTTGGTTTTTATTATACTTGCCCATTTGCTGGAATTGATTTTTGCATTTTCTGAAATGTCTGATGTTATAGGAGATAAGATTACTTACATGACATCGAATCTTGTGTAGCTAGTAGTGAGTTTATCAGTTGAGAAGGAAATTAATATTTATCTTTATTTATGATATGCTTGACCATTGAATGTATTCATTCCATTTGTATTAATGCCTCGAGTCTTGCAATAAAGGATAAATGCTTAGCTAAATTTATGATACTTTAAATATATCTTTATAGTTTTTAGTTATAGTGTTGACTTTCATACCTAGTTATTTTCCCTCCTTAATGGAATTCTGTTTAGCCTAGTTTTATTCAAAAGATGTGTGTTTTTAACCCCATTAGGGAAGACAATGATTGTACTTGGGGAAGATATCTATTATATTTGGGAAAGATATCAATTTTATCTATCTCACTTTTCTTAATTGATAATGTTGTTATGGAATTTTGGGTATATATATATACACACACACACACACACACACACACACACATATACACCTTGATGGCTATGATATATAATTTTAATCATAGTGTAACATATCCTAGAACATAAGAAAAGTTTTGAAAACTATTTTAGTAAAGTAAGAAATCTTAAAATACTTTCACCATGGGATGCCCCTAACTATAAGTGTGTTCTGTGGTTGGACTAGTATGTGATGTCTTGTCGAAATGGGAAGTGAACAATTTCATGATGGGTGTCGTAGGTTCCCTTGTACCTAGGTGGTAAATGTTGTGTCAAACCTATCGAGAGTTGGTTGTAGCCCATTGTGATCACTTGTGGTGTCGTATAAACTTCAAGAAAAAACATTTGTTAATTTTCATGTTGTTCTAGTGTGTCTTAAGTGGTTGTTACATCTTGCTTCAACCTCCCAAAAATGCATTAAAATATATTGGAACAATTATCGGTGCCACCGCAAATCCCATACCTCCATGTACCTTACCTTGTTGGGGAAAATGGAATTCCATACCTCATCATTTTGGGTAGGTGATAAATCTAGAACCATTCCTCTAAAATGGCGGATTGTATTTCCCATATTGAAATACTTAATCTTATTAAAATTAAGAAAATTATTTGTTGTTATGTAGATGAAACTGAGAGCTTCCAAAAATTCCTAACTTATGCAAATGTGAGATCCTAGTCAAACGTTATGACCATCGAAGATGATGGTTCCATACTATAGTAAATGAGAGTGCTTTATCTTCTCTTTTTGAACTCCGAAAATGCATTGTGACCTCAAAATATGAATATTTGGACCTTCGAGGATTTAGAACATCGGACATTTCCATTTCAGAGTTAGGGTTATTGTTCATCTTCCTTGGTTGACAAAACCTTTGAAAATTTGAAATCACAAAGTTCAAAATTCAGATTTTTTGTTTCAAACTTCAAGTTATGACTTTCATGCTTTGGGGCTTCACAGGTCCAAAATGCCGAAACCCTGAAGTCTGAATTTTGGACTTCAGTTTCAAGATATTTTTGGGATTTTAGGTTTTGGGGTGTCTTGACTTTGGATTTCGAGGGTTTGAGACTTCGGCTTTCGGGGGTTTTGGGACTTTAAGTTTTAGGAGTTTTAGGACTTCGGGTTTGGGGGCTTTGGGTTTTGAGGGTTTCAAGACTTTTGGCTTTCGGGGTTTTGAGACTTTTTGTCCATTTGAGCACATGAAACCTCTAAAACTACAAAACCCCAATGTCTAAAATTCAAACTTTGGGTTTTGAACCTTTTTGCTCATTTTTCGTGTTTCTTTCCACAAATTCCATGACTTTCGCTTTAGCCTACCTCTAAATGACCCCACCTCCAAAGTTTGAAATTCAGACTTTGAAGCTTCTCCATTTCTGAACTTCTCCATAATGTTCTCAACGTGCTTCAACATTCTTGGCCAATCCCAAAATGCAAGCTCCCATGACTATATCAATCCCTCCATTTTCTCTCAGTGCCCAAGGTCATGTTTTTCTAATTTCTCCTAAGGGGAAAAATTGGATAAAAACAAGTCTTCTACCAATTTAGTTGACCAAATTCATCTCATTTTTTCTTGTCAATAGTATTCAGCTCCCACTCATGAATCCAAATATTTTATTCTGCTGCAAATATTTCCATTGCACCAAATATCTACTATAGCTCCCATGTCTAGTAAAGATTGTCTTCTCGGTCTAAGACATACATTACCATTTCATTTTTCATCTTCGGAATCTTCTACTCCCAATTTATTTGTTCCTCCTCTGAAACATTTTGGCCATGACATGGAAACTTATATAATTCAAGAACATTAAAAACTAGTGAGATAGCAATGTTTTCAGTAAATCCACCTTGTAGGCATTATCACTCATTTTCTTTATATTCCTACACATCCCAATCTTCACATAATTTATTTTATTATATGTCCCTTTTGGAAGCCTCTCCTTTCTTAAATGAATCATCACCATGTCTCCTTCAAATACACTTACTCTCATATTGACATCTACATCTGCTTTATATTGTGCATTAATAACTATCAAATTTTCCCTAACTTCATTCTACAACTATATATTGTGCATTAATAATTGTCAAATTTTCCCTAATTTCATTCTAGAATCGTAGAATGTGTTCTGCAAATGCTTCTACATCATCACTAGTTTTATCTTCACTGGGTAGTACAATCAGATCCAGGACTCCCTTGGGATTCCTACCATATAAAATATGGAATGGAGACCTTATAGTTACCCTTTTACCAAGCTATTATAGGGAAACTCATCTTATGGTAAAGATAAATCCCTTTATTTTGGATTTTCTCCAACTATACAACACACAAGATTTCCCAAGCTTTTGTTTAGTACTTGCATTTATCCATCACTCATTGGTTATATGTACTAATGAACTATAGCTTTGTCCCCATTTTACTCTTTAGATTATTCCAAAAGTGACTCAAAAACTTTGTGTCTGATATGAAGTGATCGTTCTTAGAACTCTATGTAATATAACCAATTCTATAAAAAAATCTCCAACTTTGGAAGCATTACTATTTTTTTACAAGCATCACTATTTTTAACGTACTCAAATTTGATATTTTAAATATCTTGGCATACTCAATTCACCTCTATTGATGATGATTTACTTTTCTTTATCAAGTTTCAATTTTTATTAAGTAATTTTTTTGAACCGGTTATTTAGCCAAAAATAACCAATTTTGATCTATTTACCATTTTACACTATTTCCGGATGTGTTGAATGATACAAACTTGAAATTTTTATAGGTTACTATTTTTAGAATGTGACTGGTCACAGGATTATTCTTTTTCAATTCATCTTTGCACTATGATCTCGTGCTCCGATTTTTTCCGTGTTCTCGCTTGCCGGAATTCTTGCAAATCGAAAAGGAAAATTTTGGGATGGAGGATTTTTGGAAAACTATTTGTTGATGGAATCCATTAATAAAGGCTTGAAGCATCATAGATCGAAGGGATGTGTGGGAGAATAAAAATGAGTGAAAAGATTGGTACAATTATATTTTCGATGAGGAATCATAGGAAAAGATTCATTTTCACAATCAAGGCTGGTATGTAACATGTTGAAACATATAAATATTGTTCTCTAATGTTTTTACATATTTAATGGATTTAAAAAATACAACATTTTTGAATTTTTAAAGGAATGGTCTTGCAAGTATGTTATTTGATGTTTTGTAGCTACAAACAGCTAGTATTATTCACGGATGATGATGCAACTCCAATTTTCAATTTATTGTTTTTAAATAATTGGGATGGGGAAAAAAATTTCTCCTTTATCCGTTTATGAATGGGAACAAGGAGACAAAAAATGTACCCACACCAGATGATGACAAGTAATTGTTTATGGTGTAAGAATTGAGGGATGGAGGAAAACGTGGCCTAACTCCCCGGGAGTTGTCATATGGTCGCATGATGAACCTAAAAAAGGCTATAATGGAGTTTATTTTTACTTATCCTTTGTATGCTTGGGAATGGGGAGAAGAGAGAAAAATAATATTCCATCACCATATGATGCCAACCGTCACTCACGGGATGTGAGATGGGGGACATGAGGTAATCCTTATTAGCCCTTTGAAGGGCTGACACAGCTCACATAAGGGACCAGATGGAATGGATGAAGTGAGGAAGATTTTTTGTCCCATATGACCCCTTAGAAAATTCAAAATAGGGACCAAAAATTTCACCCTATCCATAAAGTGACATTGTCACTTGAAAACATTTCCTAAGTATGAGAAACATATCTCCACTAGAGAGAACTTGGAGAGATGATTCCTAGAGGTCCAAAAGGTATTTTAACATGATTTTGTATAATATATTTACTCTCGGGAGAATGTAGAGAATAATGGGAATCATTTTAGACTTCATATCGGTTTCAATCATTAATTTTTTTCCCTTTTTATTCGGAACTTGAGGGCATGTCTACCAAGATTTAGCATCCCTAAGAAGCCATCGTGTCTTTTAAGTGATATGATGATTCCACCATATATATAATTCAATAAGTTTTACAATTCCTATTTTTTTTCCTTCTAACTCCTTATACAGCTCCTAGAATCACTCGATTGAGTCCGGATACCAAATTTGATTGTATACTACTTGCGCTTGAAAACCCACATTCACATAAATTGTTCCCAAACCTGCAAAACATCCCTAAATCTTCAAAAATAACTTCCAATACCTTAATAAATATCCAATACCACTTTCAAATTGTTAAGGCCTTTGTGATCCATCCCGAAGGATGCACACTACTCATGAAAATACAAAAATTAGCCATTCCAAGCGTATCATAGAAGTAGTCCTAGAAGCACTTTACTCTATGAGATAATTGACCATGTTACTTCATTATAAACACTAGGGAAGTAATTTAAAACACATGGGGAGGACCTCAAAGTTCGGGATGACCATGATAAATTATAAAAAATTATCCAAATATGGGTTCGAGAAGACTCGGGAGAAAATTTTAGCATTTAGGCCTAGTTATCATGCTTGAAAGTTGTAATTGTTTATATATTGAAAATAGATGAAAATCTTATGGAAAGACCATACAATTGTCCTTAAGGAAGGAGTAACTCCTCAATCTCCCGGATGGGAATCCACTTTGAGGGGACACTTTCAATATACCTATATCAAGGAGAAAACTCAACTCATATATCACATAATGATACTCATATCCTTATATAGACTTACATTAATCTTAATGGATGGGTAACATCTAATCGCAATGTAGGAAGACTCATTACCTAATATAATTAATTCCTATGTGTACCCATTTATTATAAACATATTACTAACTAAGGAATGTGTGCCACATGTCACCATCTCCATCAGCCCTTACACATTATAATACCATTTCCCAAGATACCGAACACTTTTTATGTATGGAGATGTGATGGAAGTGGAAATGGAAAGAATGGATCTAATAGTACGCAACGAAGGGGAATAATGGATCCTGCATCGACCAAGATGGTGCTTTAACTCTGTGTAGGGATAATAATCAATTATCATGGATCAATATGGTTTTTCTGCAAACCCTAATCACGTTTCCTCTATGAAAAACCTAGTCACGAATCCTACAAAGGATGGTGACAATGATGGATTACCTATCAAAGGAGGAGGTGGTAATGGCTCTTAGGTCCTACTCGGTAAAAAATAGGGGTCAAATTTACCCAAAAGTCATGTTTGGAGATTTGGTCATCAAATGCAAAGACCCCTACACCTTTGTGGAATCCACTAAGCCTTAACAAGACCTTTGCTATGGAAGATGGTGGCCAAAAATTTACAGCCATGGTTTCCAAGAAAAAGAATAGCACCCAAAAAAAGTTTAATATTTTAATACCCTCTCGGATGACTCCATTGTTGAGGATAGATAAGGATCTGCTAGAAAAGGTACTTAAGGAGGAGGAGAAACTCTCCTAGTTTGGACTCATCTGCAGATTTTACAAGTTCGGCCTAAGCTATCTCATCTCCACAACTAGATTTCCCAAAGATTGAGAGAAAATATAAAGGATAATATTGAGATTTACACCTACACTAAAGGTGATTTCATTGTTCTTTTTGAAACCCCGAAGAATGGGATATAATTTTAGATAAGTATTAGGTTTGGGGTGAACATAGGCTCATGATCAAGCCCTAGTATCAAATTTTTGATACTCTAAAAGAATCCTTTGATACCTACCCTTTTTACATTTGCTTGTTAGGACTCTCATTACAACTTTAGAACAACTCATTCTTTAATGCTATAGGAAATACTTTAGGATTTTTTGAAAAAGCATAAGTTAAAACCAATTATCATATTCATATAACTTTTGTTAGAATCTTTTTAGATCTTGACACCTCACAACAAATTCTAGTAGAAATAAATCTACAAAATTGTGACAGTCTTTGGGTGTAGAGGATAGAATACTAGCATTTAGCGTTCGGATGTTAGAGATGCTTTACAATACGGAATCTTTTGGAAGATAGCGAGCACTCAAGATGCAAGCGAAATGAAAAATGGCGTGGTGGAAGGACTTTTTCCTAAACATCTCACAACTAATCCCCATTCGGATCCGGTTGACAAATCATTGAGCCCTAAATTCACTCCCACTTTGAATGAAGAACCAAAAATTATAATCCTCTTGACTCTATCGTGATAGTACAAAATTCAGCTAATCAAGAGGTCAATGCTGAAGCAACTATGGATTGTGCCTTGTTATCCCTCATTCAGTGGTCATATTCCTATTAGCACTCTTAAAGTTGTTCTTCCTATTTTGCGAAGAGGTAGCGAGTAATGGACAATGGTGGGAAGAATAAGGAAATGACATGCCAAACTAAAACCCATGACGGGTTCGGACAACAAATGACTCTTATATGTTTTTATTATTATTGGTAGGCTTGGTTTACGGTAATATATAAATCCCACACTTGTTGCTAGGCTTGGTTTATGGTAACATATAAATTCCAACATATATCAATATCTTTATGTTGTGGGTTGAATATATTTGTTTGTTCTACCTTTCCTTCTTCTCATTTGTTTATTACTCAAATCAAATATACTTATTTAATACATTTTAAAATTACTTCTACGACGGAAACAATCTTCATTCATTCTCACCATAAAATATAGAAAACAATAATGTAAGAAACTTATTTTTGAGATATTTTCCAGATGTTCTGTCTACTCAAATAAACCTATAAAATTAAAAATAAGAGGAAAGAATAGCCATCGATGATGTACACGCATATATTTCATATCTATTGGGAGATTGACAATATACAATTAGGAGGGAAAAGGAAAGGCTTGGACGAGGTACACACGGATATAATTTAAACGTTTGGAAAAACTCGCCCTAATAGCAGGCCGACGAGATTATCAATTATATGGAAACCACACCAACATTGGATTAGTTAAATAGTATTTTGACTGCTAAAGCTTCATGACCATAGCCAGCAGGCGAAGGAGATTATAACGTACATTCCCACTTCAAAGCTATTATTTAAGAGCATACGGGGAAGGGTAAGTATTGAATCAAATGAGTGAATTTGAGGGAGATGGCAATGAAATTAGCAAATATGATTTTTGGCAAGAAGTTTGTCATAGTATTCATGATTCTGTTAGTAATAATTGCAGGGGTGATGGTTTCAGGAGTGAGCGGATGTCAATGCACCAGCCACGACGACTGTACACCAGACTTCTATTGCTGCACAATTCCGTCCTGTCCTAAAGGTTTTTGCACCTGCGGCAGATCCTGCGCTTAATTAATTACCCTATTATTTTCTACAGAATAAATTGTGCAAATCTCTTTCTCATTCTCTTACCGTGTGATGAGAGGAGAGGAGACAAAATAAAGATGAGCCATGTGATGTGATTGTCTCACTTGTTTGTGTAGTTTTCAAATTATTAAGTAAATGTATTTCGGACAAGAAAACTGCAATTGAATCCAATTACTATTCGAGGATGCTAATTCTTTGCAGCAGTATAAAATGTGTACAATATATACTTGTAAACCGTAAAAGTATTAATAAGTGCTTGTGAAGGCTGATAAGCATTGTTAGGATATACTTTATATTTTAAAAAATATTTCACAATAATGTTTTTTAATAGATCAATTTAATATGTTTTAAATGAGTCGTCATTAATTTAATAACATTTTCTCTTGTGTAAAATGTCACGAAGATTAAATAACAAAATTTTGCTGTTAGGATATAGCACATTTATTAATAAAAAATATCAAATCTATGCAAATTCTAAAGTAGAGAGGATAGCATGATAATCCATCAAGTTGTCAAATTATTATTTAATTAATAATTAAGAAAGTATTGATGCTTTAAACGACGCAAACTAAGATTCTATTGGTGACATAGTCAAACAATTACAGCTACTTAGCTATGATGAGTTTGGTGAAGGGAATGCAAAAAGAAGGATTTCATTTAAAATTGAAGGAACATTGAGAGGAAGAAAATAACAATGAATATAGAAAAGAAATAACCTAAAAATAATATTTTGGCACCTGCGGTACGACAACTATACACCAGACTTCTATTGCTGCACAATTCCGTCTGTCCTAAAGGTTTTGGCACTGCAGCAGATCCTGCGCTTAATTAATTACCCTATTTTTTTCTATAGAATAAATTGTGCAAATCTCTTTCTCATTCTCTTACCGTGTGATGAGAGGAGAGGAGAGGAGAAACATAAATTGCATATGAAATAAATAAGAGGCATATATTAGTTGAGAGCCTCAAAATAAAGAAGAGTGTGTATTGTGATTGTTTCAGTTATTTGTGCCTAGCAAATTCCTATTGAGAAGCAAATGACTATTAGAGGATCCTAAGTATAATATTAGTGAGTGAGTTTTATTAATGTATTTATTAAATTGATTAAATTATACAACATATATACTTACATACTAGTATATTTATCTTATATGAATTTATGTAAAAGATGTAGTGAGATATCATTCTCAAATCATTTCTATTATATTTGTTTCATAATTGGAATAGGTGCCTTGAGAATGATGTCTCTTGAATTTTTCACATAGAGCTATTTAAGATAGGTATGCTTGCAGCATCCAAGGGTACTACGAATGACCATAACCAGCACGCAGCATTTGACGTGGCGTATACCCATCCCTATCCCCGATGCTCGAACCAAATGGAGTCAAACTATTTTCCGTCACAGGCCAATTCTGTCAGCCCTGTTTTCCACGTCGGTGTGGGATCCGCAATGCATTATCAGCGGCTGTGATGGCATAATGTCAAGGTCCGCTGATTTGTCTGAAATGGCACCCAATGTTCTCCTCATTATTATTGAAATTTTGTGATCATGTTTGATACTTGCCTTGCGTGCCTGCTATAGCCACTATTTGAGAGCCTCCATCATAGGAAAATTGTTTAGCAGGGTCGCCTCCATAGCCGGAAAACTCCCACGAAAATCATCATAATTATTTGGTATGTTCCATTTCTGTTTTGTATTATCCTTTTCTGTTCTGTTTTGGGAATGGGTGTTTAGTTTAGAAAAATAAATTTCCATTTGATTGTCTTGATTTAAGGTTTCATGCAATAGTTGGCTACTGTAAATGTCTGTGATAGTTTGCCTAGTTCATCCATTTCCTCCATGGTTTTGATCAATCAAATGTATGTACTACTAGAATGGGAAGCTCTTTGTATTGCAATGTCATTGGGAAGTATGTGCATCCTATGTTCCAATTTGTTATAGCTCAAACTTCTTAATGGATGCAGAAATACCTTTCAATGTAGGATTTTATATATATATATGTTTGGTGCTGTGATTTTCTGATAATGTTCTCAGACATGTGAACCCCTGTAGCATAAGCATTTCTTTCTTGAATGGCATACTACATGTCCCTTCTAATGCTCTTCTTCACATCCCTAAATACCAGCTTTTCTAAACTCCAGTCTATTGGAATCATAGCAACAATCAAAATTTCAATTAGGACAAAGAATTTTATTTGCGAGAAATCACTCATCCAACTCAATTGAAGTTGAGGGTAAAATATACCCACTATATAGCACCAGTGAAAATAGTTACTCATATTTTGTAGTCACAGGGCATTTGCAAAACGAAATCAGAGTTATGTTGGGCATAAATACATATTTTTTTAGCAAGAGCATGATTACGAAAAATATATCAAAGTCACACTAGATGAGCCCATCAAAACCCAAATGCGGTTGAGGAGGGAGCAAAATTCTTTAATTTTCCCCAATGTATACAGATATTAGGCATAACCACATGAGCTAAATCAATCAAACGATAATGCAAAATACTTTTAAATCAACATGCTTTAATTTTGATATAGCTTGTAGATTCTCTTACAAAACATTATCAATATTTCACAATTAAGATTATAAAATATATTTTGATCATGTATAATCATAAAACCTCACCGCATAATATATAATAAAATAAATAAAAACATGATTCGAGTTTTATAAGAAAAAAATTCTGGGTTCACAATGTTATCACCATCATAGCACCCTTATGTTTCACAAGTGCATACACCTAAACTCACGGTATAATTGGATAACATGGGTACTATCTCCATGTTATGGGACTTGTTACTTGAGATAGACCTCCGAGAGAAAGCTAGTTCTTGCTCCTAAACTACCTGCCACAATCTACTCTAATGAAGGGTAAACTAACTATTCTAATCTAACTTTCCAAGGGACCAAGGAGAGAGAATGCTTAAAATGAAATCCTACACTAAAGTGGTGATACACCAGAAAAGGAGGGTGTCGAGTAGTCTTCCAATGCGTGAGATAGAGAAGCAAAGTGCACACTAGAAGGGGTGATGACATTTCTCCACAATATAGCAAAAATGCATTCACAACAATATTTCAAACATACACAATGATAATGGATCCCTGCTAGAACATAAAAATAGACAAAATATTCTTCTAATCAAAATTGGAGGGGCAAGAAGAATGCAAGAAAATACAACAGGGAAGATGCATCCACAAACTTGTATTTTATTACTTCATGATATGCACAGTTCAATCTATTACAAGATAAGGGCCTGGATCACCATGCAAGGAGTCCACTACAAGGGCTTGCAGCACATTGGCTTAAAAATCAATTTTGTCAGAGCTTTGCTACAAGAAAACTCCTCTTTTACAATGATCCCAACACTCCAATTTATAGAAAAAATGAGAAGAGAGATATAAAGGGAAATAGAAATCCCAAAATATTTCCTTCAACCACTTGTAAGAGGCATTAAATGGAGTAAAATGATTGTACATTACTTTAAAAATAATCCCCATACTATCGTAGGTTCTGCAAGAAAGAGAGAATGAATGATGAGCATGCCTCTTAATTGCACTCCCAACTACCAAACACCGTCATGAACCCGACCACGTTTTATGAAAAATATCTATCAATTTATCATCAAATATAGAATTTATTTATCGTTGTGCATTGGGCTTGGAACCATGATTCCAACGGTACTAATTTTGTGTAATTTCACCGAGAAATACAAAAGTTATGGCCTTCTAACCGGGAGCAGTTGTTTTGGATCGCGGTGTTTCCCAATCATTTGACGGGAATGAGCATTAATTGATTTGGAGCTGAATATTTTTATTTTATTTAAATATATCTACCCTCGTTAAAATTAATATGTTGCTTAGAGGATGTCGTGCTCTTTCCGGAAAGTCTAATTTTGTTAAAATCGGAGCTCGAGTCAAAAGTTATGGCGTTTGAAGTTTCGGGAGTCAAACATTGACTTTTTCTAAGTTACGGGTATTGCAGCAAAAATCAGGTCCTCATTTCTTGGTTGTCCTGCAGACACATTCTTCCTCATTGGCGATTCGGGCTTCCTTTTCCCCTTTTACAGCCTTTTCATCTTTTCACATTACAGTAAGGCGTCCCGACGTCCCAATCGTCCCGTGATAGGCGACTTGCAAAATCGGCCGATTTGCATCCTACGCGTCCCGATGTCCCAATGTTCCCGTGGACTTCCTGGGAACAAAAGTTCTGACTTTTTCGTTTTCTTTGTATTTTGGCCACGAACTTGGTACGATGAACCTTGGTACAACCTATAGCCCTCAAACCCACAATGCTTTAAAACAAGCCTGCGACTTCATTTTTTGCATATTGTTTCAATTTTTTCTAACTCGTTGGGATTTTTCCTTGGATGGGAGAGTTAGAGAGAAGCCAAAGGGGGCCCCAAAACATGATTTTGGGCATTTAATCAATCTACTTGCTCGGGACTCAATAATTTAATGCATGTTATCAAAATTACCTTGGAGGGTGAATTTTGGATAACACACAAATCGGTCAATTGTTGTGGATGCACAATTTTTTTTGGTTTGAGATCACCAAAATCACTCGGGTCTTCCATTTCAGTATATTAATAATATATATTTTAGTTTTCATTGCATGGGCTAGTTACTTTCATCCACATCCATTATGAAATATTGTGTGCTTCATCATGCTTAGCATTTATTTGGCTTGGTAAATTCTGATGCATCACATTACCATAGTTGTTACACCATTGGATGGTAAATGAGCAATATCCCCTCATTGCTCTTCAATCTTTCTCGTTGGTTTTTTTTTTTGTAAGATGATCATCCTATATCCATGGTTCCATTGAATGTTTTAACTATTTCTCCTTTGTCGATAATGGATTTTTTTCACTAAGCCATGACCTATGCCCATATGTACCTTCCATCTCTTTTTCTCTATCCTTTAGGGGCACAATCACTCATTAAAACTATTATCACTTTTTCTTGTTAAGTTGGTTTCAGATTGCAATCTGAAACCAACTTAACCCCGCAAATAAAAGGAGTAGGAGAAGACTTGCAATCGGACATCCGAAACCAAGCTAGCAAATCAAGAGCATACTTAGGTCGCAAAATCAAGATTCTGAGTCGATTGTGAAATTTGGATCCCAAGGAAGTAATGAAGTAGATCTAAGTCGGTCTCTGGAAAACTTGTTGGCTAAGGTAATCTTCACGAGAATCATTAATAGAGGAAGAGTTTCTGTGATCAACAAGTCATCAACATATAGAACAAGAATGAGTATGGAGTCATCTTGCCGTAAATATAAACATTTGGATCAGAGTGAAACCTAGTAAACCATGATGTAAGTAAGAAGGATTCCATCTTGGCATACCAAGCCTAGGGGCTTTTTTAAGGCCATAAAGAGACTTCTTTAACTTACAAACGAGGAGGAATCTTGGACATAACTCGGAGGTTGCTCCATATGGATCTCTTCCTCTAGGTCACCATGAAGGAAGGCACTCTTAATGTCCATTTGATGGAATTTCCATCTATTTACTCAAGCGGCAATGGCTAGGGTCACCGAATAGAAGTCATCTTCACAACAAGAGCAAAGGTTTCTCAGTATAATCAACCCCACTATCCGGGAGAAACCCTTAGCTACTAATTGTGCTTTAAACTTTTCAACATCTCCATGTACTCCATACTTTGTTCGAACAACCACTTACACCGAACGATTTTTCTTCCTTTCAAAAGAGTGGTGAGGTCCCAACTATCGTACTTCATGAGAGAGGAATACTCCTCATCCATGGCGTAATCCCACTCAAGAATACCGAAGCCTTACGAAAAGACTAGATTAGAAGTAGAGGTGAAGAAAGAGTGGGGTCCAATGAAATCTAAGTGAGTACGTCTCATATCCGAAGTATCTCCAACTAAATCTCCAGCACTTTGCAAATTTTTCTTGGCCCAAAGGGGACCAGGAGGATCAGGCTCAGAGTCAGAAGATTCTTCACTTGAGTGAGAAGGGACATAGTCCTCATCATCACTACTGTCAGAATCAAAGACTCAAAGATCTGATGGTCGGGAGGATCCGAAAGAGGAGCACGCTCAACAGTATCATCATCTAATGAGTCGAATCAATCGGTGAGTGAAGAACCTTTATAGGTGAAGAAGTAGAATTCGAAGAAGACTCATTGACCTTAACACTTCTCTCAATATATAGCTCATGAGAAGTAGAATTCATCAATTGATATCCCTTCACGCCATCAGGATACCCTACAAAGATATAAGGTTTGGATTGTGGTTCCAAGGCCTTGCATTTCTTCTTGGGAATCCAAGCCATAGCCTTGGATCCGAAGACTCGAAAGTGCTCAACATCAGGCTTGTGTCCAAACCAGGCTTCAAAGGGTGTCATCCCTCTTACTTCCTTGTGTGGAACATGGTTCTGAATGTAATTTACACAATTCACTGCTTCGCCCAATACTGCGGAGGAAGAGACTTTGAGTGAATCATACAAGTGGCCATCTCCTTAAGAGTATGGTTCTTTCTTTCTGCGACTCCATTCTGTGAAGGGCTATAAGCAACTATATGCTGCAGAGAGATCCCTTCAGAAGTATAGAAATCCATGAACCTATTGTTTACATATTCACCTCCATTGTCAGTTCGAAGAACCTTGATAGACCGTTCCGCCTATTTCTCAGCAAGAGCCTTAAAGTCCTAAAAATGTTCAAAGACTTCAGACTTAAGCTTAAGAAAATATACCCAAGTATATCGTGAATAGTCATCAATGAAGGTTAGCACATAAAGAGCTCTAGTAAATGAAGGAGAAGGAAATGGACCAGAAACATCGTTGTGAACAAGATCCAAGGGACGAGTGGCTCTCCAGGATTTTCCTTTGTCAAAGTTATTTTCAAGATGTTTTCCAAGGGTACAACCCTCACAAAGACCCTTAGAAAACTTGACACGAGGTAACCCATTGACCATTTCATTTTGACTCAATTGTTCAAGGTAGCGATAGTTTAGATGTCCAAAACACTCATGCCATAGCTTACTAACCTCATTTGCATGAGTGAGCAAGGCAGTGGGTGTAGAATTAGAAGTAAAGTGGGAAAAGGTGTACAACCATGAACGGTGATCTACCTTTCCCTTAGCCACTATAGTGTCATTGTTAAGCTCACGAATAATCACCGAGTTAGGACCAAATTCCACTCACATTCCTTCACCAAGGTGAGTAATTTGGTAAACCGATAGGATATTGGTAGAGAGATCAGGAACACTCAACACTTGGTTAAATGTTCCCCCATCCATCTCTACCGATCCACTACCGGAAACCAACATTTTCGTGTCATTACCCATCGTGATTTGGGACATTCCACAAGGTTTGATGTTGGAAAAATCAACATACGAAGAACCCGGTGGTGCGAGGCACCAAAATCTATAATCCATGTCGATGAAGGAGAAACTTTGGCTACAAGGGCCTTTTCTTTCTTCTTATCATTTATAGCACCTTTTGCAGCAGAAGACTCGGCCTTCGAAGCACTTTGTTTTATTGATTTAGGAACACTTATTTTATTTTTCTCAAGTAAATGAGATAAGTGATCAATCTGCTTTCTTAAAATGGTGTTGCTCATCGTGACCGGTCTTCTTGCAGCAAGAACACAAATACTTTCTTTTACTGCACTCTAGGCTCGGAAGTCGAAGTGTTTGTGTCATTTTTAGGTTTGATCTTGGTTTCTTTCTTAGGTTGATCCTTAGTTTCTTTCTTCTTTTCAGTCTTCTTTCCCTTGCTAGTACTTGCTACAAGGGCATGTGACTTGGACTTGAGAGACCCCATTTGAATGAGTTTGTCCTGTTCTCGAATGAGTTGGGATGAAAAATAGTCAAAGGAGGGCATCATCCAAGTATCGCCCAAAGTAGATTTTGTAGCGTAGAAAGTTGACACGAAGACAGAATATTCAGGACCTAGCTTAGAGAGAATCGACAAGATCAGTTGAGAATCTTTCTTTTCTACTTGACATCCTTTTAACAACAATCTAATGTGGACAAATTTTGAGAAGAAGGCTTGTAGGTTTTCAAAGTCACTAGGATTTAACCCTAGTAGTTCATTTTCCAACTCATGCACTCTCATGTCATCTAGTTGTCCAAACATCGCATCCAGCGTTTTCCACGCAGATGTAGGTGTTTCAGATGCCTCAATGTGGAAGAGAAAGTCAGGAGAAATGGACATGCAAAGAAGACCTAAAGCTTCATCACTACGGTTTAACCACTTATATTTTTCAGGTTCGTCATCTGGTTCAGTCTCAGTTCCCATGGTGATGCAGTATAACCCTTTACCCCTTAGTTTCATTATTATTTTTGATCTCCATTCGAAAAATTTGAATGGTGTAAGCAAAGGAATTGAAAGTGCATCCATAGTGAGAGAGAGAGAAAGAAATGCAGAAAAGAAACACCACCACCCAAGACAATAACAACCCCCCTACTTTTGGCACTTTATAGTTTAGTGCATTGATTACAATCGGGTCCGTGCATGTGGTTTGAAACACTTGGTAACTCATCTTGCAATTAGCGTAATAACATCGTAAACAAGCACAAGCAACAAGTAAAAAAAGAGGAACACCGTAAACAAGCACAAGCAAAAATAGAAAGGAGGTGAAAGCCAACCACGGTGGTGAGAAAAGCATCTCACGTCGCATGAAATAATACCTTTTTCATAAGATTGTGGTGGAAACACTCACAAGTCCACAAAAAAGGAATGGAACAACAAGCTCAAAAGAATGAGTTGAATTAAGAAAAACAGAGACACCCCGTAGAATGCGGCACTTTATAAAATTATTGTGTTTATAAATATAATGATCACATCATCTAGAGTGCAAAAAAACATGCCACTTTGACTAAAGAAGTGCTCAAAACCCGAAAGCAACGAGTCAAAAGTTATAAGCAAAAACCAATTCCCGTAATTTGATGAGAAAAAGCCAATAATCCCGCAAACGGATTAAAAAAGTGCCCTAAATGCTTGTAAATGGTGTCATATGTATGTTCATTGGAAACGACACATAATTTGAGATAGGGTTTGTTTGTACTATGAGGGGTATTAACCACCGCCAATCTCGGACCTCACCCTTCGTCTTTGACACTCGACAGAAGGTTAGAAATACAACAAGCCAACAGACCAAATTTTATAATGCCAAAGAAATATAGTTTAAATAAGGTGAAATTAAATTATATCTAATGTAATTAAATCTAATGAATGTTGAAAAAAGGCTTTAATTAAGCAAATCACTAAAAAAGCACTTTTTTTGAATATTTTCTAAAACTTTCAAGTTTTAGAAAGAATGCATTTTAAGAGAAGATTTTTAAATAAAGATTTTTAAATAAATAATGATGGAAGGTGTTTTAGAAAGTTTCTTTTAAATAAAGAAATATTTGTTGATTTAAAACAAACTGTGTTGATTTAGAAAGTTTGTTTGATTTTTTTGTTTTAAAAGAAAAGCTTTTTTAAAAAAGGAAAACACAGGCCGTTTTTTCTAAAAAACTGAGGATTTTAGAGAGAAAAAAGAAGGAAATTAACAAACTTACCAAAGGAAAAGGCGTATGGTTGAAACCTTACTAAAAAAAGAAGCACAACCGCACTAGAGTGTAAAAACGCAGAAAAGGTTGCGTAAGAGTCATGTGGGAGAGTTTCAGCTATTTTTAGCATTAATGAGTTGTTTGCAGGTGCATGGGCGCCAAGGGAAAGAGCCAGGCAGATAAAAACGTGGCAGATTTTCTTAACACATACCAGGCCACACAGAGTGTTTACAATAGCATTTTACCTTGCTCAGACCAAAAAAACGTGGCAGAGTTGTTTAAAAACACCTAGGAAGCAAAAAAATGCCAGAACAGTCCAAAAAATGCCTGTACAGCCACGTTTTAGCTTGCCCACACCCAAAAAACGTGGCAGATGTGATTAAAAATGCCTGTGAAGCAAAAAAACATGGCAGATGATTAAAAAATGCCTGAATAATAAAAAAATGCCTAAACAATAAAAAAATGCCTGAACAATCAAAAAAATGCCTGGAAGGTCCAAGAAAACACCTGAACAGTCCACAAAACGCCTGGAATGAAGAAAAAATGCAGGCCACGCATGAATGAACAGTGATGGCAGTTTGAATAGTCCAAAAATGGTCAAAGGGACAGCAGTTCATTGATGAGCAACCACGAATGAAGAACTCAAGGATCCTACAACCACAGACAACATGCACAAGAAAAAAACACAAAAAAATTCTAAGAAAGCTTGTTAGAGATATTAGCAAGATAATTTCTAGAAAATAGTGATCAAAAGACTTGCATGCAAAGTAAAATAATGAAACCAAGTAAGAGTAATAGCAACAAAAAATAAATCGAGTGCACGTTTACCCGATCTCAGCTCTAATACCATGAAAAGAGTTTGCGAGAATTGAATCGGAAATGAGGCACCACGAAGTAGTTGCACTCCAACGGAATCATGAAAGCTCTAGCAATAGCAAGGAAAAAATTGATCAGTAATTGAAGAACTTTCTCAATAGAAACAAACATTGCATAGAGGAAAGACAACGGAGTGTCTTGGCATGCTCATAAATGAATAGAAAAGGGGTACATATGAGGTGTTGAGTAACCCTAGTGCATGACACATATGAAACCCTAAACCTAACCCATGTGAGATAACCCTCCAACATGAGAGGAGGACACATAGGATAACTCACACTAATAGTTGCAAGGTTTATAATTGATTCAATAATTACTTTTTTATCTCCTTTAATTATATCGATCTACCATTAGCATTATACTTTGGAGGAGTAAATTAACAACATATTCTCTCATGTCTTGGTTAAGGGATCAAAAATAAAAATGTAAAAATGTGCTGAATTTTCCATTGCATTTTTACATAAGGAGATATTAGAAACAATTAATTGTTGTAAACAACACTCTAATCAAATCGATTTCCATCGAATTGTGTTGGTTATCAAATAAGGACTTTAATGAAAGAAACGGTCGGGGATAGATGTCCCTCCTCTTTAATGGGAGACGTTCACTTATTTAAAGGAAAAACCCTATTTACAAATGTACAAAAATTTAGTTTTAAAGAGGAACTCGATATCATGGAAGTGTTTTAAATCACCTATTATTAATACAACAGACGAGAAACAACTAGGAAGTGGGAAAAGAAGAGTAACATTCTCGGAAATATAGATAGCACAATAATTCCTTATAAATGCTGAATTAGGATCATATAGAAAAAAATCATTTACATTAAAGTCGTAAGATGTTATTTCATAGACACAAAGTTCTAGAGATGACATCCATAAGAATACAAAGCTTCTTGATGCAAAATAGATTAATGATTCAATAATTGCAACAGATAGGAAAGAATGAATAACCAAAGATAGAAACAGAAAAGAGAAGTCTTCTTGTATTGGCATCTTTTAACTCTTTTACACTTTCATGAATAGTCCAATTTCCAACCCCTTAAAATGGCGTGGAGAGCTCATTATATAGCTTACAAATTAGTTAGACTTGGTAACCATTTCTTTTAACTAAAAAATTAATTAAGGAAATTCTCAATACAATATCCTTAATTAATTTACAAGGATCTCAACACCTAAAATAGGAGGAAAAGAGAAGCCGAAGAAGAAACATCCGATTATGGTCTGAGGCGGCAAATCCGATTTGACAATCCGATATATAAATTTATTCAATGTCTCAGCTATCTCCATACCTTGTGGGATTTTGTGTTGGCAATGGTGTGAGACCAAGTGCCTAGACATTTTTCCATATCTTTATCGAACTCGGTATGCTCTAGGTATTCTTTATTTTCTTCAGTAATTGTAGATTGAAGGAAGAAAATGTCCTTTATCTTCTCTTTGGTAATTAATTCTTCTTTGAACAAGTCTTCTTTGATAAATGTTCTAAACTGAGCTTTGATCTCTTGAAGAGAGAAAGGAACACCTGAGGTTTCATCATGAAGATGGAAATGAATATCTTTAAAGGTAGAGGAAACACAAGTTTTGAAAGATTCTCCTTTCTGCCACACATTATTTAATTCACCCAGTGCTTCTTCCAGAACCTTCATTTTCCATTCGACACTAAAAACCCATGCCTTTGACAATTTATTCTTGGCATCATCAAATACATCACGTGTTGGCCAACAGATCTTCTCATCAGCTTGTCCCATAAGGCGAAGATCTGTAATACAACTAGTCCAGAGCTTCAGCTCTTTATCCATAACCTTTATTGAGGAAGTGAGTTTCTTGTAGATTAATCACCTTCTTGTTGGCCTTGAAGGCTTCCTCAATGAAATTCAAGCCAGCTATAATCATATCATCAACCATGGCTTCCAAATTATTTCCATAAGTAGAATACTTATGTATATCTTTGATGCTCTAAACTTCATCTTAGCTGAGATTCATTGGGGGTGGAAGAGAAGCTAGTGGGGTAGGATCCAAAACCTTATCTTTGGCCAATAATGACTTGATTAAGTTGGAAAGAAATTTATTCTATTCTTCCAACTATTCTATAGTTTACTTACCCTTCTCTACTTGTTTAATAACCTTTGTCACTATTTCTTGAAGGTTATGAACCTCATTCTCAAAAATGGATTCCCCCATTGGGATTCTAGAAAGCTCTAAATCAGAGACCGAGAGATCCTGCTCTGCCTTATCAACCTTGGGATTTGTAACCTCTAGGAACTACTGGCCTTGAGAATCAGTTACTATCCTTGAAGTGGTCTTGGCTCTCTTAATCGGAGGGGGAGGAGTAGTTCTAACAGAGCTACTACAAAGATCAAAATTAGGCCCTGTTATTCGAGAGGAATATTTCCTCTTCCTAGTTATCAACCATGGGTTACACCCAAGAAAAAGTAGAAGAAGAAGAAGAAGGAACAAGGGGCCCAAGAGCAAGTGAACTCATGGAACTTAGAGTATTGACCATTGTTGCCTCTAGCAAAGAAGTGGAGGGAGTATCAGGGGCTTCCTTTGTAGAGGAGTCTGTGGTACTAGGAGGCTCTGCACTAGACATTTCCTTTTCTTTTCCACAAGAACTTCAGGAGTTCCTGTAGGATTTGGCACTTCACCATCATCACTCTCACTAAGAACAATAATGTTCTTTGGTCTTGAAGGTAGCTCTGGATGCTCAAGAAGAGGTTCTTCATCAATTGGTTCTGTTTAACCTCTTTGATCTTCTTTTGATATACTTGAGTAGGAGTAGATGGCTCAGGCTCTTTCATTGAGGAAGAATGAGGGGTTTTCTCAAGAACCTCGGTACTATTTATATGTGCCTCCTTCCATGGTGTACAGGTGTCTCTAGAAGAAGATCCACCCTGATTATTCTTGAACTCACAAACCTTCCCCGTCCAAAAAACTTTAGTTCTTACAAGAACAAGGGCCATAATCTCAACCAAATCATCTCTCTCTTTTTTGTACCAATCCAGATCCTCTAAAGGAGTGTGTTTGATTGTTGTCTCATATTCAAAGGACTGTAAGTCCTCATCATCCTCCTTAAGTCCTTCAAGAACTTGGTAGAGATTGAGATCTCTGATTTGTTGTAGAGAGAGTCTACCATAGTGCCTCCGTCTAGCTTCAAAATCATCTGCATAATCAGCCCAGTAATCCTAAGTATCTGGATTGTGATGATATTTTATCATGAGGTTTTGATCGATAAATTTCTTCAGATCAAAGCAAGTTCTGGGTCTAAAGAAATGAACAGTGATAGAAGTAATATCCCTTTCTACATTTTGGGCATTTAAAGTTGTTTTACATGTATAGTTTCCCAAAGAGATAGGGAAATGCAGGCTAGTGATCTTCTTATCTCTGCATGTCCTATGTAGCTTATCAAGTTGTCTACATACTTCAATCAGGTCCATTTTATCACTACAGAACATAGGGAGCTTGAGAGGAGTGCTTTCATAGCCAGCCAACCTAATGTATGAAAACCTCTTGAATTGGATGAAGAAAGCCCCATGCTTGGCTATCAAGTTCACAGCTTCAACAGAAAATCTCCTAGCAGTATTTCCCTCCAAGAGTCTTACAATGTACATGGTGAAAGCATCACCGACTCTTCTAAAGTTGTGATTTCTATATTCAAGGGTAAACCGAGGGCATTATGCGTAAATAGGCTCATTCTTCTTTCCCTCTATGTAGGTGAAACCAAACCACTATCGGGATGCAGCCCAAGGTATACATGAGATAGGAAGTCATATAGAAATTCTTGTTCTATTGAACACTTGACAACTGCTCACCAAATTCATGCAAATAATTTCGGTGTAATTAAGTTTTTGCTTTCCCTCACGATGATGTTTATGAAGGGGCACATCTAGAAGTGAAACTCATTGATGGAAGGCAACCCCATGATATGGGTGAGAAAAATAATGAAGTTAGACAACTCCTCATTAAATTCAACCCTGTATAATGACTTGGAGAGTTAGGATGCTCCCTTCTTAGGGTTTTTTAGCCATGATTTTGCTATACATACCTTGTATTTATCATTGTCTTGGTCGATCAGGGTTTGAGCTTGGGCACGAGTGAGAATTATGGAATCCTCAGTCTCTAGAATGTGTAGGGCAGAAGCAATGGTAGCAAGATCTAGTTTCGAAATTAATTCCCCATGCACATTGGTGAGTTTCGTAGTATCCGGGTTAAAATGGGATCCACAGACAAGCACCGTGTCCACACACTATATAGAGATAGGAAAACTAGCCACATATGCAAGTCCACTGTCACTAATCATTTGTGTCATGGGAGCAGGATTAGAGCATGTTAATCTACCCCAAAAATCCTCAAAATCTAATTACCGAACCTCACTATCTCTAATATCTAGTATAGAGGTCTCAAGAGGTAACACATTTTCCGACCCTAAAACGTAATCTTCATTTTTGTAATGCACGTGAGAATAGTCTTTCAAGATCAAAATCGCAATGAGAATGCAAGAGATACAGGGGCATGAGAAAATGAATTTAATGGCAAGTGAGAAATGTAACAAATGCGTAGGAGATAGTCCAATTAAATAGCCATTTAGGAGAGAGAAGGTCATTAAATGTGCATTAAATTCACCTCGCACCGACTCAAAAAGATGAAAAGAAGGAAAAGCATAGAAAACGGCCTGTGGTCTTTGGTACATTTGGGACATGAGGGACATGAAGACGCTATTTGGTCAATGCGCACATGTTGGGAATGCGGACCAAATGAGCATGGGTGGTCTAGGAACTTAGATACATGAAGGACATGAGGGATGTGGGGATGCGATTTGGCTAATGCACGTGATGTAGGGAATTCAGAACAAAAATCCCGCAGACACGTTTGGGATAGATGGGAAAAAAGTATGTGAAGTACCCGATGCAGAGCGATGCGGATGATCGGGTAAAAGGAAGTCCAGGTGAACTTGGGACAAATAGGCCAAAAAGTTTCAAAAAATTTGATAGTTAAGGATTTGCAGGGAAAGTGGCTGATCGGTGAACAAAAGGCCCAGAGGTACTTGGGACATGAGGGACAAAATGTCCGATAGACCCTGCAAGTCACCAAAAAGACTCCAAAAAATGTAATTTTCACTATCTCTTCAAGTTTTCTCTTCATTAGAACATTACTAAAGGTGCCAACTCAAAATTTTCAAAATTCTAACTTTCAAAAGAGGGGAAATTTTGAGAGGACAATAGTTGGCTCTTTTTGGGGATGACTTGACTAGATCAGAAGAATGAGGCAAGACAAGAACTCAAGAAAAACTTAGGGAAGAAGACCAGTGCCTTATCCATTGGGAAAAAGATTCAAGGGAAAACCAATACAGAAGACAACACACCAAAAACTAGGAAAGGAAAATAACAAAGGCAAGGGAAAGAAAACACACCCTATACATAATATACATAGGACTCCCTATTCACCTAGGACTTGAACAATTTTAGGTACTGCCCACTATAAGGAAGTGGGAGAGAGGATCCATCCATGTAATCAAGATAGAAAGAATTTTCACTAGCAAAGTGCCTGATTCTAAAAGGACCAAGCCAAAGAGAATAAAACTTACCATGGCGTCCTTGAGGTTCATGTCTTTTATCCCACAACAAAACAATGTCTCCAACTTTGAAATCTCTAGATCTAGTTTTCTTATCAAACAAAGATTTCACCTTCTCTTGATGGGAAGATATTCTATCAAAAACCTACAGCCTGTCTTCATTCAACTTTTACAGATACATGATCCTTTTATCCAGAGAATCACTGAAACTAGTGTCTTTAATGGCCTTCATCAAATACAAAGCTGGTAGCTCCACTGTCACCGGTAGTTGGGCTTCCACACCATACACTACTTGAAAAGGGGACATCCCAATTGCTCTTTTAGGTGTAATCATGTCCACCTAGAGAGCATCATAGAGCTTCTTGTGCCAGTTCCTCTAAGACTCATTAACAAGATTTCTCACTATGGTCACCAAATTTTTTTTGTTGATTCTTCTTGACCATTCCCTTGAGGATAGTAATATAAGGAATGAGCAAGGGAAATACCATATCCATAACAAAAATCCATCATTTTAGTAGAAGAAAAATTTGAAGCATTATCAATCACAATCTTGTTGGGTACTCCAAACCTTATCAGGATGTTCTCTTTGATGAAATTACATACTACCTCTGAAGTGGTACTTTTAACTAGGATAGCTTCCACCCACTTAGTGAAATAATCTCTGGTAGTCAACACATGAGTATGCCCTACACTTGAAGATGGGTTGAGTGTTCTAAATAAAATCCAAACCCTATTGTTGAAAAGGTTCTTCACTCACAACTAGTTTAAATGGAAAGGTGGCTAACTTTGGTCTTCCCACAAAAGTTTGACAAGCTTCACATTTATCAACCCATTTTGATGCATCCTTAAACAAAGTAGGCCAATAGTATCCTGCATGCAGAATTTTGTGGCAGAATAATAGATGACAAATGACCCCCATAGGCTTGGTCGTGGAAGGCTGAGAAAATCTTATTTTGTTGCTATTTGTGAACACATTTCAAAAATCTTCCATCGAATCCACGTTTAAACAAAGCATTTTCCCACAACACATATTGTGTTGATCTTAGCTTGATAGCTCTTTTCTCCTTAGTAGTTAAGTGAGATGGACACTCACCATAGGTGAGGAAGTGGGAAATGTCAGCATACCATTCATCTGTTGAGCTGAGAAACAAAACAATAGGAACATCATCCTCATTCTTAGGCAACCCATGACCAGCTCCTTCAGCGATGAGTTCACATAGGCCTTTACCCTAGACTAGTTTAGTTGGTCTGATGTCAATATCATATTCTGAAACTTTGCAACCCAGTTTCCTCTCTTAGTTCCAAATTATTGTTGTGTAAGAATAGACTTGATGGTTGTATTGGGCACAAGTATCACTGAGTGAGAGTTAAGGATATAAAATCAAAACTACTTAACAACTTTAACCATTACAAAATCATGTTTCTCCATCATAGTATACTTTAGCTCATGATTTTTAAGAATGTAGCTCATGAATGCAATTGGGATCTCATGGTCTTCAGAGTCTTTCTGGGTTAACACAGTGGCTAGAGTACTTTCGTGCCATAACTATAGATAATAAAGTCCTTGTTAAAATATGGACATGCTAAGATAGGAGTGCTAGCAATAGCCTTTTTAATGCCTTCAAATGCTTCTTTCCCTTCACGAGACCAACCAAACGTTTTTTTTCCTTTCACCATTTGGGAGATATTCAAAGTTAGCTCTGCAAAATTAGAATGAATCTCCTCAGGAAGTTGATCTTACAAAATAATGAATGCACTCCCTTATTACTTGTAGGAAGAGGAATCTATTGAATAGCTTAAAATCATTCAGGATCAATCTGGATTCCTTCCTTGGAGATAACATGTCCCAACAATTTTCCCTCCATGACACAAAATATAGACTTCTTGGGGTTCAAAGAGACCCCATGTTCTCTTCATTTCAAAATAACCTTTTTTAGATGCTAAAAATGATCTGCTCTAGTTTTAGAAAATACTGTTAGGTCATCTAGATACACCACGATACATTTTCCTTTCAAGATTCCAAAGGCCAATTCTATAGCCCTTTGAAAGGTGGCACCATCATTAATGAGTCTAAAGGGCATCCTCTTGTAAGAAAAAGTACCCCAAGGAGTGGTAAAGGCAGTCTTATGTTGATCTACAATGTTTATTTCTACTTGATTGTATCCTGAGAAACCGTCAAGCATGGAAAATATCTCAGCTCCTGTAACAACTTACGCAACACACGGTCTGTCATGGGTAAGGGGTAGTTGTCCTTCTTCAGAAAGCCCGATTCAGATTCCTAAAATCAACACAGCCCGAATCTCACCGTTTTTATTCCAAATTAGCACAATGTTAGCAATCCAAGTTGAATGGTGAATGGGAAAGATAATCTTTGCCTTCAACAACTTTTGTATCTCATGAAAAATGGTGTCAGCAATCTTTGGATTGTACTTCCTTTGCTTCTATTTGAAATGTTTAATCGCAGGTTTGAGAGGAATGAAATGTTGCATTTCTTTAGGCTAAAAATCTTTCAGATCATCATAAGAATAAGCAAGTACATCAACGTATCTCTTCAAACGATTTACTACCTTTTATTTTCCTCTTGTGTGCAACATTTCCCAATGTTCACCATTTTGGGGTCAATAGAAGCCCCAATGTTAACCTTTGCATATTCAATAGATTAATGGACTCCCCTATAAGCTTTAGCCTTAACATATCTATCATGTTTATCAAAAATTCCTCTAGACTTACCAGCCCTTTAGGGATCTTGTTACCTTTTAGTTTGATGCACCCATCTTGATCTATCTCCTCTTTCATGCCCTCCTCATTGGAAGATACACTTTCTTGGGAAAATTATCACTTCCTTCAAGATATAATTGTTTAAAGTTATCCCTAAGTTCCAAGAAAGAGAGAAAATGTTGATCATCATTGAAAACCTGTAAGTTGTTTGCATTTTCTAGCACACTTGGTTTATGGATCATTTCAATGGTGAATTTATCCTGAGAGAAATCAGGATGAGGTATGAGCAAATACCCTGACATGGCTAGGGAATCAACCCTAGTGTTCTTTTCCCTTGGGACTACCTCGATGGAGAAGGCATCAAGAAATTCAATAGAATCCCAAACTAGATTCCTATAATACTTCAATATTCTATTCTTTACTTGGAAAAGGTCTATGACTTGTTTAACAACTAGTTCCACATTTCCCCAAGATAGAATATTCTTCACACCTTCCTCCTTTGCCACATTAAGCCCAAGGATAAGAGCTTCATATTCTACTATGTTATTTGTATTTTCAAACTGTAGTTTGAATGAGAAAGGATGAACCTTTCCTTCAGGAGATATCAACACTACACCAGCTCCAAACCCAACCGAGGAACAACTTCCATCAAATTCCAAATTCCAAATGCCATTAGGATCATGAAGTACTTCTTTGGGATGTTTTATTTCATCCTGAGACATGATCATATAGTTGTTGTGCCTAGATATACTCTGTCAGGTATATTGTGTATGAGGTATTTATGCTTTAGGATAATCTGTCTTTTACACAATATACTCAGATTGCTTCTCAGAAAATAGATTCTTCATCTTGCCATTGACTGGTATAAGGGCATGTGACCAATCCATTTTAATTTCTCCTCCCATATCCTTACAAAAGTTCCTACTCAACAGCACACCATATGAAGGAGTGATATCAACTACCAAGATAGTAGTTAAAACCTTCTTTTCTGGTAAAGCAACAAAAGCTACTTGTGCATCCTTAATCCTTCCAACCAAAGGAACCTCCTTACTTTCCATAGAATAGCAGGACCCATAAGTGTGTGTGAGAATAAGACCCAAAGCATGAGCCACTTTGGCAGGCATGACATTATTTGATGCTCCTGAGTCTATGACATAGTTACTGAGTTTATGGCCAGCTATGAGGAGGGTTATTAAAGATGGATCAATTTTCTCATTCGGTGAGGTGACTACAGCTACAAGGTTTGGTTGGGGTGTCGAAGATGGAGTAGGAAGATACCTTTTGAAGTATTGGGTGAATTTTTGGAATGATAATTGAAAAAGTGGACCATTTTGGCAAAGGCCTTTAGATGAGTTTGATAATACTCAGCTTCTGAAATTTGGATTTTTGTCTTCTTAAGGTGATTAATGATATCAAAAGATCCAGAGGTGGATGGGCTATCATCACTAGGAATCCTAGGATTATTAGGTTTAGGAGTTGGAGAATAAAAAATTTTAGCAGTAGAATTAGGAAAAGAAGAATTAGCAGAACTCACCTTCTGTGTGGATGTAGTGGGAATAGGAGATCCTTTTTTTGCAATTACGGGGATAGTCATGGGATGCTCCTTGGACCTCTTAGTGGGATGCATCACTTTCTCCTTCTTATTTGTCTATGTTCTGAGTCATAACAACATATGACTCACTGTTCATTTCTACTACTACTTCATCATAATCATCTTCTTCATCAACACCTTCAGTGGTGAAGAAATTAACTCGAGATCCCTCAAGTTCTTCCAGTTCTTCATCAGCCTCTTCTTCAGGTTCTTCAAAATCTTCATTAATCTCTTCATCATTAGGTTCTTCAACCTCACAAGTTGCATTAACATGGACCTTGATGGGAGGTTCCTCAATTGCCAACCTTGTCTGAGAGGAGGGAAAATGATTTCTAGGCTGAAAATTCCTCCTTGGAACATCTATATAAGGAGCATGCTGAGCCAATTGTTTCTTGATGGAAATGAGGTCATTAGAAAGCTTTTGTACTAATGGATCTACATTAGCTCCAGGAGTAGAAGAAGAGGAAGAAGAATCTCTAGATTTGGAAGGATCTCTTTTTAACTTACCAAACATGATCAATTCATCTTCAATGCTTATAACTAATCTCTCGATCCTCATCCAATGTCAGTAAGGTTGGATCTCCTCAATGTATAGCTAATTTCAGGTAGTTGAGCATTCAAGAAGAAACATTTTTGAATTTGATCTACAGGTTGGGTATCTGGTGGGATTTTTTTAATCAACTTGTTGAACCTGGCCAAAAATTCTCTCATGAGCTCCTATGATTCTTTCTTTATTTGAGAAATCTGAGCTACAAAAGCATGTACATCTTCTAGAGGTTTGAAACATTTCTCAAATCTTGTTCTCATCATGGTCCAACTGGTAATGGCCCCAGTAAGAAGATGATAGAACCAATCTATTGCATTATCTTGCAAATTCTCTACAAAAAGTCTCACCGAGACATCTTCATGCTCAACTCTAAGGACCCCACATGTAACTATAAAATCTAGAATGTGCTCATCAGGGTGCACCTTTCCATCACCTCTAAACTTGGGGAAGTTCTTCCTATTACCCCTGGGTAACTCATGCAAAGGTTGAGGAAGGGTAAGAGGCCCAACACGATGGTCCCAAGGTAATGGAACTGCCATCCTTGGAAAAACTTCTTGAAGAGGAACCTAAACACCAGCAAGAATTAGAGCATGGAGATTAGGGCTGAGTTTCTCTTGAGGGATACCACTCACAAGGGTTATGTTGTTAACAGGAGGTGTGTTTATAGAATGAGCTCTTATATTCCTCCCTGTTGAAGGAAGGGGAAAACCTTGATGTTCTAAGAGTTGAAATTGAGAATCTTCAATTCCAAGAGCCCTCCTAACGTGAGTAAATCTTAGAATCACCAGAGAAAAAATGATCAAGAAATTGTTCATAAAACTGAAATCAAATCAAAAACAAATTCCCAGGTTGAGTTGAGAAAAACTATTGATTATCAAATAAGGAATTTAATGAAAGCAACAGTCATGGGACAGAAGTCCCTCCTCTTTAATGGGAGAGGTTCCCTTATTTAAAGGTAAAAACATTTTTACAAATGTACAACGTTTAGTTTTAAAGAGGAACTTTGATATCATGGAAGTGTTTTTATATAACCGATTATCAATACAAAAGGACAAAAGAACTAGGAAGTGGGAAAATGAAGAGTAGCATTCTCAAGAAATATAGATAGCAAAATAATTCCTTATAAATGCTGAATTAGGATCATATAGAACAAAATCATTTACGTTAAATCCATAAGATGTTATTTCATAGACACAAATTTCCAGAGATGACCTCCACAAGAATACAAAGGTTCTTGATGCAAAATAGATTAATGATTCAATAATTGCAACAAATAGGAAAGAATGAACAACCACATATAGAAATAGAAAAGAGAAGTCTTCTTGTATTGGTAGCTTTTAACTCTTTTACACTTTCATGAATAGTAAGTTCCAGCCCCTTAAAATGGCGTGGAGAGCTCATTATATAGCTTACAAATTAGTTACACTTGGTAACCGTTTCTTTTAACTAAAATATTAATTAAAGAAATGCTCAATATAATATCCTTAATTAATTTACAAGGAGCTCAACATCTAAAAATAGAAGGAAAAGACAAGCCAGAAGAAGAAACATCAAATTATGGCTAAGGCGAGCCCACTGATTTGAGGATTCGATATCTGAATTACTTCAATGCCTCATCAATATCCATACCTTGTGGGATTGTTGTGTTGGTAGTGGCGTGAGACCAAGTGCCTAGACATTTTTCCATATCTTTATCGAACTCGGTATGCTCTAGGTATTCTTTATTTGCCTCAGCAATTATAGATTGAAGGAAGAAAATGTCCTTTATCTTCTCTCTGGTAATTAATTATTCTTTGAACAAGTCTTATTTGATAAATGTTCTGAACTGAGCTTTTATCTCTTAAAGAGAGAAAGTAACACCTGAGGTTTCATCATGAATATGGCAATGAATATATTTAAAGGAAGAGGAAACACAAGTTTTGAAAGATTCTCCTTTCTGCCACATGTTATTTAACTCACCCAGTGCTTCTTCCAAAACCTTCATTTTCCATTCGACACTAAAAACCCATGCCTTTGACAAGTTATTCTTGGCATCATCAAATACATTGTTGGCCAATAGGATCTTCTCATCGCTTGGCCCATAAGGTGAAGATCTATAATATAACTAGTCTAGAGCTTCAGCTCTTTATCCATAACCTTTATTGAGGAAGTGAGTTTCTGTTGTAGATTAATCACCTTCTCATTGGTCTTGAAGGCTTCCTCAATGAAATTCAAGCCAGCTATAATCATATCATCAACCATGGCACGATAAAATGAATTTAATGGCAAGGATTCAAGCAAGAGATGGCAAGCAAGCAATGGAACAAATGCGTAGGATATAGTCTATTTAAATAGTCGTTTAGGAGAGAGAAGGTCATTAAATGTGCATTAAATTTAGCTTGCACCAACTCAAAAATATGAAAAGTGGGAAAAGTAGAGAAAATCTGGGCCGAGACGGTCTTTAGTTCATTTGGGACATGATGTACGTGAAGAAATGATCCAGATGATTCACGTAATGTGGGAATGCAGACCAAATGAGCATGGATGGTGCAGGAACTTAGATACATGAAGAACGTGAGGGACACGAGGATGTGAGGGATGTGGAGACATGATTCAATTGATGCATGTGATGTGGGAATGCAGAACAAAAACCTAGATGCATTTGGGACGATGGGACAAAATTATGCAAAGTACCCAAAGCGAGCAATATGGAAAATCGGGTAAAAGGAAGGCCGGGAAAACTTTGGACAAATGGGCCAAAATTTTTTGAAAAATCCAAAAATTAAGGATTTATGGGGAAAGTGGACGATCGGCGAATAGAAGGCCCGGAGGTACTTGGGACGTGAGGGACAAAAATATCCGACAGATCCCCAAGTCACCAAAAATACCCAAAAATGCAATTTTCACTATCTCTTCAAGTTTTCTCTTCATTAGAACATTACTAAAGGTGCTAACTTAAAATTTTCAAAATTCTAACTTTCAAAAAGAGGGGAAAATTTGAGAGGACAAAAATTTCATTAAGAACGTTTTCTTGATAACTTAAATAACTAGTAATTACACCTCCAACTACAACCAAAAATCAAGATTGAGCAATAAAAATTCAATGTTTATGTACACATGCTTGAAAGCCTCAAAGAACAAGAAAAATTATGGTTTGGAAAGGTGATGCATTTTCCTTTCCATCAATCTTATTTTGGGATCCTTTAGAATAACCTTAGATGGATAAAATCCCACTACATTTCCCATATTGCAAAAGGGTGGATGTAGGTTTAGGATTGTTAGTGACCATTTATTGTCCAACCTTGAGGTGTTTGAAACCAATATCCAAAACCATCTTCTAACCATCTTGCACGAAAAATCCTCTATAGTACTCAATTATTGATGATCCATTCCTACATGAAGCATATTCATTACAACATCATATTTTATAGTCATCCAAATCTCTACGGATTGCATGCATGTTTCATCCACTTTTAAATTTGGATGCATGTTGTTCACAAAACCTATATGTCTTCCTCCAATTTTCATTACATTAAAATCATGTATTTTTTGTCGATCTCTTCATATTTTCACATCATCAAAAAGTACTGTTAGGACTTATGCTCATGCATACCATTGTCCAACCAATTGATCTCATTCAATTGAGTTGTTTTTCTACCGGTCCCACTATTATAATTAAAATGAGATCCATTTCTTATTTTATTCTCATATTCCACCTTAGCCATTTGAAATGGAATATTATATTTTTCTGTAGACTCCTTGTGGCCCAATTTATCTATCATTTCCGTAGGATATTAAAGTATAGAAATCCGTAGACCCGTAGAATATGCAATAATGCTTTGCATGTATTGACCAATTATCATAGCTTTGATAAAAAAACCCATTATTCTCAAAAAGACCACCACCATCTCAATCAAACTTATTCATGTACTCCATAGCAACATAGATAGATGACGATACATCTTTTCCAAATGATATGGACCATCAGCTTGAAATTTAGGGCTTGCATTGTGTTCATTCATTAAAGCTTTATGAAATCACAATAAAAATTATACCCTTTCCACCAATTTCCAATAGAATTTCTGATATTGAACTTAAAAATATGCATAAGAATTCGAGGATTATTTATTTCTTTTCCCTACCTATATTACATAACTCATTAATGGAATAATTACAACTTGCCTTTATCAAACAAATGGATTCCACCCTAGAATATTGGGTATTAAGGTTATTACCAATGCCTATGTATGTAAATAAAAATCTCCAAAAAGATTAGAATTCATGCAAAAGGCCTTTGACCACATCTATTAGATTGAAAGGAGTAATTTAATTTATATATATCAAATTATTATTTTCCATCAAATACCATGATATCCTAAGGGCATACCCCTATTATTCTGATATATTATGCAATTATCCCACCGACCATTGCTCCAATCATCGCCCCAACATTGGATATCGAACCAAATAAAGGAAACTATGTTAAATTTAATAACCAATTCATTAATAATTATAAAGTTTGTTCTCAAATATAGCTGATGAACAAACCCATGAAATGCTCTAGGTAATGTGATATACCTCCAAAATGGTTAGGTGCATATTACTTATAATGCTACTTTGAAGAGGTGATGAATATCCATTCCACAACAATATGATGGATGTCACTTTTCTTTGTTTTATACTTGTTAAATGCCAATTTTTTTACTATTACTATTTTCTTTTGGTTTTGAAATATTCAAGTCAGCTAAAATGTTTAAATAACCTATCCAAGTCTTGCTTGAGAGGATATATCTCCCAATAGGATTAGATCTAATTTTTAATAGAGAAAATATTGTTTTCTCTGTCATTTTCTCTCTTAAACAGTTAAACTTATTTATCTATTCTATAAACAACGAAAGAAATCATAATCTTAACATTAATTCTTTTTTAGACAAATTATAATATATGGAGCTAATTTCTAGGAATTCAAGAACATAATAAATAAAAATAAGACATTTCTTATATTTGGACCAAATGTTACAAAAAAGTTTTACAAAATTTACCTTAAAATAATTTCAACGAAAATAGGAAAATATAATTGGAAAAGTTCCATTTTCCCACATTTTATATGGTATAATTCGTTGTAGGAAAAAATCTAACCATTTCATTCAAATTTCTAGTATTCTATGATTATAGCATTATATGATAGGCGACATGAAAAATATATTACCATTCTCCATCCTAGTAATGCTTAGAATTTCGGAAACATATTTTATACTCATTATACACTTTGTTTGCTATAGTGAGACATAACGAGGTGTTTTTTTCTCTTGAGTATGACTGTAGCACCTAGTTCATACTTCTCCATTTTTCATGGATCTTGGTTTCTAATAGCTTATCTAGGTTTAATTATTTTCCTTCCCACTATTCCACCAACAAGGAAGCGATTATACAATATTTGTGATTGGTAAAAATACTCTAGATTGAGATTCAAAGGTGTATATTAATTTCACTTAGATTCTCTTAGTAGAATTTGTGAAATCAAAGCTAAGAAAATCCTTGTTTAGGTCTAATGAAGTGTATTTCATGGGGCAGTTTGTAGTTCACACACTATCAACTCCATGAACTTATTTCATTGCTTGAAAATGTTAGCCTCATCAAATTATTGGTCTTAAGCCATTAATTTCATTATAATTCAATATAATTTCTACTTACCTAGTCCTTTGTGTCTATGTGCAGTCTCACATAATTTTTGTCTTCAAGATTTCCCTTTTCCCCACCGTATCAAAGGTTAAATTTGTGGCCAAATATTTAGTCCTTGGTCTAGGTCATGCTCTATTGTATAATGTAGGTTCAAAGTCCAACTCAACCAACCTTTTCAGTATCTATAAAAAATAATTGAAAGTTTATTTTTTAGGATATCATAGTTGCTAATTCTCAATAAAAATATAGGGAAAAAGTAGGTACACAAAGGCAATATGAAATTCATTGGATGAACAAGCTATCCATTGAAAAAACCATGTACTTACAACTCTAGGAGATTCGTTTGCATCTGCTACACATATTACACTAATAACGTGTTTTTCTATTTCATATTTATGATGGTTGACCCCAAAGGAGTATTAGAAGAAATAATTGCCGAGTCGAGCGTATTGTAAACAATATAATTTTTTTGGCAATATTAATTTCATAGAATGATTCAATTTGTTTTTCACCAATGATTTTTATTTTTCAATTCATATAGGAGAAATAAATTGGTAGACAATCATCATTACATGTGTGCCCTAAGTTTTGAAGTCTTCATCGACATAAAAAGGTCCTAAGAGGCTTTCGGAAGTTGCGTCCACTAGTGGGGGTGGGATTCACATTGCTTCCAGACATGTAATGTTATTGTGTGACTTTGTCAACACTCATTCACCTCCTCGTCACTATACTCGCCCATTTTCTCCTCAATGAAACAAGTTATAATTCATCTATCCTTGCCTCAAAACCATGTCCTATCAAGATCACTATTTGTAGCCGTGTTAATATTTTATCCACATAGGTCTTAATCCTCCACCTTCACACAAGATGGATTTACTTCTAAACTCAATATCTTACAAAAATGTTTATAGAGTTTTTTTAATGTGTCTACAAACTACATACGCTTTCTTACATTGATTATTTTAGGATATTCAATGCTCTACGATGCCACTATTGATTTCTTGACAACCATTAAAGGAATGTGGGTAGGCATTTAATTATTTCCCAAACAAGGTAACATGAGAGGGGAAACACAAGTAAGCTTCAACAAAACTCTTTATTTATATTTGTTGTATATTTGTTTTTGGTTGTCATGTGTTTGATGACCACTTTGGTAGGATGTGTAAGAGCCAAAAAGTCAAAGGAGGGTGGTAATGTTGGTCAAGATGATGACAACGATGCCGAAGACATTTAAAATCTTTCTAACGATGTTGATGTTGACATGGATGATGAATATGATGTTGATTGGATTCTAGATTCCTCACATTTCGATCCCAAGGAGAAGGTACGGAAAACGATAAGCACACATTAATATTTTCAAGGATGATTGTGTATTCTAGTTGATTTGATAATTTTTGTAAGGATTATAACCATGTGTTTCCATCTTTGATGACAGTTAGTTGGTGAGTACAAGATTTTTGACATGGGTATTGGTAAACAAGATGCACACAATTGTTTGCTTCACCCATGCACCACTTTTTCTGATGATCGTAGCCATCCGTTTGGGTCACTAGACAGGATCAACATTCAATGGAATAAGAATCATGGTATACCGCCTATTACAAGGAGACCTCCATGTCGGCTAGGTAGTGGGAAAAGAAATCCAAGAGTAAGGCCCTACACATTGAATAAAACACATCAGAGATTAATAGATCAGCTTGTAAATATTCATAGTTATAGCAAGAGGTATATATTATAAGCAGCATGGATGGCCAAAGAAAATGTCTCGAAAGTTTATAAACAGAGTAAGAAATTCTTAAAGGATATAAATCAACAAATGCGTGAATATGATTCACCTACAAATATTTTCCGAAGAAGGGAATAGTCAATAAAGAGGCGAGAATATTTCTGGAAAATGGAGGAAGAAAGGAGGAGGGTGGAAGGAGGTGGTATAGGCAACTACGAACATCACGTGAGATGAAAACTATTGAATTTTTACATGTCCTTAAATATAAGGTGATTTTTTAATGACTAACTTAATTTTATCCACATAAAGCCTCATCGGAAACCATTAAAGGATTAACTGTCACGAAAAGGGAATATGGTTTGTTTTGGGTAAAAATAAAATAAAACTATGAATGAGATGCTTCAAGTAAGCAAGATTAATTAATTTTCCCAAGCATACTATTAATTTAATTCTAATTAGTGCTTACCTTGTTTTAATATAGGTTATCATTATTATATAGGGAATTTTGTGGATGAACCACCACAACCAGCAATTGTTATAGAATAGATTTGTGCATGATGATGGAAGTGATGGTGATGCACCGGTGTCTAATAACAATTATTATTCTCAATCCACACAGGACTATGATTTTCATGTCGGTGAAAATGTTATGTTGTACTCCAATGGTTATATGGCTACCAAAGGATGCCTTGTCTCTACCAAGCGGGGATACATTTTCCATGGTCAGCCAACCCCAAATAATTTTTGTGTCATGACCATTCAAAGGGATGATTATTGAAATTATCGAGATAGGCTTCCCTTTGAAAAGACTAAGAAAGATACACTACAAAGACATATAAATAAGAATACATTGTGTTTCATGGAATATATGAGTGTAGATTCCTCTGTAACCAATGTACATGACTAATCTATGTATTTTATATGTAGCTTCATATTTCGTAAATGCTTGTGTATTTTCATTTGATTATGTTATATATCTTGTAATTTCTGTTTAAGATTAGGATGAAGACGAGGTGACATCGAAAGAGGTTTGAGCTATATCTTGGTGGTATGAGGTACTTTGTATATTTTGAATTAAAACATCCTTTACCAATGTATGTGTCATAACTTTATCATTTGACCACTTTACTAAAATTGAAAATTTTCAAATGCAGATGTCTTCATGGGATAAAAAGGAATGTCGAGGCTCATTGCTTAGTCAAATTCATGTTTTTCTCCTTCCTAAGGATTTTCATTACCATAGATTGAACATGGATATTATAATATGTAGTTAGGCATTGTATTTTTGATTATATGTAATGATATAAATTAGTCGTGCATATGATGGTTTAATATATATGTGTGTAAATATAACTTTTACTTGATGTTCCCATGTATGTGCTTCATTTACACAAAGTATTTTCCTAAAAATTATTTTATTTATGCACATTGTAAGTAATTTTGCGATGCGCAATCCTCGCAATTAATGAGGTTTCCTTACACTATTGATGATTACATGATGCTTAGATGTTGACATGTCTTTTTTTCGTGATGCAATCTATGAGATGTTATGAAGGCACTAAATGTTAGGTACAATGGCATGAGTAATGTATATGAAAAGAGTTGCAACAATTGAACACAGAGTTTTAAAAGCTGAGTGGGCAATTCTAACGACTAAGTATGGGTTAATGTGGATTTTGTGATAGAACACACCATGTTTAGTTGGTTGAAATGAAACCAAAAATCTAAAAAATAATAATACAACACACTTTGTTTATATTGATGGATCATAATAAAGTATATATGATTTTATGAAATCATGTAATATAAAACATAACACAATTTTCTATACTTCTATGTGTTTTTATCTATTTTCAATAAAAAATAAAGTGGTGACTAAATGTTTGTTTTATTTCGATGTGTTTTCTTCTATTTTCTAGTTACTAACTTACCTTAATATGGGTTACTTTATTGTCGAAATATAAAAAATTATAAAATAAGTAGAATAGAACGTCATAAGAGCTTTAAAAACATATCTAGTGAAGGGTTGGATTCCGCCATATCATATTTTAGGAAACAATTTTACTATGCAAATATGGGAATTAAAGGAATTTTTAATCAATATGCTCAAGTGAGAGCTTGTAATCATCATGATCAAAGTAATATAGTGAATTAGGATTTTGGGAGAGATTTTTATGCATGTTTTTATTGTTTTCTTCATTTTCTTCTATGATTGTTTGTATGAAATCTCCAAAAATAGCGAGCCAAGATTTTTAAAGTAGTGTATTTTAAACCAAAGGATCTATTGTAAAGTATGGTATGTGTATGCTAGACCATGTTAGGATCAAATAAATTTTACCAAGATTTGAAATATCAAAACCCGTCTTCTGTGATCAAATTTCTTAATTACTGTCCAAAACTAGGGTATGTTGGTTCTCAAGTTTTTCACGGTATAATTTCTTAATTCTTAAAATATCTTCATGCTTAAGTGGTCACCTAGCAATTCCCAGCTGTGAAAAGGAGAATTCATCTAGTTTGTGTCATATTTATTAAGATTTAATATGTCAAGTAATGGAAGAACACTGTTTTCTTATTATGGTTATAATTTTTAATGTTTGAGTTGAATCAAAATCAAGCCTTTATTGGAACGATCTTATATGATCTCTAAGGATCCATTGAAGGTGTTGAAGAGTTAAATAACTTCCTTATAGATCATGTTATATGCTTTAACTCCCAAGTTAGGCGTATATATATATATATATATATTACAACGGAGAAAATAAGCATTGGTAGTATTTAGCATATGTGAAGTTAAAATTTATTGGGAATAGGATAAACCACATCTCAATGAAGACAAGATAAAATTTGATCACTCTTTAACACTAAATTACTTGCATATAGCTCCCTAAGGTGACTAAAATTTGACAATATCAGGTCAGGATAGTGGGATTTTGCATAAATAACATAACTACTCTTAACATGTGTTGGATAACATTATAGTTGGCAATTCTGCAAGAAAGGAATGATGATCAAGTCAGAGTAGGAAGCACCAATATATCATCAGGAAGGACTAATAAATCAGGGTAAGAGTGAAGAGTTGAAGATTGATACACCAATGAGTTATCAAAAAAAACTTTGTTCACCTGATTTTCCATCTCTTTTTCTAGTGAATCAACTACTGATATTTTCTTCTATCAATGTTTTTAGAACAAGGATTATGAATGATGTATGTTATATTTGATTAATTGTATTTGGATGTATTTTTGCTGAGGTTGGCAAGGAACATGAATGGAAATGAGTCTTGTATTAATCACTAAATATAGGATTTAATATCTCTTAGACGTTCAGAATGAAAATAGAAAAAGAATAAAATTATTTTAATATATGGTTGGACCTCGAAAAACATATCTGTTGAAGGATTGAATTCCACAGTTCCTCTTTGAAGATTTAAAAGGACATTCCAATAAGTAGTTCTTTCCATTGTTTCCAATAAATATGTTTAAAAATTAAAGCATATTGAATCCTTTGATTAAATTTTCCCATTCATTTGAGGTTTTCTGAGAGAGATTGTGAACACATTTTTTTCAAATAGTTTTTATTTGGAAAAATATATCAGGTGCATGAAGGTTAATGGTGGTCTCTATTTAGGTTTTAGATCTTTCATTGAGAACTCTACCTTCCTTGCTCTACATGATCTAAAATACTAATCCCATCTTCTTTGAATTGGATCTGCCATGTGTAAAGTTGATTTATAATCTAAAAATTGAGGACAAATTCATAAAATTTCTCAATATTTAGAGAATCTCAGTATTCTACTTCCACTTTTTTAATCCTATACATTATCTACGATTGTTTTCTTGTTTACCCTCTTATTCTTAATATACCATTTTTCGTATACTTCTTCTTCAATGTGTTAACACTATCCATAGGCTTTATCAATATCAATGAGTGAAAGAAATTGGGATATAATTTTATTGTGATAATATACATTTCTAGAGATAATATCAATCCATGAACCTATTATTAGCATTGTCTATGGATTATCACAGACAATCTTGCTCACTCAATGTTTCAGCTCTTGTTTACTACTGAATCAACTGTTGATCCTTTATTATATCAATTTTGTTGGAACAAGGATTGGGACTGATGTATGTAAGATTTAATTACGTGTCTTTGTGGTCTATTTTTAAATTGTAGTTTCTAGAGAACATGGTTTTTTATTAAAATTGTGTTCTTAGTTGTAACATCAATTTGAACAATCAAAAGTATGTGTCACTAGATTATCTAAGACTCCCAACATGAAATAAATTAGAGGGAAAGGTTTTAAATATATATTGTTGATATCTTTGTTGAATGATGACATCAATCCTTGAAAAAGTCCCCCAATCTCTTAGAGATATTCAGTGTGTCACTAGTTTCCTTCTTGTTTGTGGTCATTGTTCCATCTATACTTATTTATAGTTCGTGTTTCCATTCTTCTTTGTTATAATTCTTTCAATAATATGTTTGGCCTTCATTTCAAAACATGTCTTAAGGATATAAAGCATATAAATACCCTGATGTCACTAAATTAATCATATCGTTTGAATGATCTTGCAAGAGAAAGATATCTCTAAGGGAGTTTTGAAGAAGAATATATTGTGTACATAGTGGTAGATTATTTTTTTGTTTGAGCATTGTATCTGATTAATAATTTTGTGAAAGTGATTTAGATTATATTTATGCAATGAAAGAGAACTTATTTTGAGGATTTCCATTACTATTTATGAATTTCCACAGTGTGGTGTGCAGTTATATGCTTGGAAGATAGTTTTTTTGAAAATCCATCGTTAGACCTTATAAGGACATTTAAACAATGTTGATGAAAGATGATTTTTATAATGGTTGATGGACATTATTAAGATGGGAGAAGTTAGAGATTCCCAGACCCATTTGATGCACATAGGAGTCTACAGGCTAAGTTGTTAGTTTATCATCATTGAGCCAACTGTTATTAGACAAGGTTCTTTGTTTCTGAGTGGTAGAGCAGAATATATCTTAATCTTTCTCGATTTAGGGATGCAGTGAATTCTTGCTGATAATTAAATTTTGTGGACAAGGACAAGAAGATCCTATAATTAATTTTTCCAGATTTCAAGGGAAATTTATTGATATAGAGATAAAATTACACCTTCCTTGGGATCCTTGGAAACCCTCGTAAGATTTTATAGAAACAAGTGTATAACAAGTCTTGAAGATCAAAATGTGGCTCTATGATCTTCAAGTAACATTATGGGAGTCTCAATTATAAATTATTAAGAGTTGAGAGCTTTGGGACGCTTATAAATGATGGAAAAACAAAACACGTATAATGTCAACCTGTAGGTGATCACTAAGCCAACAAGAACCAAGAAAATTGTTACTTTGCATAGAGAAGCTTAAGGATTTGGAGATAGAAGAAGGAGCTTAGTAACAATGCCTACAAGTACCTAGTAAATGAGTAATGAGAATCTTGAGGGGTCAAGTGATTATTTGAATTTCTTATTTCTTGAAAGTCAATACCTAAAAGGTTATATAATACAATGTAACTTGAAGAAAACTAAGGCAGTGAGTAGATGACTTGGAGGGTGAATAAAGTGTAGGAGTTTGGAATAAAGCATAAATATTTTGAAATGATCTTGATTTTTTTGAATGACTTGAGTATGATGAAATAACAATGTAATTGACCTAATAACAATGTGTAATATTTAATTTGATAACATAAGGTGGAAATTCCAGAAATGATCTAAACTTGGAGGTTTGCGTATAAGAAAAAGTAGTTTTTTAGAGAACTAAAGAGAAAAATTTATGTTTTCATCATTCCTAACATAGTGTATTGATTGATATTGATATCTGACTTCATAAGAAATTCATTTTCTAAATATTTTTACCCTCTTGGGTTCACTTAAACCTCTAGCGAAAACATAGCTAGGGCATAAGCACATAACCTTCAAACTAAGTTAGTTTTGAGTGAAATTTTGAAGGAGTGACCGGAGAGGTATATTACTAGTCTCAAAAGGAATTCTAGGATTTTTTTGTAGAAATTTGAAATTTTCTTACTTGTCCTTGACAAATCTAGATGGACATTTTGGGAGTCTAGTGTTAGGAATAAATTTCTAAAGGAACTATACTTTGTGTTTGGTCATTAAAATTTTCAATAACTATATGTGATCTCGAAATCGTTTCTTAAGGTCTCACAATCACCGTAAAATTCAATAACTATATCTTATCCCAAATGCTTGTTTCAAGACAAATGAGGACATTTTAAGATCTATATTGACTAAGTAAGATAATTTGTATGAGTTGAGACTTATAGACTCCATATTGTAGATAATTTAAAATTTATTGAGATGATTATCATTCTTAGACTGGATAATGTCTTTTTCAAACTCTTGAGTTGACATTTATGAGGATATTTCCTTTATTTTAGATAAAAATATTTGGAACCAACTTATCCTTACAACTTGTCCTGCCATGTACAATTGTAGATTCAAGCCTTATTTACAATAAATTGACCTAAATTTACATTATGACAATAAATTTACATGGAAGATGAAAACTATAGTTTCAATGCCTAGAGATCACAGTATCTAAACCACTAAGCCCTTAATATGCATGATTAAATAGGGTCTTATGACTGTATTTTATCCATTTTCTTGGTGAATTCAATATTTCATGATATAAGATTGTTAGGGATGAAAGATGAATGCATTTACCAGGTGTGAGGAGTGGTTTCAAAGTGTATTTCATCCATTTTTCTCTTGCTATTAGATAACCATAAACAATATTATAGCCATGTATTTTGATGAAAATTTCAACATCAAGACTCACACAAGCTTTATCATGTCTTATACATTCTTTGCTCTACTATATCATGTCCTATAGATTATTTACTCTACCTCATTAGTCCTTATATTATCATAGCATATTTATCATTTATACATACAAAGTGACTTAGATCCCTCTTTTCAACTTACTAGTCCTAAATGTGCATATAGACTTCTTTGAAAACCTCTTACCATACTTTATCTTTCCAATTGAGTAATGATGGATGAACATACATCTAATATGCATTATATATTCATAGCACACACTTAAAATAGATTTATGAAGATAAAAACTTCATAATCATGCTCGAGATATTAGCATAAATCCTTATCAATGTGAACAATTCCTTCATCAGATCAAGACATGGAATCTTTTCTTTGTATTGGTATTTGGAAACTCTTATCAACCCATAGCATCACCTTTATTCCTTGATGTTGCTAATTTGCATATATAGACCCGAAAAACACCATACGAGATAGCTCGATAGATATGAAAAGTTCCTTCTAATGACATCAAACACTTTGACACACTCTTATACACCCATGAAAAAGGTACTATTGAATTGGAAATCCTCTTATTTCCATGAAAATGCTTATACAAAGAATGATGCTTATATACATAATGATGCTTATACATAGAATTTTCAGAATCAGTAAAATACATAGAATGATGCTTATACATAGAATTTAAAAAAAATCGAACAAGCCACTATAAAGTTTTCTCATAAAATTCTGAAAGCCCTTATTTTTCTCTTGAATTAAAATATGGAAAACAAAAGAAGCTACAAAAATATTATATGGATAACAAGATTCCTTGCATCATAAATTTACTTGCATACATCATACATACTTTGCCGCTATAGAAATATTTATAAAAAGGTTGGAACTTGGTGGAAGGGTTTTCAATATCCAAGTATTATCTAACCTAAAATGACACTTAAATACATCTTATGAATCATCTAAAATTCATTATTTATATATCTAACCTCACAATGAAAAAAATTAAGATGAATTATCTCCATAATTTTTATCTTGGTCACGTTTGGTTTCCTATTTAGACCATCATTCCACATTTTTTGTTTGTGATTCTTAGAGGGATTTGGAAATAAGGATTTTTTTGTGACATTGTGCCTTTTCTTCTTCGTTTCATAAATTCTATGAAGTCCTTTTCTCTACGAAGGGTGTTTCTATGGTTGTCTTGTACTTTTTGGAAAGGTTGATCCGTTGCATGTTACATCCCAAGTGTATTTGATAATTCCCTACTCTTGACCTTGTTGTAAACATCTTCCATACACTTCTCCAAGAAATAGAGTGTCCCATTGTTGTTTTTTGCTTGCGAGACAATTCTCAAATACTTCACAAGCTCTCCTTCTACACATTTATAGTTCATCCTCTATCCCATCAACCATGATCTATTAATACAAGACAAACATCATGTTACAAATGCCCTCACAAGTAAAATGGAAAATTATTACTAGTGGAATGATGACTTACATTTTCAACCATATGTACATCCGACGAGTCTCCAATTTCCATTTGAGTTTTGCTTTCATCCGCATTTTCTGGTCCATTTTACATGCCCTACATTATTAAAAAAAAGGATGTCATATTCCAACAACAATGATCAAAGTATAAATGAAACTACTTATGACTAGAGTTTTGCCTTACATTATTAGCATCCAACAAGCCTCCACTATCCATAACATCATAAGATTCATTTACATTTTTGGACCACTACTATGAAAATATTGTGTATTAAAACAAATCAACTATACATTCACATGTAAAAAAATTTGTTGATGGAGTAGCTTACACCATCATGTGTTTTGTTAATGCCACTGACTCCTCGTCTCTCTCACATCATCCCCACCTTAATTACATGTTTACATGTGTAGGCTTAGATCGACAATTGACAATTACATATTAATATTAGTGATATTATGTTATACACCGATAATGTTATTTTTCATCTTTTTGTATTTGCACCTATTTAATACAACTATATGTCACGTGAAAGGTGACTCGATAGTCTATAATTTACAAGACCTTTACCCATGATATATTTTATATTTTTTCAACTTTAAAATTCTTGTAAAAACCACTTTTTTCTCATTTGTGGTCACAATTAGTATATGTAAACACTTATGACTAGTTGGTGTACTAACAAAACCATCCTTCAATGTGTAGCAAAAGTGCAAACCGTACGTAAGAAACAATTTTTAGATGTGAGTGATTAGAATGTATGGCTACAAAGGGTTTGAGGGTCCACAACACCTCGACCACATTAACCCCGTGGAGCCAATGCTCCTCCCAATATTTAATAAATTTGGATTGCGTGTAATTATAATTCTCTATGAACTTTATGGCTTCCCTATTAGCCATATCTTCATCAATACATTTGTGCATAATGTATCCAATTTCACTGAACATCTCTCACCTCACATCATCTTCTCTTACTTTGGCTATCAAATTCTTCAACAATGCACACCATAGATGTCATCTCCATAAGTACACCTCACACTCAAATGTTTCCTTGCATATGAAAATCTAGTCATAATTCCAAACATAACCATTATAATTGTGCTATTCATATGCAACATAAAAACACTACCTTATTGCTTTGATCTCCTCACCCGCATCATCTACCATAAAGGAATTTACTTTCCATTCAATATTTTTCAATTGTAACCTTTTGCAAAGTAATCGCATCCATTGTGTGATGTCACTAACACACAACCTAGACATAACTACACATGCCATGAGAATCCCTTGGTGTTTGAAATCAAATACCAAGAATGTGTATAATTTAAGCCGCATGAAAAAATATTACAAAAGTCAACTTTTATGTTAAAAAAATGAATAGCCTCAACAAGTAGTATTGTTAGTATTCAAATCATACCTTCGCTCCATTCGCTCCAAACATTGAATCTATGACCGCTAAACTATAATTTCCATATCTCAATAACCAATCCAAATGAAGTGGGATTTTGATGCCCAATATTAATCATATTTTCCCATCCTAGTCAATACCTTTATTATTATATTCTTGATAGAAAAACCACTTCTCCATATTTGCTAGTGTCCACTCCCAAACACTTTCTACATCATTGGGGTTAAAAACATATTACATCTTCTTAATTCCACGTTCTCTATTAAATATGTCATCCATACTTAGAAATCATCTCATTATGTCTCACAAGTTGCTTAAGGTGGATAGCATCGAAAGACATTTCTAACAAAAGCAACTTATGCATCCACTCATTAAGTTGTGGGCTAATAAAAGGGGTGAAGAAACATTTTTTCCCTTTGAACTATTCATATTCCTGACCATGGTAATAATTTTATTCACTATCAACATGCTATACATTGTTTCGAGTGATAAATTGACATTGAGATACACATCTACTATCATTTTAGCTAGGTCGGCTACCTTTTCCTTTCTTCGGTAATAAGGACATGTGTTACGACAGGGAATTAATTTTTCGATAGTCCTCAAGCCCATACGAACACTATTATCCACACATTAACATGAAATAAAAATCATCCATGTACTCAATATTTAAAATGAGAACCCACACACATCACATATTCCAAAGTGTTATTGATTCTTGTCTTGTTTTCAGAATAGGTGATGGAATATTTTTTCTTATGGGAAATAAGAAATTTGGTTGGGTATAACTTTATATTTGGTTCTTGTTGATGCAAAATTACAACACCACCGAATATCCTTAAATGTGAGTGGGGCATCCGGTGTAATCTGCATAACATTAGACATTTCTCTCAAGCTATGGAGATCATGGGCTTTAGATGGTGCTTCAAGAAACTCTGTTTATTCTTCCTAAACTACCTACCACAAGCTAATCTAATGTAGGAAACCTATCGAATCCTAATATAACCTTCCATGGGATCAAAGAGAGAGAGAGAGATAGATAAATTCATGAAAACAGAGCCTACACTAACGCAGTTGATACACAAGAAAAGGAAGTTCTGATCACATAAATGGAGAGAGGTGAGTAATGGATAGGATGGACAAGATGCATCATAGACCAAAGATAAATTTAACACAGAACACCACTTCAACCCATTAAAAATCTCCCATAACCTCTAATATACATTAGAGATATGCACACTATACCCCAGTAATGGTGAGAGGAAAGAAGAGATAGTAAAATAATCAAAGGATGGACAAAATACATCACGAAAAAAATTTATTGCTCCATGAGTTCACACACATAATTTAGTGGGAAAGAGGTAAGAAAATTCCATTACAAAGAAAAGAGAGGAGGCTTCAACTCCACATTCAACCCTAGAGAAGAAAGCGAGAGGGGGAAGGAGAGAAAAATTACCATTCAACTTAAAAATGCCCCTTCTTATAATATATAAGAAGAATGAAAGAGAATGAGGGAAGAGAATTTTTAAATCATCCCTTAACTACCCAAGAAATGCATTGAATTCACCTACAAACAATGATGGGTTATGCTACAAAACTCGTGCCTTTATGCGGTGTTCCTTGTTAGGCAAGAAAAGAAGACCATACTTCATTATGGTGGTAGGTGAGAAACTCCGATGACCTTTAAAATATCCAATCATAGTTGAGTAGAAGACGCCACGATATTTCCAAAAAGTACTCTCTTTCTCAAATCTAAGCTTCTAGTCAAAATTTATGATCATCTCCAAACTACTTTGGGTTTGGAGTCTATTCATGCAAGATCCACATTGGAAGCCCCATGCATTCTTAATATTTTTTTTACATTTTAGGGTCCTAGAATGCGACATGATGACACTTGGCATCATCTCGCAAGCCTATTCTACTCTCTTTGTGTTCGCCATTTCTACCTATTTAGGAGAAACTATGTTGGACCCTAGACACATGGAGGGCTAGCGCACATTTGGGGACCTACCTTAGATTTTATCTTTGAAGATGTACTTGAGCTGACACGTGGAGGCTTCCGTTGGCTCTTCCCATGCTTAGAATTTTCAATGGCAGGTGCAACTTTCTCAAGCTCTCGACCATGTAGAGAGCCTACGCTCATTTTCGGACCTACCTTTGGAGTTTCACTGATGAGGCATGTGGAGGATTCCACTGGATCTTGCCATGATTAGAAATTTCAATGGCCTGTGTAACTTTTTCAGGCTCTACCATGTGGAGGGCTTGTGTTTGTTTGTGGACCCCTCTTATTTCACACCTTTTAAAGGTGCACTGAGCTAACATGTGGAACCTTCTACAGTTCCCTTGCTTTGCTTCAAGTTGACTTGCTATGGGCTCAATTTTGACTTACCGAGTTATCTCTATTGTTTTTCACTGCTTTGTTTTCCGAGATCCCTAAAAAGTGAAGTCCAAAACTTCAAGCCTTTCTCAATTTTTTACACTTGAGATTTGATCTTTCTTAAGGAGGCACATGAGGAGGATGTTGATCTAATCCAAGTTTCTTCTTGGAATGCGAGGTGGGTACGAGGGGACATAAAAGAAGTAACGCACGCGTGCATGAATAAGGTAAGAAAGCAAGCATGCAGGTGGAAGGCACAGAAAGTGGAAATGGAAGTGGAGTAAAAAGTGAGGGAAGAAACAAGAAGGGGTGTAAGGGCATATGGATGGATTACAGCAAGGAAGCAAGGCCCACATCAAGATGTGAGTGTGTGAGAATAAAGTAGAGATAATGTGCACACATATGTGCATGCACAAGAGAAAAGAACGCATACTTGCGAAAGACAAATATGGAAGCAGGGCATGGATATCCAACTAAGGAAGGGAGCATGATGACAGAAATAAAAGAGGGCATGTGACAGGAAGACCTAGAACTTATCCAATTTAGAAGGTGTCTGCAAAGGGGCAAACAGAAGAATTACATGGTGCAGGAGTGTGCAGGAGGACTACAACCTATGAAAAGTGAAAATGAGCAACCTTGTGGGTGCGCATGCTTTATTGTGAAGCATTAGAGCCAAAATGAAAGTAAAATTAATCCAAATATCTAAAAGAGTTATTTGAATAATATTTTGGCAACTTTCGGGGCCATCTTCCTACTAGATGAAGAGACTAGTAGCCTTGGATGTCCATTGGGCATGGATTCAAGCCTGGTAAACACAATTTTTATCTGAATCTCTAAAATCTTCTCCCTGAGCCACTTGAAATATTATTGGAACTAGAGCTAATCTCCTCAAGCGCTACCTCCAATGGACTGTGCACAAGAAATAAAACACCACAACACACTATGTACAAAAGGGAAAGATCATACATGCCCCAAGTGGAACATGTAGAGTGTGTAAAAGAACTTATTCTACTCGAAACAAACCTAATTAATCTACACTAACCGTAAGAAAAGGGAACTCAAACAAGTCTTGTAACTCGCAGGGAGAAGTAGCTTCCCTTTCTCAAAATAGTCAGCCATGTATATGATTTGGCACTGAACATGGGTATTTATTATGGGTAAAAAATTGACAAGAAGTCGATCCTCCACCTAAATAACCAAAGTATCAACATCAATCAAAAATACCTCCTCAAGATGATTGACATTGGACTCCTGGAGGTGTTGATGGTGACCCTTGGTCCTTTGTATATCATCCTCATGCCCTAAAATGGACATGAATGGTTTTAAATTCTCCCTTAGCTCCAATGAAGCCAAGTACCTAATTGAGCATGGTCTGATATGATGGATGTGCCCATTTCTCTAAAATTTAACTCCAAAAATAGAGTCTCCATGATAACGTTTTCTTTGAAGCACTTCGTAAGAAGTTGACCTCTTCCTTAATGACTGGTATGTAATGTGTGTCATGTTTGTTCCTTTCCTCCTTCTATGGATAACATGGAAGATTCAAATCTTCCAACCTTGGTTCCATAGGGCCATTGTGAAATGTAGACTGTTACACTTGAATTCTCTCCTTCATGACAACAAGCTCATGTTCCTGGAAGGTGAATGATGGAGGTGTAAATGATGTGATATCCTATGATCCTCTCCATCAAAGAAATCCTCTAAGTTAGAAAGATAATCTACCTCCTTGTTGTCCCCTGCGTGTGTTCGAACTCCTCCATGGTATCCTCCTGATCTATAAATTTCTCACCATGGTTCTCCTCCTCTTCAAAATGAACTCTAAAAGCTCAAAATATTCTTTGAAATTCGATTTAGAAGGGAATGAAGTGGGATGAATGACAAAATGTTCTTATGTGGCCTTCTATATACTTGAAACCTCTAGAACTATATGGTTCTCCTCCACAACTAGAATATACTCCTCCTCTTTTGGATTTGGAGTAGGTCCTTCTTCCCTCGCTTATGTTGCAGTTGAAGCTTCCACCACTTGTGGCTTGACCTCAGCCTCCTCCATGGGTTTCTCCATCAAGGGGATTTTATCAATCCCAAATCTAAGAGCCAAGCTCACCAAGATTCTAATCATTTCTTCTTTTCTTGGCTCTTCTTCTTGTTTCTCTCCTTGAATGGATTTTTGAATCTCTTCCCACCATGGAATCGAAAAGTATGAGGAGTGGTGGGTGGAATCTCCACTAGTTTTTGTTTATCTCGTGGTGGAGGGGAAGGTATTACTTTTGGCACTTGTGGAGGGGACTTGGATTTGGAAGGGAAAAGGGTAGAGAAATTAAGATGGGATGGGAGACTAGAAGATAGAGAAGGGAATTCAAAACTAGGGAAGTCGGTGAGAAACTATACTCATGAAATTTTTATGGTGATACTTGATTGAGAAAGAGGAAAAGAAAAGCTATGAGGTGGCGGACTTACCCATTAACAAGGTTTTCTGGCACCAATCTCGTAGGCCTCTATTTCCTCTGTCCACTATGTAAGTTGGGGCAGCATTTTAAGAATGAAATAAATCTTCTCTTGGGGCTATAGTGTCTTAGAAAAGGGCCTTCCCATGGACAAGATACCTTGCAACTAATTTTGAATGCCTTCATTTGTGCTCAGTATCCCAATATTGAACCATGTTAGCCTCAATCCTTTGAATCTTCTCTAGTAGATCAACATTCTCCATTCAACTATTGTCATTGTATTCATACCCTTGTTCCTAATATGTTTCATAGCTAAACTTGTTTTGACATTGCTCATATGGGTAAGCATAATGGTTCTGAATCTTATCACAATGTTGATTTGGAGGAGCTAAGAAATACATTGGAGGTGGACTGCACCGTTGTTGCTGTAAATTTGAATTCCAACATGGAAATGAAGCCATGACTGCACAACATCATGAATGGTAGAATATGGAAGATGTGGAAAGAATAATGGGTGGAAATGGATGGAAGGAAAGTCTACAACTCATAGAATGGGTTTTTGATCAAATGGAGTCACCAGATGTGCTTTGCAGACGTGCCTTTAAAGGCTGAATCTCACCAAGAACACATCAAATTTATGAAATGAAGTTGTAAGGTGCTTCAAACCTATCCCACCGAGCATGCCAAAACTATTGATGCAAATTTATAGCACCCCCAAATAGCCTTAGATGTGAGTGGGGCTTCTGGTGTAATCTGTATAACATTGGACCATCTCTCAAGCTATGGGACTTGCGGGCTTGAGATGGTCCTCTAGCAAAATATGGCTTCTTCTTCCTAAACTACCTACCATAAACTACTCTAATGCAGGAAAACTATCTAATCCTAATCTAACCTTCCAAGGGATCAAGGAGAGAGAGAAATGCATGAAAACAAAGCCTACACTAAAGCGGTGATACACTAGAAAATGAAGTTGTTGATCACAAATACAACTACCTGAAATGGAGAGAGGTGAGAAATGGAGAGGATGGAAAAGATGCATCACAGAACAAAGATAAATTTCACATAGAACACCACTTCAACCCATTAAACACAACTCCCAAAACCTGTAATAGACATTAGAGATATGCACAATATACCTTGTAATGGTGAGAGGCAAGAAGAGACAATAAAATAAGAAAGGGATGGACAAAATGCATCATGAAAAAGATTGTATTGATCCATGAGTTTACACAATACATCATTAATGGGAAAGAGGTGAGAAAATACCATTAAAAAGAAAAGAGAGGAGGCTTAAACTCCGCATTTGACCTTATAGAAGAAAGTGGGAGGGGGCAGGAGAGAAAAAATGATCAACCAATTTAAAAATTCCCCTCCTTACAATATATAAGAAGAATGAAAGATAAGGATGGAAGATAATTTCAAAATCCTCCCTCAACTACCAAAGAAATGAATTTAATTCACCTGCAACAATAATGGGTTCTATTTCAAAACCCATGCCTCCATGTGTTGTTCCTTGTTGGGAAAGAAAGGAATCCCATACTTCATTATGGTGGTAGGTGAGAAGCCTGATAGCCTTAAAATATCTAGTCATAGTTGAGTAGCAGACATCGAGAGCTTTCCAAAAAGTCCTCTCTTTCTCAAATCCGAGCTTCTAGTCAAAATTTATGATCATCTCCAAACTGCTTTGGGTTTGGAGTCTATCCATATAAGATCCACGTGGAAGCCCCACACATTCTTAAGATTTTTCTACCTTTTAGGGTCTTGGGAATGTTACGTGATGACACCTGGCATCTTCCACGAGATTTCTCTACTCTCTTTGTGTTCTACCTTTTCCGCCTATTTAGGAGAAACTATGTTGGACCCTAGACATGTGGAGGGCCAGCACATGTTTGGGGACCTGCCTTAGATTTTACCTTTGAAGATGTACTTGAGATGACATGTGGAGGCTTCCGCTGGCTCTTCCCATGCTTTACTTTTCAATGGCCAGTGCAACTTTCTCAAGATCTGATGATGTGGAGATCCTGTACTCGTTTGGCAATCTACCTTTGGATTTTACCTTTGGTGTTACGCCGATGAGGCACGTGGAGGATTCCACTGGCTCTTCCCATGCTTAGAATTTTCAACGGCTAGTGTAACTTTCTCTGGCTCTGAGCACATGGAGGGCCTATGCTCATTTGGGGACCCTATTTTTGTCACACCTTTTGAAGGTGTGATGAGCTAACATGTGGCACCTTCCGCTATTTTGTTGCTTTACTTCAAATCGACTTGCTCTAGGGATTTATTTTGGCTTACCGAGTTAGCTTTCTCATTTTTTCAACCATCCATTTCTCGAGATCCCCAAAATGTGAAGTCTAAAAACTTCAAGCCTTTCTACATTTTTTCACTTAAGCTTTGATCTGTCTTGAAGAGGCACGCAAGGAGGATGTTGATCTAATCCAAGTTACTTCTTGGCATGTGAGGAGAGCACGAGGGACAAAAAGAAGGTACTCACATAGGAAGAAGGCAAGAAAGTGAGCACGTGGGAGGAAGGCGTGAAAAGGGAAAATGGAAGTGAATCAGAAAGAAAAAGAAGAAATAAGAAGGCAAGTAAGGGTGCGTGGACGGATTTCAGAAAGAAGTGAGGCACGCAGAAAGATGAAAGTGCGTGAGAAGAAAGTAGAGAGAATGTGCACGTGTAGTTGCGTGCACCATAAAAAAGAAGGCATACTTATGAAAGAAAAGTATGGAAGTAGGGCACGATATCCAACTAAGGAAGGGTGTGAGATGGCAGAAAGAAAAGAGGGCAGATGACAGAAGACCCAGAACTTAGCCAATTTGGAAGGTGTCTGCAGAGGGGCACGCAAAAGAATTACATGGTGCGGGGAGTGTGCGGGAGGACTACAACCTATGAAAAGTGTCAAATGAGCAACCATGAGAGTGCGTAACCTAAAATGTGAAGTATCAGAGCCAGAATGAAAGTAAAATTCATCCAAATATCTAAGAGAGTTATTTAGATAAGATTTCTCCTTTCACAAAATCCTCCACTCTATCAATCTTGATCCATGCAACCCACATATTATCTATGTTTATTTCTAATGTAAATCGTTGCATGTACATAAAACCTTGGTTGGCTTCTCAATTGGGATATGTAGAATGGTATCCCACATGATTACTCGTATCTGCTATAAAAAATTATCATTACATTACTCAAAAATGTAATAAAAGATGGTGTAATGCATCCAACCTTAGTAATCTTAAATTCAATTTAGAACATTTATGAATTAGAAAAACTTTGAAACTATTCTGATAAGAAACATCAGATACATGTATTACTCATAAATTCAATGTAGATACATATGAATGATAATGATGAGTTAGATGTTATCGTTGAATGTAAAGATCGCGTATAATAAAACCAAGCTTGAAACCGCTAAATCTGGACATCTATAAACAACAAAACTGCTGAAATTGTGATTGTTGTACATGTAAAACTAGACATGACAAGAAGGTAAAATTTGACACTAGGAAAGAGAAGGGTTTGAGTTTACTGATAAGAAAAAAAAGGTAAAATTTGACAATACACAATACACAAAGTATGTGTGAGTATAAAGCTTGAATATAGTTTACAACCCTATAATACTCAAGAGGAAAAACTTACAAGACTAAACTTGCCATTATAGTTGAGGAAGTGTCTTATATTGATATTTATGTATACAATCAAAAGAGGATTAGTAAAGTGCACAAGTCTATTTTTATGTTAACCATGCTCAAGAAGGTGAAAAAGGGTTATCTTGTTCAACCAAATTTATATTTTCTAAAGAACCTTGTCCTCGAGAGGCAGAGTGGGATATTTTTGAGGTTATTCATGGATTTGAGGGGTATATCAAGCCTGGATGGTAAGTTTTGATGCTTTATCATGTCCATGCAAACCCTAAGGAAGAACATTAAGCTTTAAAACTGAGTTTAGAGGTTTCTACAACCAAATATACCTTCAATGGTTCATTGATAAACCCTCACTAGGGTTTTGTGAGGGAAGATGTTTTGAGAGAGTTGGAGAGTGTGACAACCCTTTAAATCTTCTAGCTAGTCCTGTGAAGTCCTAAATTGAATAAATGAAGTGAATAGAGGCTTTGAAACTATCATGGCTAGAAGATAAATGTGACGCTGTGGACATGTAAGTTGTATGTGACTATGTTGGGATACAAGAGTGAAGTGATTGAGAATATAAAAAGGTTCGTACTAAGGAAATGAAGTTTTAAATTCATAGAGAGTGTTTTGAAATCATTTGGAAAGCATGCATTGAATGATTAAAAGGGTCAAGGGCTTTATTTTGCTAGAGTCTTTGATAATAGTGACTATCTAAGAGGACTGAGACCATACAGATTTGCTAAGAAAGTAAGGTCAATAAGACAAAGGTGTAAAGGAGGAATAAGGGAGAGTAGGTTTGAAATTATCATTTTGAAAAACTCACCTTAGATAATTTGAATATTTTAAAGCTCAATTCATCACATAATTTACATGGAACATGATAGTTGTAGATTCAAGCCTTGTCACAATAAATTGACCTAATGTAAAGGCTAAAAGGGTGATGTAGGTTGAAATTTTGTAGTGAGAGCATCAAGAGAAATGTGTTGAGAATCCATTCAAGGGAATTTTTGCACAATAAACGTAATGTTGACATTTTGATGTTTTCTAAACCATTTCAAAGGTGGGATTGGTATAGTTGAGGATCTAAGAAATGTTGAACTTATTGGGTTAGTAAGATAATTTGAAAAATGAAGACTTTTCATTGTTAAAGAAAATTGACAACTTGTAAAGTAATCTAGCTTCAAGGCCTAGAGAACATAGAATCCAAACCATGAAGCCTTCAATATGCATGATAAAACAAGGTCTTATGACTTGATTTTTCAATTTTCTTAGTGAATTCAATTTTTCATGATTTTCATTACTAGGGATGAAATATGAATGCATTTACTGTGTGTGAGGAGTGGTTCGAAAGTGTATTTCATCCTTTTTTCCCTTTTTATCAAAAACAAACCCAAAAGTAGGCCTAATTTGACTCTAGATGTCATAAACTTGCATATTCTCTAACCTCATTGTCACATATGTGAAACAAGGCCTAATTCCTATTCATGCCGAAACAAACATAGTTATCCATTAACAATGTAATGTGATTATAAATTTACTTTTCCTTCATGCTAATTGACAGTCTATGATGGTAAATTACATCCTCTTACAATCACAAATACAATAAACAATATACCCATTGAATTCATTATTTGTATTTACATTAATTCTATCAAAAACATCAATAGGTACAAGCCAAGATACATAGAAATGATAATGATGAATTTGCTGCTACTACTAACATTATAAAGATATTTAGTTGTACAAAATATATCTATCAAAAGTGGTGAATACATTTTCGAATGCATTTTCTTCCACTTATGCACAAAATATATGGACTCATGGTAGGCAAAAAAGGCCGATGTAGGCATCCCTACTACAATTGTTGTCACACTTATCGAGTTGCAATGAGTTACTTTCCACTTACCATACCTCCACTTTTAAAGTTCTTTTAAATGGAAATCAACATCATCCAACCATGTAAGTATGTTTTTAGTCAAACTAGGCCATCTTCCATTTGGATGTGGGTATACAACCAAGGTAAATTTTTGGTATGTTCTAAGGTAATCTCTCCATAGAATTGCAGGGAGATTTTCTTAGATCCTTCTTCTTGTAACCTCATCTATACATGTGAGTCGTGAATCCATGGTAAGGATAACTACCATCCTAGATCTAACAATCATGTCTATCATTTCCATGTTTCTTTGCAACCATTCTCCACAGAAAATTTACAGCTTATAACCATATTTCTCTATTAGGTCCAACTGAGAAGGATGTTGAGAAACCTGTAAATTTTGTCATTAAGATGCTCACATTGTGCATCTCATCATCTTCCATGGTTTGGGTACGACATAATAGTGACCACATTTGTTTTTTCCAATCATCCATCTACATAATATTACATACAACAAACATATTCATAATCTATCTTGATACGAATGGTTGTTTTGTTCAACGAGACCCACCAGAAATTTTAAATAAATGAATGTGTAGAATTGGACATCTATGAACATTATAGATTTAAATTTTAATTTATTTAAAGAACTATTTATAAAAATTCTTGATATTGAATCCCACATCGTAATTACTAATATAAAAATTACTAATGCAAATCTCTGCCACTAATTACTGATCCAAATTCATAGATGTACACAAATTAATATAAAACAAAATGGGTTTTTAAATCATATTTTACCCACCTTAGTGTTGGTGATAGTGATAGTGTTAGAATGAATTGAATAAACTATTTTCAAGTCCTGGTATTAAAATCTTTCTTTGTTATCCATGTTAGGTGGAGTAAAATAACACGATTTAAAAACTTTTAAAATCCTTTGTTTTGCAGACCGAGTTTGCTTGTTGGTTGTAGGGATTATTTTATTTTATGTTTTATGGAGTTGAGCACAAAGTGGAATAATATTGTTACACTTTAATTTCTTTTCACTTTGAAAAATCCCTCGTCTAACATGACAAATCTTATGTGGTTAAAGGGTTTGATGAAGCCGAGGTGGGTGCATGTCTTGGTTACTGTGTGTAATGAAAATTTTCAATCGAAGGGAATAAAATCTGTTAAGTCTAAGTCAATGGAGGTTTGAAAAAGTGACATCACAAAGGTTTGTGTGCATTAGATAAGTCGCCTGTCTTGCACAATATTACTTAAACATTTAAAATGAAGTTGACATTAACATTATTAACAACCAATAATTTAACATGCCAAAGAATTATAATTGAATGAATCTCAATTTGATTTAATTTTTCATAATCAATTCCAATATATATTTCTAAATAATGAGATGAATTGTAATGTTATAACTACATGACAAACAAATTATTAACCTATTTATGTGACTCATGTATAGAGATTGAGAAAAACCTTAGGAACTCTCACAATATCTGCCATATTTCTCCTCCCACTTGTTCTCTTTTGTTCTTCTTCAATTATATGTCTAATATGTAGTTGTGTCAATAAGTGAAACACTCTCCACATAAAAGTTATATATACTACGGCTGATTTTGCAACCTTCATGTCCTCTAGAGGCCTTTGGTTAGGAGATCACCGGAATGACGACACATGTCATGTTTATGGCAGGCTTTCTAAATTTAACGACCAAAAAAGAAATTAATTCCTGTCAGCCATAATGGTTGAGAGAGAGGGAAAAAAATATTTGAAAATCTTCATGGGTCTCAAGATTACCAAAACAATAAATTTCAACAAGTCACATACAAATGAAACCAAATGATAAACTAATGTAATAACAACTTCTATACAACACAAATATGTGCAATGTTGTGATACAATGGTGGATTCAGTTTTTACTAATCCAAAATCCATTAGATGGATACACTGAGGTTTCCCATTAAAGCACCAGTGTCTTTTATTGGAAAATTGAGAATATTTATCTTGAGCAGGTTTTGTAGCTGGGGAATCCAACGACATGTTATAGAAATGTACACAACCTTGTTACAGTATACAGATCTCGGCCTATCAAGGGAGGTTGTGTGTGTTATGTAAAAGATCTAGACAAAAAATTCCTTAAATTGGTTACATCTTAATTCAAGGATGATGCGTCAAATAACGAAACAATTAAAAATTTACATGGTCACGTTATCAAGAATCCATGATATATTTGTAGTTCAAGTTGAATGTCATCAGGATATGAAAATCCAACATTGTAGATGTGGATCGAGACTATGTCATTGAGTGCTTGAGATCAAACAAACATAATACAACACACTTTCAATTTGAATAACCTAGATGAGCTTGTAAGATATAATAAGATCCAACTATGAGATCACATTTTAGATATGAATTTAGTCACAGGTGTAAGTACACAATTATCCAAAAAGGATGTTTCTGATGCAGAAAACGAATATAATAGAAATATACAGAGATCAATAAAATGGTGACCATGAATCAATATTGACATAAAGAACATTAAAAGTGATGCTTCTAAAATATAATGTGCCTCTGGAAGAATTGCATTATTCCCCTTTTCAAGTGCTACGTGTTGATCAATCCTGCCAATCTTTACAATAATAAAAAATAAAACTCCATGGTTTCCTAGAGCATGGGACCCACCAAGTTTGTGCGTGCTAATTATGGTCATCTGCATATGTGAAATCTAAAACATTTCTTAAAGGAAAATTTCAAACGAATCATTTTTAGAATTCATCTTGTTCTCATAGATCACTCTCACTTCTATTAGCCATCGGTCTGATACTAAATGAAAAATTGGTCAGATTTTAGAACAAGATTTAACACACAAAATTGAAAACTTAAAATTATAGAGACTGAATTTAATTCATATGGGATAGTTAATATTTTAGATCTTCTAAATATGTAGAGAAGTATTTATATAATAGAAATCCTATAATAGCTCATATAACCTCTCCCTTAAACATTCACAAGATGATAAAAAAACTCATAACCTACTCTCCTAAATATTTGAATTGTTACTAATTAGAAATTGTACATGAAATGTACGATGGAAATGCCGAAGGGGATATATTGAAGAATTCAAATTGAAGGGAGAGAATTAATAGCAGAGGAATATGGGTGAAGAAAAAGGGGCATGAGGGTGGAGAAGTGCAAGGGCGTGGAAGTTGGAATGGGGAGGTAATTCAAAACTCCACCCTCACATAACCACATGAAATTGCTTTGAATCGTTCAAAGTTTAAAAAGTGGGTTGTGTAAGATGTTGATGAAACTGCGTGTGGAGACATTTCATAACGTAAGGAGTGGTCAAAAAATAATGGTGAATTAAAAATTGTTTACAATTTAATCTCTTACATTTATTGGGTAGGTAACATATATGTAAATGCAAAGGGAATTCAATAACATGTTTCATGAGAAACAATAAAGACATGAAGATATGAAGTAGACCTAACATCAAAAGGTAGTGAATACATACACATTCCACACTTTTTCTTCTTGTAACACATTACTGCAAGCACTCTTTTTAGTTTCAAGGTTGAGTAATTACTAAAAAAATGGAATTATAGGAAAACTCATCAATAATTGAGCCCCTTTAGCGAATGGAAGTATGAACAAAATGAAGATTTTATTGGTCGATTGAGATTTTCTATTTTTTTATTTCACTTTTTTATGGTGTCAAGTTTTTTGAATGGACAAAATTAAAGCACTTGTTAATATGGAATTTAATATAATAAATATGATACATCAATTTACTTCGATTAAAAATATTTGAGAAGTTAAAATATGGGAAGATATTTCCACATGTATATAACACCTATTAAAATTTATTTTGTATGAAGGAGAAAATAAGGAGGTAATTTTTAAAGGGGGGGTATGATTAAATAATTATTGAGTAGCATGTGTCCACTAACACAAAAATAGAAAAATACATTGTAGGACGAAAAATCTTAATCACTTGTGATGGTGAAATAATGTGTTATAGGGGTGTTGATAAAAATGATGATGGGGGCATTGTTCTTGAGGGATCGCTTAGTCAAAGATATAAATAATTAATTAAACTCAAATCTAAAATAGTACATTCTAAAGCAAACCATTTCACTTTTCTAAACCTTCACTCACTAGATTTGTCTACTATTACAGCAAATTTTTTTTTGCACGATTCACCATATAAAATCTTCGAATGACCGAGTTAAAACCAAGTTGAAATTCACTATAGGTAGTGTTTTTTTGTATTCTATCCCTCATAATTATGTATTTCTATAGAAATTTTAAATTCAAATAAGATTGTATTATGGAAAAGAGAGGAGGAGAGACTATGGGAATCGACTTGGGAGTACATACATTCAAGTGTATGATAACATGAAATCATAGAGATTATTGTTAAAGACTAGGACCACTGAACGACACCATATTACGTTGCCTTCTTCATCATCGACCTTTGAGTGCCTCATTGTTGGCCAAAAAAATCCTAGTGGCCATTAATTTCACCAAAACATTATTCGATGCCAATCGACTCATCATTTAATATATTTCTGATCCTTCCATGTAGAGCAACATGAAGCTCTGGCCTTTGAAGGTTATTAACAGCCAAGAATAAAATTTCAATTAAAGGATTGTTTTTGGTGGAGGACATTTTTTCCATGGTGCTTATGAAAATGAAGGAAATCACCGAGGCTTATTTGAGGATGGATATGATCCCACATAGTTGATGGTTAATGTCTTCATCTAAAAACTCCATTAATGGTTGAGTTAGAGTGGAAAAAATATAAAATGAGTGATTTGGTGTAGAGATATAAATCATTAATGAGTATAATGATATTTTTGCTAGTATAGTTTAGATGGAAGAGAAATTCAATGTAGTCTTGGGGTTCGATATTGTACACAAGGATAGGATTAACAAAAACTAGCAGACCCACCTAGCCTACACAGATAGAAAATGAGTTGGCTGCCTCCATTGTGTATGAATCATTGATGGGTTGTCACGAAGCAAGCAAATACTGTTGACACTACTGATAGCCACAGCTTATAACCTAGGGTGACGTGTTACTAAAATTCCACAAAAAGGGTAATTTTTTTCCCTTGACGCTAAAATAAAAACACCCTTTTCTACACCCCCATATGTTGCAATTGTTGCTACTTTTGTAAAAATTTCTACGAAGCTCTAAAACATCTACCGGTTACACATAAACTGGTTTAAGTGATGTGGGGAGTAGTGGAGGGCTCACTATTTTTCCAAGAGGGTTGGGGAGGGAAGCCATGTGAAGGGTGTAGTGCACACTCCTCTTCGACATTTATATGATTATGATTATGATTATTATAGACTAGAGTTTTGGAATTTTCTATCATAGTTTAGATATTGATAGATGGACATTGTTATTTTGATTAGTTAATTTATAGACAGTATGGATGTTAGATTTATGACATTATTTACATGATGGATTATATGCATATTTAAAAATAACAAATTGTTGATTTTGAGCTTATATTGAAATAATGCGTTATTTCGATAATTATATGATGCTAGATGATGTATTTGATGTTGTGAGCTTATGTCTAGTTGATAAAGTAATGAAATTGAAATAATTGGAATTGTGAACAATGGAAAATTACTTGTCTTGGTTTAAGTTGTGATAATTGATTATATGTATATGCATGTATTTGTATTAGTTCGATGTTGTGAATATGTCCACGAGGAAAGAAATGTATTATCTTGACTTTTGCAGGTGTTCGCAACACAATAAACCAAAGGGGATAGGAGACCAATAGTGAGAGAATATGGAGTATTGGTAACAGGTCACCATGGCAACACGTGTTTTCATATGTTGTTTGTTGTTGTAGTTTGTTAGGAGGTCCCCATTGGGGGTGACCTCAAAAGTGACCTTGGGAATGTTTGTAATTTTGTGTTGTTGATTTTATTTAATTTTGAGTTATTTTATTTTTATTTGCATGTGGAGTCACTTTTATTAATTGTGTTTAGCACCCCTCTTAAGTTAATTTAATAGTGTTTATCTAGTGCTAATTAGGATGTGACAAAAGGGAGGGAAATAAATGTTAGTTGGTAGCCTTAATGTGTGTTGGCTTGGAATAAATTTAATTTGTTTTGGGGTAGTGTGTACTAAACCTTCCTTGTGAAATTTGGATTTTAGCCTTTTAAGGTCACCCACCCACATAGCCTATGATGTGAGGGACTTATCTTAGGTCATATTTTATGTTTTAATGAAGGAAAAGGGCAATTGATTGCACTTTTATTACATTAGTAATCAATTTTGTCCTTAAGTGGTGTGGGTTGGGTTTAAGAGGGTGGTCTTTTCCCAATCACTAATTTATTATACTTTGGGGTTTGGGTTTAAATTTGGTGATATGGGATGGAAAATAAATTATATGGCATCCTACATGTAGCCACATCATCTCCCTCTCCATCTTTTCTATTTATTAGAATTTTTTGACGTTTTTGGGGTTACTTGCTTTGTTTTGGCTCTTTGATTTTGGAATTCTTGATTTTTAGAGTGATTTTTAGAGTTAAATATTACTTAGATTGCTTGAGCTTGGAGGATTTTGGGACTTTCTTGTGAAGTGGATTCTTGTTATGGCAAGGTAGGGTCTTTCACCCTTGGTTTCTTCTCTTTTCTTGTATGTTTATGTGTTGAATGAATGTGTTTCTTTCTTGATGTTGTTGGGTAGTGAAATGTCCTTAGGATGTGTATGAGATAGTGAAATGGGGATGAAATTTTTTGGGAGGCATAAGAGTTTCTTTTGGGTATTTAGGAGGGAGTGGGTTGGATGCCCCACCTTGTTCTCATCTTGTTATTTTGTTCATTGTGGGAGACATAAGAGAGAGGGAGGCATAAGAGTGAGGGAGGCATAAGAGATATATTTTTATTGTAGGGAGGAATAAGATATTTTGGGGTTGATTGTGTTTGGAGATTTTGAGGTGGGCATCCAGACCCTTGGGAGGCACAAGGGTATCCCAATATTCCTTTCTCTACTTGGCTTGTTTAGAGCCATTGTTTAGGAAGTTTTTGTGTTGAAAAATGAATGTTTTCTTGTTATTTTTATTGAGTGAATGTTTTTTGAAAGTAAAAGTGGAAGCCTTGTTTTATTTCCATGGTTGTCAAATATTTCTTATTGTCTCATTGTTGGGGCTCGAGGCCAAATGAGGAAGTAGGCTTCACTTCCTTATTGGAGCTATGGTTGGGTGGAGAGAATTGACTAGTCCCCATTTTGTGTTGTGTGTTTGATCTTAGAAGATGGTGGAGTTTAGATTATGAAGACTTCTTGTGAATTTGGAGAAAAGAATAATGAACTCTTATTATATTTTACTATGTTGCCTTCATTGTGCAAGGAAGGTTTATAAACTTGTATTTATTTAAATTAAAGTTTTCATTGTGTCAATATGAAACAAATGTAATCTTAATAGATATTATAAATGAAAACAAAAATTTTGAAAATCATTTCATTACTTGTTGGAATGAGGAACTATATGATTGTTTAATTGAATCAAGTCATTGAAATGTGATTGAAAAGGAAACATTTTTTTCATTTTAGTTGATTTATTGTCTTCAACAGGTGTGTTGTCATCATTTTAAAACTATTGGGAAATCTTGCTATAAGTTATTGTTTGAAATGATTGAAACTTGTATTGTGTGATGAAAGAAAATAATTACTTACTTTTCCCTACTTGAAAGGCATAAGATAGCAAGTTAAACTATATTTGTTCATCTTTTGTATTGTTGAAAGAAGAATCCAAAGTTCTCCCATTCTTTTTACCTTTATATGTGTAGATGGAAAAGACTTAAAAATTTTAATTTTCATTTACCTTGTCAATAAAATAGATTGATCCCTAAATCTAGTAGAGTAAAGAAATTGCATGATTACAATTTAGACCATAGCCTTATTGGATTATATAAATTTATTATTAAGTTATTATAAATTTATATATAAACCCAATATTAAATAATGTAATAATAAGTGGAATTTGGATTGATTTAAACATCTTATAAAATATTATCAAATTATAAAAAGGAATTTTTAAATTGAAGATATATATATATATATATATATATATATATATATATATATAAAAACCATATTAAAATTTTGGATTATTAAACAAAGAAAATTTTAAAAGAAAAATAAAAAATTGTTGAGACTTTGTGAGTCACGGCCTATGGGCTTGACTTTGGTTTTGTTCAAAATAAATTTGGTGGGGGAGGGTCATCGACCCCACCCCACCCCATTTTATATGGGATGGGGGTGGGGTCATGATCCTTCCCCATTAAAACATAAATAAACCCATATGGGTATACCCTATGCGAGACTATGTAAGGCTTTAATCATGCGCCAAGCATCCTTTTAAATTCATTTTCTTTATATATATATATATATATATATATATATATATATATATATATATATATATATATATATATATATATATATATATATAATAATGATTTTTTTGATTTCGGTTTTATTAAAAAATATTTTATAAAAATATACATACATGTGTGTGTGTGTGTGCGCCTGTGCTTTTTTACCTAAGTAAATACATGCACCATTCTACTTATTTTTTACTAAAATAGGGCAAATACCCACATGGCCATTTGGGAAAATGCTAAAATAATGATATAAACAAAATAAATAAATACATGCAACCCTAGGAGAGGGTATAAATAGAACAAGAAAAGAAAGGAATAATATTCATCCTTCCATGAAATTGAGGTTTCCTCTCATGGCTTCCACCTCCTTCCCACAAAAATTTGCAAAATAAGAAAAGAAACAATAAGTCAAAAAAAAGAGAAAAGAGTCTTTCATAACTAAGTTTAGGGTTAGATGGATCCCTAAATCCAAGGGATCCAAATGAATCCATCTAATGGATGAGATTCATCCCTAAAAAAGTAGGTGGGAAGTGGGTGAGATATATTTCTTTTTTTAAAATGCATGGGTAGACTTTATTTTGGGGCCACTCAAGTTGTGTAGGGGTGTTATTACTTTTCTAACCCAAATGTCTTATTAGAGACCTTTTTATTTAATGCAAGCTTTGACCCTTGGTGGCCATAACAAAACTTTATTATTTAATAAATATACCACAATACCCTTGGAATTAATTTGAAAAGTTTAATTAAGGTTGAATTAAATTGTATTAAAACAAAAGATAGGGGAGCCTAAGTCTTGCTTTAGACTAACTAAATTATTAAATGGTATTGAGAGATTTTATTATTTTATTTAAAGGGGATCTAAAGGGAAATTAATAATATTAATTTAATGTAATTTTAAAACGATAAAGTGTGACCATAAATTTTAACCTAGTGTTACGAGTAGGTTTTACCAAAAAAAATTATTCCATAATTTTTCTAGTTTGACCTAGGTTTGTCTTGGGTTTCATGTGGGTAAATTTTTGGGTGTTACACTTGGTATTAGAGTCGTGGGTTCAAATCTTGGACCCTTGGGCACACTTGAAAATAGAAACCATGAACATTAAACCTATCACAACTCTAAACCTAGAAAACAACATTGTATGATATTTGTATAATATAGAAAACTTTAAAACTAAAATAAAACCTAGAATGATGAACTAACTCTTGCCTTGGTATGTGTAGTAGGCATGAAATGGATGATAGGTTCTTGTATGAATATATATACTTACCACCTCTAGATCAGGCTATAGTAGCTATTCTTACTAAGATTATACATACACTACATGATGTTACTTATGCTATACGTGGAGGATCTTTAGGAGGATGACCTACCAGACATGATAGAGAGCCATCAGTAGAGGCTCGTGCATCTCCATGACATAGTGATGAGCATAGGGTAGAGAACTTTTGTGTGGACTCAGATATAGTAGATTCACCTCATAGGGAATAGGAGATATGATTTGATGACAAAGAGACAAATCTCGAACCCTAGGCTAAGGGAGGAGCATGTAGAGATACCTAGGGGTCAATAATCATCAATTGTAGATCATATCAGGGAGATCCTAAAGCTATGCCTATCTCATTATTCTAGAGATACAGGTGGTTTTCAGGAAGAGGCTTAGTTAGTGAACTTGATTGGGTGTCTCCATACTTTCCATGTACTAGAAACATAAAATCTCGTGTTGCGATTCATCTTCTAAGGGATGGAGTAGGTGTCTAGTGGAGGACTGGGGAGCATAAGTTCCACATACACTCGAGAGATAGTTACTTAGGAGCACTTTGAGGAGTGGTTTAGGAGTAAATACTTATCCAGAGATTTATTCAACAAGAATAGATGAGTTCCCGACCTACATCGAGAATCCATGACTGTAATAGAGTATGAGATTTTATTTGTGTACTTACTTCAGTATGTCAACTATATACAGGATGAGTGGGTCAGGATTCATAGGTTCATCAGGGCCTGAATTTAAATTTGGGAGGTGTGGTGCACATTCATTTCCTGCAAAACTTGGAAGAGGTCGTTAAGAAGGCCCAAATTACATAAGAGACTAGGGGAAGACTTGTAAGGCCGGGGATAGAGTGCGGAGCTAAATCTAGTAGATGCGGGATAACATGTCAAAGGGGTGAGCTCCTCCTCCTTGTGACGGACATGGCTCTGTATAGTATTCATTCGAACACCACAATAGCCACCTCAACAGCAATAGAGGCATACTTATCCACCATTCATAACTCTATAGATATTTGATGCTCATAGTGGATAGAGTATCATGCCTCCCCCTAGAGGTCCCATTAGGAAACAAGGTGCATATAGATCTCGATCGGAAGGATCTTGTCATTAGTGACCTCGGCATTCCTTAGTTGGATCATTAGGATCCATGGCACAGACCACTAGAGTACTAACTGGAGCTGTATCTCATTGGAGAGGACCAGGTAGTTGTTATAGATGTGGTGTTCTAGGACATCCTTGGAGAGAGTGCCCACAGAACCCTAGTAAAAAGGATAAGGCACTAATTTCAGAGCCTACAGGTGGATACATGGGACATAGCCATCAGATCTATGTAGCGATCTACAATTTCCAAGCTGATCATCAAGGCATTGTGATAGAGACTATATGTAGCATTAGTGGTATTCCTACCTCTATTCTATTTGATTTTCGTTCATATGATTCTTCTATTGAACCATATTTAGTAGAGCATTATAGGCTAGTGGTGGATAGACATGGCCTTAGTTTGAATGTCAATAATGCTTCTTGATCCAAAATATTTGTAGACTCCTTAGTTAAGAAGTGTGTAGTGTATTTTGCACCCTTCACCGGTACCTCGAGATATTCATATCCTTTTGTTGGCTTCATATGGGGTCATCTTGGGCATGGATTGGTTATCTACACGCAAATCCAAAGTTGATTGTTACGATAAGACTATATAATGTACAGATAATTTTGGAGTTTAGTTAGTGATAGCCGGAGTTAGGATACCCATTTCTATCTACATTATTTCCACTATGAAGCTTAAGAGGTGTGCATGACGTGGGTGTCAATTATGTACGCTATTACTATTAGTGCTAGGGTGGAGGATGGGGATATTGGACCTTCTATTAGTATCTAAATTGATTCTCCCTAGAAACCCAAAGAACATCACAAATTTAGCAAGACATAGAGACAGGACAAATCATATTATGAGTTGCTTTGTAGCCAGGGGAGGGGATTTGTCTAACTCTTTGTCACTCAAGTATTGGAGAAATGGATAGCACCATTATTAAGGATTTGATCTATCCTCACTACTTAGGTCATTCCTTTCCACCAAGGTGAGAGGACCCATTTTATAACCTCTGATGGTGAAGGAGAATGAAGATATCCTTATTTGCATGAATTTGAAAAGAGACCTGTTATCCACAATTCACCCCTCAAAGTAATTTTGATAACATGCATCAAATTATTCAGTTTTGAGCAAGTAGATTGATTCAAGGCTCAAAATCATGTTTTTTAGTCCCCTCGGCTTCTCTCTAACTCTCCCATCCAAGAAAAATCACAACGAGTTAGAAAAAATGCAAAAATAAGGTTGCAGACTATTTTAAAGCATTTCGGGTCTAAATGGTGCGAGATCATACCGGTGTGGGTCGTATCGAGGTTCGTCAAATGCGAGCTTGGGGCTGAAATATAAAGAAAATCAGCTAAGTCGGACAATTTTGTCCCGGTGGCCCACGGGACAGGTTGGGACATTGGGACGCATGGGGCGAAAAGCATGAGGAGTTCCATGATGGAGAATCGGAGGCCACTTTGCTCCACGAGTAACGATCTCAAAATCATGAAGGCTGGTTACTATTGGCCCATGATGTTCAATGATTACTACTCATGGGTCAATAAATGCGGAGATGTGCATTCTTCATAAGTAAAGAAAGGTTAGTAGCATTTCCCCTTCATCCAATTTCGGTGGATCAGCCATGCATGCAATGGGGATTGGACTTCATTGGGGTTATCAATCCCAATTCAAGTCAAGGCCATAAGTGTATACTTACGGAAATGACTATTTCACCAAGTGGACCGAAGCAATGGCACTAAATTAGGAAAATGAACCCAATATCTTAGATTTCTATGAAGGGATAGTCACGAGGTTTGGTGCCCCCGCCACTATCATATCGAACAATGCATTGGCATTCCTTGTTACAAAGATCACTAAATGGGCTATCAAGAATTGTGTGTATCTCAAGCACTTCATCAAATTATTACCCTCAGGGTAATGGCCAAGCCGAGTCTACGAACAAGAATCTACTAAGAATCATCAAAAGGACTCTTGATGAGAATCAGAGGACTTGGCACTCAAAGCTCAAATCAGCCCTATGGGCTAATAGAATCACACCCAAGAGGTATCTGGAAGCTCTCCATACAAGCTTGTGTATGGGAAAGAAGTAGTTCTACCTATATCACTCGAGTTGCCAACATTGGAACTCATGAAATAGTTGGAAGGCCGGCTGAGTTTGAACCCATGGAGGTTAGATATGCGAATTAATGGAACTCTAAGAAATTAGAGAAGATGAAGCTCAGGCAATAGAGAAGGATCAAGCCTTGATCAAGAAGACTTTTGATAGGAAAGCCAAGGCTAGAACCTTCCAAATTGGAGATCTAGTGTTGAAATGGGATGCGAGATCGTGTAAAGCCGGAAAGCATTCCAAGTTTGATGCCATCCGGGAGTGGCCCATACATGATCATTGAATGCAAAGGTAGCAATGCCTTCCGACTAGCTAATTTGGATGGTGAAGAGTTGCGATTCTAGTCAATGGGATCTATCACAAACGTTGCTACTAGAAATATAGCTTCTCACCCTTGTAAATTTAATTTAGAATTTCCATTCCTCTAAGTGCTTATGCACATTGTCATTGTTAGAGTAGTTTTTATTTCCCTAAGTGCTTGTTCACATGTCCTATTGCTTCTAGTATGTGCATGTTTGCAGTTCATTGAGCTCCTGGAAAGAATTTGTAGCCACAAGAGAACCAACTCAACAAATGTTTCAATGGCTCAAATGATATAGGTTTTAAAATTTTAAATCAGCTAAGAGATTATCAAATAGACTCCATTCCCAATGGATTGCTACAAGCAGCTGGCCGTTCTTCATCTGGCAGGTAGATAACCCCGCTGAGTCGCCAAAATTGTTATCAAAAATTCACCCCTCGAGGTAATTTTGATAACATGCATCAAATTATTCAGTCCCGAGCAAGTAGATTGATTCAAGGCCCAAAATCATGTTTTTGGGGTCCCTTGGCTTCTCTCTAACTCTCCCATCCAAGAAAATCCCCAACGAGTTAGAAAAAATGGAAAAAATGCAAAAATAAGGTTGCAGGACTATTTTAAAGCATTTCGGTCTGAAGGGTGCGGATCGTACCAGTGTGGGTCATACCAAGGTTCGTAAATACGTACTGAGCTTGGGGCTGAAATACAAAGAAAATTGGCTAAGTTGGAAAATTTTGTCCTATGCGACCCACGGGACAGTTGGGACATTGGGACGCGAGGGCGGAAAAGCCGAAACGAACGAAAGCAAGAAAAATCACCAAGTTTTTTGTTTCACGCGGTTTGGAACAGCCGGGAAAAAAGTAGGCATAGGACGTGAATCAGTCGATTTTCCGCAAGATGGTCTATTTTAGGTAGTTCAGAAATTTTCGTCCGGGACAGCAGGGACAAAAGTACGTGCGGGAGGTGAAAAAGTGAAAAAGCCGCAGAAAGAGACAAGGAAGCCTGAATCGGCCAATGCGGGAGAATGCATCTGGGACAGCTAGGAAAAAATTATACGCGGGACGTGGAAAGCTAAAACGGCCGAAGGCAAAGAAGAAAATTCAACGTTTGACCCTTGAACTTCAAACGGCCATAACTTTTGACTCCGAGCTCCGATTTTCACAAAATTGGACTTTCTGAACGAGCACAACATCCTTATACAAAAACTGATTTATTATTTTTAATGGGGTAGATATATTTAATTAAAAGAAACATATTCGGCTCCAGTTAGTTAATGCTCATTCCTGTCAAATGACAAAAAATGCCTGCCAGACCCAAAATAGCTGCCCGCACTCAGAAGGCCATAACTTTTGCATTTCTCAACGAAATCACACAAAATTGGTACTCATGGATTTTGGCTCCAAACCCAATGTACGAAATCAATAAATTCCATATTTGATGAGATATTGATAGATATTTTTTATAAAACGTGGCCGGGTTCATAACAGTGTTTTATTTGGTAGTTGGGAGTGCAATTAAGAGGCATGGTCATCATTCTTTCTCTGCTGCAGCACCTGGGATAGTATGGGGAGCCTTTTTGAGTAATATACAATCATTTTACTCCATTTAATGCCTCTTACAAGTGGTTGAAGGACATATTTTGGGATTTCCATTTTCTCTTCTCTCTTTCTTCTCATTTTTTCTATAAATGGGAGTGTTGGGCTCATTGTAAAGGGGGAGTTTTTAGATAGAAAATCTCTATCAAAATTTCTTTGTGAAGCCAATGTCTGCAAGAATTTGTAGTGGACTCCTTGCATGGTGATCCAAGCCCTTATCTTGTCATATATTGAACTATGCATATCATGAAGCAATAAAATATAAGTTTGTGGATGTATCTTCCCCTACTTGTGTTTTCTTGCATTCTTCTTGCCCATTTAATCTTTATTACAAGAATACTGTGTCTACTTTATGTTCACGCAGGCATCCACTATCATTGTGTATGTCTGAAATGTTGTTGTAAAGTGCATTTTTGCTGGATCGTGGGGAACTGTCATCACTCCCTCTAGTATGCATTTTGCTTCTTTATCTCACACATTGGAAGGATACTCTCACACACCCTCCTTTTTTGGTGTATCACCGCCTTAGTGTATGCTTTCATTTTATACACTCTCTCTCCTTGGTCCCTTGGAAGCTAGATTAGAACAATTAGTTTACCACGCATTAGAGTAGATTGTGGCGGGTAGTTTAGGAGAAAAACCAGCTTTCTCTGGAGGTCTATCTCAAGTAGCAAGTCCTGACAACTTGGAGATAGTACCCATGTTATCCAATCACACCGTGATTTCAAGTATATGCGCTTGTATAAACGTAGAGGGGTGTGTGATTCGGTGATAACAAGACCACGAGAAAATATGATCAACGCACCACAATTTAACTCCCACAAGTTGTCACTTCTAAGGAATGGTGATATTTTCTAAACAGGGCTAAGGTTACTAGAGACATTATGAAATCTGATTACTTCGCATATTTTGGCAGTCTAATTTATACATTTGTGGACTTACCGGGAAAAAGGGGTAGTTCGGTAGGATTCATTGTTTTTGAATAATTTTGGTGGGACATTAAGTAGGATAAAATAGATTATGTGAGATATTTGAGAACCTTCACAACAATTGGAATACTAAATGAAAAAAGCTTCAAAATAGCTAAAATAGTCCGTCAACCTAAAGGTAGGCATCAATGGAGGCCCATATTTGCATGGTTTCACACAATCTCCAAGAATTTAACAGGGAAGGCTCAATCTAAAGACTCAATTAAACATAAAATACCCCTGATTCCTCATGCTTAAGATACACTTGAAGGCTTACATACAACCTTTATCAATAAATGACAATAATAGTGATTTTAAATTATCTATCTCATTACAGGGATGAATTCTCTTCTTGAAATGAAATTGAAAATGACACTAAACTATCACGGGGATGAGATCTTGTGTGATTCGGAGGAATTTAACACAAGATTTCAATAGGAACAAGAAAAACTACTTGCAGACATTCTAAGATAGAGCAAACACAAATTTGTCCAAGATTGACAAAGATTAATTCAAAGTTTATTAGATTCATCGGTAGGGGAAAGTTTCTTTGAAAATTCTCTCGATCTTTTCAATGGTTTGTACACTTTTAACCAACTTGACATGATCAAATCTAAAACATAAGAAATTAACAAATTTCTCATATTGTCTCTCACGAAGATGGGATCTCTCAAATTTTTCTCAATTATTCAACCCTTGACCCTTTGCAAGAGTATTCTCATTACATTTATACATTACATTTTCTCACTCATCCCAAATTTTCCTCTCAAAAAGAATAATATTTGAGGAACCTTTCCTTGTTACCAATTTGCCTCAGAAAGTGATGTTTAACAAATTCATACCCAAAAGCTGCCAGGTGGAAAAATTATGAACTGATCATGTTTCTCAGACCCTCGAATAATGACTAGGATGCCATGCCACAAATTTTTGACAGTCCTAATCATTCTTATTTTGTCATGTGAGAAATCCCCATTTTAATCATTTTCTGGTGGCCTTGTATAGCTAGATCTGATAGGCAATCCTTTTTACCCTCGAGGCAACACCTTTTTCATCCCTTTGCACTCTGAACCTCCATCATTTCACCCTTTTCCCATTCTTTTCTTTGTAACTCTGCTCTACATCTAGCTTCCTAGTAATTCATGTTTTTACAAGTTCTGAGAAATTCTAGCTTCAAAATATCAACCTTAACAATCCTTGGACTCACAAATTTAATCTTTAAATTCATTTAATTACACTTTGCAAACAAAAATGACAAGGGGCTTTATCAAAAAATGATGGAAAATACTATGTATTGGCATCTCTAGGAGTCTTGGAATAAAAATGGTAGCAAAATCAGATGTAATGCAAAACAAGCTGTTGATTATTCCCCTTTTATCTTTAGATTAGAGTCATCGACATGTTTCCTTGGTGCAATCTGTAAAGGAGAAGTATAGAGGCAAGTTTCCAAACAAGTGTGCGCCTTCCATGTTCCTAGGTCGCAAGAAAATCACCCTTTTGCCATTGAAAAGTCTCATTATAAAAAGTAGCCGGCTAAAGCCTCACATGTTTGAATGGCGCTCTTTTGATATGGTGCCCAAAAGTGGAGACCCCAAACAAGTGCGGGCTCACCACATATCTCGATCCGAAAAAGTTGTTGAAAGAATTTGAGTGACCAATGGTAGGCACCATGTGTCTAGGGTCTGCTATAGTTTTCCTTTACCGTTGAAAAGTATAAATAAAGGCAGATTGAGCGAAAACTTCCACATGTCTTCATGACACTATTTCAACAATAAAATTTAGGGGTAGGTCCCAGAACAACTGTGATCCCTCCACATGATCTAGGCCTTAGAAAGTTTCATGAAAATTTTAAGTATAAAGAGGAGCTAACGGAATCCTCCACATGTCTCCCCGGCACAACTTTGAGATGGTGCCCAAAAGTAGAGACCCTAAACAAGTGCGGGCTCATCACGTGCTCCCTTAGCACAACCTGCTAAGGTAGGACCCTGAGGTGGATCCTCAAATGAGTGTCATCCCTCCATGTGTCCATGGTTTGACAAATCTGCACCAGCCACATTAAAAAATGTCTAATTCTAAACAAGGCCAGTGAAAACCTCCACGTGTCTCCCTGGCGCAACTCCAAAGGTCAAACCAAGAGGTGAATTTTTAGATAAGTGTTGGTCGTTCACGTGGACAAGATTTGAGTTGAAGTGGGCCTTAGAGTTTCAAAATGCACCACCGAGCCGCATCTAATGAAAAAGGGATACATTTCCATAGATGATAAGATATAATTTTGACGGGAAAATACACCCGTCAAACCGTAGAATGCAGGGAAATCACCATTTATGCCTAGAAATGAATCTTTCTTTAAGGAAAAAGAATTTTGAAATGATATAAGGCCCAAATGTGATCCACCGAGCCGTATCCAATCAAAAAGGACCAAATTTCCATAGATATTGGGACAAAAATTGACAGGGAAAACAAAACATGACTATGGAAAAATGGAAGGAAGGGTAAAAAACCTGAATTATGCACATGTTACAAATTATTTCACATGGATAGAGGAATGGAAAACAAATTTTGGACTTAATGTGATCCTCGACCAAAGGAAAGGACTGATCATGGAAACCAAATGAAGGACAAAGCTTTAACGCATCAACACGGGGAGATAGAAAATACGACGAGCCCGCAAACTAAAGAATTTCATGGACAAACGGGGTGATATCAAATTGAGCACCAACATCAGCTCGACTTGGGGATGGGCACTCCACTGAGTGCCACAAGAACAAATAGTATACCAAATTCCAAAAATAAATCATTGGGCTATGGAGTTAAATAACAATCTTGCAAAGAAGAAAAATAATAACCAAATTCCCCAAGGACGAACCAAGAAACCAACAAAATGGCCACGAAAGACCAGGACAAACAAAATGAAAAAACACGAAAGTAGAAAGAAACCAAAATAATATACACTATACAATGGTGTATACCTTGATTATGAGAAATCAATTAAGGAAATGTTTCAAATGCCTGCCATTAATAGGAAACTCAAGCAATTCCTCGTCTAAGTCTTTTAAGAAGAAGGTATGCTCACCAATTCAAATGTCAATTGAATAAGTTCCCATCCACAATACATCAAACTTTTCATGTTTTCCCTTATCCTTATACCTGTTATCCTATAATAGCACAAGATCTCCCACACTGAAAGCTCTTGGAGTCACCTTCTTATCAATCAACTTCTTCAATTTCTCTTTGAATTTTATATGCCTCTCATAGGGACTAACCTCTTGATATTCCGGTTGTTGAAGAAATTGAAACAAAGACAATTGCATATGCAGGGTAGAAGAGCTTGAGTTCCATATACCAAATCCAATGGGCTTTTTCCGGTAGCTCATTTAACATTGATTTGATTAGCCTAAACAACAAACGTCAACTGCTCACTCCACTTCATTTTATTCAACTCAAAAGTTCTTCTAATTATCTTCAACATATTTTTATTGTTGGACTCTCCTTGTCCATTTCCTTAGGGATTATAATTAGAAGCATATGTCAAATTGATCCCATATTTATGGCACATGGCCACCAAAGGTTTAGCCCAGAAACTCATGGCATTATCAGCAACTATTTTGGAAGGTAATCCAAACCTACAAATGATATGATTTAGAATGAAATCCATGACAATTTAGTGAGTTTATTTCTTGGTGGGGACTACCTCCACCCTCTTGGTGAAGTAATAAATGGCTACTAAAATCCACTTATGGCCAGCACTTGAAGGATCTAAAATCTCACCAATGAAATCCATTGCCCATTGCCTAAATGGGGATTCAACTGATACAGAATGTAAAGGAAGGGAGCTTGAAGCTTCCAATCTTCCGTAAAAGCATTGGTTACTTTCACATTTTCTTACCTATAGATTTGTATCCTTGAAAAGAGTTGGCCACCAATAACCAACCCTTAATATTTTATGAGCTATGATTCTTCCCAAAAAATTCCCCCACAAACTCCTCCATGGATATCAAAAATTATTTCAGGGGCTTCATCTTGATGAATGCATCTTAAGAGAACTCCTCGGGGTTCTTCCAAGCAAACCCAAAATCAATTATGACATATTTTTGGGAAGCTAACTTAAGTGATCTTTCTTGATTCTTTCTCAAATGTTCAGAACACTTTAGTAAATTTTTGAGATAAAAAATGATGTCCTTGTACCATTAAAACTTTATCAATTTTTCAAGGACATTCATCCTTTCTTCTTCAACTTCATTTACCTCAATTTTCTACATATTGTTCTCTGCCATAAGTTTTTCCCCGCCTAAACCTCGACCCATTTTATTGTTTTGATATCCATATCATACTCTTGCATTTGTTTACCCATCGACATCTTTTCGTAAAACCTCCATTTCTGATCCGATATCTCTTACCATGGTGTGGGAACATAATAAATGAATTTGGAACTCAAAATATATGGCTTGAATAAATTTTTGCTTTCACCAAATAAAATGCTTCCTTCTACATGATAGGATACTTTATCTCAACTCCTTGTAATACCTTACTAAAATAGGAAATTGATCCATCGGATCCCTCTTCACCCTTCTACAACAACACGATGCAATAGTACTTTCTAAAGAAAAAGAAAACATTTGGAAAGCCTTCTTATAATCTGGAGCTACTAAAACAAGGGCATTCTTTAATGCTTCTTTGATCCTAGCAAAATCTTGAATAGCTACTTCTTCCCATTTGATACTTTGGTCTTTCTTGAATGTTAGTGATTGGGATATTTAGTTTAGAAAAGTTGGAGATAAATATCCTAATAAAACTAATCTACGTGAGAAAAGGATTGAATTCCCTTCGTGTTTCTTCGAATAGGGACTTTTTTATGGCTTATACCCTTTCAAGATCAATCATGACTCCTTTCTTTGATACAATGTGTCCAAGCACTTTGATTTACGAACTCCAATATGGAACTTATTGGGATTTAGTGAAATACCATACTCCCCGCATCTTAACAACATTTTTTCTAAGTTTTACAGTGGTCACTCCTTTTACGGAGAAACAGTCACATCATCTTGATATAAAACAATGAAATCATGAATATAAATAGAAAAAGCTAAATTCATTTCTCTTTGGAAAGTGGCTCCAACATTCATTAGATGAAAATTCATTCGACATATACATGTTTTCTCCAAGGAGTGGTAAAGGAAGTCTTGATTTTCTTTGATTCCTTCATAACTACTGATTATATCCGGAAAAACCATCCAAGGTGGATAACAATTCCAAACTAGTAACATATTGTAACATATTTTCCATGTTTGGCAGAAGGTATTATCCTTCATTGATGCTCTATTAAAGTTTCTAAAGTCCACACACACCTTATATCTCTATTCTTATTTCTAACAGAAAAAGTTTGCAGCCCCATGATGAGTACCTTGTGGGCTGTATGATTCCTCCATCCCTCAATGTTTTCAATTCTTATTGCATCTTCGGGAAAGGAGTGGATTGATTGGCCTCTATTTCTACCTAAATGGCTTGGCAAAATATTCCAAGGAAATTTCATGCCGAGAAAGATCTTCTTTGTATGCTTTGATTCAGCCTCAGATAAGACCATGCTAAGTAGTCCTGATATTTCTTCAATAATTGGACATATGAATGCTTTTCTTCCTTGCTTAGATTACTACCTAGCCAAATATTATGTGGTTTATCCTTCTTGCCCAGTCATGCTCTTGAACATCCCTAAAGGCTGATATGTGTCTGTTGACAATGCAATTAACATTATCAAAGTTTGATTCAAGTTCTATTAAACCTCTAGGAATAGTATTAGTCCTCAATTGAATGATGTCATTTCCAAATAAAGTATCCTTTCCATTAACCGCACAAAACATTAGCTCCTAATCTATATGTTGATTGGTCAAATCTTCTTGGATATATAAAAAAAAATTGCACTGGGTGTCGTCTTTGAACACTTTCCGGTGTTTGAAATTGTCATGAATATATGGCCTAGTCAATACCTCAATATTATACTCACAATATGGGGATACGGTACATTTTCAAATATGGAGCCCAATACAACCAATTTTTCTCCTAGAGTATTGTACTTCTGTCATGATGTATTATTTTGAAGGAGTCAAAAATTTCAATGAAATCCCAGATCGTATGTTTATACTACTTCATTCTCAGATTTATTGTTGCATAAAATTTTCTAACCTATTTGAAAATTATCTCTAAATCTCCTTTAAAAATGATGTCTCTAATACAATATTTCCAAGAAATTCTTAGACCCAAGATCAGTGCTTCATACTCAACAATATTGTTAGTACACTCAAAGTTGAGTTTAAAAGAGAAAAAAACTCTTCTGGCTTGGAGATATCGAACAATACCAACACCATTTCTAAATTTAGAGAAAGCTCCATTAAACAACAAATTACAAGGAGAACCCACTTGATTAAGAGACTTGCATTGATCAATTTTGTGATCTTTATCATCAACAAATCCAAAAAAATTATCTACATTAGTGTCAGTGTATAACACTTCATAGGAAGCATTATTGGGATCCTCAATGAGATGTAGCATCTTCTTTTCACCATAGAACTTTACAAGGCTTCCCTCAATAGGTATAGTGGAAAAATACATATCCATTTACACACTCCCACCCTCACTAGTAGCCCATTTTCTTGATAACAATGATCCCCATTTGGCATTTAAATCAACAATAACAACATCTAGTTTTAAATTTTTTCCTAGGTAAGATGAAAGTTGCACTATCAAACCCTTAACACATCCAACCACCTGCACCTCTCTGGAATCCATGGCAGTGCACTTCCTATAAAATATTGTCACTTTGATATCTAATTCATTCATGGCCCCAAGAGGCATAACATTGCATGATGCTCCGTAATCAAACATACGGTTGTGTAATAGCCTACCTTTAATAATCGAGTAGTGAAAAATGGATCTACGTTCAGTTGGGATTCAACCAAGGATGTTCCCAAATATACTTCAGGTGGCTCATCTAGTTCTTCCAACACTTGGGGTTTTTTCAACTTTGCAATGGTAGGAGGAGTCTCAACATTGTTTACATTTCTACTTTGGGTAATATTTTCTTCTTTCAATCCCAAATACTCAAAGGCCCTTTTCTTGCGCTCAAGAATCCTAAGCAGCTCAACAATTGGAAAAAAAATCTTGATCTAACTCAAGAATTGGGCAATGTCATAAGGAATGTATTTAGGTAAGGAAACATTTGTAGGAAGACTGATAAACTCATCGATAGTAAATTATTTTTCATGGTATGAGCATGGTTAGGGGATACCAGTTCTATTTGGGAAATAAGGCCTTTGCCGATATATCTTTCTTATGAGTTTCTTCTAAGATATTAGTGAACTGGAGTTTTTGGTTTGGCTTGGGGCCCTACCCCTTTGTCAACTTTACTCCTAGTGTTATATTCCTTTTCATGGCCAACTACAAAATTCATTAACAACTACCTATCCTCCTTAGAAGAGATTCCTCCATCATAATTTTTAATCATTAATGCCCTTAAGTATTCAAAATCATTACTAGGTAATTTAAAGTCTTGTACCATATCTATTTCAAAAGTATGAGAGGGAGGAAGGGGTGATACCCAATGGAAGCAATCCCAGAAATCTGTAGTATTTCTAACACTGATTAATTCAATCGAAGTTGCTCCTTCCCGTGAGCTTCTAGATCACCCCATCATGCACACATCATAATCAATGTCATCATCATCTTCCTCAACTTCTTTGTCTTCATCACATGGGGCATGTGGCAAGAAACATCTGTCACACCACTCAATTTCATTAGCTTCTTCCATATCAACAACTCTAGCAATCAAAGGATTAGGCACAATTCTATTCTCCCTCGGTTAGGGCTATCTATTTCCTAATCCCACAGGTCCTTTACCTTTTTCATCAGATCTCTGATCACCCCTAGGATGACTTGAAAATCTTTCATGAATTTTTGTTTTATGCTGACCTTGGGAACTTTTTCCAATCCCCTCTCTCTCTGCTAGCTTTATAGGATATTTCCTTAACGACTCCGGCCAAAGTTTTCATAACCTCCTACTGGATCCACGAGACTTACTTCAATGAGGCTTCTCTAGATTGATCAGCTTGATATCTTCCCTCTTGGGAGGCTTACCAACTTTGTTGATATTTTTTTCAATCTACAAAGCCATGGTGAAGGATTTCCTCAATGTTGTTGGGTTTTTATCCCTTAAATAATAGACAACCTTTTTATCAAAAGCATCAAAGTATTTTATTAAACAAGAAACATCACTTGGCCTCAAGATCACGGGTAGCCTATTCGGGTCTTATTGAACCTTGTATTGAATTCATGAATAGACTCATTAGGATTATTTTTGTATTTTCAAATTTTTATAAAAGAAACCTAGGGTCTTTTTTATCTCCATCTTTGCTTCTATTTAATCTAGAAAAGATTTATACCAATCCCGTGCATCCTCCCTAGAGTATGAATAAACAATTTTAGGTACACATCCTCAAATTTGATCTCAAAGTCTTCCATCATATTGACAAAAATCTTTAATCATGATCCCAGGTAGTAGCATTATTTCCTTGAAATTTAGGCGGTGTATTTCTAACATCTTGGGGCCCAACATTTGGATATCCAGCCATACCTCTTAAATCTATAAGACCAAAAGTGTTCACAACAAATGGAGGTCTTGGTGGGGTCTAGGGTATTTTCTTTTGGGGAGGTGATCTTATAGAAGAAACATAATGATGAGGAGTGAGGGGTCATTGAGGAACAAGAATACAATTCTCAGAATGGATGTTCTCTAAAAACTTTGTTTCTTGGAAGATCCTATCAGCTTTGGAGAACACATGGACAGAATGAGATGTAAATTTTTCAAATACAAAAGAAGGACCCTCTCTAGTTAGAGAATTAATATTTACAAAAAGCATACCTAATTCAAAATCACTTGAGGAAGTATGAAATACTCAATTGTAGACTAATTAGTTTCCATTATTGATAACTCATTTCTTCATTTTGATCTCCAATAACTTTCCAGATTCTTCTTCCTTCATAATTTGTCTTTCCCAGCTCTAGAAACAAACTTCTAACAGGTTCTTTAATGAAGAAATATATTATTCCTTCCATATTTGCAAATATTAGTGATAAATTTCAATTGACAGAGGTTAAAACACTGGCATTTATCAAAAATTAATTCAACAAGGAGTCGCCACTAAGGATTTTCACCTTAGTTTTGTAAATGCACTAAAATTGATCATCAAATGTCATCAACACTAAATTTAAAAAATCTTCACAAATGTGACCTTTCTTTACTACAATTTAGCATTGTTGATGTAAATTTAGTGGAAAAAACCAATAGAAACTTGAAATATTACAGATAGAACTTGTAACTTTGATCAATTCTTACAAATTTGGACACGGGATGATGTTTCAACAACATAATAGCGCTTAGAGTATGTAAGAAACATTACCAGGAAAAATCTAAGATTTCCTTTGAAGATCTTCAATAACGGTGCCAATCTTGTGTTGTTACGGCACAAATAAATCTCGAAGCTCAAATAATCTCCAGCATTGCTAAATAATCTCTAGCAACAACACTAATAACATGTTATTTCCACACAAATAAATCTAATATCTCAATTAATCCCGACAACGATTGTCAATTAGGTGTTTGTATACAAATTGATTCTTCCCTGAAACCGAGTAGCATCATAGATTTAGCAAGACACTGAGAGATAGACAAATCATATTATGATTCGTTTTGTAGTCGGGAAGGGGATTCATCTGACTCTTTATCACTTGGGCATCAGAGAAATGGATAGCACCTTCATTAAGGATTTGATCTATCCTCATTGCTTTAGGACGTACCTTTCGAGCAAGGTGAGAGGACCCATTTTGTAACCTCTGTCAGTGAAGGAGAATGAAGATATCATTCTTTTCATGAATTTGAAAGGAGACCCTAAGAAAATATGATCAATGCACCACAATTTAACTCTCACAAGTTGTCACTTCTAAGGAATGGTGGTATTTTCTAAACAGGGATAAGATTACTAGAGACATTATGGAATCTTGATTACTTCGCATATTTTTGGTAGTCTAATTTATACATTTGTGGACATACGGGAAAAAGGGGTAGTTCGGGTAGGATTCATTTTTGTTTGAATAATTTTTGTGGGATATTAAGTAGGATAAAATTGATTATGTAAGATATTTGGGAACCTTCACAACAATTAGAATACTAAATGACGAAAAGCTTCAGAATAGCTAAAGTAGTCCTTGACCGGAGGGTGGGCATCAATAGAGGCCCATATTTGTACGGTTTCACACAATCTCCAAGAATTTAACACAAAGGCTCAAGCTAAATACTCAATTAAACATCAAATACCCCTATTTCCTCATGCATAAGATACACTCAAAGGCTTACAGATAATATTTATCAACAAATGACAGGTAATAGTGATTTTAAACTGTTTTCTCAAGATGCACGGGATGAAGGCTCTTCTTGAAATGAAATTGTAAATTCCACTAAAATGTCACAAGGATGAAATCTTGTGTGATTCAAAGGGACTAACACAAGATTTCAATAGGAATAAGAAAAACTACTTGTAGACATTCTAAAATAGAGCAAACACAAATTTACCCAAGATTGACATAGATTAATTAGAACTTTATTAGATTCATCAACATGGGATTTTTTTCTTTGAATAGTCTCGAGAGATTTTCAATGGTTGTACACTTACAACCAACTTGACTGATCAAATTAAAACATAAGAAATTAAAAGTTTTCTCATATGGTCTCTCGGGAATATGGGCTCTCTCAAGAATTCAATCCCCAAATCTTTACAAGAGTATTCTCATTCTATTTATACATTTCACTTGCTCACTCATCCCAAATTTTATCCCAAAAATAAGAATATTTGAGGAACCTATTGGTATCCAAACCGATTCTCCCTCAAAGTTTGAGCACCATCACCTTTGGTTTGATAGGAAGCTTAGAGAAAGATGGATCATGGTGAGTCGTTTTGTAGCCGAAGATAAGATCTAAATGGCCCTCTATCACTCAAATTTGGAGAAATGGATAGTACCCTCAAGAGGATTTGATCTATCTGAACTATTTTATGTTGCGCTTTTCAACCAAGGTAAGAGAACCCTTTTTAGCTTGTTGTTTGTGGAGGAGATGAAGATATCCTTCTTGCTGAAGTTGTTAAGTCGACCTTGGATAAAATATGATCAATGCAAAAAAATATAACTCTAATGAGTTGTCACTCTAGATAGTGGAGATATTCTCTAGGAAAGGTTCAGACTACTAAAGACATTTGAAATCCTGATTGTTTCTACATGTTTTGGTCATGGAAATTGTGCATTTATGCACACATAGGATAAACAGGGGTAGTATGGGTAGGATTAGTTGTTTTTAAATAAATTTTTTGGTGGGAGGTGAGGCAGGATGAACTTGGTTCAAGGATCCTTGAGAAATATTACAAAATGGTAGGTTAGACCAACAGAATGCCACATGATAGCTAAAATGTTTCTTTAACCAAAATATGTGCTTTAATGGAGGCCCAAATCAACACTTTTTCACACAAACTACGAGATTCTAACATGAAGGCTCAAGTTAGAGAACCCAACAAAGCATCAAAATCTAAGCCAAATCATGCCTAAGGTACACCTAGAGGCTTACAGACACTCTTTGTCAAATAGATGAAATAAAAGTGAGTTTAAATCATTTATTTCACTTCCAGGTGAAAGCTCTCCTGAGAGATGAAATTGCAGATGCCACTAAACTGTCACAAGGATTGAGACCTGTGTGATTGAATCAGATTTTAATACAAGATTGTAACAGAAATAAGGAAAAAATACCCGCACACATTTAGAGATGAAACAAACACATTTTTCTCAATACAACTCAAAATAACTCAACTTTGATTAAATCTATCAGTAAGGGAAATTTTTTATAACAATATCAGAGCTAGTCAATGGATGTACACTCACAACCACCTTGACATGATAAAACTTAATAAAAAAAGAGATAACTAGGTTTCCCAGACATCTACTCAAAAAAAGGATTTGTCAAATTTTCCTCTTGGGAATTTTATTTGACCTCTAACACTCCAACCATTTGAATGAAAAACTCCTACCATTTAAAACATTTTACCACAGATTTTTGCCCCCAAAAAATCTAGACATTGAGTGCACTAGTGTTTGCCATGATCACAATCATAAATTCCTGGATCGGATCTGTAAAAGGATCACCAAATTTTTGAGTGGGTAGATATCATCAAATATCTATAGCATTCAAATCCTTCCCCTTGTAGATCACTCTTTTTCAATTTTCCACCAATTCTACCCCTAGTCACAAAATTTGGCTCCTTGCATGCTCGGGAGAAGAAAAACAAAAAATCTGATTGAGCTCGATAGTCAGACAATTTTAATGGCAAAAGAAATCTTCCAGATCTCCCCACCAAACTCATATATCAAAATTAACTCCCCTCTCTACCTAATGTGTAGAAAATACCATGAAATTATGAAGACTCGCACTTCTAGGTGTGTTTCAGGACAAAGTAGGGAAAATCATATTCATACTCTCGTCTTCCGTTGATCTTTACTTTGAATTTGGGTTGTCCACGTCGAAGATTCAAATCTTATAAATAAACCCGGGGATCCCTCTAACCTTGTACAACTTTTGGAAAAAATGAAAAAATTTAACGTTTTGTTCCACACCTCTACCCTCGAGAAATGAGCCTAACACGTGTCCCGAGATGGGTCCCAAATGAACCATTGCAAAATTCGACCATTTCACCTCCTTTTAGGAAAATGGAAAATTTTACAATTATTCCCCATAGCTCTACCCTTGAGAAATACTTCTGACATGTGTCCTAATGTGGGTCCCAATTGAACCGCACTTCCTTTTTCACTTTTAACTCCTTTTCCCACAAAGGGAAGATTTTCCAAATTTCCCACGAGGGTCCGTACCTCCACTTTTGACTAGGGTAAGCTTTGAACTTTCCTTCATCAGGTTTTGGGCCAATTTGATGTTTTGATCCTTTGAATATCAAGGGTCAAAAATGCAAGTTACCCCCAATAGTCTGCATCCCTACCCCTTTGACTTGAAACAAATTTTGAGTAATCCTTTATCGGGATTACGGGCCATTTTGATATCTTAACCCTTTTGAGCATAAGAGGAAAAAATTCTAAGTTTCCCCGATGGTCTGCTTCCCCATTCCTTTTGAATTTTCAAACTACCACGTGTCACTATGGCGCACCTTGAGATGGTCCCCAAAAATTGATATCTTGAAAGAGCGGGCTCGCCATGTTTCTATTTTGTTTGAAAAGCTCCAACCAAGGTGCCAAGTGTCAACATCTGAAAATCTCTTTTTTTGTTGAAAATTCCAACCAAAAAAACAAAGCAAGTAAAAACCTGCACGTTTCCTCTTGGCGCTTCTTTAAAAACCCTTAAGGTTTCAGAAATGATTTGGCGGGTGCACTTCCATTTTAGAATTTTTCTCCATTCTACCAAGAAGGAAAAACATCCAATTTTCCTCTAAAGGCCCACATCTCCACCTTCAACTTTTCAGTGTCCTTCATGGGGTCAAGGTAAGACTTTTCCCTACCGCTTAAACTTTTGCTTTAATCAAATCCTGCGAGGGCTGCAGGGCAAGTTCAAACCTTTTTCCAAAGTAGCCAAAAAGAAATAAGTTAAAGATTTGTTTTCCATCCCCTAACCAACCAAAGGAAGCCATGTGACCACTGAACACTTTGAGGAATAACTTTGACAGGAAAAAGACACCCGTCAGACCGTCAAAACATAGAAATTCACCATTCATGCTCAAAACCGATTTTTGCTAAGGATGAAATTTTTTTCGAAACAAAACTATGTGGATCATGGTTCTGAGCATATTTCAACCATGGATTTGGATTTTCAAAGGCATACAAATATAAATTGATCATTTTTAAGCTTCCATGGTTGAGGAAAAATAGGGAAAACAGAAAATCCCATGGATTTTGGAGAAATTAGGGTAAAAATAGAGCATACTTGGAGATTTCTTCAAGGAGGAACATGACAATGGATTTTTAAACAATTTGAGGCACTCAAAAGGAGGTAAAAGCTTTCAAAGAATCCACATCAAGAAATAAAACATTTCACAACACGCAGATCAGAGGAAAATTAGGGCAAAATGGTGAGAGGTCAAAATGAGCACCAACATCAGCTCCGACTCGGGGATGGGCACTCCCTATAACTGCCACAAGAACAAAGGTAGACCAAGTGCAAAAAAAATCCATTGCGCAATAGAGTCAACTTGCAAAGCAATGAAACAGAGCCATCTCCCAAAAATGAATAGAGAAACCAGCAAAAATAGGCCACCAAGGACAGCAAACACAAAAGACAACAAACAGACAACAAACTATACACTGTACAAGATATTTTTACCTTGATTATGGGAATCAATCCAAGAAATGCTTCAAATTCCTTCCATTAATATCCAATTTGAGAAATTCACCATCTAAGTCCTTGAGGAAGAAAGTATGTTCACCAATCCTGATATCAATGGAGTAAGGGCCCATCCATAATGAGTCAAACTTGCCATGCTTGCCCTTATCTTCATGTCTGTATCCCATAGCAACACAAGATCTCCAACATTGAAAGCTCTAGGAGTGACCTTCTTGTCAAATAGCTTCTTCAGTTTTTCTCTGAACTTTACATGCCTCTGTGGGATGCCCTCCTCTCTTCATCAAGCTCAACAATCTAGTTAATGCAAGCATCATAAGGACTTACCTCTTGATCTTCCAGTTTGTTGCATAAACTGATATGAAGATAGTTTCATATGAAGGGGTAGCAAGGCTTGAGTCCCATATACCAACTCAAATGGACTCTTTCCAATGACCCTCTTGACAGTGATCCTATCTACCCAAAAAACAAACTTCAACTACTCACCCCACTTTCTCTTGTTATGCTCGATGCTCTTCCGATAATATTCAACAAATTTTAATTACTTGGGATTTAGCTTGTCCATTTCCTTGGGGATTGTAATTAGAGGCATATGTCAAGTTGATCCCATACTCTTTTCATATTGCCATCAAATGTTTAGCTTGAAAGCTCATGGAGTTGTCAGCAACAATCTTGACTGGCACCCCAAACCTGCAGATGATATGGTTCAACAGAAAATCAATGACAATTTGGTGTGTTCCCTTATTAGTGGGGATTTCCTCTACCCATTTAGTACAATAATCAGTTGCTACAACAATCCACTTATGACCAGCACTTGAAGGGTCTGAAATTTCACCAATGAAATCCATCCCCCATTTCTTGAATGGAGCTTTAATTGATACAAGATGAAAAGGAAAGGAGACTGAAGCTTTCAATCTTCTAGAAAAGTGCTATAAAATCTCACATCTTCTCACCAAAAACTTTGTATCCTTGAAGAGAGTTGGCCACCAATAACCAACCCTCAAAATACTATATGTTGTGACTCTTGCAGCAAAATGTCCCCCACACACTCCTCCATGGAGATCAATAATTATATTGGGGCTTCATCTTCAGTAATGCATCTTAAGAGGACTCCTTTGGGTTCTTCCAAGCTAACCCATAATTAGTAATGACATATTTATGGGAAGCCAACTTAAGAGCTCTTCTCTGGTTCTTACTTAAATACTCGGGTAGTATAAGTGTCTGAGATAAAAAATTACATCCTTGTACCACTCAGAACTTGTCAACCTTTCAAAAAACCTGCCCTTTCTTCTTCCACCTCATTTACCTCAATAGTTTGCAAGTTGCTCTCAGCCATAAGCTTAGCTAAGCCCAAACCTCTTACCAACTTGGTGGTTTGGATATCCATATCATACTCTTGCAACTTGTTCACCCACCTACATATTTTTCTTGAGACTTCCATCTCTGACAAGATGTCCTTCACCATGGTGTGGAGAACATAAGAAACCACTTTAGAACTTAGAATGTAGGGTCTAGAACCCTTTGTTTCTTTTACCAAGAAAATGCTTAATTTTCCATGGTAGTGTAATTCAGTTCAGCCCCTCTGCAAGGCCTCTCCCCCTTCATCATCCTTCTATAGTAGGAAAGAAGCAATAATGTTCTCTAAAGAAAAGGAAAACAGTTGGAAAGGATTATTATAGTCTTGAGCTACCAAAACAGGGGCATGCTTTAATGCCTCCTTTATCCCAGTGAAATCTTGGATGACACCTCCTCTCATTTGATGCCTTAGTCTTTCTTCAACATGGAAATGATTGGAATGATCAACTCAGCAACTTTTGATATGAATCTTCTGATGAAGTTTATCTACCCAAAGAAGGACTGAATTCCATTCTTGGTTCTTGGGATTGGGACCTTGCTGATGGCTTCTAATCTTTCTAGATCAATCACCACTCCTTGTGATACAATGTGACCAAGTAACTTTGCCTTCTGCACTCCAAAATGGCATTTCTTTGGGTTGAGTGAGATGCCATATTCTCTACATCTTATCAACATCTTCTCCAAGTGTAACAAGTGGTCACTTCTCTTTCTAGAAAACACAGTCACATCATCCTGGTAGACAACAATAAACTCATTGATGTAACTAGAAAAAGCAACATCCATTGCTCTTTGAAAGGTGGCTCCAACATTCATCAGACCAAAGGGCATCTGACATACACATATGTTCCCCAAGGAGTAGTAAAGGTTGTCTTGATCCTTTCTGATTCCTTCACCACAACTTGGTTATAACTAGAGAAACCATCCAAGGTAGAGAGAAATTCAGACCCAGTCACTAATGAAGCATGTTCTCCATATTTGGTAAAGGATAATTATCCTTCATTGATGCTCTGTTTAGATTCCTAAAATCCACACATAACCTGATATCACCATTCTTCTTTCTTACTAGTACTAGGTTTGCAACCCAAGAAGAATACCTAGTGGGCTGAATAATCCCTCCATCTCTCAGCTTCTTCATTTCCTCTTGCATCTTGAGAGATAAGAGTGGGTTGATTGGCCTTTGTTTCTTCCTGAATGGCTTTTTATTAGACTCCAAGGGAATCTCATGCTGAAATAAGTCCTCTCTGTATGATTTTAGTTCAAAATAGGTCCAAGCCATGCAATCTTGGTATTTTTCAACAATTGGATGTATGACTGCTTCTCCTCCTTACTGAGATTACTACCTAACAAAATTTTCCTTGGCTTCTCCTTTGTATCAAGATCATGCTCCTCAATATCCCTCGAGGCTGCTTTATGCATCTATTAACAATGCGATCAACATTATCAAAATTGGACTCAAGAGCAACCGGCCCTCCAGAATGGTATTGGTCTTTAGCTGGATGATGCCCTTGAAAAAAAGGTTTCCTTTCCCTCTGTTGTACATACCATTGGCTCCAAATCAATGCACTACTCAGAAAACTCTCCCTTTTTTTGCATAAATCTTCTAATCTGAGTATCATCATCAAAACCTACCAGTGTTTAATGTTGTCAAGGATAGAGGGTCTTGTCAATACCTCAACATCATATTCACAATATGGGGACATTACACAATTTTCAAAACGATACCCCAACACTACAAGCTTGTCTGGAAAATCATTGGATTTTCTATCATGATGTACTATGTTGAATGAATCAAACATCTCAATGAAGTCCCAAATTACATGCTTGTATTGTTTCATTACCGATTCTTTGTGGCATACAATTTTCTGACTTATTTTACAATTAATTCTAAGTCTCCTTTGACAATGACATCCTTGACACCATATTTCCAAGAAATTATTAAACCTAACAATAGTGCATCATACTCATCAATGTTGTTGGTGCACTCAAATATGAGTTGGAAGGAAAAAACATTTTTCATGACCAGGAGAAAGTAGAACAACACCAGAACCATTCCCAAACTTAGAGCAAGCTCCATCAAACAATAGAGTCTAAGGAGAGCCCTCTTGTTCAAGACACCTGCATTCCTCAATCTTTTGCTCCTTTCCATCAGCAAATCCCACAAATTTGTCAACATCAACATTTGTGTACAATACTTCATAGGATGCATTGTTGGGATCCTCAATAAGATGCAACATTTTCTTTTCTCCATATAACTTGACAAGGTTTCCTTCAATTAGAATGGTGGCATAGGACATATCCATTTGGACAATCCCACCAACACTAGTAGCCCATTTTCTTAACAGTAACATGCCCCACTTGGCTGGGTACTCAACAATGACAACATCAAGTTTTAAATTTTTACCTAGGTAAGCTGCAAAATGCACACCAAACCCTTCACACATCCCACCACTGGAACTTCTCTAGATTCCATGGTAGCACACTTCCCATATGCTACTGTCACTTTGATATTCAGCTTGTTCATGAATTCCAGAGGCATGACATTACATGATGCCCCTGAGTCAAACATGTAGTTGTGTAGCAGTCTATCCTTAATGATCAAAGTGGTGAAGAATGGATCCACATTCAGCTGAGAGTTCACCAAGGATGTCCCCAAATAGACCTCAGGAGGTTCACCTAGTTCCTCCAATGCTGGTGGTGTTTCTAATTCTTGAATGATTAGAGGGGTCTCCATAATATTTACATTTCTTCCTAGGGCATTCTTCTCTTCTTTCAATCCTAGGTATTCAAATGCTCTTTTTTTTTGCTCAGGAATCCTAAGCAACTCAACAATTGGAACAGAGACTTTGATTTGACTTAAAACCTGGGCTATGTCATATGGGACATTCCTTGGCAAGGCAGTATTGGAAGGAAAGTTAACACACTCATTAGGTGGTACAGGATTTTTGATAACTTGCGCATGAGGAGGGATATGATTTTTGTTTGGAACTGTAGGGATTTTGGCAGGTGCATCCTTCTCAGGAGCCTCTTTAGGAATTTTTTTAAGTAAGGGAGATTTTTGCTTGGTTTGAGGCTCTGTCCCTTTAACAACCTTACTTCTTGTGTTATATTCCTTCTCTTGAGCAACAAGGGAATTCATTAGTAATCGCATGTCTTCCTTAGATAGAATTCCTCCATCATACTTATTTATTATTAAAGCCCTTAAATATTCAAAATCATTATTGGGAAATTGAAAAACTTTTATATTATCTACTTCTAAATAATGAGAGGGTGAATAATAGGTACCCTATGAATGCAGTCCCTAAAAGTGGCAGCGTTTCTAGGCACTTATCACCTCAATTAAAGTTACCCCTTGTTGTAATCTTGGGAAACAACCCATCATGTAGACATCATCATCATCATCATCATCAACTTCTTATTCTTCTTGCTTATCTTCTTCACAAGGAGCATTGGGCATGAAAAAAATTTCACACCAATCAATGACATCTATTTCCTCCACAACAGCAACCATGGTAGCCAAAGGGTCAGTCACTTTTATTTTTTCCCTACCTTGGAGCTGCCTATTTCCAAATCCAACAGATCCCTTTCATATGTCATCAAATATTTGGTGATTTCTAAACCTATCTTGTTATTTTTGCTTGTGTTGACCTTGTGAGCTCTGCCCAATTCCTTTCTCATCCCAGGCTAGTTTGTAGGAAATTTCCTTGACATCCCCTACCAAAGTTTTCACAACCTCCTCTAAATCAACAGCCTTGCTTGTCTAAGGCTTCTCTGGGTTAATCAATTTTACACCCTCCCTTTTTTGATGCTTTCCAATTACCTTGATGTTGTTCTCTATTTGTAGAGACATGGTGAAGGCCTGTCTCAAATTTGTGTGCTTCTTATCCCTTAAGTAATATATATCCTTTTTATCAAATGCATCAAAATATTTGATCAAACATGACTCATCACATGGCCTTATCCTAATAGGAAATATCCTCAAGGTATTATTAAACCTTGTGTTGAAATCATGTACTTGACTCATTACGATTCTTCTTAATGTTTTCAAATTCTATCAAAAAAACCAAGGGTCGGTTTTGTCCCATACTGCAATCTAAATGCATTTCTCATCTCAATCCAAGAATCAATAGAGTTATTTGAAATGCTTTATACCAGTCCCTAGCATCTTCTTCCAAAGTATGGATAAAAATTTGATATATACATCTTCATGTTTAATCTCAAAGTCTTCCATCATATTGATAAAAAGCTTTAGATGTTGATCACCAGTAATAGCATTGTTCCCTTGGAACTTTGGCAGTCTATTCCTTACATCTTGAGGAACTACATTTGGATAACCAGCCATTCCCACAAAATTTATAGGTCCAAAAGTGTTTACAATAAATGGAGGTCTAGGTGGGGGTTGGGCCATACTGTTTTGAGGAGGTGACCCTAGAGGGGTGAAAAATTGATAAGGGGTAGAGGGTCCTTGGAACACAGGAGTATAATTTTCAAAATGGATACCCCCAAAGGCCTTGTCTCTTGGAAATCCCTATCAACCTCAGAAAAGACAGGTGTAGAATGTGAAGCAAACTTTTCAAAATAAAATGAAGGCCCTTCTCCAGCTAGAGAATTCAATTCCACAAAGAGGCTACCTAATTTAGAGTCACTTGAATGGAAGTCTTCAATGATAGGCTGATCACTTTCATCAATGGAGATCCCTCTTCTTTTCTATTGTTCTCCCACAACTCTCTAGGATTTTCTTCCTTCTGATTTTTCTTTTCCTAGCTCTGGAAACAATGTCCTAGCAAGATCCCTAGCAAAGAAATATCTTCTTCCTTCCAGATTTTCCAATATTAGTAACAAATCTGACTTTGACAGAGTTTTAAGACACTGATATTCATTAAAATCATATCAAGAGGGAATCGACACTAAGGATTTCCACCTTAGTTGTGAAAATTCACTAAATATGATTTGTCAAATGTCTGTCAACACTAGAAACTGGAAATGGAAAGACTCTGACTTTTCTTTACCAAAATTTATCAATGAATACTAGTACAAATACCTATAGAGATTGGAAAAAAATCATATAGCACTTATAACATGAAACTTCTTACAGGCCCGAATAGAAGATGATTTTTGAGACAATGTATTAGCATCTAGAGCATATAAGAAATTCTCACTAGGGTTTGAAAATAGATTGTAATCACAATATCCTCGGCAACGGTGCCACTTAGGTGTTGGTATCAAAATTTATTCTCCCTCAAATTCTGAGCAACATCACTGGTTTAATAGGAAGCTTAGAGACAAATAGATCATGGTGAGTCATTTTGTAGCTAGGGATAAGATCTAAATGGCCCTCTGTCACTCAAATGTGGAGAAATGGATAGCACCCTCAAGAGGATTTGATCTATCCTAACTATTTTAGGTTGTGCCTTTCAACCAAGGTAAGAGAACCCTTTTGTAGCTTGTTGTTTGTGGAGGAAATGGAGATATCCTTCCTGGTGAAGTTGTTAAGGAGACCTTGGAGAAAATATGATCAATGTAAAAATTGTCACTCTAGATAGTGGAGATATTCTCTAGGAAAGGTTCAAGCTACTAAAGACATTTGAAATCCTGATTGTTTCTACATGCTTTGGTCATGGAAATTGTGTATTTGTGCACACACAGGACAAACAAGGTAGTATGGGTATGATTAGTTGTTTTTAAATACAAAAACTTGTGGGAGGTGAGGCAGGATGAACTTTGTTCACCAGATCCTTGAGAAATATTCCAAAATGGTAGGTTAGACCAACAAAATGCCACAGATAGCTAAAATGTTTCTTTAACCAGAATATGTGCTTTAATGGAGGCCCAAATCAACACATTTTCACACAAACTATGAGATTATAACACGAAGGCTTGAGTTAGAGAACCCAAAAAGAATAAAAATCTAAGCTAAAGCATGCCTAAGGTACACCTAGAGGCTTACAGACACTCTCTGTCAAACAGATGAAAGAAAAGTGAGTTCAAATTATTTATTTCACTTCCAGGTGAAAGCTCTCCTGAGAGATGAAATTGCAGATGCCACTAAATTGTCACAAGGATTGAGACTTGTGTAATTGAATAATATTTTAATATAACATTGTATGTAAACATGGAAAAAATACCCGCACACATTCAAAGATGAAATGCAGACACATTTTCTCAGTATAACACAAAATAACTCAAATTTGATTAAATTTATCAAATAGGGAAAAGTTTCTAGAAAAATCTCGAGCTTGTCAATGGTTGTACACTTGAAACCACTTTGACAGAATAAAACTTAATAGAAAAGAGATAACTGTGTTTCCCAGATGGCTACTCAAAAATAGGCTTTGTCAAATTTTCCTCATGGGAATTTTATTCGACCTCTAACACTCCAACCATTTGAAAAAAAAAAACTCGTGCCATTTATAACATTTTACCACAGATTTTTGCCCCCCAAAAATCTAGACATTTAGTGCACCAGTGTTTTCCTTGATCATAATCGTGATTTCTGGGATCAGATCTGCAAAAGGGTTGTGAAATGCTCGAGTGGGAAGATCTCATCAAAATATCCCGCATTCAACTCCTTCCCCTAGTATATCACTCTTTTTAAATTTTCCAACCACTTCCACCCCTAATTTGTCAAATCTAGTTCCTTGCGTGCTCGAGAGAGAAGAAAAATGGAAAATCCGATCGATCTCGATAGTCAGACCATTTTAATTATGAAATACATCTTCTAGATTTCCCACCAAACTTAGATATGAACATTAACTCCCCTCTCTACCTAGCATGTAGTAAGTACCAAGAAATCATGAAGACTTGCACTTGTAGGTGTGTTTCAGTAAAATGGGGGCAAAATCATATTTAGACTCTCATCTTCCGTTGATCTTTACTTTGAATTTGGGCCTTCCATGTGGAAGATTCAAACCTTAAAAATATACCTAGGGGTTCCCTCTGACCTTTTACAACTTTTGGAAAAAAATGGAAAAATTTCACATTTTGTTCCGCACCTCCACCCTCAAGAAATGAGCCTGACACGTGTCCTGAGGTGGGTCCCAAAGGAACTACGGCCAAATTCTGCCATTTCACCTCTTTTTTAGAAAACGGAAATTTTTCCAATTTTTCCCCACAGCTCCACCCTTGAGAAATGCTTCTAACACGTGCCCCAATGTGGGTCCCAATGGAACTGCGCTTCCTTTTTCAATTTTAACTCCTTTTCCCATAAAGGGAAGATTTTCCAAATTTCCTCCGAGGGTCCACACCTCTACCTTTGACTGGAGCAAGCTTTGACCTTTCCTTCATCGGGCTTGTGGGCCATTTTGATGTTTTGATCCTTTGAATATCAGGGGGAAAAAAATGCAAGTTACCCCCGATGGTCCGCCTCCCCGCCCTTTTGACTTGAAACAAATTTTGAGTAATCCTTTGTCGGGATTATGGGCCATTTTTGATATCTTAACCCTTTTGAGCATAAGAGGAAAAAATTATAAGTTTCCCCCAATGGTCCACTTCCCCATTCCTTTTAACTTTTCAAACCGCCATGTGTCACTATGGCGCACCTTGAGATGGTCCCCAAAAATTGATATCTTGAAAGAGCATGGGCTCGCCACATGTCCTAGCCCAAAAAAATTTGTTTAAAGGCTCAAAGCTCATCGAAGGCGCCAAGTGTCAATATCTGAGGCAATCTCTTTTGGCCATTGAAAAGTCCAAGAAAAAAAGCAAAGTGAGTGGAGGCCTCCACGTGTCCTCTTGGCACTTCTTCAAAAACCCTTAAGGTTTCAGAAATGATTTGGCAGGGCGCGCTTCCATTTTAGACTTTTGCTCCATTCTACCAAGAAGGCAAAACATCCAATTTTCCTTCGAAGGCCCACATCTCTGCCTTTCAAATTGTATAGGTGGGCTTCTGCGGGGTCAAGGTACAACCTTTCCTACCACTTAAACTTTTGCTTTAATCAAATCCTGGTGAGGCTATATGGTAAGTTCAAACCTTTTGCCAAAGTAGCCAAAAATCCATAAGTTAAAGTATTTACCCACCATCCCCTAACCAACCAAAGGAAGCCACATGACCACGGTGAACACTGAGGAATAACTTTGATAGGAAAAAGACACCCGTCAGACCATCAAAACACGATATTCACCATTCATGCTTAGAACTAGATTTTTTTGCTAAGGATGAAAACTTTTTCAAAACAAAACTATGTGGATCATGGTTCCAAGCATCTTTTGACCATGGATTTGGATTTTCAAAGGCATAAAAATATAAATCGATCATTTTCAAGCTTCCATGGTCAAGGAAAAATAGGGAAAATGACAAATCCCATGGATTTTGGAGAAATTAGGGAAAAAATAGGGCAAACTCGAGATTTCTTCAAGGAGGAACATGACAATGGATTTTGTAAACAATTCAAGGCACTCAAAAGGAGGTAAAATCTTTCAAATCATCCACATCGAGAAATAAAACGTTTCACAACATGCAGATCAGAGGAAAATTAGGGTAAAATGGTGAGAGGTCAAAACGAGCACCAACATAACCTTTGTTTGTTACCAATTTTCCTCAAAAATCAACATTTAACAAATTCATACCCAAAATCATCCGGGTGGAAAAATTATTTTTGATCACATTTCTCAGACCCTTGACTAATGATTGGGATGCCATGCCACAACTTTTTGAGAGTCCTAATCATTCTTATTCTATCATGTGAGAAATCCCCATTTTAATCATTTTCTGGTGGGCCTATATAATGAATCTAATAGACAATCCTTTTTACCCTCGAGGAAACACCTTTTGCATCCCTTTGCACCTATAACCTCCATCATTTCACCCTTTTCCCATTCTTTCCTCTCAACTCGCTTTGCATCCATCTTCTCTCGATAATTCACATTTTGCAAGTTCTTGAGAAATTCCAACTTCAAAATATCAACCTTAACAATCCTTGACTCATAAATTTAATCTTTAAATCCATTCAATTGCACTTTGCGTAGAAAAAAATGACAAGGGGATTTATCAAAAAATGATGGAAAATAATGCATATTGGCATCTCCAGGGGTCTTGGAACAAAAATGGTGGAAAAATCGGATGTAATTCACAAAGAACCATTGATTCTTCCGCTTTTCCACTTTATATTACAACCATCCATAAGTTTCATCGTAACTACAAAAGAGAAGTATAGAGGCAAGTTTCCAAACAAGCGCGGAATTCCACGTGCCCAGGCCCAAGAAATTTCCCTTTGGCCTTTGAAAAGTCGCAGATATAAATAGGATCCAACCGAAGCCTCCACGTGTCTCAATGGCGCTCTTTTGATATGGTTCCCAAAATCGAAGCCCCCAAACAAGTGCGGCTGATCACATGTCTCGGTCTCACAGATTTGTTGAAATAATTTTAGGGACAAGTTGAAGGCGCCATGTGTCTAGGGTCCGAGACAATTTTCCTTGGCTTTTGAAAAGTCCAAACAAGGGCAGAGTGAAGGGAAACTTCCATGTGTCTTCATGGTGCTCTTTCAACAATAAAATTTAGGGGCATGTTCCCAAAGAGGCATGGTCACTCCATGTGTCCCAGGCATTAGAAATTTTCTTTAAAATTTTAAGTATAGATAGGATCTGGTGGAAGCCTCCACTTTTCTCCCCGACGTAACTTTGAGATGGTGCCCAAAAGTAGAAACCATGAACAAGCTGGGCTTACCATGTGTCCCCTTGGCACACCTATTAAGGTAGGACCCGATGTGGATCCTCAAATGAGCATCAACCCTCCATGTGTTCATGGTCTAAAAAAGTTGTACTAGCCACATAAAATAATTTCTAAGTCTGGGTAAGGTGAGTAGAAACCCATGTGTCTCCCTGGCGCAACTCCAACGATCAAACCAAGAGGCAAATTTTTAGATAAGCGTCGAGTCCTCCACATTGACAATATTTGAGTTGAAGTGGGCCTTAAAGTTTCAAAATGCCCCATCAAGCCACATCTTATCAAAAAGGGCCACATTTCCATAGATGCTAGATATAATTTTGAAGGGGAAAACACACCATCAAATCAGAATGCGGGGAAAGCACAATTTGTGCCTAGAAATGAATCTTTATTTAAGGATAGATATTTTGGAAATGATATAAGGCCAAACTTTGATCCACCGAGCTGCATCAAATCAGAAAGGACCATGTTTCCATATATATTGGGACAAAAATTGATGGGGAAAACAAAACGTAACTATTGAAAAATGGAAGGAAGGAAAAAACCCAAATTTACACCCAAGTTACAATTTCTTTCACATGGACAAAGTGTTTGTACCCAAATTTAATCTCCTTCAAAGACCAAGCAGCATCATGGATTTGAAAAGACACTCAAAGGTAGATAGATAATCATGTATGTCATTTTGAGCTGGAAGCAATCTATCCGACTTGTTGGCACTTGGGTTTTAAAAGGGGTGGGTAACACCTTAAAAGGATGTGATCTAATCCTAAATATTTTAGGTTGTTCCTCTCAACCAAGGTAAGAGAACCTATTTTGTAACCTCTTGTTACTAAAGAACAATGATAAATCCTTATTTTACATAAATTTTATAGAGAAGACCTTGGAAAAATATGATCAACACACCAAATCTGACTCTCACGAGTTGTCAATTCCATATCATGGAGATATTTTCACAACAAGGCAAAGGTTACTAAAGACATTCGGGACCCTGATTGCTTCTACATGTTTCAGTGATGGGGATTATGTAATGGCATACACACATGAAAAATAGGGGTAATAAATGTAGGATTGGTTGTTTTTGAATAAATCTTTGGTGGGAGGTGGGGTAGGATAAAGTTAATTCACTAGATCCTTGAGGAATCTTACAAAATGGAGGGTTAAACCAATAGAATGCAACAAAATAGCTAAAATGTTTCTTTAAATAGAATATGTGCTTCAATGGAGGCCCAGATTAGCACTTTTCACACAATCTTTGAAATTCTATCACGAAGGCTTGAGTTAGAAAATCAAACAAATCATCTAGATCTGAGTCAAATCACGCCTAAGGTACACCCAGAGGCTTATAGAAAATCTTTGTCAACAGATGAAAGAAACGTGATTTTAAATTGTTTATTCCAATCTAGATGAAAGCTCTTCTAAGAAATGAAATTACAGATGCCACTAAACTGTCATAAGGATTGAGGCCTGTGTGATTAAATCAAATTTTAATACAAGATTGCAACAGAAACAAGAAAAAATAATCACATACATTCAGAAATAAAACAAACACATTTTTCTCAAGACAACACAACATAACTTCAATTTTATTAAATCTATCAAGGGAAATTTTCTAGAATAGTCTCAAAGCTTTTGATGGCTATACACTTTAACCACCTTGACATGATTAGATTTAATAAAAAAGAGATATACAAGCTTCTCAAACAGCTTCTCAAAATGATGGGTTATGTCAAGCTTTTTCTATTATAAAATTCAGTCCCAAAACCTAACACTCCAACCATTTGCACGAAAAATTTGTGCCATTTATAGCATTTACAATAGAAACCATTTTCCCCCAAAATCTAGACCTTAAGTGCTACCAATGCTTGCCATGATCACGATCATGATTCCTAGAATCAAATCTGTAAAAAGTTGCAGTGCTTGAGGGGTCGATCTCATCAAATATCTCCCGCATTCAACTCCTTCCTCAGGTAGATCACTCTTTCTTCAATTTTCTAACTACTTCTGCCCCTAATCTATCAAATCTTACTACTTTTATGCTTGGGAGAAGAAAAATGGAAAATCTGATCGAGCACGATAGTGGACCATTTTAATGGCAAAAGACATCTTCCAGATCTTCCCACCAAACTCGGATATCAACATTAACTCCCCTCTCTGCCTAAGCATGTAGGAGATAACAAGAAATCATGAAGAATCACACTTCCAAGTGTGTTTCAATAAAACGGGGAAAATAAGATTCGGACTCTTAGCTATCGTTGATCTTTACTTTGAATTTTAGTCATCCACATGGAAGATACAAACTTAAAAAAAAGACCTAGAGGTTTCCTCTGACTTTGTACAACTTTTGGAAAAATGGAAAAATTTCACATTTTGTTCCACATCTCTGCCCTAGAGAAATGAGCCTTACACGTGTCCCGAGGTGACTCATAAAGGAATCGTAGATAAATTCTACCATTTGACCCTATTTTTGGAAAAAGGAAAATTTTCCAAGTTTTCCCCGCAACTCTTCCCTTCCACTTCAAGTTTCCAATGTGGGTCCTAGTGGAACCACACTTCCTTTTTTACTTTTAACTCTTTTTCCCACAAAGGGAAAATTTCCAAATTTCTTACAAGTCCCGTGCCTCCTTCATTGACTAGAGAAAGCTTTGACCTTTCTTCTATCAAGCTTGCGGGATATTTTGATATCTTAACCCTTTTGAGCATAAGAGGAATAAATTCTAAATTACCTTTGATGGTCCACTTCCCTGCTCCTTTTGACTTTTCAAACTACCACGTGTCACTATGGCACACCTTAAGATGGTCCCAAAAATTGAGATCTTGAATGAGCGCGGACTCACCACGTGTCCTAGCTCGACAAAATTTGTTTGAAGGATCGAAGCTCGGAAGGCACCAACCGTCATGCTCGAGGCGGTCTCCTTTGGCCATCAAAAAGTCCAAGAAAAATTCAAAATGAGTGGAGGCCTCCAAGTGTCCTCCTGGTGCTTCTTTAAAAGACTCTGAGCGAGCGTGGGCTCACCACGTGTCCCTGTTCTCCACCAAACTATTTTAGCTACATAAAATTTATCTAAGTCTAGGAAAAGCAACAGAAACCTCCATGTGTCCTCCCGGTGCTACTCCAAGGCTAAACCAAAAATTAGATCTTCAAATAAGTGATGTTCCTCCACATGGACACATTTTAAGTTGAGGCGATTCATAGAAATTTTTAAGTACCCAGCCGAGATGCGTCCAACCAAAAGGTGTGACATCCCTTGTCGATGTAAGGATGTAAATTTTATCGGAAAAACACCCATCAAACTCAGTAAAATATAGAAAAATGATCATTTGGTTCCAAAATGAAAATTCCTCCAAGGATAGAGAATTTAGAAGTGTTACAAGGCTAAAATATGTCCATCAGAGACACATCCATTAATTTTTATTCAAGCATTTAGGGTATAAATGACAAGAAAAATAAATCCTAACTGTGGAGAATGGAAAACATTGGAGAACCTAATTTTTAGATGAATAGAGAATGGGAGACCTAAATTATAGATCTTTTCGGAGGAACAAAGAAACAAGGAGAAAACCATGGACCCATAAGTGATGTACGACCCAAAAATAGATTTAAAATGGCAACAAATATTAACCAGACATAACACGGGAAAAAAGAAAGTGACAGAGAGGCAGTAAATTGATATATTTTCAAAGGACTAATCATGGAAACCAAATGAAGGATAAATCTTTAACACATCAACACGAGGAGATAGAAAATACGTCAGAGCCCATGCAAACCAAGAATTTTAAGGACAAATGGGGTGAGATCAAATTGAGCACCAACAACTTCACTTGACGATCACCCCATCTTGTAACAATTTTTGGATGTGTTTCTTAGCAAGATGTCGTGGATTTCTCCCCGCGTGAGATAGACTTCCAGATTGACTTGGTTCTAGGAGAAAAACCTATCTCGCACACTCCTTAGAGGATGACCACACCTGAGATTTATGAGCTCAAGTTAGAGATGGAGTGCTTTCTTGAGAAATGCCTAATCCTTCCTAGTGTATCCTCTTGGGGTACACCAGTGATTTTTGTTAAGAATAAGGACAGATCCTTGTGGTTGTGTGTGGACTATAGATAGCTGAACAAAGTAACAATCAAGAATCATTACCTCCTTCCTTGCATTGATGATTTGTTTGATCAGATGAAGGGAGATGTAGTATTTTATAAGATTTATCTTGAGTTTAGATACCATTAACGAGGATTGCAGTAGATATCCACAAGTTAGCTTTCCGCATGAGATATGGGCACTATGAGTTCATAGTTATGCCCTTTGGTTTGACAAACACCCACGCAAAGTGTTCATGATCTTGATGAATGATGTGTTCAAGAAATTCTTGGATCACTTCATGCTCATGTTCATTAAAGACATTCGTATACTCATGTATGCGTGAGGAGCACAAGGAGCATCTTCGTCGGGTTCTATAGTTTCTTTATGAGCAACAACTTTACAGGAACCTAGATAAGTGTGTATTATTTTAGTTAGAGGTGCAGTATTTGGGTCACATAATTTTTGGGAAAGGTATCATAGTCAATATTTCCAATATTAGATCCATTATGGATTAGCCAACACCCACTAGTGTGACCGAGGTGTGTAGTTTCATGGGTTTGGTAGGATACTATAAGAGATTTGCTCATGACTTTTCTCGGGTTGCACACCCAATCACTTCCCTTCAGCGGAAAGGGAAGAAGTTTGTATGGTCAGATAGATGTAAATAGACATTACAGACACTGAAGTAATGCCTTACAAAACACCTATTCTTACAGAGTTGCTAGACCCTCGAGTGATTTCTTCATTTCACAGATGCTTCTTTAAAAGTACTAGGAAGTGTGTTGATGCAGGAAGGCCAAGTGGTTGCTTTTAAGTCTCAAAAACTCAAGGATTATGAGCTCAATATCTGACTCATGACCTTGAGCTTCTAGCAATTTTGCATGCCTTGTTTTCATGGAGACACTTCCTACTTGGATGGATATTTACACTCAGAATGATCACTTGAGTCTTCATCACCTCTTTACACAACCTAATCTCAACACTCGTCGATCTATGCATTGGATGGAGTTGTTTTATGAGTATGACATGGATTTAGAGCATGTGAAGGAGAAGGAGAATGTGGTTTTAGATTCCCGAGTAGGCGGAGACATGTGGTTATGGCTACTTCAAAGGGTATAGATTTGTGAAGAAATATTTTGTGGCACTTTCCTCACGACAAATTCTACCTTGTAACCAGATAAGAGATTGAGTCTCAAAGGCCCCTTGAAGGGAAATTTGATGGATTTTCATTAGAGGTAGATGGTCTTCTCACACACAGAGGCCGTATATATGTTCTTAGATATAGAGGCTTGAGGAAGGATACTTTGACAGAGGCTCATCAGGAACCTTAATCAGCCCATCTCGGGGTGAAGAAGATGCATGTCAGCTTAAGACATCTCTACCATTGGATTAGACTATGGAGAGATATAGCTCAATTTGTGTCATATTTTTACAAGGTGTCGGAAGGTGAAGGTCGAGCATCAACACCCGGTTATCCCTCTCTTCCTCACCCCATACCAGAGTGGAAATAGGAAACCATTTCAATATATTTCATAGTTGGGTTACCGATGTCGAGATACCACCATGATGCCATCATGGTCAAAGTGGATAAATTGAAGAAAGTGGATCACTTTTCTCGATGAAGACCACCTACACAACTAGTATTGTGGTATGATTATACCTTGATGAGATTGTCGATTACACAGGATTCCATGGAAAATAATTTATGACCGTGATCCCTTGTACACTTGTCAATTCTAGACTACCATGCAACATGCTCTCAGGATGAAGATAAAATTTAGTACAACTTATCACCCTCAAAAAGATGGACAGACAGAGCGGGTGAATCGGATATCGGAGGAAATTCTTAGGATGTACATCATGGACCATCAGTCATGGTGAGAGAGTACTTGTATTTGGTGGATTTTTCCTACAATAATAGTTTTCAGAGTTCGATAGGCATGGCTCATTTTTAGGAACTATATGACAAAGAGTGCAGGACACCACTGGGTTGGGACAGATATGAGGAATAGCTTTCTCTTGGGATGGCTTTACTATAACATATGGAGTAGTAGGTTTTCATGATCAAATAGATATTAAAGGAGGCTCAGGAAAGGTAGAATAAATATACGAGATCAGCAGAGGCCGGATCATAGTATTAAGGTGGGCACAAAGGTGTTTTTCATGTCAAACCTCATAAGAGCCCTATCCATTATGGAAAAGGCTTTAATTTGGCTCGTAGGTTTGTGGGTACCTTTGAGATCTTGAAGTTTATCATTCCTTTAACATATCATCTAGCATTACGAGCTAGCTTATCTCACATTCACGATGTATTTCATGTTTCGTACTTAGGAGGTACACTACGGATCCTTCTCATGTCTTAGATTGGACCTCACTATAGGTGTAGGATCAACGGAAGGTGATGGTAGAGCCCATATGTATTTTAGATCACAAAGACACTGGGCCTTTGAGGTAGAGAGATTGATCAGGTTCACATTCAATGGGTTAGATATGATGAGACAACAACTACATGGGAGGATGCCACGCCTCTGATAACACAATTCCCACATTTTTCTAGTGACTTCTAGGAGGAATTCAAGTCTAAGGGGAGGGGATGTAGTGCCCACTCCTCTTCGACATTTATATGATTATGATTCTTCTTATTATAGATTAGAGTTTTATTTAGATATTGATAGATGGACATTGTTATTTTGATTAGTTAATTTATAGATAGTATGGATGTTAGACTTATGACATGATTTACATGATGGATTATATGCATATTTGGATATATCGAATTGTTTATTTTGAGCTTATATTGGAATAATGTGGTATTTTGATAATTATATGATGTTATATGATGTATTTGATTTCGTGATATTATTTCTAGTTGATAAAGTAATGCAATTGAAATAATTAGAATTGTGAAAGATGGCAAGTTACTTGTCTTGGTTTAAGGTGTGATAATTTATTATATGTATATGCATGTATTTTTATTATTTCGATGTTGTTAATATGGGCATGAGGCAAGAATGGTATTGTCTTGAATTTTGCATGTGTTCACAACACAATAAACCAAAGGGGTATAGGAGACCAATAGTTAGAGAATCTAGAGTATTGGAACTAGGTCACGATGGCAACACATATTTTTGTATGTATTTTGTTGTTGTAGTTTACTAGGAGGTCCTCATTGGGGGTGACCTCAAAAGTGACATTGGGAATCTTTTTAATTTTTTCTTATTGATTTTATTTAATTGTGAGTTATTTTATTTTTATTTGCATGTGGAGGAACTTTTATTATTTGTGTTTAGCACCCCTCTTAAATTTATTTAATAGTGTTTATCGAGTGATAATTATGATGTGAAAAAAGGGGGAATAAATGTGATTTTGTAGCCTTAATGTGTGTTGGCTTGGAATGAATTTAATTTGTTTTGGGGTAGTGTGTACTCAATCTTCGTTGTGAAATTTGGATTTTGACCTTCTAGGCTATTTTGGAGACTTGTGGGACAAGCTAAGCTTGTCCCATGCCTTTAAAGTCACCCACCCACCTAGCTTCTTATTTGAGGGACTTAATTTAGGTTCTATTTTGTGTTTTAATGAAGAAATGGACAATTGAGTGCACTTTTATTACATTGGTAATAAATTTTGTCCTTAAGGAGTGTGGGTTGGGTTGAGTGTGTAAGAGGGTGGTGTTTTTCCCAACCACCAATTTATTAGAATTTTGGGTTTGTATTTGAATTTGATGATATGTGATGGAGAATAAATTATGTGGCATCCTACATGTAGCCACATCATCTCCCTCTCCCTCTTTTCTATTTATTAGAATTTTTGTGAAGTTTTGGGGTTACTTGCTTGGTTTTGGCTCTCTCATTTTGGAAAGCTTGCTTTTTGGAGTGCTTGTTGGAGTTGAATATTGCTTGGAATTGCTTGAGCTTGGAGGATTTTGGGACTTTCTTGTGAATTGGATTCTTGCTATGGCAAGGTAGGGTCTTTCACCCTTGGTTTCTTCTCTTTTCTTGAATGTTTATGTGTTGAATGAATGTGTTTCTTGCTTGATGTTGTTGGGTAGTGAAATGTCCTTAGGATGTGTATGAGATAGTGAAATGGGGATAAATTTTTTTGGGAGGCATAAGAGTTTCTTTTGGGTATTTAGGAGGGAGTGGGTTAGATGCCCCACCTTATTCTCATCTTGTTATTTTGTTCATTGTGGGAGATGTAAGAGACAGGAGGCATAAGAGTGAGGGAGGCATGAGAGATATATTTTTATTCTAGGGAGGAATAAGATATTTTGGGGTTGATTGTTTTTAGAGGTTTTGAGGTGGGCATCCAGATCCTTGGGAGGCACAAGGGTATCCCCATATTCCCTTCTCTACTTGGATTGTTTTAGAGCCATTGTTTTGGGAAGTTTTTGTGTTGAAAAATGAATGTTTTCTTGTTATTGTTATTGAATGAATTTTGTTTGAAATTAAAAGTGGAAGCCTTGTTTTTTTGTCATGGTTGTCAAATATTTCTTATTGTCTCATTATTGGGGCTCGGGGCCAATGAGGAAGTAGGCTTCACTTCCTCATTAGATGAATGGTTGGGTGGAGAGCATTGAATAGTCCCCATTTTTGGTTGTGTGTTTGATCTTAGAGGATGGTAAAGTTTAGATGATAAATAATTCTTGTGCATTTGGAGAAAATAATAATTAAAACTCTTATTATATTTTACTATGTTGCCTTCATTGTGCAAGGAAGGCTTGTAAACTTGTATTTATTTAAAGTAAAGTTTTTCATTGTGTCGTTATGAAACAAATGTAATCATAATATATATTATAAATGAAAATAAAATTTTGAAAATCATATCGTTACTTGTTGGAATGAGGAACTATACGATTGTTAAATTGAATCAAGTCATTGAAATGTAATTCAAAAGGAAACAACTTTGTTTTCATTTTAGTTTATTTATTGTCTTCAATAGGTGTGTTGTCCTCATTTTAAAACTATTAGGAAATTTTTCTATAAGTTATTGTTTGAAATGATTGAAACTTTGTAAGGATATTACTTGTATAAATCAGAACATATATAGCAGAATAACATGAGAGAACACCAAAATATAGATAAATGATGACAATATGATCATATAATAGCTTTTAGACTTCGAGGGGCAACCTCCAATACCACTTTGAGGGGGTAACCTCCAAACCATACAATAACACTCCAATACTCAATATGATGATCAACTACAACCTTCTAACCCCTATATATACCATTCTAACCTATGGCCAATACTGAGGCTGACCTCCTAAGCATAATAAATCATAAATGAATGATATAATAAGATAAGGGGATGTGTGCCACATGTCGGCATCTCCATCAATACATATACATCATAACATTATATCCCATGTGAACCCATACATATAACTAAGGGGATGTGTGCCACATGTCGGCATCTCCATCAACCCATATACATTATAATATTATATCCCAAGGTACATAGCATTGCCTCCCTCTTTGACATGTTTCATCCCCGAAACATAAGAAGAAGCCATATAATGAGTGTGCTTTAAATTATTGCACACTTGTCGCCAAGCTCGATCATCCAACCACCCATATGAAATCATATCCTGTGTAGTAGCTTCATCATCAACATCTTCTTCTTCTTCTTCTTGTTGCTGTTGCTTCTTCTGATTCTTCTTCTTCTACTTCTTCTTATTTTTATTTTTCTTCTTCTTCTTCTGCTTCATCTTCTTCTTCTTTTGTTGCCCATCTGTCCATGAAAACTTGTTCCAGTTCCTGCAAAGACCAATTAGACTTTTCCTTTTCTAACTCAAAAAAGAAATCTATGCAGGGCCACTAATCCACAACTTGAATAACCAAATATTTGATGGTTTAGAGAATTTATCCCTAAATTTGTTCCACCATTCTCTAGCATCAATCCTGCCATCTCCAAAAAAAGCTACCATCCCCATGATCCACAAAACTAGGGTTTTAGGAATAGACCCTTTTGATCAAAACTTTTCTAACCCTTTCAGCTAAAGGTTGGCCAAAAATCAGAAATCACAGAACATAAACCCCAATTTAATTTTTGAGAGGTTTCCGAAAATGTAAGAAATTTAGGAAAATTCCTCAAATTGCGGCCTATGGAGCAAAATAGTGAAAAACAATAAAAATGAAATAACTCTGACAAAATAGATCCAATTTTTTTGAAATTTCAGTGGTATCACCTTTGAATATCATACCATCAACCCAAAAATTATTTCCTAATTCATCATTATTCAGAAGATATAGATGAAACCATAAAATTAGGGTTTCAACCCTAAAACGGACACAACTTTTGCAAAACAGCTCCAAAAAATCTGAAATTTGGAGGGAAGATCACTTGAACTATGTATCAACTCCCCACAAAAATTATATAAAAATTCCAAGTCTATATTTAGATATAGATGAATCACCAACATTAGGGTTTCATCCCACAAATTGCCTGGATCACTACTCTGATACCACTTGTAAGGATATTACTTGTATAAATCAGAACATATACAACAGAATAACATGAGAGAACACCAAAATATAGATAAATGATAAAATATTATCATCTAATAGATTTTCCACTTCGAGGGGTATCCTCCAAACCATACAATAACACTCTGAATACTCATTATGATGATCAACTACTGACCTTCTAACCCCTATATATAACATTCTAACCTATGGCCAATACTTGAGGCCTACCTCCTAAGCATAATAAATCATAAATGAATGATATAATAAGATAAGGGGATGTGTGCCACATGTTGGCATCTCCATCAATACATATACATCATAACATTATATCCCATGTGAACCCATACATATAACTAAGGGGATGTGTGCCACATGTCGGCATCTCCATCAACCCATATACATTATAATATTATATCCCAAGGTACATAGAAAAATTGTATTGTGTGATATAATACAAGAAAAATACTTTAAAAGGATGCTCACCCACAGATTAAACCCTTACAGTGTGTGTAGGGTATACCCATATGGGTTTATTTAAGTTATAAGGGGGAGGGTCACCGACCACACCTCATCCCATATAAAATGGGGTGGGGTATATATATATATATATATATATATATATATATATATATATATATATATATATATATATATATATATATATTATATTTAATAATCAATGTATATTTTCTTATTTTAAAAATTTTATTAAAATAAAGAAAATGAACTTAAAAAGGATGCTCGGCCATAGATTAAACCCTTACACAAAGTATATATATATATATATATATATATATATATATTTATATATATATATATATATATATATATATATATATATATATATATATATATATCTATATATATGTATATATATATATATATGTATACATATACATATACATATACATATAGATATATATATATGTATATATATATATGTATATATATATGTGTATATATATATATATATATATATGTATATATATATATATATCTATATATATATCTATATATATATATCATATACATATAGATATATATATATGTATATATATATGTGTATATATATATATATATATATATATATATATATATATATATATATATATATATATATATATATATATGTATGTATGTATGTATGTCCCTTTTACCCAAGTAAATGTATACACCATTCTACCTATTTTTACTAAATTAGGGTAAATACCCATATGCCCATTTGGGAGAATGCTAAAATAATGATATAAAAATAAATAAATAAATACATGAAACTCTAGGAGAGGGTGTGAATAGAAAAAGAAAATAAAGGAAGAATGTGCATCCTTCCATGTGCTTGAGCTTTCCTCTCATCGCTTCCACCTCCTTCCTATACAAATCTACAAAACAAGAAAAGAAAAAATAAATGAAAACAAAAGAGAAAAGATCCTTTCATAACTAAGTTTAGTGTTAGATGGATCCCTAAATCCAAGGGCTCCAAATTAATCCATCCAATAGGTGAGATTTATCCCTACAAAAATAGGTGGGAATTGGGTAAGATATATTTCAATTTTGAAATGTATGAGTAGACTTCATTTTGGGGCCACTCAGTGGTGTAAGGAGTATAATTACTTTTCTAACCCAAATTTCTTATTAGAGAGATTTTTATTCAATGAAATATTTGATCCCTTTTTGGCATAATAATACTTTATTATTTAATAAATAGACCACAATACCCTTGGGATTAATTTGAACAAGTTTAATTAAGGTTGAATGAAATTGTATTAACACAAAAGATAGGGGAGCCTAAGTCTTACTTTAGACTAACTAAATTATTAAATGGTATTGAGAGATTTTATTAATTTATTTAAATGGTATATAAGGAGAAATTAAATGATATTAATTTAATGTAATTTTAAAACGAGAAAGTGTGACCGTAAATTTTAACCTAGTGTTGCGAGTAGGTTTTACAAAAAAAATTATTCCATAATTTTTCTAGTTTGACCTAGGTTTGTCTTGGGTTTTGTGTAAGTAAATTTGTGGGTGTTACATAGGGTTAGAGTTGTAGAATAAGATGCGAGTAGGCATGTAACCACCCAAGCCGGAGTGTAGAATGTGAATGATGTGTAATGTCACATGGGATTTAGTAAAAATTGGTAGCATAACAACTCTAAAGGTACTAATTGCTAAGTGCACAAGATATATAACAAGGAAAATATAGAAATATCCATGCAAATTTGGGAAACATAACAATGCACTTCAACAACCAAACTAAGTTTATAGATAAAAAGGTCTACATAATGCGAGAAAATAACAATACAATAAAAATACCTAGATCAAGCTTCAAATAAACAAGAGGTATGTACTGAAAAAGGGATTGGTATAATGCGATAAGAGTAATGACATTGGAAATAAATACCGTAGGGGTGAAATGTCCCAATGTTGCTCTAATATGACCACTAAAACATGAGTATGTACAAACACTCTTTCAAAAATTAATTCAAATTCACAAAGAGGAATAGATTTAAGTGGGTGAAATAGTGTGACTTGTCCACTTTTAGATAGTTGAACTATTATCTTTCATATTAAAAGCATGACACTAGGAGTGGTATTTTCACCCTAGGAGCATGTGAAAGTGTTTTTGGTTTAAACATTTTATTATTTTGAATATAAAATAATTTGTGAGATCATTTAAACCATCACCAAAAGATAATTATTCCTAAAATTTAATTTTTATTCAGCCTACTAACACTTGTTGTGTTCTTAATTACCTCAACAAAGATTTGATACTTGGAACAAAATTAATGTATTTATATTGTTGAGGATTCTAAGATATTTATGATGAATATTTTGTTTCATTATAAGTCCTTTTGAAACTCCTATAACCATCCAAAAAAATCATCTTTCACCGTTAGGGCTTTCATTCCTTAGACTCTGAATTACCCAATGTTGAAAAAATTATTTGTGAATCAGATTTTCTTCCCAAAAATGTCCTAAAATACTTTGAAAGTATTAAATTTCCTTGAATATCACCCTCATATGCTTTATATTTTCTATGTACACTTTTAAAGGGTGTTTACATATCTACGGAATGGCAAAATTTACCTTTTTAGTCATCTCGGAGGAATTTGTCTTTCATCTAGCCACAATTATTTCATTGATAAAATTATATACTATTCCCTATACACTAAAACACACTTAATAATATCGGTATAATTTTCCTCGATTGTATATTATTATTGAACCTACGGAAGACTAGCTTTGAAGAAGGATGCCTGATGACTCGAAAACATAATTTTCAATTATGGGCTTAGTTGTCATGCTAAAAAGTTCCATTTTTACATGTTAGATATTTTGCATGAAAATAGTTGGATCTTACTCAAATACATTCAAGTGTAAGGTGAAATATATATCTTTAGGTATCTGATCCAAAAATAACCAGATTATTACTACCTGATCTCGGACCCTTGTAGGCTTTAAATATTTGCCGATAATTTACTCCTTTTAAGTAATCAATTTTAAAATAATGCAAGACAATAATGACAATTGCACACAGATTGATTACGGAGTTCGGCAATTGCCTATGTCTCCGGGTTCGTGGTCAAACCATTCCACTAGTCAAAACTTGTAAGTTACAATAGTACTTTCACAAGAAAACCTAATGGAATTTTACTTTCCTATCAGTACACTAGTTCTTCGGATGACAAGGGTGAAAAATAGCACCCGACTTCCACCTTCTTGGTAGTAAATGAAACCTCAACGCTCCTTCTATGCGGTGCTAAGCTTCTTGATATCTGACAACAAGGATCTTCTTTTACTCTATAACACAGCTCCTGGCTCCGAGTTGATTCCGCAGAATCCGAACTGGTTTGAAGGAACTCCATGTTACGTAGAGCTTTGATTGATCTGATGTCAATGATGGACAATGCCTTGTCCCTTTACAGACCTCAACGCCTCCGATGCATGATGCTAAGCCTCTTTCAAGACCTCGAGCCTCCGATGCATGATGCTAAGTCTATTACAGACCTCAACGCCTCCGATGCATGATGCTAAGCCTCTTTCAAGACCTCGAGCCTCCGATGCATGATGCTAAGTCTCTATAGACCTCAACGCCTCCGATGCATGATGCTAAGCCTTTTCAAGACCTCGAGCCTCCGATGCACGATGCTAAGTCTATTATAGACCTCAACGCCTCTGATGAATGATGTTAAGCCTCTTTCAATACTTCGAGCCTCCGATGCACGATGCTAAGTCTATTGATCAGCTACCATTTGTATGTGTGGTCACAATGCCTTGACACCAAATGACATTCCGAGCTAATCCTTTTAGAGCTCCTCTTGTTGACATACTAATATCAGGTACCATTCTGTTGCACGGTCACAATGCCTCTACACAGAATGAAGTTCCGACTGACGTCAATGCCAACGGTGATTCAGCTACCATTCTGCTTGCACGGTCACAATGCCTCTACACAGAATGAAGTTCCGAGCTGATCTCTGCGAACTCTAATGTCTACACAAATGGCAGATCAATCTCCAAGCTTTATATGAGTCAAATCATGTATCCAAGCTGTAACAGGTACTCACAAGCTGATTAGGAGATATGTTAGGAGCATTAATCAAATTTTCTAAGTAAGAAAATCCACTGAGTATTGTAAACCTTTCTCTCAGCATTTCCTCACAGAATTTGATCTCCAAACTTAATACTGCATACGATCCATCAATCTGAATTATGCAATATATAATTGAAAAATTGTTGACTTACCCATTTTAAAGGACTTTCACTTTCAGGTATTACCTGGTCCTGGGTTGACTTGTCAACTAGTGGTGGAGTAGAAACTTCCTCTGCCTTTGCAATAGGCCTCCATTCCATCTTTGGCTTGCCATTACTCTGATGGCGAGATGGATGCAGTTTCCAACAATTTTCCACCCGATGCCCATTCCTCTGGCAATGAGCACAAAAATTCCTCTTAATCTCCTTCTTTTGGGATGAGGAACTCTTTCTGCCATTTCTCGACTCTACATGACGAGATTGGTCTTTCTCGATTTCTTTGTGTTCTGATGAATGACATCAACTTCTTCATCAATGTCCTTCTCTTCCAAAGATTCTAGCTACTTGAATGATTATGAAATCCACAAAAGTACATGGAAAATAATTCCACATCTTCTGAAAATCATAACCATACTTCTTAAGCTGAAAAAGTGGATCAGAAGTTTTATTGTGCTTACGATTATGGTAAGAAACTGGAGGTGGAATCTCATTACCTCTTCGTTGATTTCTCTTACCACATCTTTCCTGTGATGACGAAGCACAACTTTCCTACTCAGAATCTTCTTGCAGGACTAGTGGGGTATTCACTTTGCTTTCGGAAGCTTGTCTCCCATTAGCGTTCTTGGAGCATTCTCCAATTTCCATTCCCGCACTAGGATAACCCAAACCTATAAAATGAGGACGATCCTCGACCTGTATTGGGTTAGCAATACCTTGGCCATTTTTACCAAGGCCTCTTCCATCAAATCCCATTTTATCTAGTAACTTGGATCTAATTCCTCTAGTATGCTTTTCAAACAAACCAAAGACTTCATTACCTGAATCCAAAACCAAATGGGAGGAAGAAGAAGATTCCCGTGGTGAACAACTTACAGTGCAATCATCTGCCATGGCCTTTGCATCTGAAGTTGAAGGTATTTCCTTCCTCTGATCACCACACTGCAACCTTTCCAAGAGCTCATCCTTGGTTTGCAGTTCTGATTTCAAATGAGCATTCTCCTCTTCCAAGGAGGAATACATTGATCATAGGAGAGAATTCTCTTCCTGGATCTGGTGATTATAAGATTCAATCTCTTCGAGCTTTTCCTGTTTAGACATCTTGCCCATAGTGCACTTGTACCCTATTCACACAAATTGAACTAACTGCACCAACTTGAAGCAATCACTCTATTAATCAGATTTACCAGCTTTGATACCAAACTTGCTTCAGAGATTAGCAAGTTTGCAAGCCAATAACCAGCTCTGATACCAAACATGATCCGAAAATAATCAGATTATTACTACCTGATCTCGGACCCTTGTAGGCTTTAATTATTTTCCAATAATTTACTCCTTTTAAGTAATCAATTTAAAAATAATGCAAGACAATAATGACAATTGCACACAGATTGATTACGGAGTTCGGCAATTTCCTACGTCTCCGGGTTCATGGTCGAACCGTTCCACTAGTCAAAACTTGTAAGTTACAATAGTACTTTCACAAGAAAACCTAATGGAATTTTACTTTCCTATCAGTACACCAGTTCTTTGGACGATAAGGGTGAAAAATAGCACCCGACTTCCACCTTCCTGGCGTACAATCTCCTTCGGCTGTGATCGGCCTTCCCGACACAAACAATGCGAAGCTAGCACTCCGGTCGACAATCCAGGATTTGCAAGTACTTGGTGTGGCGCTATGGGCCGACTAGGTAGTTTGAATAACTCCTAGCCACAAATATTTCATTTATTATTGCCTAACAAATAATAGGTCAATAATAATAAAAATATACAATGCCTAAATAATTTAGGTCTTCACACAACAATTTCTCATTCTCCTCTTGGCTCGGACTTCACCTCCAGCGCTCTAGGAATGAGCTTCTCTCCGAGTTTGTGTGTGTCCCGACAATAAGCTTAACAAATAATAAGCTCGGGTGTGTCCATTACAATGAACTAGGTACCCTATTTATACAATTTTAGGGCCCTCAAATAATGCATTTCATATAATCCTTAGGCTAAAAATACCATAGCCTGTAGCATAGAAATTGGGATAAAATATTCCCATTTGGGCGGATTACATGTTTAATGGGATTAATTCCCATTTGAGCGGCATAGCATTTGGTAAGATGGGATTAAAACCCAATTTTGGCGCTTTGCATTTGTTAAGGGATAAAAATCCCATAAGGAGCGGCATTCCTTGAAAAGAGGGAATAAATCCCACATTTGGCGGTGTTTGGCTTTGATAAGGTTTTTTTAAAACCTTAGCCACCCCTTCATTCACGTGGATCTCCACGCATGGGCCTTTTCCCCCACACCACCGCTTCATCTCCCTCTCCTCACGTGGAATCTTCCACGCATGACATTGCATGCCTTTACCACGTGGACATAACCTAGCATGTTGGCTGATATGTGTGGTCGGTTGGTTTATGTGAGCTTTAATACTAATTAATGTAGCCCACTTGTCGTCTCCCGATAGGAAAATCGAGTGAATTCGACGAGTGGTGGCAAGACCACGTGGTGGCTTGTGGACCCACCATGTTGGCGATAATACCATAGTCCACACGGCGGTCGGGCTCCCCTTCGTAATAAAAGTTGAGCCTCTTGTTCCCGTGCACCACTTTTACGCTCGTCAAGACCGGTGATCGAAAACAAAAACAACTCCCTTTTGCCTTTTTGCCATGTGTCGCAGTGCCATTGGTCCAATATTGACTAGTTGACCAGAGTTGACTTTCCCACTGTCTGAACTTTGACCGAACATATCTAGAGCTCCCGATGTCCGTTTGTCACGTTCTCATAGTCGTTGGAAAGCTCTCGAGATGATCTTCTACACTGACACCATTTAGGGATGTTTAGGGAAATTTCAAAAATGATCCCCTGATCAGTATCTCATGGGGTAGAATTTTAGTGCTTTACACATTGGCCCATAGAGTCTCCACATTGAAAAATACGAAAAGTTACAAACACAACCAAGAAAAAAGCACAACACATGAAATGGAAAAGAAACACAAAATGGGAGAGAAAACACACAACGAAAAGGAATCCATGAAGAAACATCCTAAATTATGTATGTTACATGTGGGGAGGAAACCTTATTCATTTTAGCACCAATATTTAATGAATGTTACACATAAACGGGTATCACTTGAATGCCTTTCTTCCATAAATCAATTAATGGGATCACCAAATGTGACCCATTTCTCAATTTATTGATAAAGTTCACATGATTTTTCCTTCAATTGAGGGTCTACTCACTTATTTTATTGTGTTTATGCTTTGACCTCTTCTTTTCATCTTCTCATTTATTCCCAAGTTCATTCCAATGTTTATTTTCCTTCGTTCGTAAGAACGAGTCTTGATCATAGTAGGATTGATATTTTCATATTGAGGCTTATGGTCTTTGATATGCGTTTAAGTTTTATTTTTCATCTTATTCATGAGAATTTCTTCCACGATATGCTTCTTGGTAGGTGTTTTAATATTTTTGACACTATCATAATAATCTTAGTGTTTTATATTTACTAGTTACTCCAACCAGTCTTCCTTCATGCACACCAAAAATTTCTTGATATGGCTATCATTATGATGTGAAATGTATAATTCTTCATCATAGGGAAAGTAAAATGAGTATGAGGTTAGGCATGAAATATGAAAAACATCACTTCCTCCATTCTTGCTATTTTGATCTTTGAAATCTTGTTTCATGATGAAATAACCTTTTCCTTGAGTGGAGTCAACCTTAAAAGATTCAGGACATCCTTTCGACACATTCCTTATTAATAATATTTTCATATTGATAGAATTATCCTTAGTGAGATCAATAACTATCTCATAAATTTTTTTATTCATTGAAAAGGCCATTATCTTCTTCAAAGGATAATGGGCACAAGGTTGGGGCTAAAATATCAAGATCATCATTTTCCAAACATTCATCACTATGAACTTGGAAATCCATATCAATAATGAATTCATACTCTTCTTGAGTATAGTCAACTTCAAGATGCCTAATAACATTTTCTCTTATGCCTTATAGTTTTAAAGAGTCATCCTCTCCTAATGGGAAATAGAAAGCTTCGCATTCCCAATAATACTCATTGAACACATCTTCATGATGATAATCAAGAACATGATTAGAAACATAGTACACAACTACCAAAATTTTTTTGCTATCATTTCTTATTCTTGATCTACATTATTCAACATTTTACAAATTTTGTGTTGTAAGTCAATACATTCATAACCTCCATTCATATTAAAAATAGAACTTGTATCTATACTTTGTGGGACCTACTATCACCTTCTAACTCTTTCAAGTCATCAAGATTCTTTATGACCATCTCCATCACACTTGGATACTCTTCCATTAGTATGGATAGTTCAGCAACTTCCTTTGAAGCTATGAAAATCTTGTACTGCCTTAAATATTTAAATAGGAAGTCTTCCTTGGTTCATCTAGTATTCAAAGAACATTAAATTTCATTTTCCTTATAGGAGGGAACTTCTTCATTTTACCATTGACTATAATGGTGGCATGCAATAGAAGATTATGTTAGAATAACAATGGACTAAGAGGGTGGTGAATCAATCTTGATAAAACTTTAAATTCATATTTAAAACTTGCATATAAAAATACTCATAATCATTTAATCATACATTAATGTGTACATACATCAAACAAACACATGTGCAACAATAATAAACAAGATCATAACCACAAGACAAAATATATAAGTGGGAAACCATTAAGGGGAAGAAAAACCACTGAAACACAATATTAGATTGATATATTTCAATATTTAGTGAGGCAACAACCCCTAGTTTAGTAAAGCACCAACCTTATAAGGAGCACCAATCCTCAATATTTTGGAGCAAAAATTCCACAAGGAGGATACAACACCCCAAGATGATCCATAACCCACTCAACCACCTTATGATGTTCAAATATCTGATTTTGTTCTACCACAAACTGATTGATATCCAATATACACTCATAATTCTTTAGTCAAACCTAGGTGACCAATCTTCACAAAACTATCTATTCAATCACTTCAAAAATCATCAAAACCTTGAACACATGATATATTATTTTACTCAACCTGTAACAAAAAAATTTCAGCCTCAAATCATTCTCCAATAACTACAATCAACTCTCACCTAGGTCTCTCACCTTGCGCACACTTCACTAACTTCAAAAACCACCCAAAAACATGCTTTTATAATCTCCTTATGATTTCAAACATAATAAAAACCATTTTCTCTCATTTTTCTAAACCCATATATTAAAGAAACATCCAAAATATAAATTACAATAGTCACAATAGACCCAAGTAGGTTGTCGTAACTAAAACTCTCATTCAATTTGCCAAAATAGCTCAAAACCCCATGGGCACAAAGATAAAAATTCCCTTACATAAAACCAATACATAATAATGACCCATAAACATTTACATATGATTAAAATATTATTTTAAATTCATATATTTTCATAAATTTGATCACCCAATCAAATTATTTCATTTAATGGGCACATTTAACTTTGCAAATCTCAAAACATTTGTTTCCTACACCCTCCATCACCACTCGAAACGTCATTAGGTCACCAAATCAATTCAACATGAGAAACCCATGCCATGCAACAAATTTATGGAACTTTTATAACTTGTATAAAACCTCTAAGTAAGTTATAATCCTTGAATCAACCTCACGCACAAACCACGGTTACACTTGTCTTCACTAGATCAACCTACTAAAAACATAGTTTCCAAAGGTTAACTCATAATTTTTTTTATAAAAATAGTAAATACCTCTAAATGGATTCACTAGATGAAATTTTTTTCCCTTTTCATATTACAAGTGGTACAAATCATCAACCAATATATATCATCCTTCAAACAACTTCATACTTGCACCATAACACATCTTGTCCTACGGTGGAAAAAATGTTCCTACCCAAATAATAACCTATAAACCCTATCAAATCACCTCATCATGAGGAAAGAATAGGATAAATGGTACTCTCTCTGAATATTCTTCTCAACAAAACTTTTATCATATTCAAATTCCACTTGTAAATCAAGATATAGCCATTTTATTGAATTCTGCTATTTGAGACCTTAAAATTGTTCTTTGACCAGTTAACATGTATGGGCATCAAATGACCATTTACCTATATGATAATTTCCTAAACCCTCCATGAACATAAATATCAGCTCTTATAAATCATGAATAATCAATTTTTTATGTTACTCCTTTCAAAGACCCTACCCTAAAACCTTCTTCTTTAGAAACTCACCTATTTGAGTGGGGCCCAATCAACAGTATGACCTAAACCATACATGTATGGAAAGATAAGATATTCCCCTAAAACATTAAATCACAATGTTTGATAAGGAAATCAAAATTTGGCTATTATACCTTTTATTTTGCAAGCTGCTCCTAGCTAGGGTTTGATTAGAGTTTTAGACCACTTTATCTTCTTAACATTCGTTCATAAAAATGTGACAATATGCTGACCTGATTATTTTTGTGAAAAATTATAAAATAATCATAGAATAATTCATTAAATCCACAATGTCCCATGTAAATCACACAATTCACAACGAGCATCAGAAGTTCAACTTTGAGCTTGAATTTCACTTATTATTTACCCTGTCTCACATGATATGTCATAAATTTAAAAATTCACATCCTAACAACATGAAATTTTTCTCAAATAACCATGAAAATCACACTAAAATCTATAATCATCACAATTTCAATACCATACCTTAATCTCTTTATCCATTAAGACTTACATTTGCGTACATGTATGTTCCTCACTATAGAAGCTACGGTCAATTGAAAGAATGCAATAACTAGTCATAAAGATCTTAAAATGACACAAACATACTTGATATGTGATGATATACCTGAATAAAAGATTTCATTATCTCATATCACTACAAGAAAATGGGTAGTGAAATTCCACCTAAATTCTCCCCACTCGAGACCAAGAACAACCTAGGTTTAGTTAGGAAAAGTTAAGGAATATTTTGTTTAGGTATTCCTAACAAAATTCCAGAGTCCATAACAATAGTTATAAAAAAATCCTACAAAACAATAAGAGAGAAAATTCATCCCTAGCGCAGATAGATTATCTTCTTGCGAGGAACGTGGGAGAAATTTCCCGACCATGGAAGAGAGGCGTGGAAAGAAACTCTTTTTTTTCTCTCGGGTGCGCAGACAAAGCGCACAAGACGGGCATGGAAGAGACTCATTCTCTCCGGGCATGTAAGATGGGCACGAAAGAGACTCATTTTCTCATGGGTACACAATACGGGTGCACAAGAGACTCATTTTCTCATGGGAACGTAAGATAGGTGCACAAGAAGCTTTGGGCATGCAAGAGGCTCTAGGTGCACAAGAGGCTTTTCCTATTTTGTGAACATCATAAGGCCATAAATTTTGATAGGTGACTCTATTTTTGGAAAACAAGGACTTTTTAGAAATCTCTCGACATCCTATTTACACAAAAATGTTAATAATTTAATTTGGATAAAATTTTAATGGTCAATTTTTAGAAAATGCTCTACATGCTTATAAAATGAAAATTGGTAACATTTGACTTATAAATTTTGTTCAATTCAACTTCCTTCCTTTCTCAAAATGCAAAATAGACATGGAGGGTCGCACTTAGGTAAATTTAGGATGGATTTCAAGGGTTAATTTGTTTTATGGATTTGCAAATCAAGATTTCCAATTGTACACAATAAGAAGTCTGCAATTTTTCCTTTTCTTGATCTGAATGGTTCTTTAAAATTTTCTTAAGTATTTTAGTTTGGTTGGGGTCATTTTAGTCATGCAACTACAATTTAATTATTTCATTTCATTTCCTAAGGTTGCAGGGTTGTTATGTTCAATTTCTATTAATAATTGTCAATATGAAAATTATCTAACAAAGCTCAAATTCAAATAGATTTATTTACATTTACCAAATTTAATCTATGAATTCATTCCAACCAAATCTAACATACTAAGTTGATTTAAATCAAAATGTGCAAAAGCAAAAAGATATAGTTCTGATTTCTAAATCATACTTTTCAAAAGAACAGAGTATTGTAACATTTCTTCATCCATATTTTACATTTCAACTTTCCAAATAGAGATTTGAAAATACCTTCAAAATAAGATTTCAATACCTAATAATTCCATTTGAGTAAATTAATACAATATTTTATTGATTCAAAAATACACCTTTACATATTATTCTTTCATTTCATTCCCAAGGATATAATACAAATCTTTCTTTTTCTTTCGTTCAAAAATAGAAAACAAGTGCATCTCTTTCACATTTCGAATTATAACTTTCATAGCTAATAAAAACATCTTTCCATCACAAAATATATTACATTGTCATCAACTTTAAGTGGGAAGAAGGTTTTACAAATAGAATTCTCATAAGGGATCAAAATCTGTCTTTTACTTTGCTCCGTAAAAGCAACATGAAGATCCTCTATTTTCAATTTTGATCACAACAAAGGCAGGGAAAAAGCAATGCTCTCTACCCAACCAAGAAATCTAATGAAAGGAGAATCCATCCTTCTTTATTGGTCTTCAAGCCCCAACAAAATGAAATAAGAAATGTGTTTCAACTCATGGAAACAACAGGCTTCCACAAAAACACATGCAAACTTCACATTAAAAGCACAGTCCAAAACAAAAAGTAGTTTACAACCACATTAATACATAATAATTAAAACTCAAGCTTCATCATGCAAACCAAAGGAGCAAGAAATAATGGGGGATGCTATTTATTCCTCCCAAAGTGGAAATGGGTATCACCACCTAAGAAAAGATTGCCAAAATATAAAATTTCAAATCCCCGACATGCCCTTATATCTCCCCTAAAGTACCCCTTATTCCTCACATTTCCTTATTCCTCCCCAACCTCTTATGGCACCCCATAATGAGTAAAGAAACACAAGCTATTTCTTTGTAAGGTGGAACCTAAATCCCAACGCCCTCCACACTTATACCTCCCCAAAACACTTATTCCTCCCACAAAATAAACCCCATAGCCTTCTCTACTACACCATTCCTAGGTCATCTACCCAATAGCCCACAACCATGCTAAAACATTCACAATGATAACATTCAACCATTTACATATATAATAAAAGAAAGAAAAAAGGGAATTTCAAGAGCCAAGTTTGTACCTCTCCATGATGGAGTTTCTTCCAAATCTAAAACAATAAGCTTTTCAATGCAAAATAGACCAAGATCAACAATCCACGAGCATGTAACAATCTCCAATCTTATCCAAAACAAAGAGCTCTCAAAACCCACAAGAAATCTCCCAAAGAAGGAAGTAATAAAAGTGAAGCAACCCATAAACAAGCTAAAGAATTCCAATTTATAGAAGAGGGAAGGGAAGAGGATGAGATGGATCCATGTAGGATGCCACTTCACACATCCTCAACTCCAACACCAAAGTCAACTTCATTCTCCAATGCATAATCAATAGGTGGGTGAATAATATGACAGTTTTACTTACACACTCAAATCAAACCCACACCCCAAAGGACTAAAATTAAAACATGTAAGAAAAGTGCAATAAAAAAACATTCAAATTGACTTACAAAAATGCATAAAGAAGGTCTAAATTTAACCCTCCAACCATAGGCAATGTTGGTATACAAATTTAGGAGGCATGGGTCAAGTTTAACTTGTCCCACAAGTCTCCAAAATCAGCCTCCAAGGAATAATTCGAATTTCAAAGAAGATGAAGTGTTTCTTACTCCAAAATCAACTTACATATCTCTTACACATCACTTACACATGTCTTAAAACATTTTAATTCAAGGCCAACAACTCTATTAATCACCTTCTTGTGAAATATTTAAATTAACTAACTTTACAACATGATTACTCACAATATTAACACACCGTTTAATAAATAATGAATGGGGTCAATGGACCACAAAATAAACACATGGAAACATTAACAAAGGGACCAGATAAAAGAAAAGACATAAAATATCCGGGTCACATTTAAAGGTGATCCCCCATGGGAATCCCTAACACAATCAAACACACACAAACAAATACGACTTCCATGGTGACCTTATTGAATTCATCTAGAATTTCAAAGTAGTTGGTCTCTAATCCCCCAATGTTTGTTGTGATATTTTAAACCTAAAAATACTAATACCTCCTTCGGTCTCATGGCCACATCAGAACATCCAAATGAATGTAATATACTCTCAAATTCATCAATATATATAAATATATATATATATGAATCACAACAATCATCAAGACAATCAACAATATCACTTACAATTTCATCAACAACTATATCATCATCAATCTTTAATTCAATTTTCATTTTCTATGTCTACTCAAAATATCCAATTATTGCAAGTCCAAACAACATCTATAATATAACCATGTCAAACAATATATCAAAAACAATATATAAAATGTATAAAATGTCCCCAATAACACCATGTATCAGATATGAACCAAGTCGATAATAATCCATGCTCTAACATATAACATCGTACTAAATCAAAACTATAATAATGTCCATAATATAGTCAACAATGTCATGATTAGTATCAAAATGTGTCAAAGAAAAGTGGGCACTACATCCCCATCCCCTTCAACTCGAATTCCTCCCGAAAGTCACTTGAGCAGATGGGAAAACTGAACTCGTAATAATGTGGCATCTTCCTAAGTAGTTGTAGTCTCATCATATCTATCCCACTACACTCACACTTTGATCAATCTCTCTTCCTCGAAGGCTCAAGGTCTTGTGATCTATAATGTGAACTCGGTTCCACCATCACCTACCCCGATCCTCGCACTGTAATGCGGTCTAATCCAAAGACATGAGAAAGATCAACAATGTATCTCTAAGCAATGAAACATGAAACACATCATGTACACAACAAAATATAGGTGGCAACACTAGACGGTAGGCTAAAGGGCTTATACGCTCCAAGATCTCAAAAGGACCAACAAATCTAGGAGCTAACTTATAACCCTTTCCATAATGGATAGGACTCTTATGTGGTCTAGACACGAAGGAACACCTTCATGCCCACATCAAAACTATGGTCAGTCCTATGCTAATCTGCATACTTCTTCTTCCTATCTTATGCCTCTTGCAGTATCTGTCTGATCAAAACCACATGTTGCTTCATGTCCTGTAACAAATCTAGTCCAAGAGAAACTCATCCTCTAACTTGTCCCAGCTAAGAGGTGTCTTGCACTCTCTTCCATATAAGGCCTGAAAAGGAGCCATGCCTATAGAACTTTGAAAACTATTATTGTAGGAAAACTCCACCAAGTATAGGTACTCCTCCCATCTCAACTAATGATCCATAACATACATCTTGAGCATATCCTCTAAAATTTGATTCACCCACTTAGTCTGTCCATCTATCTTGGGGTGATATGTTGTGCTGAAATTAATCTTCGATTCAAGGACATGTTCCATGGTAGTCCAAAAATGGGAAGTTTACAAAGGATCGCGGTCACAAATTATCTTCCATGGAATCCCATGTAACCTAATGATCTCATCCAGATAAACCCATGCCACTACACTAGCTGTATAAGTGGTCTTTATCGGAGAAAGGTGAGCCACTTTTGTTAATTTATCCACCATGACCATGATGGCGTCGTGGTGATATCTTGACATCGGTAGCCCAAAATGAATTCCATGGAAATGGTGTCCCACTTCCATTTTGGTATAGCATTAGGAAAGAGAACGCCAATTGGATGTTGATGCTTAGCCTTCACTTTCTAGAACTCTAAATAGCTTGACACAAATTGAGCCATGTCTCTAAAAAGTCCTCTCCAATAAATGTACAATTATCTCAAAGTAGTGTGCATCTTCTTCACCCCAAGATGGGATGAATAGGGTGGATGATGTTCCTCTTTTAAGATGTCCCGCCTCAAGCATCCATCACTTGGAATATAAATCCAACCTCCGTGCCTGAGAAGTCCATCTGCCTCTAATGAGAAACCATCGAACTTCCTCTCAAGGGGTCTCTGGGACTCGACCTCTTCTCTCACTACAATTTAGAAGCTATCGTGAGGAAGCTCGCTTTGTAGAATCCTACTCGAGAAATCTGTACTTGCCCACCGTGGCCATAATCATGTGTCTTCATTTGCTGAGAGTGTATGTAACCACATTTTTATTTTCCCTTCACATGCTCTATCTCCATATCATACTCACAAAGCAACTCCATCCAACGACGCAAATGAGCATTGAGATTGGGCTGTGTGAAGAGATGATGAGGACTCAAGTGATGTGTCTTTGAGTGTGAATCTTTGACCAAAAGGAAAGTGTCTCCATCGAACCAAGGCATGAACCACTGCCACAAGATCAAGATCGTGAGTCAGATAATTGAGCTCATAATATTTGAGTTTTCGAGACTCAAATGCCACTACTCTTCCCTCCTACATCAATACACCTCCAAGTCCTTCCAAAGAAGCACCCGTGCATATGAAAAGCTCACCCTGTGGATCCAACACTAAAATAATGGGTGTTATCATGAGGTAATCCTTCGGTGTCCTAAAGTCCTAATTGCATCTATCTCGACCAATCAAAATTCTTCCCTTTCCACCGAAAATAAGTGATGAGGTGTAAAATCCAAGAGAAGTTCTGAAAAAATATCTTTTAATAACCTACTTACCCCATGAAGCTACGCACCTCTGTCATAGTAGTGGGTACTAGCCAATCCATAATGGCTCTAATCTTAAAAGGGTTAAGCTGTGATACCTTCCCCGAAATGATGTGGCCCAAATACTACACCTCTGTCTAAAATAATGCACACTTCTCCAAGTTCTCATAAAGATGCTACTCACGAAGACACTGAAAACTGACGAAGGTTCCCCTCATGATTTTCATGTGTACGTGAGTAAATTAAAATGTCATCTAGGAAGATAATCATGAAGCAATATTAGAATTTCCTAAATACCCCATTCATCAAACTCATAAAAACTATGGGGCATTCGTCAAACCAAAAGACACCACTGTGAACTCATAGTGTCCATATCTCATACGAAAAGTTGTCTTATGAATATCTGCCTCCATAATCCTCAGTTGATGATAACCTTACTTAAGATAAATCTTAGAGAAAATTGTGGCTCCCTTCATCTGATCAAAAAAATCATCTATGCGTGGAAGGGGATAACGATTCTTGATCGTTACCTTGTTTAGCTAGCGGTAATCAATACACAACCATAAGGATCTATTCTTCTTCTTCATAAAAATCACTTGTGCACCCCAAGGGGATACACTAGGATGGATTAGGCCTTTCTCAAAAAGGTCCTTAAGCTTCAACCTAATCTCACAGAGCTCTAGTGTGGTCATCCGGTAAGGTACTCGTGAGATAGGCTCTTCTCTCGGAACCAGATCTATATGGAATTCAATCTCACGTGGGGGAGGTAACCTCGATAGATCCCTTCGAAAGACATCTGAAAACTCTCACAAAATGGGATGATCATCTAGTGATGGCCCACTAGACCCATCCTTAGATATGTCACTGATTGTGACAGTAAACATCTGACAACCCTATCACACACACCGCTTGAGTTTCATAGCGGAGATGGTGTGAATGGAAATAGGTCTCCTAACCCCTAAGATCACTAGACTCAACTCCTAGATCATCTACACAAGATATAGTCTTATGGTAACAATCCATCCTAGCCCTATGTGCAGACAACCAATCCATACCCAAGATGACTCCATACGAGCCCAAAGGAAGGATACAAAGATCTCGAGGTAGTGATGAAAGGTCCCAAATCCACTACAGACTCCTTAACTAAGGAGTCCACTGAGATCTTGGCTTCCGAAGCAATCTCAATGTCCCAACTAAGACCTTACCTAACTGCCACGATCCTACATCACTGTATTAAAGATGGTACAATAAAAGAATCTAAAGAACCAGAATCAAACAAAATAGAGGTAGGAATACCACCAATGCTACTTGTGGTCTCAATAATGTACTCGATGCTCGGCCCTGGTGGTTTACGACCACGCATAGATCTGATGACTATGTCCCATGTAACCAACGGTAGTCTCTGAGATTTGTGTCTTACCATTGTTAAGAGGGTTATGAGGGTGATCTCTCCAAAAATTTCCATCAACACCGTAACCAAAACAACCACCTAATCATCTCCCATGTGTAGGAAGTGTCATCCAAAATAAGCCCCATGCTCATTTTTGGCTAACTCCCTTCATTCCTTCCTTCCTTGTGTCTCAGTCAGAAATTTCTATCTTTCAAACACTCATAATGTTCTGGACATGGTTTCATTGGATAGAGAATCTTCTCATCTTTCCATAATGGTAAAGTTTTCCTTCTAACTCCTCATATTTTGCAAGTTATGGCTCTGTGAAGTTTGAGAGGGAAATTTTCCCATGGAAAGTCCGCCGGCGAATCGAGACATGCCACATCAATGGAAGAATGGAAGATTGGTGGGGAGACTTAGAATTTTTCCAAATATTGGTGGGGAACAAAATAAAAAAATTCAACTTTGGAGGCCCACCGCCAATAGGAGGAGGCCACGTTTCCACGGAGCATTGGAAGGTGGAGGGGCGGAAGAAAATTTTCCTTTTGCCAAATATGGAAAATAATTGAATGGAAGCCCACCCATAATGGCCCGCACTAATTAGAGCATGCCACATGTCCATGTGGCTGGAAAAAACCTTAAGGTGGGCCCAAAGAGGAGAAAGAGCTTATTCAGGCCTAAGCCAATGATAAGGTGCCACGTGTCCCATTCAGGGAAATGGTCAGAGTCAAAGGAAAATTTGGGAGTGCACCCGTGAAGGAAAATAGGAACCTGCCATGTGTCATCCGGGTTTCGAGTGGTGAATAATTTTGGGGAAATTTTTCCAAATTCAAAAAGAGGGAAAATTTTAAATCTCGAGCCTGCCAAGATTCAAATTTGCCCTAATTTTTCCCTAAATCTTCAGAAGGGCATAAATTTTAACCTAGAGCTTGGATTTTCATGTTCTTGGTGTAATTAGAAAGTTGGTGAAATTCTCTACATGATGGAGGGCTCAATTTTGTGTTTTGGTAGGGTTTGCAGAGATAAATTCAAAAAATGCCTCTATCACACAGAAGGAGAAACAGAATCGACATTTTAACCACCATTTTTAATGAAGTATGGTTTGCATTCTCTCCCAGCATGGTCAAAAACATTGGGGAATGAAATTTTAAGGGAACCTATGATGTTTTAATGCATTCTCGTTGGTAGTTGAAGCATCCCTTCATGCTTTCCCATGTTTTCTCCTTCATGGGCTCAAATTTTCATGGTTAAAAGTAAAATTTGGCTCATTTGAAAAGGTTGTTCATATTTTCTACTCTTCACTCCCTTCTTTTCTTCCCCAGGGTTGAAAATGGAGGTTGAACCTCCTCCCCTGCTCTATAATGGAATTTTTTCCTTTTACCATTAAAATGATGTTCTATGTAAATTTCTAGAGCAACAAAACATGTTTTCTAGTGCATATGTCTACCCTTGCTCATTTTTTGCTTGTTTTCTTCTTGTCTCTCTTTATTACAGTTATTTTTGCATGTTTGAATGTTCATTGCAGGTTTGGAGCTGTGTTCATAGATTTTTTGGGACATTTTCTAGGTGAAATCTATCCTTGGTCTTGTGATGCATCTATCCATCCTTCCCATTTCTAACCTTTTCTTGTTCCATGGCAGTATTGATAAATGTTCAACAATTTTCCTTCTCTGGTGTATCACCATTTTAGTGTAGACTTCTTCTTTTCCTCTTTTTTCTCTCTCCATGTCTCCTTGGAAGTTAGATTAGGATTAGATTAGCTTTCCCGCCTTTGGAATAGCTTGTGGCGGTAGTTTGGAAAGAGGAACCAACCTTCTCGTGAAGATCTTTTCCCATTTGCACGAGTCCCACACTCAGTAACGAACCGTTACACCAAAACCTCAAGGCATTAGTTAAATCCACACATGAGGATCATAACACACACTTTGGGAAAGCTTAATGTTACGCATTCACATCGAGATGAGTTTTCCTTATAAAATAAGATCCATAACTCATTTAGGGGTGATGTGAATCTGCACTAATAGTTTTGGCATGCCTAGTGGGACATTAGAGGTCTTCCACTTCATCTTTTATAGGTTGGTGTGTTCTGTTAAGATTTTAGCCTTTGGAGGCACTTGTAAACACATCCGATGACTCCATCGATCAATTAACCCATTTATGAAGTTACAAACCTTTTTTCCATTCATTTTCCATTCATTCCTCTTTCAATCTCTTTCATTCTTTTAGATTCCATGAAGTTTTGCAATCATGACTTCATTTCCATCATGGAATTCACATTTACAATAACAGTAGTATATTCCACCTCCAACATGTTTTACAAATCCTCTAAATCAGCATTTTGGTCAAATTCAAGGTCAAGCATGCTTACCCATATGAGCAATACCAAAATCAGTTTGGTTGTGAAGCATATCAAGAGCAAGGGTACACATGTAATGAAGACAATCAAATGGAAGATGTTGATTTTGTGGAGAAAATCCAAAAGATGGAGGCAAAAATGGTGCAATCAAGAGCAACAGCTCAAATGAAGGCTTTCAAAATTGGTTGCAGGACTCCTTGTCCATGGGGAGGCCCTTTTCCAAGACACTTCAGCCCTCAGGAGAAGCTGGACTTCATGATGGAGATGTTGCCCCAACTTGCACAATGGATAGTAGAGATAGAGGCCTATAAACTTGGTGTTGAACAACCTTGTTAATGGGTAATTTCTACACCATCAACTGGTTCTTCTCTTTCCATTCCTCAAGCAACACCATCTCAATTTGGGCTTCAATTTTCAAGCTTCCCATTGAATGTTGTCCCAAATGTTGAATCCATTTCTCCATTCCCTAGTCTTCCACCCCATCTCAATTCTTCTTTCCTCTTTCCTTCCAAATAGTCATCCCCTCCACAAGAGCCAATAGAAATACCCTCTCCTCCAAAGAAACAAGAGGTTTCACCTCCTCCACCACCACAAAAAATTACAAAATCAATTGAGTTACAACCCACCCCTCCTCTTGCATTCCCAAATCCATGTTGGGAGAATGAAAATCAGAAAATCAGTCATCAAGGACAGCAAGAAGAAGATCCAAACAAAGAAGAAAAAATCATAAGTTTGGTAAGCTTGGCTCTCAAATATGGGATCACAAGGATCCCATTGATGGTTAAGCCTTTAGAAGAGGTTAGAGTTGGAGAACAATTGGCAAACAAGGTTGATTTTATAACAACAATGAAGCAAGAAAAATAACAGCTTGTTTGTGATGAGTTGAGTGTCCATGTTGGCACTTTTCCCAAAGAGAATGTTGATCCAATTCAAGTTGCACAATCAGCCATGGAGGAGGAAATCTCTGAAGAAGATCTTGCAGTCCCAACTTATCCTCTAGAGCGGTGGATTGAAGAGTTTGACTTGACAAACTTCATGCTAGAGGAAGAGTTCTATCAAGAGAAAGATTGTCTTCAAGTAGCAGAGGAAGGAGAAGCTGCTCAAAATCCAAAAGAAGAGGAGCACATTCCAGATGTGAAGGAGAAAAGTGCAGATCCAAGGGCTTTGAGCACAAAGTAGACTATAGGAGAACCTTCAGTTCTTCTTTCTACTTCATCTCTCTCAAGTTCTAGTGCTGAAGAAGAGTTTGATCTCTCAAACTCAATGTTGGAGGATGAAAGAAACCATGGTGATCAAGTTGTAGATCAAGAGAACACCATGGGAGAGGTTGAACATTTGCAGCAGGACAACAATGAGGTAGTTTACCTGTCTGATTTGGAGGACTATTTTGATGAAGAAGAACCGGTTGAAATCACACCATCTTCTCCTTCATCATCCATCTTCCAAACACAAGAACCTACTATCATGGAGGAGAGCATTCATTTAGAGCAGCCTACATCTTATAGCAGCTCTTTAGGATCAAGATTGGAAGATTTAAATCTTCCATGTTCTTCATTGGAGGAAGAGAAAGGGCAGAAAAGTTCTACCATTGCTTCCACACCATCCACTCAAGAAGGTCTACAAGAAGATTCCATTTTTGGAATGGAAAATCAGAGTTATGGGCATATCAAATGGATCAGACCTTGCCCAATCAGGTATTTGGCTTCATTGGAGCCAAAGGAGAAGCCACAACCAGTCATGCTTGCCTCTAAGCATGAGGATGATATGCAAAGTTCCAAGGATCAGCTGTCATACCTCTTCAATCCAAATGCAGAGAAACTAAAAGAGGTGTTGGATTTATTTTCAGTGACACCTTGCTGATTTGGGTAGAAGACTAGCTTCTTGTTGATTTTCCACTCATCCAACTAGCCATGTTCAGTGCCAAATTAGTTTCATGGCTGCCCATTTTGAAGAAAGGAAGCTATTTTGCACAACCAGTTATAGGGTTTATTTAGCTCACCTTTACTTCCGGTAAGAATAGAGTAGGTAGGTTTACTTTCAGTATAAAAAGTGCTTGTGCACACTCTACATGTTCTATTTGGATCATGTATGATTTTCAGTTTTGTACATAGTTTTTGGTGCTGCTGGTTTTGCTCTTGCACAATCCATTTCAGTGGCATTTTGGTGAGAACAAATCTAAGTTCAGTGGGCTTCAAGTGGCTTAGAAGGAAGTTTTCAAAGTTTAGATCAGTTTGCAGGCTACAACTCATGACTCCATGCCCAATGGATGCTTCAAAGGCTACTGATCATTCATCTAGCAGGTAGATGACCCCTCTGAGTCACCAAATTGTTATCCAAAATAAGCCCCTTGCTCATTTTTGGCTAACTCCCTTCATTCCTTCCTTCCTTGTGTCTCAATCATAAATTTCTATCTTTTAGGCACTCAAAATGTTCTAGAAATGGTTTCATTAGATAGAGCATCTTCTCATCTTTCTAGAATGGTAAATTTTTCCTTCTAACTCCTCATATTTTGTAAGTTATGGCTTGGCGGAGTTTGAGAGGGAAATTATCCCATGGGAAGTCCGCCGATGAATCAAGATGTGCCATGTCAGTGGTGGAATGGTGGATTGGCGGGGGCTTAGAAATTTTTCCAAATATTGGCAAGGCACACAAGGAAAAAAATTGGCCTAGAGGCCCACCGGCCAGTAGAAGGAGGCCATGTGTCCTCGGAGCATCGAACGGTGGAGGGGCAGAAGGAAATTTTCCCTTTTGCCAAAATATGGAAAATAATTGAATAGAATCCTGCCCCCAATGGCCCACACCAATAAGATCATTCCACGTTTCCATGTGGTAAGTGAAAACCTTAAGGCGGGCCCGCAGAGGAGAAAGATCTTGTTTAGGCCTGAGCCAATGACAAGGCGCCACATGTCCCATTCAGGGAAACTGTCAGAGTCAAAGGAAAATTTGGGAGTGCGCCCGTGAAGGCCAATAGGAACCTGCCACATGTTATTGGAGCTTCGGGTGGTGGAGAATTTTGGAGAATTTCCCAAATTCAAAATGAGGGAAAATTTTAAATCTCGGTCCCGCCAAGATTCAAATTTGCCCTAGCTTTTCCCTAAATCTTCAGAAGGGTATAACTTTTGACCCAGAGCTCAGATTTTCATGTTCTTGGTGTCATTAGAAAGCTGGTGAAATTCTCTACATGATGGAGGGCTCAATTTTTGTTTTGGTAGGGTTTGAGAGAGAAATTCAAAAATTCCTCTGTCACAGGAAGGAGAGTAGAACTGACGTTTCAACCACCATTTTTAATGAAGTATGGTTTGCATTCTCTCCCAGCATGGTCAAAAACATTGGGGAATGGAATTTTAAGGGAACCCATGTTGTTTTAATGCATTCTAGTTGGTGGTTGAAGCATCCCTTCATGCTTTCCCATGTTTTCTCCTTCTTGGGCTCAAATTTTCATTGTTAAAAGTAAAATTTGGCTCATTCGAAAAGGTTGTTCATCTTTTCTCGCTCTCCCTCCCTTCTTTTCTTCCCCGGGTTTGAAAATGGAGTTTGAACCTCCTCCCTTTCTCTGTAATGGAATTTTTTCCTTTTACCATTAAAATTATGTTTTGTGTAAAATTGAGCAATAAAAACATTTTTTTTGGTGCATCTATCCACCCTTGCTCATTTTTTTCTTGTTTCTTCTTACCTCTCTTCATTGCAGGTATTTGTACATGTTTGAATGTTAATTATAGGCTTGGAGCTGTGTTCATGGAGTTTTTGGGACATTTTCTATGTGAAATCAATCATTGGGCCTGTGATGCATCTGTCCATCCTTCCCATTGCTCACCTCTTCTTGTTCCATGGTAGTTTTGATAAATGTTCAACAATTTTCCTTCTATAATGTATCACCATTTTAGTGTAGGCTGTTGTTTTTCATCTTTTCTCTCTCTCCCTTTCTCCTTAGAAGTTATATTAGGATTAGATTAGCTTTCCTGCACTGGAATAGCTTGTGGCAGGTAGTTTAGGAAGAGCAACCAGCCTTCTCTAGGAGAGATTTTCCCATTTGCAAAGGTCCCACACTGTAATGAACCATTACACCAAAACCTCGAGGCATTAGTGAAATCCACACATGAGGATCATAACACACACTTTGGAAAGCTCAATGTTGTGCATTCACACCAAATGAGTTTTCCTTAGAAAAATAGATCCATAACTCATTTGGGGGTGCTTTGTGAATCTACACTAATAGGAAGTACAACTAGTACTCTTGAGGTATGTGGTGTGGATCCTGATGATCCAATGGATTGGTGAGGTCTATTCTAGTGATCTCCTACTAACTTAGCCCTTTGGGCACCCCGTGTCTTGATAGGACCCTAGGAGGAGGCCCCATACTCGACCCCTCTGTGTATTGAATCTCTATGGAGGTCTATAAGGTGGGTGGGACTATTGCTGCTACTATTGTTGTGGTCTAAAAGATTACTGTGCTAAACCCTATCCACCACGAGGAGGAGGTAGTGAACCCTTCGATCTAGTGTCCTACATCTACTGTATGTGGCTTTGGACTTGGTCTCTAGCCTGTTGGGTCTTTCCCGTAGTATCCTCTACAATATAGGCCTTCTCAATGACCTCAGCTAATGTCTTTGGATAATGGATCCAAACTACACCTCCAATGTCAAGATTCAGGCCCCAAATGAACCTATGGATCCGTACCTACTCATCCTACATGTAATCAACATACTGGAGTAGATCTAGAAATATACTCTCATACTCAGCCACTGTAAGAGATGCCTACCAAAGGTCATGAAACTCATCTATCCTCTGTTGTATGAACCTCCATGAAAAATATCTGCTCCTGAAATTCTCCTCAAAGAGCTCCTAGGTAACTTTCTCAAAATCAACATGGAGCTTCTTCTTCTCTATCCTCCAACAAAAACCATCTCTGTCCCTTTATAGATGGATAGCAACACGAGCTTTCATGTTTCTAGAAAAAGGGTAGAGCTTGAAGCATTCACCCAAGCTCACCAACCAGGTATCTACCTGAAATCCTCCTACGTCACTAGAGTAATGTGATGGTTGTAGCTTCAGGATCTCCCTAATGTGGTCTAAATCTATAGTCTAATTACCCCTAAGCCTCTCTGCATGCTCATCTCTAAGCTTAGGGCTTTGAGACCTATCTTGGTGTCCTAAAACTCGGTCTCATTGTCCCCTCTGTGGTGACTATGCTATGAATGACTCCATGTGGGAATTCTCTCCTCTATGCTCCTCACTTTATTGAGGAGATGCACGAGCCTCAATGGATGTCACCCTATCATGTCTGACTGAACGTGCTCCTACGGTCCCTCTACGTAGAGTGGCATTAACATCCTGAAGTGTCTGTAAAATATATGGTAGGATAGTTGCTACAACATGATCTGGTGGTGGTAAGTCTAGGTCTATGTGAAAAGACCCCTCGTCTTTTCTGCACCTCCTGCACAAACCAAGGTGAGAGTTAGTTCATTTTCTAGGTTTTATTCAATTTTTCATGTTCACTAATTATGCAATTTCAAACAAATTTGTTCTCTAGATTTGAAAGTGTGCTAGGTTTAATATTGTACTAGGTTTAAAGTTCGTGTCTCAAGTCTTCTAGTGTGCCCAAGGGTCCAAGATTTTGAACCCATGGCTCTTATACCAAATGAAATTCCACCTAAATTATCCCCACTCGAGACCAAGAACAACCTAGGTTTAGTTAGGAAAAGTTAAGGAATAATTTTTTTAGGTGTTCCCAACAAAATTCCAGAGTCCATTACAATAGTTATAAACACAAAATCCTACACAACACTAAGAGAGAGAAAGTCATCCCTAGTGCAGATAGATTATCTTCTTGTGGGGCGCACGGGAAATTTCCTCGCGGCGTAGAAGAGAGGCGTGTAAAGAAATTTTTTTCTCCCAGCGCGTAAGACATGCATGTATGAGACTCATTTTTTCTCCCGGCATGCAAGACGGGCGTGAAAGAGACTCATTCTCTCCCGGCGCATAAGATGGGCATGGAAGAGACTCATTTTCTCATGGGCATGAGAGAATGACACACAAGAGACTCATTTTCTCATGGGCACGCAAAGACGGGCTTGAAAGAAGCTCTAGGTGCACAAGACGGGTGCATAAGAGGCTCTGGGCGTGCATGACAGGTGCTCAAGAGGATTTTCCTCTTCTGCAAACTTCATAAGGTCCTATATTTTGATAGGGAACTCCATTTTTTGAAAATGAGGAATTTTCATAAATCTCTCAACGTCATCTTTGCAAAACAACCTTAAGAATTTAATTTGGATAAAATTTTAAGGGTAAATTTTGAGAAAACGCTCGTAGTATGCTTATAAAATGAAAACTTGTAACATTTGACTTATAAACTTAGTTCAATTCAACTTCCTTCCTTTATCAATATGGGAAACAAACATGGAGGGTTGCACTTAGGTAAATTTAGGATGGATTTCAAGGGTTAATTTATTTGATGGATTTACAAATCAAGATTTCCAATTGTACACAACAAGAAGTTTACAATTTTTCCTTTGCTTTATCTGAATGGTTCCTTAAAACTTTCTTAAGTATTTTCATTTCATCGAGGTCGCTTTAGTCATGCAACTACAATTTAATTGTTTCATTTCATTTCCTAATGCTTTGGAGGGTTGTTCTATTCAATTTCTAATTAATAATTGCCAGTATGAAAATTATCTATCAAAGCTCAAATTTGAATAGATTTATTTACATTTACCATCTTTAATCAATGAATTCATTCCAACCAAATCTAACATACTAAGTTGATCTAACTCAAAATTTGAAAATGCCAAAAGATAGAGTTCTGATTTCCAAATCATACTTTTGAAAAGAACAGAGTATTGTAACATTTCTTCATCTCAGTATTTCACTTTTCAACGTTCCAATAGAGATTTCAAAATACCTTCAAGAATCAGATTTCAATAATTAATAATGTCATTTGATTAAAGTAATACAATAATTTATTGATTCAAAAAGATCCGTTTTTACAACTCTTCTTTTGTTTCATTCCCAAGGATAGAATACAAATCTTTCTTTTTCTTTCATTCAAAAACAAAAAACAAAGTGCATCTCTTTCACATTTCGAATTATAAATTTCATAGTCAATACAAAATCTCTTTCCATCAAAAATATATTACATTTTCATCCACTTCAAGTTGGAAGAATGTTTTACAAATATAATTCTCACAAGGGACTCAAAAATCGTCTTTTTCCTTTGCTCCGAAAAGCAACAGAAGATCCTCTATTTTCAATTTTGATCACAACAAAGGCAGGGAAAGGAAATGCTATCTACCCAACCAAGACATCCAATGAAAGGATAATCCATCCTTCTTCATTCACCCCTGAGCCCCAACAACAATGCAATAAGAAATGTGTTTCAACTCATGGAAACAACAAAGCTTCCACAAACACACATGTAAACTTCACATTAAAAGCACATTCCAAAATAGAATGTAGGCTACAACCACATTAAGACATAATAAATAAACTCGGGCTTCCTCATACAAGCCAAAGAAGCAAGAAACTATGGGGATGCTACTTATTCCTCCCAAATGGGAAATGGTTATCCCCACCGAGAAAAACCACCAAATTATAACAATTCCAATCCCTAACATGCCCTTATGCCTCCGCCTAAGTACCCCTTATTCCTCACATTTCCTTATACCTCCTCAACCTCTTATGGCACCCCATAACGAGTAAAGAAATGTAAGTTATTTCTTTGTAAGGTGGAACCCAAATCCTAACTCCCTCCACACTTATACCTCCCCAAAACACTTATGCCTCCCACAAAATAAACCCCATAGCCTTCTCCTACACCATTCCTAGGCCATCTACCCAACAACCCACAAACATGCTAAAACATTCACAACAATAAAAGAAAGAAAGAAGGAAATTTCAAGAGCCAAGCTCTTACCTCTCTATGATGGAGTTTGTTCCAAGTCCAAAACAACAAGATTTCCAATGCAAAATAGTCCAAGATCAACAATCCACAAGTATGCAACAATCTCCAATCTTCTCCAAAAGCAAGAGCTCTCAAAACCCAAAATAAGTCTCCCAAAGAATGAAGTGATAAAAGTGAAGTAACCCAAAAACAAGCTAAAGAATTATAATTAATAGAAGAGGGAAGGGAAGAGGATGAGGTGGATCCATGTAGGATGTCACTTCACACATCCTCAACTCCAACACCAAAGTCAACTTCATTCTCCAATGCATAATAAATAGGTGGGTGAATAATATGATAGTTTTACTTACACACTCAAATCAAACCCACACCCCAAAGGACTGAAATTAAAACATGTAAGAAAAGTGCAATAAAAAAATATTCAACTTGACTTACAAAATGCATAAAGAAGGTCTAAATTTAACCCTCCAACCATAGGCAAGGTTGGTATACAAATTTAAGAGGCATGTGACAAGTTTAACTTGTCCCACAAGTCTCCAAAATCAGCCTCCAAGGACTAATTTGAATTTCAAAGAAGATGAAGTGTTTCTTACTCCAAAATCAACTTATATATCTCTTACACGTCACTTACACATGTCTTACGCCATTTTAATTCAAGGCCAACAACTCTATTAATTACTTTCATGTGACATATTTTAATTAACTAACTTTACAACATGATTACTCACAATATTAACACACCATTTAATAAATGATGAAAGGGGTCAATGCACCATAAAATAAACACATGCAAACATTAAAAAGGGACCAAATAAAAGAAAATACATTAAATCCCTTAGTCACATTTAAAGGTGATCCCCCTATGGGAATCCCTAACACAATCAAACACACACAAACAAATACAATTGCCATGGTGACCTTGTTGAATTCATCTAGAATTCTAAAGTGGTTTGTCTCAATCCCCGATGTTTGTTGTGATATTTTAAACTCCGTAAAATACAAATACCTCCTTTGGCCTTATGGCTGCATCCAAACATACAAGTGAATATAATATACTTCCAAAGTCATCACTATATATATATATATATGAATCACAATAATCATATATAGATAATCAACAATATCACTTCACTTACAATTTCATCAACAACTATATCATCATCAATCTTTAATTCAATTTTCATTTTCTAGGTCTACTCAAAATATCCAATTATCGCAAGTCCAAACAACATCTATAATATAACCATGTCAAACAGTATATCAACAACAATATATAAAATGTATAAAATGTCCCCAATAACACCATGTATCAGATATGAACCAAGTCAACAATAATCCATGCTCTAACATCTAACATCATACTAAATCAAAACTATAATAATGTCCATAATATAGTCAACAGTGTCATGATCAGTATCAAAAGGTGTCAAAGGGAAGTGGGCACTACAGGTAGTCTATCCACATATTTTGAACAATTTGTTTGTGGATTTCTTATTCAAAATTGTGAATCCAAATTTGTGGACTCCACCCACAATATTTTTGTGGAAATTTAAATGTGACAAAAATTGTGAAAAGATACACAATAACAACTATTGTGAACAAATCACAAAAATTTAAATGTCGCATTTGTCCCAATTCTGATATTGTTAAGATATCCACAAATTTTTAAAAATGTGGTGTACCATTTTTTATTGAATTGGGACATGTTATAATTATATTTTGATATTTATATTTTAATATGTTTGTTTTTAAGTTGTATGTTAATATTTTTTTCTAAACTATTTTGTAATAATAAAAAAATCTATTATAAATACTAATATGAAACAATAAGAAACATTATCTTGAATTAAATAAATATCTTAAATTATAAATTTATAATTATTTATTATATAAAATAAAGAATATTAAATTTTGAAAAAGGCTTCAAATGTTATTTTAAATGTAATCGAATACATTAATATTTAAACATACATCTTTAAAAATATTATTAAATAATAAAAATATAATTAAAAATGAATATTTATAAAAGATGGGATATAGATATAATTTTTTTAAAGTATATTAGAACAAATATTTTAAATTATCATTTTATCAATTAATTTTTTTATAAAATTACATACACCGATTGTTATAATAATAGATTAATTCATGAATGTCTATAAAACTTGGTTTCGAATTTTTATTATATTGACTAATTATAAAGTTTATTTATTCAAGATTACAATTCAACTCGCATAAAATGGGTAAAAGAGTTGATTGTAGTGTTCTATTTTGATGAAGATTGTTCTTCTTCATTTACATTATCATATCCCTAATTTTTTTATTTTCTTTATTCATAAAAGAAACATGACTTATTAGATTTTTTTGAAAAGAAATTATCATTTTTACTAAAAATTCTTAAATTATACATATACTCTAAATAATAAATGAATAAATATTTAAGTTTAAATATTACTTATAAAAAAAAATCTCTATAATATTGTATACTCTAGAATCATAAATATTTTCCACTAAATACTGCGGCTCTTTTTGGTGGTATTAAAATTCAAAAGATCTCGTAAGAAACAAAAATTATCATGCAATCGATAGAAACAGTCTTGATCTTCCTCCATTTAAAAATCCACTATTTGGTTTTCTCGAGTAATACAAAAGATTATAAAAACCTAAATGGGGATCACATTTTTTTGTTAGCTATACATAAATTTAATTGCATTGTTTTAAGTTTGGAATTTTTTAGAATACAATGTAAAAATATCAAATACTACTGATTTAATGGGTGTTTGGGATGAAATGGATTGTGATCTAGCATAAAACTTAGTGGAATATCTATTAACAATCTAATCATTGCACCTTTTCCTGCAATCTGTAAAAGTACAGATAACATCACTTTTAGAGGAATCATGTATGCAAAATGATGAGGAAATATCTGTATAAAAATATTTTAAAAAATAAATATATCTGTCCTAATTTTCGAGAGAGGATATGGTCACCGAGAGTATGTATATCTGTAGTGAGCACTTCTTAAATGAGCAAAAGATATTTAGATTAAAAGAAAATGAAGAATTTTCAAATACTACTATAGACACTAAAATTAGGTCACACTCCCCTTTGGTCTCTTGATGAATAAGCACCCTTCATCACATTCACCAAGCCATGGCCCCCTTCACCCCACTAATATTAATTTAATTAATTTAATTAATTTAATTAAATTAATTCATTATTTCACCATATTTACTATTTAAATATCTTAATTTAAATAATATCCACACATACACTTCACCTAGACACCTCACCAAGTCAACTCACCCTAAAACCTATTCTTAGTAAGTTGTCATAACTAAGACTTACCTAAACCCTAAAAATCAATGCCTACATTCTCTCTAACCACATTCCCGCATGCTTACAAGAAGCTCCCAATCTAATCCACGGGTTAACGGCATGAGATCTCGAGGAAATCAAGAGGATCTCCCTAGTTTAGTAAACCTAGAAAATCCTATCTTGACCGACGCCGCTACCCCTAACCATCGCCGCTGCGGAACCATCGTCGGTTTCCTTTAACCCCAAAACAATGTTATTCTCGAAGGTTGGCAGAAGGTTGGAAAATATTGAAAAATTTGGCGAAAATTAGCACATTCTAGAGAGATATCGCATCTTCTGAAAGAAAATTCCAGCGAAAACATGCATGCAAGGAAGGAAATCAAGCATCTTTTCTTGCACTTCCATCCCAACAATGATCTAATCTAACCAAGCAAAGAGGAATGTACATGCAGCCCATGCAAAATCTTTCCTTCAGTTGGTGATCACCTACAACCTTCAAACCTCTCATCAGCACCTCCATCCCTCACTTATAGGCATCCAGGACCAGAATCCAAGTAAGTAAATGTTATACTTCTCTGGTTCATTCCATTTCATCATTATATTATCATCTATTATTTACCTTGCCACCCATTGATCTCCTCCAACACTCACCCCTCCATATACCCATTAAAATCTCACCAAATCCTACCCAAATCACCCAATACCTCATCCCGACCAACTAAAGTCCTTTGTGTAATCATAAAGGAGACCCAAAACTCCTTCTATGACATTCTTAGTTTTCCACACTAACCGGCACCTAAGCACACCCAACCACCATTGATCACCCTTAACCAACATCACCACCGTATTTTCCCATACAACCCAAAATAGTGACCTATCCACCAAATTCCCTCTCACCCTCATTTACTGTGATCTTCCGAAACCTCCGCTGACCCTACGAGACCCAAAACTAGTTATTTGACCTTCGATCCTATTCTAACCTATCTTGTTAGATTAGATCTATTTCTTATTGTGTTTTAAATAATATACCTAAATCATTTCAAATTACAATAGAATTTTCTATATTTACTTGCATTAAATTGTTTAAAACAATGGACTGATAGCCATCTAGGAAGTATCACACTTCCCGGATCTAGCATACACTAGGTAGTTCACTGCATATATTGTATAAATTTTTCTGGTGGTCTTGCTTTGCATTATAGGTAGTTCCTCCCAACCAAAAGGAAGCTCTCACAATCAGCTGTGGATTCAGAAGTCATACATGCGCAACAACCCATCAACCAACATTTGAACAAGTATTCCTCCTACACCTGTTACCCTATCTGTTTCGTCAATACTTCAAAGAAATGATCTAGAATCAGGTGAAACATTTTGCACACCTTGTGGGACCCATCTCGAGTTCCTCGAATTTCATTCATTCCTAGGAAATGATGTGTGTTTTTTTCCCTTCTGAAAAGCATACACATTAATTTTAATCCTTGATAACCCACCTTTTCTTTTTATTTTCTCTAAAGAAAACATTTCTTTTGGTGTAATTAAAAAGAATCATTTCATTGTGTTTTTTGCATTGTAGTGAAAGAGAATCCTCTTCCTCTTCACCTTTTTGTGTCATCCAACTTCACACTTCGATTTGGGCTTAAAAATAAGTGCGTAGAATTTTGATTTATCACATTAGCTCACATTAATTGCGGGCAACCTATACACTGGAATTCATGACCAGCTGATGGTTGAAAAATGAATCGTAGAAAGCACTTTCTTTCTCTTTCTCTCTATTTGAGTCTTACCAAACCTCACAAAATTGAAAATACACACATTTTTAAACAACATCTTACCTAGAAAAAGATGTAGGTGATCACACGATCATGACACAAGGGCACCCATCTCGCTTTCTATGTCAAGTCATACTTGAGTGAAGCCCGTCCCCACCATAACATACCCGAACGTCACCTTTTAGATATCCTTCTTTGTAGGAAGCCATCCTCACCAAAAACTCTATTTCATAATTTATGTGTCACCCTTAAATATCATAAGCTAAATAAATATAATAGAAAAGGCACTCCTAGGATCACATTTTTCTTAGTGTTTCGCTTGGTTTGCATTTTGAGGTGAGAGATCACATTCTTCATTTTTTTGTTTATCCTCGCACGCTCCTCATCACAATGGTGTATTCCACTTCACTGAGTGTGCCTAGACCATATTGTCATCATTCTCACAATTTCGGGTCTGATTCTACATCATATCTTAATTCATAACCACTTTTCTTTCATCACTGCTTTTAATTTCACAAGAACCATTGTCGATTACACCCAACCAACATTGGTTCCGTGGCCTTTTGTTAACCTACCTAAAATGATATTTTATTCATTTTCTTCCACTTTTCATAGTCCCTTTCACTTCCATCATTCCCATTGACATTGTAGAAAACCATCAGATTTGGCATACCGCCGATTTGACCTTCTACCTATTTTTTTCACTCACCACCATTTTTTACAAAGTTGATTTGCAGCGTTACCCCCGACCAGTGTTAGTTTACCCAAACTAGCATTGGTTAGCCTATTTCACTTTCCAACCTACATTTGGTACCGAATACACTTTTTACCATCAGATTCACTGCTCTCGCTATTTTCTCGTGTCATTTACAGAGAAACAGCCTTACCTGATTAGTATTGGTTCACATGGTGTTGACCAAGATAAGAAAGCAAACTTGTATTTCACGCCGCTTTCAACCACTCCCACCTAGTCCTTCACCACCTTCTATTTTATCACCAACCATGGATCCCATCCAACCTATCACTATCACTACCGGAGATGAGGAGTTCACACGACTCCTTGACCAAAACCTTGCCACCTTGCAGTTTTACCTTTCCCACTCGTCCACTCGAGATGCCTCGGGTCAGTTGATATATAGCATGCCTGTATCTATCCCCCTGACTCTCGCTCCCACTCCTACATCAGCCCTATCTAGCTCTTTGCTTCCCGCATCTACCTTACCCCCAGTTGTTTCATAGCTAGGTCATATACCTACTATGACTACCACATCTGCCACCTCCATTACCCCCGCCACATCCACCATACCCTCGATAACTACCCAAAACACAACCTCATCCACCCCTAATGTCTCACACATACCCGTAGCTACACTACCACCTCCCATGTTGGTGACCCCTACCCCTTTTCAGAACGTGGTCCTTTCCATTCCACAATCGTTAACTCCCATTGCCACTAGGGTTACCACAACCCTTCCACCTCCATATACATACTATCGCCTCCCATTTCCTCCATTATTCACTCAGGGTACGTACCCCCTATTTCACTGCCTTCTTCCCAATCAACCTACATGGCAGCACCATACACTAGAGTTTCACCCCCATTATATGCCCAAAACCAACCCACTCATGCTATAGGAGGCACCAAATCATCACAACCTACTAACGTCCTAATCAAATTGATGTTGGACAAGATGCAGACATTAAAGGCATCAATTTCTATCTCCCACAACACTCTCACCTATGACAAGATTTACAACGAGCCCATCCACCCATCCATTCCTATTTTCCCATACCCCGTGCATTGGGAAATGCCTAAATTCAATCATTTCAATAGAAAAGAAGACACGCAACAACATTTGTGATTGTTCAAACATGGTTGTTATCTGATTGCTTGCGATGATGCCTTGCTTTTGAGAACATTTCCCATGTCTCTCTCGGCTGACCTACATTAAATTAGTATAGTGGGTTACCTAGACACTCCATATTCTCATTCAATCGGTATCCAAAGCCTTCTTGGATCATTTCTATATCAATATTGTCAAGAAGGTTTCCATGACCGCCTATAATCCACGCATCAATATGAGGATGAATTTATCGCAGATTTTGTCACTCATTGGATTATCTTGATTAACCAACTCACCTTCCAAATTCCACAAACAACTCCTCGAGCTCTTCACATGGGATTGTGCTAGACATATCTCACCAACCTTGCAGGTCCAAACCTTCCGAACATTCGATGAAGCATTCATTATGGCACGAAAGTTAGAGATTTGGGCCATCGAAGAGAAGAAAATCCAATTACGTAATAAGAATTCGGCATTTAAGTTGAATGATACCTCTTCTTCTTCCAAACCACAAAAAAATTATTCAAAGGCTAAAGGCACCGCTAACGCAATGGTACTAAGGGCCAGCCACTCATCCATCAAATCAGGCCCCCTCATCTAATCTCTCACCTGTCCAAACTTTTCAATTCAAATGAGAGTAGTGGAAATACACCCCAATTGGGGAACCTTACTCTTTTGTTTTCGAAAATATTATCAAAGCCAAAGCCATCACTCTTCCACCCATAAAACCACACACTATTTTTGACCTGCTCATCCCATACCCACATGGTATAAAGAACATGACTTATGTAACTATCATCGAGTAAAGGGTCATAGTGATGGCAACTACATCACTTTCAAAAATATTGTCCAAGAAATACTTGAGAAAGGTGAGTTAACCATGGATAATCCTAATTCACCTACCAACAAAAACCTACACATTTTCAAGAAACCATTTCCCAACCATGCCCCTTCATCTGATCAAACCGGTGAGACCTCAACTCATGATACCCATACCTGCAAGGTCCATGCTATATTTAATGACATACCTGTCACCTCCCAATTACCTCACATTCCTTCCATAGAGGAAATCCTAGCCCGAAATCCTCCTTCCACATCAGAACCAACCTCCCCTATTCCTTCACCCACAGAGGAACATCTTTCATCTCCTTCATCACCTACTGAGGAGTCTTCCGCTAACATCGAGACCATTTCACCTTTGGCTTCTCCACTTAGAGAACCTTTACCCACAGTACCTCCTCCACCCATAGAGGAGCACCCATTACCTCCTCCACCCACAAAGGAGCACCCATCATCTCCTCCACCTATAGAGGAGCTCTCATCATCTCCTCTACCTATCATAGACCTAGTTGAGATACCGTTGCCTCTTGGCGAGCATTCTCCATCCGCTACCCAAAATCTTGCAGACCTACTTTTCGGCTCTCTTACCCATGGAAGATGAAGCTATCCAATTTCCCATCTCTAAGACACATTTTACGAGAATTACCATTAGGTCCTCATCAACTCCACCTACAAACATTTTGTTCTCACATTTGGCCGATCACTTAGATTATGTGGATAGAGCCTTACTATGGGGACACCTTTTACTTCATGTCTCAACACAGATGCAGAGGTCACTTGTTGATACCTTACTATCTACCAAAAATATTTCGACCAATCGAACCAAACACAACCACCTCTATCACAACTCCCGCCATAACACCCGTCATAGCTCAAACCACATCCTTACCCATAGCTCAATCTATATCTAAACCCAAACCCACACCTATGAAATCATCCTCGACTAAACCTATTACCACTTTAGGGGTCACCCCAACCACCAGCCTTACTCATCCACCTATCAAACTAGATTTAGCTACATCCTCTAAAGACAACACCACACCTACTCTAACACCCAAACAGAAGCACCAAACCCATAGAACTCATACCCCAGCTGCACCAATCACACCTACACCTGTCCCATCCGTCTTAGGATCTCAACTTCCCCACATGGTCAAGAAACCTCCACCCATCAATAAACCAAAAGAACAACAACCCATTCCTTCCTCACAAACCTCCTTAATCTCCTAGATGCCCAACATGACTTATACCATTACACAAGTATCTTTACTACCCATATCTCCAATACCCTAAGCTATTGCTTTACTACCCACTACACTTCAGTCGCTATCTTTCACACCCCAAGTATGAATTCCGTCCTCTTCCCCCATCTACCTTTCCTTCTAGACCTCATACACCCACATCACCTTTACCTAAGAGAGTGCAACCCAAAAACAAAACTCCACTACCCCATAATAAGGTAGTCAAAACAACCACACACCCTCCTACCCGTCCATTTATTATACCCCTACCTAAACAAGCACGACCAACACCTAAAACCATGCCAGCACCCAAACCCATAGCTTGATCCGCTCCTTCTCTTCCAAAGATTGTTCATCGATAATAAACCACACAGCCACACCCAAACCCACGTTCACTTTCCATTGCGATCCACTAAGCGGGGTCCTATGCCAAAATTTTAACCTACCTCCTTGAGACTTCTGTCATCACATTACTTCCACTCAGACCTTACGACCCCATCAAACCCAAGCCAAAAGGGTTTGACGATACTAAAATTTACACCTACCATCATGTGCTAGGGCACGATGTGGAGAACTACAAGTCATTGAAAACTCGTCCCGATCTAGTTGTGTCCTCCGAGGCCAACTTTGATGACGATGACCTTCTCGATAAGGATCCTACTTCACCAACACCCATTCCCACACTGCCCACTCAACAACCACAAAATCCACCCTCACATCTCTGAGAGCCACCCCCAAGATTTGAAATTAACATGGTTCACATCAGATAACTTTCCATGCCACCACCCAAATGTCATTGCACCTAACTCACGTCACATGGTTTTCCCCTCTAGTGGGTTTTTACCTGTCGTGTGTAATTATACCACTAACCATACACCTTCTCCATTTTCCAACTCCCCTTAAATCAACATGATACACATCACTACACATGCTCAGAAGGATAAGGGAAAAGAAAAGGAAACTGACCCACCAACCAATCCTATACCCAACATACCATCTGCACCCATACCTAAAATCACTATCTGTGGCCCTACGTACCCCATTTCTAATGGCGTCACACATTGCACCATGCTCAAAAAATTACACCAATATCCCCTCAAAATGTCCCTATATGACCTCATCCAAACCTCGGAATCCCATAGTTAAGATCTCATGAAGGTTCTTTAATCTATTGAGGTTTCACCCAATGACCCTACACCTGTAGCCTCCATTATCACACCCCATCATGTAGCCTCTCTCACCAAATTACCACCTTCATCTTCAACCCACCCTATTCACCAAGTGGCCTCCCTTAGTTTCTCGTGAGGAAGAGATCGCGCCACACCAAAATGATGACCCAAACTCAACCCTCTTCATCTTTGTCCACATTGATGACATACGGGTATGCCGTGTGATGATTGATGGGGGTGCTAGCATTAACATCATTTCAGCCCATGCATTCACTTAAATGCACATACCGATAATTACATGCATAAACATCCGGTTATGTTGCGTTCATTCAATTATGCTATCACTCTACACTAGGCATTGTCATCCTCCACGCTTACGTGGTCCTCACACTATTCCGAATTATTTTACGTCTTGTAGGGGAATTCCAATATAACCTATTGCTTGGTAGACCCTAGATTTGTGTCATGGGTTGCATTCCTTCCACTTTGCATCATTGTGTAAATTTTGAACACGAAGGACACACTTATACCATTATAGTTGACCCTCACCTTTTAAAACATGCAACATGCTTTATCGACCTAATGATGTGCTCATACCTATTAAGCCAATAACCTCCACAACCACTACTTCTTCACCTACACCTCTACTTACCAGTATAACCGTTGCTTCTACTTCACATACCTCCTCCATTCCTACTACTATCATAACCCCCACGGATGACCCATCAGCTTCCCAATCCATTAACTCCACCTCCGCATTGACCTCGACACATTGACCTTCTAGACACATCATACCAATCATTGATCCCTTGGAATGTGTTTTTCAACACCTCACTCTAGAGGAGTGCCACTATATAGTGTCAACACATTCCTTACTCCAAAAGAGTATGGAAGTCTTCACCAACACCCTCTTTATGATCACCATATAGGAGAACATCTGTTGTATGGTCCCCTCACCTTCATACTAGTCTCACCTATGGGGCACTTGATACTACCACTTCAACACCCGAACCACCGTCACAAACTCACCCCTTTTCCATTGAATTTCAATCACTTACCAATCGACATTTTTCCCACACCTTCTTACACCGATGTGTGTGGAAGGGTGTTGGTTTTGTATTTTATGAGCAAGGCCGCCATACCGTTATTCCATGTATCAACCACAAACATAATGAACGTAGTGGTATCAGTTTTCCTGAACCACCTACAAAACAAGACCGCATTGAACTCATTAAGAAGACTATCTCTTCTCTACCTTCTTCACCCGCTCCACCTTCATCACCATCCTCACCAATGGAGTCGATGAATCCTGAATCTATCCATCCTAACTTTTTTTTTTCATAAACACCATTTCCTTGGGGCCTCTGACTTATCAATGCGAGGGCAAGGCCCCTTCCACTCTTCCCTTCCTGTATCCTGAAATGATCGATGATGATACACCTTCAATTGACATCGTTCAATGTCGAATGATGAATCCATACTCACCTAACTTGGTGTAGAAGACTCATATATCCATCGGTCGTTACCTTCTGAGACACAAACTATGTTGAATTAATTGACTATTGAGATCAACATTCATACTCAAGATGACCCACACATCCTAAAGATTAGACAATATTTAGATGTTGCTAAATAGGAATCCATCACTTCTTTTCTCAAATATCATAACCAAACTTTCACTTGGTCTTACGCGACATGCCCAATATTGATCCCACCATAGTGGTCCACAATATCGTAACCATTCCCATATGCCAAACCCATTAAACAAAAGCTAAGGAAAATGCACCCTCGCATTTCCCTTCTCATCAAAGAGGAACTTCAACACCTTATTTCCATTTCCTTCATCTTACCCATTGATTATCCTCATTGGATTTCTAACATTGTCCCTGTCACTAAGGCGACAGGGGACTCCATATTTACACAGACTTCCGTGACCTCAACCTAGCATGTCCAAAAGATGACTTTCCCTTACCTGGTATTGACCAGCTAGTTGACCTTACCACTGGCCATGAGATGCTATCACTCATGGATGGCTTCTCAAGTTATAACCAAATCCTGCTTGCCCCAGAGGATCAACACAAAACCTCGGTCATCACCCCTTGGGAGACCTTTTACTATTGAGTCAAGCCTTTCGGCCTTAAAAATGTTGGTGCCACATATCAGTGGGCTATGACTAACATATTCCATGACATCATGCATCGCATATTGGAAGATTACATGGATGATCTCCTAGCCAAATATAAATTCCACTCACAGCATCTTGTTTTCCTCAAAACCATTTTGACCACCTCATTAAATATTGCATTCACCTTCAACCAAAGAAATGTGTCTTCACTATCCTCTCAAGAAATCTCCGGGATTTATCGTTTCCTATGTGGTATAGAAGTTGACCCTACTAAAGTCAAGGCCATTTTGAAATGCCTCCTCCCACCAACCTTAGACAACTTTGTAGTCTCAAGGTAAGTTGCGCTTTATTTTCCATTTCATTTCACAATTATCTGATCGATGTCAACCATTTCATCATTTTCTCAAAAAGGATGTCTCCTTTAAATGGGATAATGACTATCACAAATATTTTGATGCCTTAAAACAATACCTTCTCCAACCACCCATACTCATCCCACCTAAATACGATCAACCTTTTTACCTATACATCTTAGCTACCGATCATTCCTTGGGAGCCATGCTCGCTCATCGTGATGAACAACATAGGGAGCAGGTAGTTTATTACATAAGCCATACTCTTTTGGAATATGAAACCTGATACACCCATCCCAAAAAACTTTTCTTAGCCTTAGTTTTCATTGCCACCTAACTCTATCATTACCTTCTCAACCAAAAAACCTATGTTGTGACCAACACTAACCCCTTACACTTTATGTACGCCAAACCTTATCAAAATCAGCATGCCGCACGATGGCTTATGCTTTTAGCTGATCTTGACCTCAAATTCATTCATCAAAATTCCATCAAGGGCCAAGCTATTGCTGACCAATTGGCTACCGCACCTATTTCCGAGGATCAACCCTATAATTTTGACTTTCTAGATGAGTCGATTGTTACCCTTTCCTTAACAAACCCCTTACCAAATGACACAATTCTTCGATAGTTCCAAGTGTCACCATGGGGGTGGGGCTGCTATTATCCTCATTCCCTTGAGGGTGAACCCATGCCTTTTATTTCAAATTAGATTTTGAATATACCAACAATATTGGTGAATACGAAGCACTTGTACTAGGTCTTTGAGCTGCCTACACCCTAGTTGTCAAATCAATCAACATCTTTGGTGATTCTCAATTGGTCATAAACCAAGTCAATGGTCTAGACTAATGTAATAACGAGATAATTCACAATTATAAACATCATGTAGACATACTTTTGACCACCTTTGATCGTTACACCCTTCAAACCATCCCATGTTCAACCAACAAGTTTGCAGATACCATGTCCCGCTTAGCTTCCCAAATACCCGCTTCACCTACCGATTCTATAATCTTTGTCACTATTTAATGACTTCAATCACCTTCTTATTTACCTCACAATGTTTACTCAATAAAACCCACTACCCCGACCTTAGTGACTTTTGGTGTAAACAATACTCCGACTATCTTTCTCTCTCCATCATTACCTCACTCGATCTCACCCCTAACGGACAACGCGACTTCCTTAAAAAGGTCTCTTGTTATGTCATTCTAGGGGCATCCTCTATAAGCACAGATTTGATGGTATTCTCTTACAATGCCTCACAAGTTTTGAAATTCCTTATGCATTAAGGAATTTCATGATGGCATATGTGGAGGTCACTTCAGGCCTCATTGCTTTATTGCTAAGAATATTCTTCACCTAGGCTATTATTGGCTGATCCTTAACCATGATTGTTGTGACTATGTCAAATTTTTTGTGAAATGCCAACAACATTCCAATCTTCATCATACACCAAGTCATTCCTTATAGGTCACTCGAGACCTTTGGCCCTTCTCTCAATGGGGTTTGGATCTTCTCAGAGAAATCAATCCTCATTCTTCCTAACACCATCAATGGATCATCACTACTACCAAATACTATACAAAATGGGTGGAAGCCATACCACTCATTTCCATGAAAGCTGAGAAAATATGTGAGTTAATTAACCACCATATCATTTGTCACTTTGGTGTTCCTCATCACCTCATCACTGACAATGGAAAACAATTAAAAAAACATTGTAAAAACTTTGTGATGCCTTCGAATTCAACTTAGTTTCTCATCACCTCATTACATACAAACCAATGGCAAAGCCGAATCCACTAACAAAACCCTCAACAATATTCTCATGAAATTGGTTGATGATACTGGGAAGGATTGGCATACACACATTCCTTTTTCCCTGTGGCAATACCGCACTAGTATTCGCACTTCCACTATGGCCACACCATTTTCTCTCGGTTTACGGTGATAGAGGCGTTCTACCTCTCAAAGTCTAGAACCCTCAATCTGCATATCTCTCCATGACATGCTCAATGATGATGACTTTCATCAGGACCATTTAGCACAGCTAGAGTTATTATATGAACGTCTTCTTAACACTCTAGATCACCTTCAAGTTTACCAAAAATGTATTAAATATGCCTACGAAAAACATGTCCATGAACGAACCTTTCAAGTCAATAACCTTTTCCTCAAACAAAATCAACACGTAACCAAAGAAGAAAAAGTAAATGGGGTAAGTTTTCTCCTAATTAGCTTGGACCATGCATCGTGATTCATACTTATGGATCGGTGCTTATCATTTATCTTCACTCGAAGGTAAACTTTGAACTTGAGCCCCTTAATGCCTTGCATCTTTGACCATTCTATTGTTGACTTGTAGTCCTCCCTCACCTTTTGTCTCTTTCCATGCTTGTCCCTTGAGTGCTCTTCACTTCATACACCTCACTAATGATTAAACAACAATCATGTGAGTACCTGTCACTCGTTATCTTCTCTTGAATATGTGTACCACGACACTGCACATAGCATGATTCTCATGGATACTTTTCATCTATCTTTAGATGAGATCCCATGGTTGTTTCACCTTGCCTTTAGAACAAGAGTCTTATTCTCCACCTTGGTCTTGTCCATGACTTCAAACACCTTACATCGGACCAAACTCCTTAAGTCAAACTTCTAATAAAAAGATGACTCCCTCAAAAGGACATCTTCCTATTGACAACTGCTGTTATAAATAGACTGCTCCCTTGAAGTACAACTATGTAAAGCTCTTAAAAAAAAAACCGCAGCTTCCCACATCGATCGACTTCATGAAGACCTCAATGAGTTAAATTTTCTTCATCCCATATAGACTTCCCACATCGATCAGTCTATTTTAACTACAAGTCAAAACAACAAACCTTTTAGTCACGGACTTGCCCATTGTGACCTCGGATCTCTTGCCCAAAGTGCATGTTACCTCATACCACATAAAAATTAACTACCTTCCACCCTTCTTACAATTCCCACTCCCATTTCCTATTACCTCAAGGGACTTCTTGGAACTTAGAAATGTGGTGATCGTGTGACTACTTTTCACCATAGAATAGTGCATCATGCAATGTCTTAAGGGTCTTACGTTCATCACCTCCATCAAGGTATGATCTACTCGGTATGATCCTAACCAACTAGGTGGCTTTATTGCCCCCTCTTATCTTTTAACCATATTTGTTTACGTTTTGATTTCCTTATACAGGAATTGGTCCTTGACACTTACTTTTGGGGTAATCTTCTTCTTTCACCACAATTTCCCTCACCTACATCATTTTACCTATAATCTACCCACACCTAACAAACCTAAACCCACACCATGCCCAAAACCTACGAACTCATTTTCATACCTCCTCATATTCTTCCCTAGATTATGGGAGAACTACATCGGCTTTGAGGTCCCTTTTCATTGGGACTATGTAGGCAACACTCGAGGGCATGGGGCCCTTGGAGGTTAGCTCAACCATCCTCTACCCTAAACAATTCATCGTCCATGTGCCTCACATTACATCACACCTAACTTCGTTTCCATTTTATACCCAAAATTGGAAATTAAACCACATACATAACAAGTTGTTTCATATTTTAAACATTATCACAATATACATTTATTACGCCTACTATTTCTATATGTGAAATATTCCAAATGTGTGCATGTATACTTTGCTTAATGCTAAATCAAATGAAGCAAGAACTACCACCTAAAATAGTTCTAAAATTTAGCTAAAACAAAGCATAAACACCATCATGATAAGAATTAAACAAGGGTTAGATGCTAGCATTCATCAATACAAACTTTGAAACTAACAATGCTAAATATCTAAACTCCTCTATTCTCTAACAACAAATAAATGAATGGACCTAAGTAAGCTCCATGGTTATCAAAATAGTTTTCCTTAATGTTCCAAGAACCTAGGAATGGGGGCTAATCAAAGTTGGGCTACAAGACCCTTTTGACACCTCCCATATGACCCAAGCACTTTAAGAAAAAGGCTTAACTCTTCAAAATGATGAACTCCCAAAAGGGAAGGTGCAAGCTCTTAGTCTCTTTGCTATATGCTTTGCATTTGCTCTATAAGGAGTTTAGGTGTAATTAAAAAGGTAGGTGGAGGGCTCTTTATATAGCCCAAAGGATAAATGATTCAACACATTCTCATGAATGTGGGATAAAGGTAAAACATGATTAGGAATGGATAAGGTTGCTTTATTAAAGGTAACCTTACTTTAGAAGGGTTTAATACATGTTTAGCAAGTCATGGGAGTTGGGGGTATTTTAATTAATCAAAGGTGATTAATTAATAGGTAGGTGTAAGCTTATAGAAGCCAATTAGAGGAATATTAGTGTGATTTAGGCTATTATAAGGGGATTAAATCAATTAAATATTGATTTATTGGTTAAATGGAAGGGAAAGCTAATTAATTAATAATAATTAATTAGTCTAGGTAGAAGGGGTGATTTATTAACGGAAGGTCGTTAATTAGGGTATTTTTTGGATAGGAAACTTAATTAATTAGCTTAGTGTAATTAATTAATGATGATATGAGGGAAAATGAGTGCTTTTGACGACATCTCACATATGACCCATATTATCATTCATTGCATAAAATAATGAATCGCCACTTCACCTACTTTTGACTCAATCATGCCTAAATCGACCTGACTTGATCCATGCCTATAACCTGACTCAATCCATGCCTATAACCTGACTTAACCATGCCGAAATCGACCTAAATCGATCCATTCCTAAACCAACTCGACTCAATTCATGCCTATACCAACCTAACTCCATCATGCCTAACTCACCTAATTTCCATCAATATTAACACAACAAATTCATATATCATAAACACATCAACAAATCAAATCATAACATGTATGTCATGTCATATAAATCAATGTGTATCTCAAATATACATGGCTTATCTCATCATGTCCATCATCTCAAAAATTTTCGACACGCAGCCGAATATATAATACAAAATGTCATCGGCACACAGCCCATCTCATATATACAATAAAATAATGAATCAATATAAAATATCTTCAAAGCACTAGCCGATATATGCTCAAAATATACAAAATCACTCATACATCCTTAGCATCTCCTCGGCACACAAGCCGATATATAATTAGAAAATAACTATCGTATACATCAAAATCAAGTGACCACAAATCGGGCATCTTACTAGATTCCTCCATCCGTGTATCACCTATACCCTCAAACTCTTGGTCCCTGCTAGAACCTCAATCGGAGATGGTATCCATGTACTGCGGGTAGCCTATGCCTGATCAGGCCTCGAAGCTCACTGACCCATACCATTTTACCCTCCCCTACTTCCTTATTTTACCTCACCTAACCTTCACCGTGATCATTTACCTCACCCCACCTTTACCCTACCCATTTACCTCACCTTTCCTGACCTCATCATTTACTACCTCCCTTTTTCCTCCTTTGGGGACTCATTATTTTACCCCTACCTTGGCCTTACCCATGCCATGACCTAGATATGTGGACCTGGACCATCGCTACTGACCTTTGACCTCATGTGTTTGCTATACCTTATGGAAATACTACCTGTATTGTTGACCTAAGGACCTTACCTAGCCTATTGTTGTGACCGTTTATCCTGACCCTACCTTTAGTGTACTAGAACATACCTAAATGTTCCTACACCTAACCTATGTTCTGTTTCTTAACCATATCCTATGCCTTGGATACCATAATCACTTTAACCTTGTTTAGATAAACCTATTGGCCTTAGATGATGTAGAGTTTGCCTACTCTTCAACCTGGTAGCATGCTACAGTTTATACGTGTGCGTGCATTTGACTATTGCTACCTTTAACCTAGAACCCTTACCTAGATTACCCAAGTAGACATGGCTCATTTTTTACCCCTATTACCCACCTTCCTTTTCATCACATTTACCTTTTATCAAACCACTCACCGATTCTACCTTCGCCTCGTCAGTTCTTGGTTTGAGGGGGATCACCTTCACCCACACATGGGGCAACCACATCTTATTTTTGTTAGCGTCACTTACTAATACAAGCTACACAACAAAAAGGGGAAAAATGTAGACACTAAAATTAGGTCACACTCCCCTTTGGTCCCTTGACAAATAAGCACCCTTCATCACATTCACCTAGCCATGGCCCCCTTCACCTCACTAATATTAATTTAATTAAATTAATTCATTATCCTCACCATATTTATTATTTAAATAATATCCACACATACACTTCACCTAGACACCTCACCAAGCCAACTCACCCTAAAACCTATTCTTAGTAAGTTGTCATAACTAAATAAGACTTACCTAAACCCTAAAAACCAATGCCTACATTCTCTCTAACCACATTCTTGCATGCTTATAAGAAGCTCCCGAGTCTAATCCATGGGTTAACGGCATGAGATCCGAAGAAATCAATAGGATCTCCTAGTTTACTAAACCTCGGAAATCTCGCCGCCTTGACCAACGCTGGTTACCCCTAACCATCACCGGTTAAGCAGCCGGAACTACCGCTCGGTTACCCTTTTAACTCCAAAACACCCTTATTCTCAAAGGTTGGCAGAAGGTTGGATAAGACTGAAAAAGTTGGCAATCATTAGCACATTCCAGAGAGATATCACATCTTCTGAGAGAAAATTCCAGCGAGAACACACTGCAAGGAGATCAAGCATCTTTTCCTACATAGCTATCTTAGCAATGATCTGATCTAACCAAGAAAAGAGGAATGTACATGTAACCCATACAGAAGCTTTCCTTTAATTGGTGATCACCTACAGCCTTCAAACCTCTCATCAGCACCTTCGTCCCTCACTTACAGGTATCCAGGACTAGAATCCAAGTAATTAATGTTATACTTATCTCGGTTCATTCCATTTCATCATTATATTATCATCTATTATTTACCTAGCCACCCATTGACCTCCTCCAACACTCACACCTCCATATACCCTTTAAAACCTCACCAAATCCTACCCAAATCACCCAATACCTCATCTCGACCAACGAAAGTCCTTTGTGTAATCACAAAGGAGACCTAAATCTCATTTTGTGGCATTGCCAATTTTCTATAATGAATCGGCACCAGATTACACCCAATCGCCGTCGGTCACCCTTAGCCGACATCAGTCATTGTATTTTCCCATACAACCCAAAACAATGACCTATCCACCTAATTCCCTCTCACCCTCATTTACCTGTGATCTACTTGAGACCTCTGTCGACCTCCAGAGACCCAGAACCAGTTATTTGACCTTCGGATCATATTCTAACCTAGCATGTTAGATTAGATCTATTTCTTACTATGTTTAAAGTAAGATACCTAAATAATTTCAAATTACAATAGGATTTTCTTTATTTACCACATTAAATTGTTTAAAATAGTGGACTGAAAGCCATCTAGGAAGTATCACACTTCCTAGATCTAGCATACGCTAGGCAATTCACTACATATATTGTTTAACTTTTTCTCGGTGATCTTGATTTGCATTACATGTAGTTCCTCCCAACCAAAAGGAATCTCTCACAATCAATCGTGGATTCGAAGTCATACACGCACAACAACCCATCAACCAACATTTGAACATGTATTCTTCGTATGCCCGTTACCCTATTTGTTTTGTCTATACTTCAAAGAAACGATTTAGAATCAAGTGAAACAACTATATCTAACAATGGAGATTTGAATATTTGATTAAGATCATAATAAAAATAGGATTTAAGGGAGAAACTTTAACCCACTAATTCATCCGCTGCTACGTTTTGGCTCAATCCATTTTTAGTTTCAGTACTAAAGACCACCTTTTTATTTATTTTTGTTTGATAAAAATGTAGGTTTTCATGGCTTTGCCATCCATAAACTCCCGAATTATGGAAATTTAGGTATTCACTTTTATTCAACATGGATTAAGTGCACGATCGATATGCAGCTCATAGTTCACACTGCCGATTTTTGCTTATCAACGGGGCATAATGTGCATGTTATTATTTATTATGCCTTTTTAGTTGTGTATGTTTAATGATAACTCCCATTATAATAAAATTAAAACAAATGGAATTTTATATATTCAAGGAAAGTTAAATACCACAAGAAATAGGATCATTTTTTTCTATTATTGTAAATAAATGCTACGATTTCATCGAACATCAATATTTTTGGTTTTTTATTCACAAATCATTGTAAAATGTGAAACATTATTTTGGGTTGTTTAAACATTACATAAAATTAGTTTTAAAAGTTTTATTTTTAAGAATTATTCACAATAAAAAATAGAATGTGGACAATCTATGATATTAAGTATTACTATTACAAAATTGTGAAATACCTTTATGATATTTATAAAATCTTTTCATTTTGTGTTGATAGTTCACATTATTTCCACAAAACATTTTTTAAGGATAAATTATGAATAAATAAATGTTTATCTACTAATTCTATTATTCAAATTAAATATTTGATGTGTATTATATCCACAATTAGAATTTTGTTTATTTTTTATTATTACTAAATATGTAATCTACATTTTGTGAATAATACACAATTAGTATAATTAAAGTGTGTTGAATTTTCACAATTTTATATTTCTAAAAGATTTAATGTATATATAATTTTTGGTTAAACCTTAGATATTCTATGAAAAATTAGTGATACTTATATTGGGATTTTAAAATTTCAATGATGTGGATATTTAACAATTTTAAATTTGAATTTTATGAAGTAGTGGAAATATTTTTCAAAATACAAAAAGTGATTTTTCCACAAAGAAATTTCAAGAATGTGGATTTTTAACAAATTAAAATGTGACTTTGATGAAATTGTGGAAAATCTATATTTCATTTTATAGAAGTTGTCCCTTTAATGTTCATAATTCAAAAATTTTCCACAAAATGATTTTTTGTGAAGAAAAATGTGGATAAACTAGCCTACTTCGAGTAGTGTATGACTCAAAACCACATTGTCACACATGTAAGCAACCATACCTGCTCTCAATGAGCACCTATGACATAGTGAATCACATGTATCTGCATGATACCACTATTTTGAGTGTTAAATCACCCTAAAAACCTTATATCTATCATGTCAACATACTTTTTAATCATCCAAGAAGCTCCTACCATCATGCAACATCACCTAGGAACTGAATAGGCTTACATAGTAAACAATCCTCATGGAATCTCATTGTACTAGAAAAACACATCTGAAACATCATGTCAACACCATGTAAATAATCTATTGACCCTAGTCCAACATCCACTTTATCATTAATGTGGTTTTACATGAATGAAAACCAAGGAAAATTTTAGTGGCGAATTTTTGTAAACTCACGAATATTAGGGACTTTGGAAATTGGAAATGGCTGATTTTTAGTAGTCGGCTCCCACCCAATTCGCTAAAATTTCCACTGATAATTCATTTAAATGGGTGAATTTCCTTCTATTTATATGTTAAATTAACTTATGCATGTATTTTTCCAACATTTCTTATCATTGCACCTCATCCAAGAAAACTATGCCCTACCAAATCGCCGTCACCAAAAACATTTTTCATAAATTTTCCATCAATTGAAATTAGATTTTGGATATTCACTACCCATTTTGAACTAATTTTTGAGGGGGTCTTAAAATGAACCCGATGAAAACACCTATTAGGGTCACATGCCAACAATCTTCCTATTTTTCATTGATGGAAAACAACCTAAAATTCTCCCCTTTTACATTCATGACAAAGGCATACCTGTAGAAGAATATTATTCACCGACCTCAGCTTCATAGAATCATTTTTTTAGAAACATCAACCAAAGAACAAGAAAATTATCTTGCTAGCAATGACTAGAAATAAACTTGAGAAATTTTTACTAGTCACAAACACCTTTTCAGCCATGAACACTCACATTTGATCGAGATATAAAATTTTTGATCTTTACATGCATAACCAAGTGAAATCATACCTTCTAAGCCTCAAAAATATCATCATAACCTTTTAGAAAGATTGTTCAAGCTCCCAGAGGTCGTAAATAGCTTATGTTTTTCTTCTTACACCTATAGAAGCACCTTCTTCTTATTATTGTAGAGCCGTAGTAGTCACATATGTTTTCTTATTGCAACATTATATCTAACATAATAAATTCATGCTAATAGACTCACTTCTTCATACTTAATCCACCTTGATCAACCTTAAAAGGCATTGAAAAACACCGTCACCTTTCTCATACACTTTCATTATACCTTGACAAAGCTCCTACATGCCTCTTAGGACACCATCCTATACATCTATAGGATGTCATTTCACATATCCTCAAACATAACAATCACCATGCTTAGGGAAGATTCAACCTATTGATCTCATAAATTATCCTTCACACTTTACCTTCATGAGGAATTATCAATATCATTAGATCAAAGATATGTCTTAACAAAATCAAGCTCTATTGAATTCTTACATTAATTTAACCACTATAGACCAAATAAAACATCATGATAGTCTGTTGAAGGAAATTGCACTAACCTATAGACTTACATTTGCACTTGTATTCATTTTAATCACCTTGAAAAATTGTGTCTATGTCATCCCAGTCCTCAACTTGGAAGATTTGGATCATTATTTCATAATCTTTAGAATGCACCTCCATGTTGACAGAAAAAGGTTTTCCTTTACTTACTCCAAAGAAATTTATGCACCTTTTAAAGATCAACACCAACCACTACAAATTGTAACTAACATAAAAATTAAGAATACCCAATTTGAGGTCAACAATATCTTCTTCAAACCTACAAGAGAGCCTTAATCTCCTCCATATGAAGACCTTATGTTGATGGTCAAATTGAGCAAAACCCAACACTTAATCCTTTATAAATGTGATCACATGTTTTTTTTTTGTATTAATGTGTAAAAACACATAGAATCCCATAGGTTTTGATTTTTCACCTTATCATGACTAGGAAAGACATCAAAATCCTTCTCTTTGCTTCATATTAACACTTAGAGTTCAATATAATTTTATTGAACCTTTCATGCTCCACATACCCTAGTTAGGCCCTCAAAACATTTTTACAAAAATTTCAATATTGAATCTCTTTCTAAAGTGAAAAATCCAACTAAACATGACCTCATTTCAGTTTTTACTTATCTTAACATATGAAAACTCCTGGGAAGACTAGGGATACACTATAGAAAAATATCATCGTCCTTGAAAATATACACTTAGACCCTTACTCTTGTAAATATAATGAGCACATCTAAAGATAATATCATACATGTACTTCTCTATACCTGTAGCTTCCTTTATTTCACTTGGGTAAACTACCTTGATATATCTATACACTATAAAGTCTCTACAAAGAATCTCAAGCCAATGATATTGTAGATTCATTAAAACCAATTAGTGCCAAATCCTTCTTGAAGAGTGTCAAATGTTGTGACACTTGACAAACACCATAGACCATGCATTAAATAACAACATGATGGAGAACACAAAATTCCATAGAAAATCACACTTTGAGACAACTTTTTTATTGTAACAAGATAATGTTTTATTATACTATACAAAGAGGCTAGGAATTTGTAACTTATCATACACTTTATTCTTGCATTCTCTTCTTACACTTTATATAAAGGTCTCACACCACCAGAAATATCTCGAGAAGTATACAAACATAAAATGCCTTAATTACATCATCAAATGCTTAGTCATATTCCACAATTCCATATAACATAGATATACACTCAAAAAACTCTATGTACATAGCTTGATGAAGGTGTAAGGATTTAATTTAGTAACCAATTACCCATAGTATCTTCATTATCTACCTTGAGAGCTCACTCTAAAATAAACACTCCTAGTTGCAAGAATAATGAACTCACATTAGGTTTCTAAGCACAACATAGTCAAATTTTCAACACTATCGAGATTTATAGACATACACATAGTATTAGAACATAAAAACATATGAATCCTTTCATCCTCTATCTCTAGATGATATTTAGAAAATATTTTCTCCATATTGCATCATATTTAAGCCCCCAAATAGTCAGTTTCACAAATACATTTCACATGGTAGAGTAGCAAATAGTCGGGGTAAAGAAAGACCAATAATGTGCTAAATATCTTGATTAATAACACTATAGGTACATACTTTATCCTCCTTGACATAAATTTTCATTATTTAAGAACATTAATACTCGGACCACCTAGATGTTTTCATGTTAGTCTTCAAACACTACACGAATATTCATGTTCATACTGAGAGATTAGGTCAACTCTAACGATGTCATAGGATCATCTTCATGCACATTTTCTAGAACCATTGACACCATTATAGAATCATGCCATAGGACTCGGTGACCTTTTATACTAAAGGACATACATACCAAAATTCATACTCAAACAACCTAAGATAACAAAACTTATACATTGAGACTCTTAATGACCTTTTACTACTTTCATGACACCTTCATAGCTTTATGCTTATTGTGGACTCATTTACATATTTGATACATAATTTTACAACTCATGACCAACTATATGACACTATCAAGACTAAGACTTGACAACAAAGTTCTCACATGCCACATACTTCTTCTATTATGAACTAATTTGCACACGAGAGACTAATAGACACATGTAATGAGTTCAAGACGTACACACCTTTTATGACATGTTATTGATACTATAGAACATATTGAGACATTTAAAACCAGCCACATATCATGATGATGTAAACGTATACTTTGAGAACTTTATATTTTTAGATCCAATAACCATACTACAAAGAGCATTAATTCTATCACAAAACCATCATCATTAATTATAAGGACCATAAACATAAGTAATAATATGCACACCTTGACAATATGGAGGAGGCACACTTTGACACAAACAACTCCCCCTCACAAAATGCTTCATATCCACCGATACATCTTCAAGAATCATAGTAAAGGAATATGATCACCAAAAAGACCTAAAAATGTCTTGAAGAGGTCCCAAGCCCCCTTAGTTTCTTGAGAAACCCCTTTTTCTTCTCTTTTATGACCCGATGTCTGTATCACACCTTTCCTTCCACCACTACCATCTCTTAATGAGGTATGAAGATATAATTTTTGTTCACAATCCCTTTTGGGACCATTTTTATGTATTTTTTGGCTTAGAAGACCCTTTCCTTACACATTAGGACCATGAAAACTCATGTTATGACAAGAGATACCTTGTTAGAAATTCCTCGGAACATGACCAACTTTGATACAACTATAAAATACTATTGTAATTCTCCTTTTCAAATCACCAATATGACTAGATGTACCATTCAAACTAGTACTAACAATGTGGCTTAATCCATTGCATTTAAAACATATAACATCCTTAGGATGATCATTTTTATTTCTTTCCATGGCTGAGTAACTCCAAGATCATATCTCTTGATGAACATCCTCTTACTTTTTCTTGGCTCAAACACTCCTATATTCCATCCACAATCCTTGGAATTATTAACATACTCACAACATAAATTACATTCACCATGAAAGTATCCTATAACATTATTTATCTCTTTGAACATTACTATAACATGAGAAACAATAACCATTGAATGATCTTTCATACCTTTATTCATTAGGTTGGCTCATAGGCTTGGTATTCTCATTTTCCTTGATGAATGTCACCCTATTTTATAGCTTGGTACTAGGTTAACCATATTCCTTTCTTAAAACCATGTTATCTTACTTCAATTCCTTTTCCTTGAGGTACTCATTGAATAAAAAACCAGCCCTATCACCTTCTAATATTTGTTGGCTAAAAAGATTATCTAGGTCATTTTAAATTTTCTAAAACATTTTCATTTTTCTAGATCAAGTGAATGTAGATATTTCATGCCCATTTCGAACTTGATGAAATCATCCTCCTTATTCTTGAGTTTATCATTGAGTAAAGCAACATGCGATTTCAACTGATTACAATCTTCCACTTTCACCTTTAGAGTTTTAGAAAATTCCTCCATTTATCACTCTAAAATATAAATATCATGACTATGCTCATGAGAATCTTCCTTGGATTCAAGTATGGATGCAAATCTCTCTAATTTTTCCTCAATACGCCTTGTAATTTCATCATGTTCTTTGATCTCGTTCTTCAACTTGGGTTAAAGGAGCCAAATCTTTTATTTATGTATTTTTTTCATTTCATCAATATGTTGTTGTGTGTGCTTTTCATTCCCATATCTAGCAAGATTAAGTTTTCTTTTTTACTATTATCCATGATGACTCTTTACCATCTAAATCTAAATCACTAAATCCTTCTCCAAATTCAAAAGTTACAACTCCTAGGGAAGTAGAAAATTGAGAAATTTTTCTAAATAATTCTTACCTTCACTTGATGTAGAGAAACATTCATCTTTGTAGTTCTTACCTTTATCAAATTCTTCTTCTTAACACCCATTCATGCTTTAGGATATCTCCTTCAAGAATTCAAGATTCCCCGTAGGAAGGATGAGATCTAATACCAATTGTTAGATTTACAATGGATTGAGAGGGGAGGGTTTGAATTAGTCCTTATAAAACTTTAAATTAATATTTCAAACTTACATATATAAATAATCATGATCATTCAATCATCCATTAATGTGTACATACATGAAATAATCACATGTCCAAGAATCATAAACAAGATCATCAACACAAGAAACAAGATATAATTGGGAAACCCTTAAGGGAATAAAACCCATCAAACACAATATTATATTGATATATTTCAATATTTAGTGAGGTACCAACCCTAAAACTAGCACCAATCCCTAGTTTAGTAGAGCACCAACCCTAAGAGGAACAACAATCCATAATTTTATGAATCACCAACTCCATTAGCAGGCTACAACCCCAAACGATGATCAAGAACCCACTTAACCATGTTATGATGTTCATATCTCTGATATTTTTCTGCCAAAACTTATTGAGATGTAATATACATCTCACACTTCTTCAATCAAACCCTAGATGACCAATCTTCATAAAACTATCTTTTTAATCACTTCGAAAATAATCAAACCCTTACACACATACTTTCTTATTTTTATCAACCTGAAAAACTATTATTTAAGTCTCAAATCATGCTCCAATACCTACGATAAACTCTCACCTAGGTTGTTCACCTTGTAAATACTTCACTAATGTCAAAAATCACCCAAAAACATGCTTTTATAAGGTCCTTATGATTTCAAACATAATCACAACCTTTTCCCCTCCTTTTTCTTGACCCATACATCAAAGAAAAATCCAAAACTTATATTTTAATACTCACAAGTGACCCAAGTATGTCGACCTAACTAAAACTCTAATTACATGTGTCAAAAATACTCAAAACCCCATGGGAACAAAAATATAATTTTCCTTACATCAAATCAATACATATTAATGAACCATAACTCTTTACATATGATTAAAATATCATTTTACATTCATACATGGTCGTACATTTGATCAACCAATCAAATTATTTAATTTATTGGGCCCAATTCACTTTACAAATCTCAAAACAACTGTTTCCTACACCCTTCAACACCCTTGAAACATCATTAGGACACAAAATCACTTAAACATTAGAAAAACTTGTTATATAGAAATTTTATGGAAATTACATAACCTATATAACACTTATAAGAAAGTTATAATCCTTGAATCAACCTCATTCTCAAACCACACTACTTTTGTCTTCACTAGATCAACCTCTCAAAACATTGTTTCCAAAGGTTAACTCGTAATACCATTTATACAAACATTAAATACCTCTAAATGGATTTATTGGATGAAAAATCCATCCTTATGAACATTTAGGTGATAGAAAGCATCATCCAGTCCATCTCATGCTTCAAAAAACTCCATATGTGCACCAAAACACATCATGTCTTACACTAGAAAAATGTTCATGTCCAAAGGATGACATGGAAATACTTCAAATTAACACATAATGAGAAAAGAATTATATCACTAGAAATATCTTTGAATACTCTTCTTAACAGAATATTAATCATCTTTGAACTCCATTTGTAGCTCAAGATATAGCCATTTTATTGAACCCTGTATTTGAGTTGTCAAAACTACCCTTTGAACATTCAATCTATATGGACCTCAAATTACCATGTACCTACATGATAATGTCCTAAAATAACCATGAACATTGATATCATCTCCCATAAATCTTGCACCATTAATTTCACATTCTAATGCTTTGGAAACTTACGTATTTGAGTGTGCCACATTCATAACCATGACCTAAACCATAAATTTATATAAATCTAAGAGAGTACCCTAAAACATCCATTCATAAATTTGCATGAGGTTGTTGAATGGCCTTGGATCTGAGTGGGGCATTCGGTGTGATTGTATAACATGGGACCATCTCTCAATCTGTGGGAATTACGGACCCAAGATGGCCCTCCGAAGAAAGATGGATTCTTCTTCATAAACTACCTGCCTATTGTCCTCTCAAAATTTCCCTTCTTTTGAAAGTTAGAATTTAAAAAAAATTGAGTTGGTGCCCTTTAGTAATGTTCTAGTGAAGTGAAAGCTTGAAGAGATGTTGAAAATTCATGTTTTCTAGAGTCATTTTGGTGACTTGTGGGTCTGTTAGACATTTTTGTCTCTCATGTCCCAAGTATTTATGTGCCTTTTGTTTGCCAATCGCCGCTTTCCCCATAATTCCTTGATCGACACTCTATAGGAACTTTTTGACCCGTTTGTCCCAAGTTCACCTAGACTTTCTTTTCCCCGATCGCCCGCATCATGTTCTTCACGTACTTTTGTCCCATCTATCCAAAATACATCTATGCTTTCTGTTCATGTGTTCCCCACATCTCCCGTATCAGCCAAATCACATCTTCGCATCCCTCACGTCCTTCGTGTTTCTAATTTCCTGGACCACCCATGCTCATTTGCCCCTCATTCCCCACATCGTTTGCATCGGCAAGATTGTGTCCTTGCGTCCCTCATGTCCTAAATGTACCAAAGACTGTTCGGGCCAGTTTTCTCCTCTTTTCCCACTTTTCATCTTTTTGAGTTGGTGCAAGGTAAATTTAATGCACATTTAATGACTTTCTCTCTCATGAACAACTATTTAATGGGACTATCCCCTATGCATTTGTCACATTGCTTGCTTCCCATCTCTTACTTGAATCCTTGCCATTAAAGACATTTGCTCGTGCCCTTGTATCACTTTGCATTTTCATCTCGATTCTAATCTTGGAAGTCTATTCCCCTACACATTGTAAAAATGAAGATCAAGTTTCAAGGTCAAGAACATGTGTCACCTCTTGAGACCTTTGTACCTGATATTGGAGATAGTGAGGTTCGACACTTGGATTTTGGAGATTTTTGGGGCAGACTAACATGCTCTAATCCTATTCCCATGGCACAAATGATTAGTGACAGTGGAATTACATACGTGGTTGGATTTCCTATCTCTGTATAGTGTGTCGACACCGCGCTTTCTTGTGGAGCCCATTTAAACCCGGATAGCAAGGAACTTACTAATGTGCATGGGGAATTAATTTCTAAACTGGATGCTTTCACCATTGTTTCTACCCTATGCATTTCAGAGACTAAATATTCCATAGTTCTCACTCGTGCTCAAGGTCAAACCCTGTTCGATCAAGACAGTAAGAAATACAAGGCCCAAATAGCAAAATCATGGTTAAAGAACCCTAATAAGGGAGTGTATCGACTCTCCAAGGAATTATTCAGAGTTGATTACATTGAGGAGGTGTCTGATTTTATTATTTTTCTCACCCGTATCATGGGGTTTCCTTCCACCAATGAATTTCACTTCTGGATGTGCCCTTTATAAATATCATCTATGAGGGCAAGTAGAACATTAATTGGGCTGAAATTGTTTGCATGAATTTGACTGAGTAATTGCCTAGTGTTCAACAGACTAAGAAGTTCTATATGACTTCTTACCTCATGTATACCATGGATGCATCCCGGAAGTGGTTCGGTTTCACCTACATTGATGGTCAAAAGAATGATCATATTTATGCATACTACCCTTAGTTTACCCTAGAATCTAGAAATAACAATTTTAGAAGAGTCAATGATGTTTTCACCATGTATATTGTAAGACTCTTAAAGAATGACACTGCTAGGAGATTTTTTGATGAAGCTATAAACCTGATAGCCAAGTATGGGGATTTCCTCATCCAATTTAGGAGGTTTTCATACATTAGGTTGGTTCTATGAAAATACACCCCTCAAGCTCCCCATGTTTTGCAATGATAAAATGGCTCTGGTTGAAGTGTGTAGGAAACTTGATAAACTACATAGAACCTGCAGGGACAAGAAGATCACTGGTCTACATTTCCCTATCTCCTTGGGAAATTATACATGTAAAACAACTTTGGATGCCCAAAATATAGAAAGGGCTATTGCTCCTCTCACTTTCCATTTCTTCAAACCTAGAACTTGTTTTGATATGAAGAATTTTATTGATCAGAACCTTAGGATAAACTATCATCACAAGCCAGATACTGAGGATTACTAGGTAGATTGTGCAGATGATTTTGAAGCCAGACAGAGGCACTATAGTAGGCTCTCTCTACAAAAAATTAGAGATCTCAATCTCTACCAAGTTTATGAAGGATTTAAGGATGATGATGAGGAATTACTATCCTTTGAATATGAAACTACAATTAGACACACTCCTTTAGAAGATCTGTATTGGTACAAAAAGGAGAGAGATGATTTGATTAAGATTATTTCCCCTGTTCTTGTAAGAACCAAAGTTTTGCTTGACATGAAGGTTCATGAGCTCAAGAAGAATTAGGTTGGATCCTCTTCCAGGGATATGTCTACACCAAGGAAGGAAGCACATACAACCAGTACTGAGGTACTTGAGAAAAACTCTCATTCTTCCTCAATGAGAAAACCTGAGTCATCTACTCCTACTCAAGTATATCAAAAGAAGATCAAAGAGGTTAAAAAGAACCAATTGAGGAAGAATCTCTTCTTGAGCACTTAGAATTACCTTCAAGACTAGAGAACATTATTTTTCTTAGTGAGAGTGATGATGGTGAAGTGCCAAATCTTGCAAGAGCTCCTGAAGTCACTGTTGAAGAAGAAAAGGAAATGTCTAGTACTTGAACCTCCTAATACCACAAAATCCTCTACAAAGGAAGCTCCTGATGCTCCATCCACTTCTTTTCTAGAGGAAACAATGGTTAATACTCTAAGTGCCATGAGTTCACTTTCTCTTGGGCCCCTTGTTCCTTCCTCTTCTTCTTCTACCTTTGCTTGGGTGCAACCCATGGTTGACAACAAGAAGAGAAAATCTTCTTCTCATCTAACAGGGCCAAATTTTGATGTTGTGGTAGCTCTGTTGAGTACTTCCCTCCCCCTCTAGCAAAGAAATCCAAGACCACTTCAAGGTTAGTAGTTGATGCTCGGGGCCATCGGTTCTAGAAGTTGCAAAGCCCAACGCTGATAAGGCAGAGCAGGATCTTTTGGTCTCGATTTAGAGCTTTTAAGGATCCTAATGGGAGAATCCACTCTTGAGAGTGAGGTGCATAACCTTTAGGAAATGGTAACAAGGGTTATTTAATGAGTTGAGAAGGGAAAGTAGACCATAGAACAATTGGATGAACAAAACCAAGTTCTTTCCATTCCAGCTACCTACATACCAATCACTCGATCCCTTGGAATGTGTTTTTCAACACCTCACTCTAGGGAGTGCCGCCTATATAGTGTCAACACATTCCTTATTCCAAAAGAGTATGGAAGTCTTCACCAACACCCTATTTATGATCACCATATAGGAGAACATCTTTGTATGGTCCCCCTCACCTTCATACTAGTCTCACCTATGGGGGACTTGATACTACCACTTCAACACCCGAACCACCGTCACAAACTCACCCCTTTTCCATTGAATTTCAATCACTTACCAATCGATGTTTCTCCCACACCTTCTTACACCGATGTTCATGGAAGGGTGTTGGTTTTGTCTTTTACGAGCAAGGCCGCCATACCATTATTCCATGTATCAACCAAAACATAATGAACGTAGTGGTATCGGTTTTCTTGAACCCCCTATAAACAAGACCGCATTGAACTCATTAAGAATACTAGCTCTTCTCCACCTTCTTCACCCGCTCCACCTTCATCACCATCCTCACCGACGGAGTCGATGAATCCTAAATCTATCCATCCTAACTTTTTTTTTTTTTTTCATAAACACCATTTCCTTGGGGCCTCTGACTTATCAATGCGAGGGCAAGGCCCCTTCCACTCTTCCCTTCCTATATCCTGAAATGATCGATGATGATACACCTTCAATTGACGTCGTTCAATGTCAGAATGATGAATCCATACTCACCTACCTTGGTGTAGAAGACTCATATATCCATCGGTCGTTACCTTCTGAGACACAAACTATGTTGAATTAATTGACTATTGAGATCAACATTCATACTCAAGATGACCCACACATCCTAAAGATCAAACAATATTTAGATGTTGCTAAATAGGAATCCATCACTTATTTTCTCAAATATCATAACCAAACTTTCACTTGGTCTTACGCAGACATGCCCAATATTGATCCCACCATAGTGGTCCACAATATCGTAACCATTCCCGATGCCAAACCCATTAAACAAAAGCTAAGGAAAATGCACCCTCACATTTCCCTTCTCATCAAAGAGGAACTTCAACACCTTATTTCCATTTCCTTCATCTTACCCATTGATTATCCTCATTGGATTTCTAACATTGTCCCTATCACTAAGGCGACAGGGGGACTCCGTATTTTCACGGACTTCGTGAGACTCAACCTAGCATGTCCAAAAGATGACTTTCCCTTACCCGGTATTGACCAGCTAGTTGACCTTACCACTGGCCATGAGATGCTATCACTCATGGATGGCTTCTCAAGTTATAACCAAATCCTGCTTGCCCCAGAGGATCAACACAAAACCTCGTTCATCACCCCTTGGGAGACCTTTTACTATTGAGTCAAGCCTTTCGGCCTTAAAAATGCTGGTGCCACATATCAGTGGGCTATGACTAACATATTCCATGACATCATGCATCGCATATTGGAAGATTACATGGATGATCTCCTAGCCAAATATAAATTCCACTCTGAGCATCTTGTTGTCCTCAAAACCATTTTGACCACCTCATTAAATATTGCATTCACCTTCAACCAAAGAAACGCGTCTTCACTAACCTCTCAAGAAATCTCTTGGGATTTATCGCTTTCCTATGTGGTATAGAATTTGACCCTACTAAAGTCATGGCCATTTTGGAAATGCCTCCTCCCACCAACCTTAGACAACTTTGTAGTCTGCAAGGTAAGTTGCAGTTTATTTGCCATTTCATTTCACAATTATCTCATCGATGTCAACCATTTCATCATTTTCTCAAAAAGGATGTCTCCTTTAAATGGGATAGTGACTATCACAAATATTTTGATTCCTTAAAACAATACCTTCTCCAACCACCCATACTCATCCCACCTAAATACGATCAACCTTTTTACCTATACATCTCAACTACCGATCATTCCTTGGGAGCCATGCTCGCTCATCGTGATGAACAACATAGGGAGTAGGTAGTTTATTACATAAGCCATACTCTTTTGGAATATGAAACCTGATACACCCATCCCAAAAACTTTTCTTAGCCTTAGTTTTCATTGCCACCAAACTCTATCATTACCTACTCAACCAAAAAACCTATGTTATGACCAACACCGACCCCTTACACTTCATGTACGCCAAACCTTATCAAAATCAGCATGCCGCACGATGGCTTATGCTTTTAGCTGATCTTGACCTCGAATTCATTCATCAAAATTCCATCAAGGGCCAAGCTATTGCTGACCAATTGGCTACCACACCTATTTCCGGGATCAACCCTATAATTTTGACTTTCTAGATGAGTCGATTGCTACCCTTTCCCTGAACAAACCCCCTTACCAAATGACACACTTCTTCGATAGTTCCAAGTGTCACCATGGGGGTGGGGCTGATATTATCCTCATTACCCTTGAGGGTGAACCCATGCATTTTTCTTTCAAATTATATTTTGAATATACCAACAATATTGGTGAATACGAAGCACTCATACTAGGTCTTCGAGTTGCCTACACCCTAGTTGTCAAATCAATCAACATCTTTGGTGATTCTCAATTGGTCATAAACCAAGTCAATGGTCTAGACTAATGTAATAACGAGATAATTCACAATTATAAACATCATGTAGACATACTTTTGACCACCTTTGATCGTTACACCCTTCAAACCATACCATGTTCAACCAACAAGTTTGCAGATACCATGTCCTGCTTAGCTTCCCAAATACCCACTTCACCTACCGATTCTATAATCTTTGTCACTATTTAATGACTTCAATCACCTTCTTATTTACCTCACAATGTTTACTCAATCAAAACCACTACCCCTGACCTAATTTAATTTTGGTATAAATAATACTCTGACTATCTTTCTCTAGCCATCTTACCTATTGATCTCACCCCTAATGGACAACGCGCCTTCCTTAAAAAGGTCTCTTGTTATGTCATTCTAGGGGGCATCCTCTATAAGCACAGATTTGATGGTATTCTCTTACAATGCCTCACAAGTTCTAAAATTCCTTATGCATTAAGGAAGTTCATGATGGCATATGTGGAGGTCACTTCATGGCCTTCATTGCTGCTAAGAATATTCTTCGCCTAGGCTATTATTGGATGATCCTTAACCATGATTGTTGTGACTATGTCAAATGTTTTGTAAAATTCCAACAACATTCCAATCTTCATCATACACCAAGTCATTCCTTATAGGTCACTCGAGACCTTTGGCCCTTCTCTCAATGGGGTTTGGATCTTGTCAAAGAAATCAATCCTCATTCTTCCTAACACCATCAATGGATCATCACTACTACCAAATACTATACAAAATGGGTGGAAGCCATACCACTCATCTCCATGAAAGCTGAGAAAATATGTGAGTTCATTAACCACCACATCATTTGTCACTTTGGTGTTCCTCATCATCACCTCATCACGTACAATGGAAAACAATTCAAAAAAAACATTTGTAAAAACTTTGTGACGCCTTCGAATTCAACTTAGTTTCTCATCACCTCATTACATACAAACCAACGATGAAGTGAATCCACTAACAAAACCCTCAACAATATTCTCATGAAATTGGTTGATGATACTGGGAAGGATTGGCATACACACATTCCTTTTTCCCTGTGGCAATACCGCACTAGTATTCGCACTTCCACTATGGCCACACCATTTTCTCTGGTTTACGGTACAGAGGCGAAGTTCTGCCTCTCAAAGTCTAGAACCCCTCAATCTACATATCTCTCCATGACATGCTCAATGATGATGACTTTCATCAAGATCATTTAGCACAACTAGAGGTATTATATGAACGTCATCTTAACACTCTAGATCACCTTCAAGTTTACCAAAAATGTATCAAATATGCCTACGAAAAACATGTCCATGAATGAACCTTTCAAGTCAATGACCTTGTCCTGAAACAAAATCAACACGTAACCAAAGAAGAAAAAGTAAATGGGGTAAGTTTTCCTAATTAGCTTGGACCATGCATCATGATTCATACCTATGGATCAAGTGCTTATCATTTATCTTCACTCAAAGGTAAACTGAACTTGAGCCCCTTAATGCCTTGCATCTTTGACCATTCTATTGTTGACTTGTAGTCCTCCCTCACCTTTTTCTCTTTCCATGCTTGTCCCTTGAGTGCTCTTCACTTCATACACCTCACTAATGATTAAACAACAATCATGTGAGTACCATCACTCATTATCTTCTCTTGAATATGTGTACCACGACACTGCACATAGCATGATTCTCATGGATACTTTTCATCTATCTTTAGATGAGATCCCATGGTTGTTTCACCTTGCCTTTAGAACAAGAGTCTTATTCTCCACCTTGGTCTTGTCCATGACTTCAAAGACATTACATCGGACAAAACTCCTTAAGTCAAACTTCTAATAAAAGATGACTCCCTCAAAAGGACATCTTCCTATTGATAATCGCTGCTATAAATAGACTTGCTCCTTGAAGGACAACTATTTAAAGCTCTTAAAAAAAAAAAACGCGTAGCTTCCCACATCGATCAACTTCATGAAGACCTCAAGGAGTTAAATTTTCTTCATCCCATATAGACTTCCCACATCGATCAGTCTATTTTAACTACAAGTCAAAACAACAAACCTTTTAGTCATGGACTTGCCCATTGTGACCTCGGATCTCTTGCCCAAAGTGCATGTTACCTCATACCACATAAAAATTAACTACCTTTCACCCTTCTTACAATTCCCACTCCCATTTCCTATTGCCTCAAGGGACTTCTTGGAACTTAGACATTTGGTGATCATGTGACTACTTTTCACCATAGAACAGTCCATCATGCAATGTCTTAAGGGTCTTACGTTCATCACCTCCATCAAGGTATGATCTACTCGGTATGATCCTAACCAACCAGGTGGCTTTATTGCCCCCTCTTATCTTATCTTCTTTAACCATATTTTTTACATTTTGATTTCCTTATACAGAACTTGGTCCTCGACGCTTACTTTTGGGGTAATCTTCTTCTTTCACCGCAATTGCCCTCACCTACATCATTTTACCTATAATCTACCCACACCTAACAAACCTAAACCCACACCATGCCCAAAAACCTACGAACTCATTTTCATACCTCCTCATATTCTTCCCTAGCTTATGGGAGAACTACATCGGCCTGAGGTCCCTTTTCACTGGGACTATGTAGGCAACACTCTAAGGGCATGGGGCCCTTGGAGGTTAGCTCAACCATCCTCTACCCTAAACAATTCATCTTCCATGTGCCTCACATTACATCACACCTAACTTCGTTTCCCTTTTATACCCAAAATTGGAAATTAAACCACATACATAACAAGTTGTTTCATATTTTAAACATTATCACAACATACATTTATTACACCTACTATTTCTATATGTGAAATATTCCAAATGTGTGCATGTATACTTTGCTTAATGCTAAATCAAATGAAGTTAGAACTACCACCTAAAATAGTTCTACAATTTAGCTAAAACAAAGCATAAACACCATCATGATAAGAATTAAACAAGGGTTAGATGCTAGCATTCATCAATACAAACTTTGAAACTAACAATGCTAAATATCTAAACTCCTCTATTCTCTAACAACAAATAAATAAATGGACCTAAGTAAGCTCCATGGTTATCAAAATAGTTGTCCTTAATGTTCCAAGAACCTAGGAATGGGGCTAATCAAAGTTGGGCTACAAGACCCTTTTGACAAATCCCATATGACCCAAGCACTTTAAGAAAGAGGCTTAACTCTTCAAAATGATGAACTCCCAAAAGGGCAAGGTGCAATCTCTTAGTCTCTTTGCTATATGCTTTTGCATTTGCTCTCTATGGAGTTTAGGTGTAAATAAAAGGTAGGTGGAGGGATCTTTATATAGCCTAAAGGATAATGATTCAACACATTCTCATGAATGTGGGATAAAGGTAAACATGATTAGGAATGGATAAGGTTTCTTTATTAAAGGTAACCTTACTTTAGAAGGGTTTAATACATGTTTAGCAAGTCATGGGAGTTGGGGTATTTTAATTAATCAAAGGTGATTAATTAATAGGTAGGTGTAAGCTTATAGAAGCCAATTAGAGGAATATTAGTGTGATTTAGGCTATTATAAGGGGATTAAATCAATTAAATATTGATTTATTGGTTAAATGGAAGGGAAAGCTAATTAATTAATAATAATTAATTAGTCTAGGTAGAAGGGGTGATTTATTAACTAAGGTCGTTAATTAGGTATTTTTTTGGATAGGAAACTTAATTAATTAGCTTAGTGTAATTAATTAATGATGATATGAGGGAAAATGAGTGCTTTTGACGATATGTCATTGATTTGCGAGAAAGGGGATAATTAGCACAATTTAAGTATTTAAATTGTTTGGGCGTAATTATAGGTGTCTACACTATGCATAGATTATACCACATCTCACATATGACCCATATTATCATTCATTCCATAAAATAATGAATCGCCACTTCACCTACTTTTGTCTCAATCATGCCTAAATCGACCTGACTTGATCCATGCCTAAACCAACCTGACTCAATCCATGCCTATAACCTGACTCAATCCATGCCTATAACCTGACTCAACCATGCCTAAATCGACCTAACTCGATCCATGCCTAAACCAACCTGACTCAATTCATGCCTATACCAACCTAACTCCATCATGCCTAACTCACCTAATTTCCATCCATATCAACACAACAAATTCATATCTCATAAACACATCAACAAATCAAATCATAACATGTATCTCATCATATAAATCAATGTGTATCTCAAATATACATGGCTATCTCATCATGTCCATCATCTCAAAATTATCGACACGCAGGCCGATATATAATACAAAATGTCATCGGCACACAGGCCCATCTCGATTATACAATAAAATAATGAATCAATACAAAATATCTTTAGACACCGTGCTGATATATGCTCAAAATATACAAAATCACTCATACATCCTTAGCATCTCCTAGCACACAAGCCGGTATATAATTAGAAAATAACTATCGTACATCAAAATCAAGTGACCACAAATCGGGCATCTCGCGAGATGTCCTCCATCCGTATCACCTATACCCTCGAACTCCCGGTCCCTCGCTAGAACCTCAACCGGAGATGGTATCCATGCACCGTAGCCTATGCACGATCGGGCCTCGAAGCTCACCGACCCATACCATTTTACCCTCCCCTACTTCCTTATTTTACCTCACCTAACCTTCACCCTGATCATTTACCTCACCCCACCTTTACCCTACCCATTTACCTCACCTTTCCTGACCTCATCATTTACTACCTCCCTTTTTCCTCCTTTGGGGACTCATTATTTTACCCCTACCTTGGCCTTACTCATGCCATGACCTAGATATGTGGACCTAGACCATCGCTACTGACCTTTGACCTCATGTGTTTTCTATACCTTATGGAAATACTACCTGTATTGTTGACCTAAGGACCTTACCTAGCCTATTGTCATGCCCATTTATCCTGACCCTACCTTTAGTGTACTAGAACATACCTAAATGTTCCTACACCTAACCTATGTTCTGTTTCTTAACCATATCCTATGCCTTGGATACCATAATCACTTCAACCTTGTTTAGATAAACCTATTGGCCTTAGACGATGTAGAGTTTTCCTGCTCTTCAACCTGGTAGCATGCTACAGTTTATACATGTGCGTGCATTTGACTATTACTACCTTTGACCCTAACCCATTACCTAGATTACCCAAGTAGACATGGCTCCTTTTTACCCTGTTACCCACCTTCCTTTTCATCACATTTACCTTTTATCAAACCACTCACCGATTCTACCTTCGCCTCGTCAGTTCTTGGTTTGAGGGGGATCACCTTCACCCACACATGGGGCAACCACATCTTATTTTTGTTAGCATAACTTACTAATACAAGCTACACAACAAAAAGGGAAAAATGTAGATACTAAAATTAGGTCACACTCCCCTTTGGTCCCTTAACAAATAATCACCCTTCATCAAATTCACCTAGCCATGTCCCCTTCACCCCACTAATATTAATTTAATTAAATTAATTCATTATCCTCACCATATTTATTATTTTAATAATATCCACACATACACTTCACCTAGACACCTCACTAAGCCAACTCACCCTAAAACCTATTTTTAGTAAGTTGTCATAACTAAATAAGACTTACCTAAACCCTAAAAACCAATGCCTACATTCTCTCTAACCACATTCTTGCATGCTTACAAGAAGCTCCCATCTAATCCATGGTTTAACGGCATGAGATATGAAGAAATCAATAGGATCTCCCTAGTTTACTAAACCTCGAAATCCTTCCTTGACCAACGCCTGGTTACCCCTAACCATCACCGGTTAAGTTGGAACTACCGCTCGGTTACCCTTTAACTCCAAAACACCCTTATTCTCAAAGGTTGGCGTAAGGTTGGATAAGACTGAAAAAGTTGGCAAACATTAGCACAATCCGGAGATATCACATCTTCTAGAGAAAATTCCAGCGAGAACACACATGCAGGAGATCAAGCATCTTTTCCTACATAGCTATCTTAAGCAATGATCTGATCTAACCAAGAAAAGAGGAATGTACATGTAACCCATACGAAGCTTTCCTTTAATTGGTGATCACCTACACCTTTAAACCTCTCATCAGCACCTTCGTCCCTCACTTACAGTATCCAGACTAGAATCCAAGTAAGTAAATGTTATACTTCTCTGGTTCATTCCATTTCATCATTATATTATCATCTATTATTTACCTAGCCACCCATTGACCTCCTCCAACACTCACCCCTCCATATACCCATTAAAATCTCACCAAATCCTACCCAAATCACCCAATACCTCATCTCGACCAACCAAAGTCCTTTGTGTAATCACAAAGGAGACCTAAATCTCATTTTGTGGCATTCCCAATTTTCCATAATAACCGGCACCGGTTACACCCAACCGCCAAATGTCGGTCACCCTTAACCGACATCAGTCTTTGTATTTTCCCATACAACCCAGAACAATGACCTATCCACCTAATTCCTCTCTCACCCTTATTTACCTATGATCTGCTTGAGACCTCTGTCGGACCTCCGAGACCTAGAACCGAGTTATTTGACCTTCGGATCATATTCTAACCTAGCATGTTAGATTAGATCTATTTCTTACTTGTGTTTTAAGTAAGATACCTAAATAATTTCAAATTACAATAGGATTTTCTTTATTTACCGCATTAAATTGTTTAAAATAATGGATCGAAAGCCATCTAGGAAGTATCACACTTCCTAGATCTAGCATATGCTAGGCAATTAACAACATATATTGTTAAAAATTTTACGGTGATCTTGATTTGCATTACATGTAGTTCTTCCCAACCAAAAGGAATCTCTCACAATCAACTGTGGATTCGAAGTCATACACGCACAACAACCCATCAACCAACATTTGAACATGTATTCTTCGTATGCCTGTTACCCTATTTGTTTTGTCTATACTTCAAAGAAACGATCTAGAATCAAGTGAAACAACTATATCTAGCAATGGAGCTTTGAATATTTGATTTAGATCATAATAAAAATAGGATTTAAGGGAGAAAATTTAACCCACTGATTCATCCGCCACTACCTTTGGCTCAATCCATTTTTAGTTTCAATCACTAAAGGCCACCTTTTTATTTATTTTTGTTTGAGAAAAATTTAGGTTTTCATGGATTTTCCATCAATAAATGCCCCAAATTTTGGAAATTTAGGTATTCACTTTTATTTGGCACGGATTGAGTGCATAGATCAATAGGCAGCTCATAGTTCACACCTTTATCGATTTTTGCTTATCAACGGGGCATAATGTGCATGTTATTATTTATTATACCTTTTTAGTTGTGCATGTTTAATGATAACTACCATTATAATAAAATTAAAACAAATGGAATTCTATATATTCAAGGAAAGTTAAATACCACAAGAAATAGGATCATTTTTTCTATTATTGTAAATAAATGTTGTGATTTCATCGAACATCAATATATTTGGGTTTTTGATTCACAAATCATTGTAAAATGTGAAACATTATTTTGGGTTGTTTAAACATTACATAAAATTAGTTTTAAAAGTCTTATTTTTAAGAATTATTCACAATAAAAATAGAATGTGGACAATCTGTGATATTAAGTATTACTATTACAAAATTGTGAAATACATGTATGATATTTATAAAATCTTTTTATTTTGTGTTGATAGGTGACATTATTTCCACAAATTTTTTTAAGGATATATTATGAATAAATAAAACTTTATCTACTAATTCTATTATTCAAATTAAATACTTGATGTGTATTACATCCCCAAATAGAATTTTGTTTATTTTTTATTATTACTAAATATGTAATCTACATTTTATGAATAATACACAATTAGTATTATTAAAGTGTGTTGAATTTTCACAATTTTGTATTTCTAAAAGATTTAATGTATATATAATTTGTGATTAAACCTTAGATATTCTATGAAAAAATTAGTGATACTTATATTGGGATTTTAAAATTTCAAGGATGTGGATATTAACAATTTTAAATTTGAATTTTAAATATTTTTCAAAATACAAAAAAAGTGATTTTTCCACAAAGAAATTTCAAGAATGTGGATCTTCAACAAATTAAAATGTGACTTTGATGAAATTGTGGAAAATCTATATTTCATTTTATAGAAGTTGTCCCTTTAATGTTCATAATTCAAAAAATTTCCACAAAATGATTTTTTTGTGAAGAACAATGTGGATAAACTAGCCTACTTCGAGTAGTGTATGACTCAAAACCACATTGTCACACTGTAAGCAACCATACCTGCTCTCAATGAGCACCTATGACATAGTGAATCACATGTATCTGCATGATACCACTATTTTGAGTGTTAAATCACCCTAAAAACCTTATATCTATCATGTCAACATACTTTTTAATCATCCAAGAAGCTCCTACCATCATGCAACATCACCTAGGAACTGAATAGGCTTACAATAGTAAACAATCCTCGTGGAATCTCATTGTACTAGAAAAACACATCTGAAACATCATGTCAACACCATGTAAATGATCTATTGACCCTAGTCCAACATCCAATTTATCATTAATGTGGTTTTACATGAATGAAAACCAAGGAAAATTTTAATGGCGAATTTTTGTAAACTCACGAATATTAGGGACTTTGGAAATTGGAAATGGCTGATTTTTAGTAGTCGGCTCCCTGATTAAATTCGCTAAAATTTCCACTAAGAATTCATTTATATGGGTGAATTTTCCTTCTATTTATATGTTAAATTAACTTATGCATGTATTTCGCCAACATTTCTTATCATTGCACCTCATCCAAGAAAACTATGCCCTACCAAATCGCCGTTACCAAAAACATTTTTCATAAATTTTCCATCAATTCGAAATTAGATTTTGGATATTCGCTACCCATTTTGAACTAATTTTTGAGGGGGTCTTAAAATTAACCCTGATGAAAACACCTATTAGGGTCACATGCCAACAATCTTCCTATATTTCATTAATGGAAAACAACCTAAAATTCTCCCCTTTTACATTCATGAAAAAGGCATACCTATAGAAGAATATTATTCACCGACCTCAGCTTCATAGAATCATTTTTTTAGAAACATCAACCAAAGAACAAGAAAATTATCTTGCTAGCATGACTAGAAATAAACTTGAGAAATTTTTACAAGTCACAAATACCTTTTTCAGCCATGAACACTCACATTTGACTGAGATATAATTTTTTTATCTTTACATGCATAACCAAGTGAAATCATACCTTCTAATCCTCGAAATATCATCATAACCTTTTAGAAAGATTGTTCACACTCCCGAGAGTGTCGTAAATAGCTTATGTTTTTCTTCTTACACCTATAGAAGCACCTTCTTCTTATTATTGTAGAGCCGTAGTAGTCACATATGTTGTCTTATTGCAATATTATATCTAACAAAATAAATTCATGCCAATAGACTCACTTCTTCATACTTAATCCACCTTGATCAACCTTAAAAGGCATTGAAAAACACCATCACCTTTCTCATACACTATCATTATACCTTGACAAAGCTCCTACATGCCTCTTAGGACACCATCCTATACATCTATAGGATGTCATTTCACATATCCTCAAACATAACAATCACCATGCTTAGGGAAGATTCAACCTATTGATCTCGATAAATTATCCTTCACACTTTACCTTCATGAGGAATTATCAATATCATTAGATCAAAATATGTCTTAACAAAATCAAGCTCTATTGAATTCTTACATTAATTTAACCACTATAGACCAAATAAAACATCATGATAGTCTCATTGAAGGAAATTGCACTGACCTATAGACTTACATTTGCACTTGTATTCATTTTAATCACCTTGAAAAATTGTGTCTATGTCATCCCAGTCCTCAACTTGGAAGATTTGGATCATTATTTCATAATCTTTAGAATGCACCTCCATGTTGACAGAAAAGGTTTTCCTTTACTTACTCCAAAGAAATTTATGCACCTTTTAAAGATCAACACCAACCACTGCAAATTGTAACTAACATAAAAATTAAGAATACCCAATTTGAGGTCAACAATATCTTCTTCAAACCTACAAGAGAGCCTTAATCTCCCTCCATATGAAGACCTTATGTTGATGGTCAAATTGAGAAAACCCAACACTTAATCCTTTATAAATGTGATCACATGTTTTGTTTTCTTGTATTAATGTGTAAAAACACTTAGAATCCCGTAGGTTTTGATTTTTCACCTTATCATGACTAGGAAAGACATCAAAATCCTTCTCTTTGCTTCATATTAACACTTAGAGTTCAATATAATTTTATTGAACCTTTCATGCTCCACATACCCTAGTTAGGCCCTCAAAACATTTTTACAAAAATTTCAATATTGAATCTCTTTCTAAAGTGAAAAATCCAACTAAACATGACCTCATTTCAGTTTTTACTTATCTTAACATATGAAAACTCCTGAGAAGACTAGGGATACACTATAGAAAAATATCATCGTCACTGAAAATATACACTTAGACCCTTACTCTTGTAAATATAATGAGCACATCTAAAGATAATATCATACATGTCCTTCTCTATACCTGTAGCTTCCTTTATTTCACTTGGGTAAACTACCTTGATATATCTATACACTATAAAGTCTCTACAAGGAATCTCAAGCCAATGATATTGTAGATTCATTAAAACCAATTAGTTCCAAATCCTTCTTGAAGAGTGTCAAATGTTGTGACACTTGACAAACACCATAGACCATGCATTAAATAACAACATGATGGAGAACACAAAATTGCATAGAAAATCACACTTTGAGACAACTTTTTTATCATTGTAACAAGATAATGCTTTATTATACTATACAAAGAGGCTAGGAATTTGTAACTTATCATACACTTTATTCTTGCATTCTCTTCTTACACTTTATATAAAGGTCTCACACCACCGAAATATCTCGAGAGAAGTATACAAACATACAATGCCTTAATTACATCATCAAATGCTTAGTCATATTCCACAATTCCATATAACAGATATACACTCAAAAAACTCTATGTACATAGCTTGATGAAGGTGTAAGGATTTAATTTAGTAACCAATTACCCATAGTATCTTCATTATCTACCTTGAGAGCTCACTCTAAAATAAACACTCCCATTGCAAGAATAATGAACTCACATTAGGTTTCTAAGCACAACATAGTCAAATTTTCAACACTATCGAGATTTATAGACATACACATAGTATTAGAACATAAAAACATATGAATCCTTTCATCCTCTATCTCTAGATGATATTTAGAAAATATTTTCTCCATATTGCATCATTTAAGCCCCCAAATAGTCGGTTTCACAAATACATTTCACATGGTAGAGTAGCAAATAGTCAGGGTAAAGAAAGACCAATAATGTGCTAAATATCTTGATTAATAACACTATAGGTACATACTTTATCCTCCTTGAGCATAAATTTTCATTATTTAAGAACATTAATACTTAGACCACCTAGATGTTTTCATGTTAGTCTTCAAACACTACACGAATATTCATGTTCATACTGAGAGATTAGGTCAACTCTCATGATGTCATAGGAGCATATTCATGCACATTTTCTAGAACCATTGACACCATTATAGAATCATGCCATAGGACTCAGTGACCTTTTATACTAAAGGACATACATACCAAAATTCATACTCAAACAACCTAAGATAACAAAACTTATACATTGAGACTCTTAACGACCTTTTACTACTTTCATGACACCTTCATAGCTTTATGCTTATTGTGGAATCATTGATGTATTTGATACATGATTTTACAACTCATGACCAACTATATGACACTATCAAAACTAAGACTTGACAACAAAGTTCTCACATGCCACATACTTCTTCTATTATGAACTAATTTGCACACAGAGACTAATAGACACATGTAATGAGTTCAGTAGACGTACACACCTTTTATGACATGTTATTGATACTATAGAACATATTGAGACATTTAAAACCAGCCACATATCATGATGATGTAAATATATACTTTGAGAACTTTATATTTTTAGATCCAATAACCATACTACAAAGAGCATTAATTCTGTCACAAAAACCATCATCATTAATTATAAGGACCATAAACATAAGTAAGAATATGCACACCTTGACAATATGGAGGAGGCACACTTTGACACAAACAACTCCCCCTCACAAAAATGCTTCATATGCACCGATACATCTTCAAGAATCATAGTAAAGGAATATGATCACCAACAAGACCTAAAATAAGGTCTTGAAGAGGTCCCAAGCCCCCTTAGTTTCTTGAGAAACCCCTTTTTCTTCTCTTTTTATGACCCGATCTCTGTATCACACCTTTCCTTCCACCACTACCATCTCTTAATGAGGTATGAAGATATAATTTTTTTCACAATCCCTTTTGGGACCATTTTTATGTATTTTTTGGCTTAGAATACCCTTTCCTTATACATTAGTACCATGAAAACTCATGTTATGACAAGAGATACCTTGTTAGAAATTCCTTGCAACATGACCAACTTTGTTACAACTATAAAATACTATTGTAATTCTCCTTTTCAAATCACCAATATGACTAGATGTACCATTCAAACTAGTACTAACAATGTGGCTTAATCCATTGCATTTATAACATATAACATCCTTAGGATAATCATTTTTATTTCTTTCCATGGCTGAGTAACTCCAAGATCATATCTCTTGATGAACATCCTCTTACTTTTTCTTGGCTCAAACACTCCTATATTCCATCCACAATCCTTGGAATTATTAACATACTCACAACATAAATTACATTCACCATGAAAGTATCCTATAACATTATTTATCTTTGAACATTACTATAACATGAGAAACAATAACCATTGAATGATCTTTCATACCTTTATTCATTAGGTTGGCTCATAGGATTGGTATTCTCATTTTCCTTGATGAGTGTCACCCTATTTTATAGCTTGGTACCAGGTTAACCATATTCCTTTCTTAAAACCATGTTATCTTACTTCAATTCCTTTTCCTTGAGGTACTCATTAATAAAAACTAGCCCTATCACCTGCTAATATTTGTTGGCTAAAAATATTATCTAGGTCATTTTAAATTTTCTAAAACATTTTCATTTTTCTTGAAACTAGATCAAGTCTTGAATGTAGATATTTCATGCCCATTTCGAACTTGATGAAATCATCCTCCTTATTCTTGAGTTTATCATTGAGTAAAGCAACATGCGATTTCAACCGATTACAATATTCCACTTTTACCTTTAGAGTTTTAGAAAATTCCTCCATTTGTCACTCCAAAATATGAATATCATGACTATGCTCATGAGAATCTTCCTTGGATTCAAGTATGGATGCAAATCTCTCTAATTTTTCCTCAATATGCCTTGTAATTTCATCATGTTCTTTTCTCTCGTTCTTCAACTTGGGTTAAAGGAGCCAAATCTTTTATTTATGTATTTTTTTCATTTCATCAATATGTTGTTGTGTGTGCTTTTCATTCCCATATCTAGCAAGATTAAGTTTTCTTTTACTATTATCCATGACGACTCTTTACCATCTAAATCTAAATCACTAAATCCTTCTCCAAATTCAAAAGTTACAACTCCTAGGAAGTAGAAAAATTGAGAAATTTTTCTAAATAATTCTTACCTTCACTTGATGTAGAGAAACATTCATCTTTGTAGTTCTTACCTTTATTAGAATTCTTCTTCATAACACCCATTCGTGCTTTAGGATATCTCCTTCAAGAATTCAAGATTCCCGGAAGGATGAGATCTAATACCAATTGTTATATTTACAATGGATTGAGAGGGGAGGGTTTGAATTATTCCTCATAAAACTTTAAATTAATATTTCAAACTTACATATATAAATAATCATGATCATTCAATCATCCATTAATGTGTACATACATGAAATAATCACATGTCCAAGAATCATAAACAAGATCATCAACACAAGAAACAAGATATAATTGGGAAACCCTTAAGGGGAATAAAACCCACTGAAACACAATATTATATTGATATATTTCAATATTTAGTGAGGTACCAACCCTAAAACTAGCACCAATCCCTAGTTTAGTAGAGCACCAACCCTAAGAGGAACAACAATCCATAATTTTATGAATCACCAACTCCATTAGCAGGCTACAACCCCAAACGATGATCAAGAACCCACTCAACCATGTTATGATGTTCATATCTCTGATATTTTTCTGCCAAAACTTATTGAGATGTAATATACATCTCACACTTCTTCAATCAAACCCTAGATGACCAATCTTCACAAAACAAACTCTTAAATCACTTCAAAAATAATCAAACCCTTGCACACAAACTTTCTGATTTTTATCAACCTGAAAAACTATTAGTTAAGTCTCAAATCATGCTCCAATACCTACGATAAACTCTCACCTAAGTTGTTCACCTTGTAAATACTTCACTAATGTCAAAATCACCCAAAAACATGCTTTTATAAGCTCCTTATGATTTCAAACATAAACACAACCTTTTTCCCTCCTTTTTCTTGACCCATACATCAAAGAAAAATCCAAAACTTATATTTTAATACTCACAAGTGACCCAAGTATGTCGACCTAACTAAAACTCTAATTACATGTGTCAAAAAATACTCAAAACCCCATGGGAACAAAAATATAATTTTCCTTACATCAAATCAATACATATTAATGAACCATAACTCTTTACATATGATTAAAATATCATTTTACATTTATACATGGTCGTACATTTGATCAACCAATAAAATTATTTAATTTAATGGGCCCAATTCACTTTGCAAATCTTAAAACAAATGTTTCCTACACCCTTCAACACCCTAGAAACATCATTAGGTCACAAAATCACTTAAACATTAGAAAAACTTGTTATATAGCCATTTTATGGAAATTACATAACCTATATAACACTTATAAGAAAGTTAGAATCCTTGAATCAACCTCATTCTCAAACCACAACTACTTTTGTCTTCACTAGATCAACCTCTCAAAAACATTGTTTCCAAAGGTTAACTCGTAATACCATTTATACAAACATTAAATACCTCTAAATGGATTTATTGGATGAAAAATCCATCGTTATGAACATTTAGGTGATAGAAAGCATCATCCAGTCCATCTCATGCTTCAAAAACTCCATATGTGCACCAAAACACATCATGTCTTATACTAGAAAAAATGTTCATGTCCAAACGATGACATGGAAATACTTCAAATTAACACATAATGAGAAAATAATTATATCACTAGAAATATCTTTGAATACTCTTCTTAACAAAATATGAATCATCTTCGAACTCCATTTGTAGCTCAAGATATAGCCATTTTATTGAACACCGGTATTTGAGTTTTCAAAACTACCCTTTGAACATTCAATCTATATGGACCTCAAATTACCATGTACCTACATGATAATGTCCTAAAATAACCATGAACATTGATATCATCTCCCATAAATCTTGCACCATTAATTTCACATTCTAATGCTTTGGAAACTTACGTATTTGAGTGTGCCACATTCATAACCATGACCTAAACCATAAATTTATATAAATCTAAGAGAGTACCCTAAAACATCCATTAATAAATTTGCATGAGGTTGTTGAATGGCCTTGGATCTGAGTGGGGCATTCGGTGTGATTGTATAACATGGGACCATCTCTCAATCTGTGGGAATTATGGACCCAAGATGGCCCTCCGGAGAAAGATGGCTTCTTCTTCCTAAACTACACGCCTATTGTCCTCTCAAAATTTCCCTTCTTTTGAAAGTTAGAATTTAAAAAAATTGAGTTGGTGCCCTTTAATAATGTTCTAGTGAAGTGAAAGCTTGAAGAGATGTTGAAAATTCATGTTTTCTAGAGTCATTTTGGTGACTTGCGGGTTTGTTAGACATTTTGTCTCTCGTGTACCAAGTATTTCTGTGCCTTACGTTTGCCAATCGGCCGCTTTCCCCATAATTCCTTGACTGACAGCTCTATAGGAACTTTTGACCCGTTTGTCCCAAGTTCAACCAGACTTTCTTTTCCCCGATCACCTGCATCAGGTTCTTCACGTACTTTTGTCCCATCTATCCCAAATGCGTCTATGCTTTACATTTCATGTTTTCCCCACATCTCCCGTATCAACCAAATCACGTCTTTGCATCCTCACGTCCTTCATGTTTCTAATTTCTTGGACCACTCATGCTCATTTGGCCCTCATTCCCCACATCGCCGCATCGGCCGATTGTGTCCTTGCGTCCTCATGTCCTAAATGTACCAAAGACCGTTCGCCGCTTTTCTCCTCTTTTCCCACTTTTCATCTTTTTGAGTCGGTGCAAGGTGAATTTAATGCACATTTAATGACCTTCTCTCTCATGAACAACTATTTAATGGGACTATCCCCTATGCATTTGTCACATTGCTTGCTTGCCATCTCTTACTTGAATCCTTGCCATTAAAGTCATTTGCTCGTGCCCCTGTATCCCTTTGCATTTTCATCACGATTCTAATCTTGGAAGGCTATTCCCCTACACATTGCAAAAATGAAGATCAAGTTTCAAGGTCAAGAACATGTGTCACCTCTTGAGACCTCTGTACCAGATATTGGAGATAGTGAGGTTCGACACTTGGATTTTGGAGATTTTTGGGGTAGACTAACATGCTCTAATCCTACTCCCATGGAAAAAATGATCAGTGACAGTGGAATTACATATGCGGTTGGTTTTCCTATCTCTGTATAGTGTGTCGACACCGTGCTTTCTGTGGAGCCCATTTTAACCCGGATACCAAGGAACTTACTAATGTGCATGGGGAATTAATTGCTAAACTGGATGCTGCCGCCATTGCTTCTGCCCTATGCATTCCAGAGACTAAATATTCCATAGTTCTCACTCATGCTCAAGCTCAAACCCTGTTCAATCAAGACAGTGAGAAATACAAGGCCCGAATAGCAAAATCATGGTTAAAGAACCCTAAGAAGGGAGTGTCTCGACTCTCCAAGGCATTATTCAGAGTTGATTTTAATGAGGAGTTGTCTGATTTTATTATTTTTCTCACCCGTATCATGGGGTTTCCTTCCACCAATGAATTTCACTTCTGGATGTGCCCCTTTATAAATATCATCTGTGAGGGCAAGTAGAACATTAATTGGGCTGAAATTGTTTGCATGAATTTGACTGAGCAATTGTCTAGTGTTCAATAGACTAAGAAGTTCTATATGACTTCTTATCTCATGTATACCATGATGCATCCTCGGAAGTGGTTCGGTTTCGCTTACATTGATGGTCAAAAGAATGATCATATTTATGCATACTACCCTTAGTTTACCCTAGAAGCTATAAATAACAATTTTAGAAGAGTCAATGATGCTTTCACCATGTATATTGTAAGACTCTTAAAGAATGACACTGCTAGGAGATTTTCTGATGAAGCTATGAACCTGATAGCCAAGTATGGGGATTTCTTCATCCAATTTAGGAGGTTTTCATACATTAGGTTGGTTGGCTATGAAAATACACCCCTCAAGCTCCCCATGTTTTGCAATGATAAAATGGCTCTGGTTGAAGTGTGCAAGAAACTTGATAAACTACATAGAACCTGCAGAGACAAGAAGATCATTGGTCTACATTTCCCTATCTCCTTGGGAAATTATACATGTAAAACAACCTTGGATGCCCAAAATATAGAAAGGGCTATTGCTCCTCTCACTGTCCATTTCTTCAAACCTAGAACTTGTTTTGATATGAAGAATTTTATTGATTATAACCTTGGGATAAACTATCATCACAAGCCATATATTGAGATTACTAGGTAGATTTCACAGATGATTTTGAAGCCGACGGAGGCACTATAGCGAGCTCTCTCTACAAAAATTAGAGATCTCAATCTCTACCAAGTTTCAAGTATTTAAGGATGATGATGAGGAATTACTATCCTTTGAATACGAAACTATAATTAGACACACTCCTTTAGAATATCTCGTATTGGTACAAAAAGGAGAGAGATGATTTGATTAAGATTATTTCCCTGTTCTTGTAAGAACCAAAGTTTTGCTTGACATGAAGGTTCATGAGCTCAAGAAGAATTAGGTTGGATCCTCTTCCGTGGATATGTCTACACCAGGGAAGGAAGCACATACAACCAAGATCTTGAGGTACTTGAAAAAAACTCTCATTCTTCCTCAATGAGAAAACTGAGTCATCTACTCCTACTCAAGTATATCAAAAGCGGATCAAAGAGGTTAAACAGAGCCAATTGAGGAATAATTTCTACTTGATTACTTAGAATTAACTTCAAGGCCGAGAGAACATTATTTTTCTTAGTGAGAGTGATGACGGTGAAGTGCCAAATCCTGCAGGAGCTCCTGAAGTCACTATTGAAGAAGAAAAGGAAATGTCTAGTACTTGAACCTCCTAATACCACAGACTCCTCTACAAAGGAAGCTCCTGATGCTCCATCCACTTCTTTGCTAGAGGAAACAATGGTTAATACTCTAAGTGCCATGAGTTCACTTGCTCTTGGGCCCCTTGTTCCTTCCTCTTCTTCTTCTACCTTTGCTTGGGTGCAACCCATGGTTGACAAACAAGAAGAGAAAATATTCTTCTCATCTAACAGGGCCAAATTTTTATGTTGTGGTAGCTTTGTTGAGTACTGCCCCTCCCCCTCTAGCAAAGAAATCCAAGACCACTTCAAGGTTAGTAATTGATGCTCAGGGCCAGCAGTTCCTAGAAGTTGCAAAGCCCAAGGCTGATAAGGAAGAGTAGGATCTTTTGGTCTCTGATTTAGAGCTTTTAAGGATCCTAATGGGGGAATCCACTCCTGAGAGTGAGGTGCATAACCTCTAGGAAATGCTAACAAGGGTTATTTAATGAGTTGACAAGGGAAAGTAGACCATAGAACAATTGGAAGAACAAAACCAAGTTCTTTCCAACTTTATCAAGTCATTGTTGGCCAAGGATAAGGTTTTGGATCCTACCCCACTGGCTACTCTTCCACCCCCCATGATTCTCAGCCAAGATGAATTTCAGATCATCAGAGACATACATAAGTATTTTAATTGTGGGAAGGCTATCTAGGCCATGGTGGATGAAATGATTATAAAAGGCTTGAATTTCATTGAGGAAGTCTTCAATGCCAACGAGAAGGTGATTAATCTATAGTAGAGACTCTCTTCCTTGATCAAAACTATGGATAAAGAGCTGAAGCTCTGGAGTAGTTGTATTACAGACCTCCACCTAATGGTCCAAACTGATGAGAAGATCCTACTAGTCAAAAATGTGTTTGATGATGGCAAGAATAACTTGTCAAAGACATGTATTTTTAGTGTCGAATGGAAGATGAAGGTTCTAGAAGAAGCATTGGGAGAATTGAGGAATACTTGGTAGAAAGGAGAGTCTTTTAAAACTTGTGTTTCATCTTCCTTTAAAGATATCCACTGCCAACTTCAAGATGAAATTTTAGGCATTCCCTTCTCTCTTCAAGAAATCAAAGCTCAGTTCAGAACATTTTTCAAGGATGACTTGTTCAGAGAGGAGTCAATTACCAAAGAGAAGATAAAGGACATTTGCTTCCTTCAATCTACAATTGCTGAGGCCAATAAAGAATACATGGAGCATACCGAGTTTGATAAAGATATGGAGAAATGTCTAGGCACTTGGACTCATGCCATTGCCAACACCAAAATTCCAAGAGGCATGGAAATAGTAGAAGCATTGAAGAAATTCAGATATCGGATCCTCAAATCGATGGGCCCACCTCAGCCATAATCGGATGTCTCTTCTTCTAACTCCTCTTTCTCTTCTTCTATTTTTAGTGTTAAGCTCCTTGTAAATTAATTAAGGACATTGTTTTGTGCATTTCCTTAATTAATATTTTAGTTAAAAGAAATGGTTACCAAATGTAACCAATTTGTAAGATATATAATGAGCTCTCCACGCCATTCTAAGGGTTGGAACTCTAATTATTTTTAAAAGTGTAAAAGAGTCAAAAGCTATCAATACAAGAATATTTCCCTTTTTATTTCTATCTGTGCTTATTCATTTTCTCCTATCTGTTAAAATTATTGAATCATTAATCTATTTTGCATCAAGAAGCTTTATATTCTTATGGATTTCATCTCTAGAACTTTGTGTCTATGAAATAACATCTTATGGTTTTAACGCAAATGATTTTGTTCTATATGATCCTAGTTCGAATTTATAAGGAATTATTTTGCTATCTATATTTCCTGAGAATGCTATTCTACCTTTTCCCATTCCTTAGTTCTTCCGTCCTTTTATATTGATAATCAGTCATTTAAAACACTTTCATGATATCAGAGTTCCTCTTTAAAACTAAATGTTGTACATTTGTAAATAATTTTTTGCCCTTAAATAAGGTAACCTCTCCCATCAAAGAGGAGGGACTTTTTGTCCCTTGACTGTTGCTTTCATTAAAGTCCTTATTTGGCAACCAACAGTTTTTGGCAACTCTACTGGGGATTTGTTTTCAATGGATTCTAGTTTTAAGAACAATTTGTTGATCATTGTCTGATCTGGAAACTCTAAGGTTTACCCACGATAGGAGGGCTTTTGGAATCGAAGATTCTCAGTTTCAACTCTTAGAGCAGCAAGGTTTTCCTCTTCCTTCAACAAGGAGAAATAGAAGAGCTTGTTCTACAAGCACACCCCCTGTTGAAGATAGAACCCTTGGCAGTGGTATCCCTCAAGAACAACTCAGCCCTAATCTCCGTGCTTTGATTCTCGCTAGTGTTTCAATTCCTCTTCAAGCAGTTTTCCAAGGATGGAAATTCCATTACCTTGGGGCCACCATGTTGGGCCTCTTGCCCTCCCTCAACCTTTGCATGAGTTACCCAGGGTAACAAAAAGAAATTTCCCAAGTTTAGAGGTGATGGTAAAGTGCATCCTAATGAACATATTGCAGCCTTCATAGTTGCATGTGGAGTCCTTGGAGTTGAGCATGAAGATGTCTCGGTGAGGATTTTTGTAGAGAATTTGCAAGATAATGTGGCAGATTGGTTCTATCATCTTCCTGTTGGGGCCATTACCAATTGGACCATGATGAGAACAATATTTGAGAATCGTTTCAAACCTATAGAAGATGTGCATGCTTTTCTAGCCCAGATTTCTCAAATAAAGAAAGAACCACATGAGCCCATGAGAGAATTTGTGGCCAGGTTCAATAAGTTGATTAACAAAATCCCACCAGATACCCAACCTATAGATAAAATTCAAAAATATTTCTTCCTGAATGCTCAATTTCTTGAAGTAAGCTATGCATTGAGGAGAGCCAACCTTGCAACATTAGATGAGGACCAGAGATTAGCCGTTAGTGTTGAAGATGACTTGATCATGTCTGGTAAGTTGAAAAGAGATCCTTCCAAATATAAAGCTTCTTCTTCCTCTTCCTCTACTCCTAGAGCTAATGCAGATCAATTAGTACAAAAGCTTGCTAATGACCTTATTGCCATCAAGAAACAATTGGCTCAGCATGCTCCTTATACAGATGTTCCAAGGAGGAATTTTCAGCCTAGAAATCATTTTCCTTCCTCTCAAAAAAGGTTGGCAATCGAGGGACCACCCATAAAGGTCCTTGTTAATGCAACTTGTGAGGTTGAAGAACCTGATGATGAAGGGGTTAATGAATATTTTTAAGAACCTGAAGAAGAGGCTGATGAAGAGTTGGAAGAACTTGAGGGGTCTTAGGTTAATTTCTTCACCACTGAAGGTGTTGATGAAGAAGATGATTATGATGAAGTAGTAGTAGAGATGAATAGTGATTCATATGTTGTTATGACTCGAGAACAGACAAATAAGAAGGATAAAGTGATGCAGCCCACTAAGAGGTCCAAGGAGCATCCCACGACTATCCCCGTAATTGCAAAAAGAGGATATCCTATTCCTACTACATCCACATAGAAGGTGAGTTCTGCTAATTCTTCTTTTCCTAATCCTACTATTAAAACTTCTTTTTCTCTAGTTCCTAAACCTAATAAGCCTAGGATTCCTAGTGATGATAGCCCATCCACCTCTAGATCTTTTGATATCATCAATCACCTTAAGAAGAAAAAAATCCAAATTTCAGAGGTTGTGTACTATTAAACTCATCCAAAATACTTTGCCAAAATGGTCCACTTTGTCAATTCCCATTCCAAAATTTCACCCAATACTTATAAATGTATTTTGACTACTCCATCTTACACACCCCAACCAAACCTTATCGCTATAGTCACCTCACCTAATGAGAAAATCAAGCCATTTTATGTGACCCTCCTTATAACAGGCCATAGACTTAGTAACTGTGTTATAGACTTGGGAGCATCAGATAATGTAATGCCCGAAAAATTGGTTCATGCTCTGGGTATTACCCTCACATGCACTATTGGTTCCTATTATTCTATGGAGAGTAGGGAGGTGCCCTTGGTTGGAAGAATTAAAGATGCATAGGTAGCTTTTACTGCCTTACCTGAGAAAAAGGTTTTAGCTACTATTTTGGTAGCTGATATCCCTCCTTCATATGGCATGTTGTTGAGTAGGAACTTCTATAAGGACATGGGAGGAGAAATTTAAATGGATTGGTCACAAACCCTTATACAAGTCAATGAAAAGATGAAGAAGTTGTTTCCTGAGAAGCAATCTGAGTATATCGTGTAAAAGACAATGATCCTAAAGCACAAATACTTTATGAAGATATTGGGCATGAAAACTATATGATTATGTCTCGGGATGAAATGAAACGTCCCAAAGAAGTATTTCATGATCCTAATGGTGTTTGGAATTTGGAATTTGATGGAAGTTGTTCCTCGGCTGGTTCTGGGGCTGGTGTGGTACTGATATCTCCGGAAGGAAAGGTTCATCCTTTCTCATTCAAACTATAGTTTGAAAATACCAATAACACAACAGAGTATGAAGCTCTCATCCTTGGACTTAATGTGGCAAAGGAGAAAGGTGTGAAGAATCTTCTGGCTCATGGAGATGCGGAACTAGTTGTTAAACAAGTCAGAAACCTTTTCCAAGTAAAGAATAGAAGATTGAAGCATTATAGGAATATGGTTTAGGATTCTATTGAATTTCTTGATGCCTTCTCCATCGAAGTAGTGCCAAGTGAAAAGAACACTAGGGTTGTTTCTATAGTTGTTTCAGGATCATTGTTGATACCTCACCCTAATTTGTCTCAGGATAAATTCACCATCAAAATGATCCATAGACCAAATGTACCAGATAATGCAAGAAACTAGAAAGTTTTTAATGATTACCATCATTTTCTCTCATTCTTAGAGCTTAGGGATAACTTTGAACAGCTTGTATTTCAAAGGAAGTGAAAATCTTCCTCGTGAGAGTGTCTTTCAGAGATGAAGGTGTCAAAGAGGAAACATATCAAGATGGGTGCATCAGACTAAAAGGTAACAATATTCCTAAAGGGCTGGTGATTCTGGAGGAATTTTTGATAAACATGACAAGTATGTTAATTCTAAAGCTTCTAAAGGAGCTTAGTAATCTATTGAATATGAAAAGGTTAACATTGGGAGCTCTGTTTACCCCAAAATGGTGGATATTGGGAAATTTTACACACAAGAGGAAAAGAAGAAGGTAGTGTTATCACCGAATCACAGCACCCTTATGTTTATACAAGTGCATATACTTGAACTCATGGTGTGATTGGATAACATGGGTACTATCTCCAAGTTGTGGGACTTGCTACTTGAGATAGACCTCCGTGAGAAAGTCAGGTTCTTGCTCCTAAACTACCCTTAGCCACAATCTAATCTAATGCGGATAAGCTAACTATTCTAGTCTAAATTTCCAAGGGACCAGGGAGAGAGAATGCATAAAATGAAAGCCTACACTAAAGCGGTGATACACCAGAAAAGGAGGGTGTGAGAGTAGTCTCCAAATGTGTGAAATACAGAGGCAAAGTGCACACTAGAAGAGGTGATGACAAGTTCACCATAATCTAGCAAAATGCATTCACAACAATATTCCAAGCATACACAATGATAATGAATCCCTACAAGAACATAATAAATAGACACAATATTCTTATAGAAAGATCAAAGGGGCAAGAAGAATGCAAGAAAACACAGCAGGGGAAGATACATCCACAAACTGGTATTTTATTGCTTCATGATATGCACAGTTCAATCTATTACAAGATAAGGGCCTGGATCACCATGCAAGGAGTCCACTACAAGGGCCTACAACACACTAGCTTCACAAAGCAATTTTGGTAGAGCTTTGCTACCCAAAACTCTCCCTTTACAATGAGCCCAACACTCCAATTTATAAAAAAATTGGGAAGGAGAAGAGAAGGGAAAATGGAAATCCCAAAATATGTCCTTCAACCACCCAGTAAGAGGTATTAAATGGAGTGAAATGGTTATACATTACTTGCAAAAGGCTCCCCATACTTAGCTCCATGTGCTGCAGAGCAGAGAAAGAATGATGACCATGCCTCTTAATTGCACTCCCAGCTACCAAATAAAACACTGTTCTGAACCCGGCCACGTTTTCTTAAAAATCTCAATCAATTTCTGATCAAATCTAGAATTTCTTGATTTTTGTGCATCGGGCTTGGAACCAAGATTCCAATGGTACCAATTTTGTGTGATTTCGTTGAGAAATGCAAAAGTTATGGCCTTCGAGTGCGGGCAGCTATTCGGGCCTCGTAGATGTTTTCTCATTTGACGGGAATGAACATTAACCGATTGAGCCGAATATGTTGTGCTCATTCTTAAAATCAAATTTTGTGAAAATCGAGCTCGAGTCAAAAGTTATGGCCGTTTGAAGTTTCTCGTCAAACGTTGACTTTTCTTCTCCTTTCGCTGCTCATTTGGCTATCCACGCCCCGCGCGTCCTTTATCCCAAATGCCCCAAATACTACGTAAAGGGACAAATCCTTCCGAACCGCCCGAAATGGGCTTCCATGTCCCTTTTCTGCCGGTGACACGTGGCGTGATCTGATTGGCTTTCGGCTCCTTCGGCTATCCGCGTCCCGCGCGTCCCTTTGTCCCATTTGTCCCAGTGCTGAAGTTCCCTGTTTCGGCCGAACCGGCCGGTTCGTGTACTCTCGTCCCAACTGTCCCGGACTGTTTGGGACAAATTTTCCCGATTCGCCCGGTTCGGCCGGTTCGCGCCCTTTTGTCCCAACTGTCCCGGAAATGAAAGTTCTCATTTCGGCCGATCCAGTCGGTTCGCGTACTTCACGTACCTTCAGCCAAACTATTTCAGGCTGCCTTAAGTCTTTTTGGCTAACTTGCATCCTCCGCGTACTAACTGCCCAGATGTCCCAGACTGCCTGTTTCAACAGTTAGTCAATTTTTTCCATTTTTCGGCCAGTTCGGATTTCCACGTCCCGCGCGTCCCGACGTCCCACTTGTCCCAAATGCTACATAGACCACCTGGCGGCCTTTCGGCCGGTTCGCGCCCTTATGTCCCTCATGTCCTGATTGTTGTGGGGACTAGGACTTAGCCATTTTTCATGATTTTTTCTGGCCCGAACTTGTTTTTGCAATTTTTTCACATTTTTAAAATTTGCTGGGTTTTCCTCTTGGACAGAAGAGTTAGAAAGAACCCGAGGGGACCCCAGAAACATGATTTTTTCCTTGAATCAATATAATTTCTTGGGACTAAAGAATTTGATGCATGTTATCAAAATTACCTTGAGGGGTGAATTTTGGATAACAAGTAGTAAATCTTTTGAAGAAGTACGTTGATGTACTTGCTTTTTCTTATGATGATCTGAAAGCTTTTTAGCCAAAAGAAATGAAGCATTTCATTCCTCTCAATCCTAGGATTAAACCTTTCAAACAAAAGAAAAGGCAGTACAACCCAGCTATTGTTGACACCATTTTTCAAGAGATATAAAAATTGTTGAAGGCCCAAATTATCTTTCCCATTCATCATTCAACTTGGATTGCTAACATTGTGCCTATTAGGAAGAAAAATGGTGAGATTCAGATCTGTGTTGATTTTAGAAATCTGAATCACGCTTCTCGATGACAACTACCCCTACCCATGATGGACCAAGTGTTGTAAGATGTTATAGGAGCTGAGATGTTGTCCATGCTTGATGGTTTCTCAGGATATAACCAAGTAGAAGTCAACACTACAGATCAGCACAAGACTACCTTTACCACTCCTTGGGGTAATTTTGCTTACAAGAGGATGCCCTTTGGTCTCATTAATGTTGGTGCCACCTTTCAGAGAGCTATGGATTTGGATTTTGGAAGTCTGAAAGGAAAATGTATTGTCATGTATCTAGATGACCTAACTGTATTTTCCAAAAATAGAGCAGATCACTTTCAGCATCTAGAAACAATTCTCTTGAAATGTAGAGAACATGGAGTTTCCTTGAACCCCAAGAAATTAGTTTTTTCTGTCATGGAGGAAATTTTTTTAGAACATGTTGTCCCCAAGGGAGGAATATAGATTGATCCTAAATGATTTCAAGCCATTCAATAGATTCCTCTTCCTACAAGTAAAAAGGGAGTGCATTCTTTCTTTGGTAAGATCAACTTCCTGAGAAGATTCATCCCTAATTTTGTAGAGTTGAATTTGAATATCTCTCAGATGATGAAAGGAAAGAAGATGTTTGGTTGGTCCACTAATGGAAAGGAAGCATTTGAAAATATTAAAAAAGCTATTGCTAAGACTCCTATCTTAGCATGTCCAGATTTCAGCAAAGATTTTATTATCTATTGCTATGCCACAAAAAATACCCTAGCTGTTGTGTTGACCCAGAAAGATTATGAAGGTCATGAGCTCCCAATTACATTCATGAGTTATATTCTTAAAAATCACGAGTTGAAGTACACTATGATGGAAAAACATGCTTTTGCAGTGGTTAAAGTTGTTAAGCAGTTTTGATTCTATATCCTTAACTCTCACTCTATGGTACTGGTGCCTGATACAACCATCAAGTCTATTCTTACACAACAAGAATTTGGAACTAAGAGAGGAAACTAGGTAGCAAAGGTTCAATAATATGATATTGACATCAGACCAACTAAATTAGTTCGGGGTAAAGGCCTTGTGTGAACTCATTACTTGAAGGAGTTGGTCATGAGTTGCCTAAGGATGAGGTTGATGTTCCTATTGTTCTATTTCTTATCTCAATGGATGAATGGTACACTGACATTGCTCACTTCCTCACCTATGGTGAATTCCCATCTCATTTAACTACCAAGGAGAAGAGGGCTATCAAACTAAGATCAGCATAGTACGTGTTGTGGGAGAATGCTTTGTTCAAATGAGGAGTGGATGGAAGATTCTTGAAATGTGTTGACAAAGAGAAACAGAAGAAGCTTTTCTCATCCTTCCATGATCAAGCCTATGGGGGTCATTTCTCATCTGCCATAACTACCCACAAAATTCTTCATGTAGGGTACTATTGGCCTACTTTGTTTAAGGATGCATCAAGGTGGGTTGAAAAATGTGAAGCTTGTCAAACCTTTGTGGGAAGACCAAAGTTGGCTTCTTTACCACTTAAACCAGTTGTGATTGAAGAACCCTTTCAATAGTGGGGTTTGGACTTCATTGGAACACTCAACCCATCTTCAAGTGTAGGACATACTCATGTGTTGACTGCCACAGATTATTTCACTAAGTGGGTAGAAGCCATTCTAGTTAAGAGTACTACTTCTGAGGTGGTATGTAATTTCATCAAAGAAAACATCTTGATAAGGTTTGGAGTACCAAACAAGATTGTAATTAACAATGCTTCAAATTTTTCTTCTGCTGAGATGATGGATTTATGTTATGGATATGGCATTTCCCTTACTCACTCTTCAGATTACTACCCTCAAGGGAATGGACAGGAAGAATCAACCAACAAGAATCTAGTGGCTATTGTAAGGAAACTCGTTAATGAATCTTAGAGAAACTGGCACAAGAAGCTCTATGATGCTCTCTAGGAAGATAGGATTGCACCTAAAAGAGAAATTAGGATGTCACGTTTTCAAGTGGTGTATGGTGTGGAAGCCCAACTACGGTGACAAGTGGAGCTACCAACTTTGTATTTGATGAAGGCCATTGAGGACACTAGTTTCAGTGATTCTTTAGATAAAAGGATCATGTATCTTCATAAGTTGAATGAAGACAAGCTGCAGGTTTTTGATAGAATATCTTCCCATCAACAGAAGGTGAAATATTTGTTTGACAAGAAAACCAGATCCAAGAGATTTCAAAGTTGGAGACATTGTTTTGTTGTGGGATAAAAGACATGAACCCCAAGGAAGCCATGGTAAGTTTGATTCTCTTTGGCTTGGTCCTTTTAGAATCAGGCACTTTGTTGGTGAAAATTATTTCTATCTTGATTACATGGATGGATCCTCTCTCCCACTTCCATATAGTGGAAAGTACCTAAAATTGTTCAAGTCCTATGTATATTATGTACAGTGTGTGTTTTCTTTCCCTTGCCTTTGTTTTGTTGTTTTCCTTTCCTTGTTTTTGGTGTGTTGTCTTTTGTATTGTCTTGCCTTTGACTCTATTTTCCCAATGGATAAGGCACTAGTCTTCTTTCCCATAGTTTTTCTTGATTCTTATCTTGCCTTGTTCCTATGATCTAGTCAAGTCATCCCTAAAAGAGCCAGCTATTGTCCTCTCAAAATTTCCTTTCTTTTGAAAGTTAGAATTTTTAAAAACCTTTGAGTTCGGCACCCTTTAGTAATGTTCTAGTGAAGTGAAAGCTCAAGAGATGATGAAAATTCATGTTTTCGAGAGTCATTTTGGTGACTTGCAGGTCTGTCAGACATTTTTGTCCCTCATGTCCCAAGTACTGTCATGCCTTCTATTTGTTGATCAACCGCTTTCCCCACAAATCCTTGACTGACAGCTCTATCGGAACTTTTTGACCCGTTTGTCCCAAGTTCACCTGGACTTCCTTTTCCCTGATCACTCGCATCAGGTTCTTCACGTACTTTTGTCCCATTTGTCCCAAATACATCTGTGCTTTCTATTCACGTGTTCCCTACATCGCCTGTATTGGCCAAATCACATCTTTGCATCCCTCGCGTCCTTCATGTTTCTGAGTCCTTGAACCTCCCGTGCTCATTTGGCCCACATTCCCCACATCACCCACATCAGCCAAATCACGTCCTCACGTCCCTCATGTCCCAAATGTACCAAAGACCGTCTGGGCCAATTTTCTCCACTTTTCCCACTTTTCATCTTTTTGAGTTGGTGCAAGGTGAATTTAATGCACATTTAATGACCTTCTCTCTCCTGAATGGCTATTTAATGGGACTATCCCCTATGCATTTGTCACATTGCTCACTTGCCATCTCTTGCTTGAATCCTTGCCATTAAATTCATTTGCTCGTGCCCCTGTATCCCTTTGCATTTTCATCATGATTTTGATCTTGGAAGGTTATTCCCCTGTGCGTTGCAAAAATGAAGATCAAGTTTCAAGGTCAAGAACATGTGTCACCTCTTGAGACCTCTGTACTGATATTAGAGATAGTGAGGTTTGGCATTTGGATTTTGGAGATTTTTGGGGTAGATTAACATGCTCTAATCCTACTCCCATGACACAAATGATTAGTGATAGTGGAATTGCATACGTGGTTGGATTTCCTATCTCTGTACAATGTGCTCGACACCGTGCTTTCCTATGGAGCCCATTTTAACCCGGATACCAAGGAACTTACTAATGTGCATGGGGAATTAATTGCTAAACTGGATGCTTGCCACCATTGTTGCTGCCCTACGCATTCCAGAAACTGAAGATTCCATAGTTCTCACTCATGTTCAATCTCAAACTATTTTCAATCAAGACAGTGAGAAATACAAGGCCTGAATAGAAAAATCATGGTTAAAGAACCCTAAGAAGGGAGCGTCTCGACTCTCCAAGGAATTATTCAGAGTTAATTTTAATGAGGAGCTATCTGATTTTATTATTTTACTCACCTGTATCATGGGGTTTCCTTCCACCAATGAATTTCACTTCTGGATGTGCTCCTTTATAAATATCATCTGCGATGGTAAGCAAAACATTAATTGGGTTAAAAAAAATTCATGAATTTGAATGAGTAATTGTCTAGTGTTCAACATACTAAGAAGTTCTATATGACTTCTTACCTCATGTATACCCTAGATGCATCCCGAAATGGTTTGGTTTCAACAATGGAGGGTAAGAAAAATGAGCCTATTTATGCATACTACCCTCAGTTTACCCTGAAGCTAGCAATCACAATTTTAGAAGAGTCAATGATGCTTTCACCATGTATATTGTAAGACTCTTAGAGAGTGACACTACTCGGAGATTTTTTGATGAAGCTATGAACCTGATAGCCAAGTATGGGGATTTCTTAATCCAATTCAGGAGGTTTTCATACATTCACTGGTCAAGGCTATGAAAATAAACCCTCAAACTCCCCATGTTTTGCAAGGATAAAATGGGTCTAGTCAAAGTGTGCAGGAAACTTGATAAACTCCATAAAACCTACACGAGACATACATAAGTATTTTACTTGTGGGAAGGTCACGAGGCCATGGTGGATGACACAATTATAAGCGAGGCTTGAATTTCATTGAGGAAGCCTTCAAGGCCAACTAGAAGGTGAATAATCTAAAATAGATACTCTCTTCCTTGATTAAAACTATGGATAAAGAGATAAAGCTCTAGAGTAGTTGTATTACAAACCTCAACCTAATGGGCCTAACTGATGAGAAGATCCTACTAGTCAACAATGTATTTGATGATGGCAAGAATAACTTGTCAAAGACATGGATTTTCGGTGTCAAATGGAAGATGAAAGTTTTGGAAGAAGCATTGGGAGAATTGAGGAAAAATTGGCATAAAGGAGAGTCTTTCAAAACTTGTGTTTCATCTGCCTTTAAAGATATTCACTGCCAAATTCAAGATGAAATTTCAGGCATTCCCTTCTCTCTTCAAGAAATCAAAGCTCATTTTAGAATATTTTTCAAGGATGACTTGTTCAGAGAGGAGTCAATTACCAAAGAGAAGATAAAGGACATTTTCTTCCTTCAATCTACAATTGTTGAGGCCAATAAAGAATACATGGAGCATACCGAGTTTGATAAAAATATGGAGAAATGTCTAGGAACTTGGACTCATGCCACTAGCCAACACCAAAATTCCAAGAGGCATGGAAATAGTGGAAGCATTGAAGAAATGAAGATATCAGATCCTCAAATTAGTGGGCCCACCTCAGCCATAATCGATGCCTCTTCTTCTAACTCCTCTTTCTTTTCTTCTATTTTTAGTGCTGAGCTCCTTGTAAATTAATTAAGGACATTGTTTTGTGCATTTCCTTAATTAATATTTTAGTTAAAAGAAACGGTTACCAAATGTAACCAATTTGTAAGATATATAATGAGCTCTCCATGCCATTCTAAGGGCTGAACTCTGATTATTTTTGAAAGTGTAAAAGATTCAAAAGCTATCAATATAAGAAGATTTCCCTTTTTATTTCTATCTGTGCTTATTCATTCTCTCCTATTTATTAAAATTATTGAACAATTAATTGATTTTACATCAAGAATCTTTTTATTCTTGTGGATGTCATCTCTATAACTTTGTGTTTGTGAAATAACATCTTATGGTTTTAACACAAATGATTTTATTCTATATGATCCTAGTTCGACATTTATAAGGAATTATTTTGTTATCTATATTTCCCAAGAATGCTATTCTACCTTTTCCCATTCCTTAGTTCTTCCATCCTTTTGTAATGATAATCGGTCATTTAAAAAAAAAAATCATGATATCGTAGTTCCTCTTTAAAACTGAAAGTTGTACATTTGTAAATAAGTTTTTGACTTTAAATAAGGGAATCTATCCCATCAAAGAGGAGGGACTTTTTGTCCCCCGATCAAGCTTTCTTAAAGTCATTATTCAACAACCAACACCGCCACAAGCTAATAGAGTGCAAGAAAAACCTATCTATCCTATTCTAACCTTCCAAGGAGACAGGAGAGAGAAATACATGGAAATAAAGCCTATACTAAATGGTGATACACCGTAAAAGGAAGTGGCTGATTAAAAATCCAACTATCTGAAATGGAGAGAGGTGAGAAATGGAGAGGATGGACAAAAGCATCATAGACCAAAGATAAAATTCACATAGAAAACCACTTCAAAGCCCATTAAACATATCTCCAAAAACCTACAATAGACATCAGAGTATGGACAATATACCCTATAATGACGAGAGGTAAGAAGAGATGATAAAATAAGCAAAGGATGCACAAAATGCATCACAAAAAATATTTTTTTGCTCCAAGAGTTCACACAAGACACATAATCGGTGGGTAAGAGGAAAGAAAATTCCATTATAGAGCCATGAGAGGAGAGAAAATAATGACCAACATTTTAGAAAATGTCCCTCCTTTACAATATATAGGAAGAATAATGTAAGCAAGAGAGGGAAAGTTCAAATCCTGCTTCAACCACCCCTAGAAGAGCATTGAATTCTACCTACAACAATGATGGGATTCACTACAAAACCAATGCCTCCTTGTGTTGTTCCTTGCTTTGGGAAAGAAGGAGACCCATTCTTCATCATAGCAAGGGTGAGAGACTTGATAGCTTCAAAATGGTGGGCCAAAACATTAATGGTGGCAAGTGGGTAGAAGTGCCAAATTTTTCCAAAACATCCTTTCTTGCTCATAACCAAGCTCCCAATCAAAAGCTATGGCTATCGCAATATCGTGGTCATGGGCTCACAATATGCGAACATATTTTCCCATAAAACGTACACATGGTAGCCACGCGCATGTCAAGATTCACCCCTTATTCTCACTCTTGAAGTTGCATCAAAATCACACGTGGCAGCTTCCATGGGATCCTCTCGTGTTTGACCTAAGTCCCTCCTATTGACGGGAGACATTGTGCCCGGCCCGAGACATGTAGAGAGCTGGAACATGTTTGGAGGAAACTTTTGGATTCTCTTCTTGAAAGAGAGTGAAGAGACACGTGGCTCCTTCCGTAGCTTTTCTCTATTTATTTGTGTTTTGGTTAAGTCCCTTTTGTTTGGTAGTGCCATATGTCTGACCCTGAACAAGTGGAGGCTCATCGCACTTTTGGTTCCTACCTTTTGGGTCACACCCTTGAAGATGTGCCAATGAGACACATGGCACCATCTCGCTTTCTTTGATAATTTTCAACAACCGGCTCTATTTCCTTTTCACACTGGGACATGTGGAAAGCCGGCACTTGTCTAGGGTCTCTCTTTGGTCTACGCCTTTGGAGTTGTGGTGATGAGACACGTGGAGGATTCACACTTGTTTGGGGTTTACCTTTGTGCCATGCCTTTGAAATTGCACTGATGAGGCATGTGGAAGCTTATGTTGACCCTCTTATACTTATTCGATTAAATGACTAGCTCTATCACTTTTTTGAACCGAGACACATGGAATCTTCATCCTCATTTAGGGACTCGCTTTTTGTTTTTTGACCCTTAAAGGTGTGGCTTTGTTGGGACACATGGATCTCTTGCAGCTCTATGAATTTTTAATGACTGGTGAGACCATTTCGACTCCGACCATGTGGCAGCCAAAGGTGCTTGTTTGAGACATGCCCCGAATTTTACTTTTAGTTAAAATAACCATTAGGAGAAAATTTTTACTTTGGCGTAAAACCTTTGCATGCCCCACAACTTCGCACCTTTGTACTTGGTGAAAAAAATCTTCATAGGCTCGTGGGGCTCGTACTTGAAAATGTGCCATTTTGTGAAAAGTACAAAAGTTCCAAAATTCCTCGTAGACCCGCTGACCCAAATTTATAATTACACAAAATTTCCTCCATGGCCCTGCATATTCACTTACCAAAAGGAATCATCCCCGGGCTTGGACTGCAATTATAACTTTTTCCTTTTGTGAAAAGTGTAAAAATGCTAAAATATCTCCCGCCACCCCACCGGTCCACAATCTTCCCATTTTGTGAAAATTATTCCCTAGACCCGCCGGCCAACTTTTGGCAAAATATCCTTCCTAGGCCCATTGACCTGCTTTTGGAAAAATATCCTTCCGAGGCCAACCGGCCTGCCATTTACAAAATATGAGTGAGAAGAACTTATTTCTATTTCATGAAAGGGGAAGAAATTTCCTATCTAATGGAAATTATTTTAGGGGACCTAAGGTGCTTAAAATATATAAAAATTCAGATTGAAGCACCAAAATGGGGAAAATTGTGTTTGTTGACGAAAAATAAGTGTGAGTTTATTTTGGTCAACAATTTAGTGACTCATGGGGATCACCTGCCTATTAGGTGAAATGATCAGTTTCCTTGAAGCATCCATTAGGCATGGAGTCTACTTGGTAAGCAAAAATCTGATATAAAGTTTGAAAATATGATCCTTGAGCCACTTGGAACACCACTAGAACCAGAGCTGATCTCACCAAATGCCACTTCCAATGTACTGTGCATGAGCAACAAAACACCACAACACACTATGTACAAAACTAGAAATCATACACACCCCAAGTGGGATATGCATAGTGTGCACAAAAACTTCTTCTACTGAAAGAAAACCTACCTATTCTATACTAACTAGGAGTAAAAAGGGAACTCAAACAAATCCTACAACTGGCAGGGAGAAATAGCTTCCCTTTCTCAAAAAAGGCAGCCATGAAAATGATTTGAAACTGAATATGACTTCTTGTATGAGTGAAAAACTAACTATAAGCCAATCCTCCACCCAAATCATCAAGGTATCAAGTAGAAACAACAAAAATACCACTTTTAGTTTCTCTCGTATTGGGATTAAAGAGGCATTACAGCTGATCCTTGGTACTTTGATACTCATCCTTGTGCCTCAAGTGGGCATGACTAGATTTGGCTTCTCCCTCACTCTAATGAAGCAAAGTAACCGATTGGGCACGATTTGATATAATGGATGTGCCCATTTCTTTGAAATTAAAATCCAAGAGTGGAGTCTTCCCCGTGGACCTTCCTTGGTGGATGGTGTGAGAGGGATGATGACATCCTCTTTCTCTTTTCCTTCCTCTGTAGTAGGTGTGGCTTTTGGAAGATCAAAATATTCCAACTTTGATTCAAGAGGCATGTTGCAAACTATAGGTTGTGCTTGTATGTTCTCTTCCATGGTAGCAGTCCTTGTGGTTGAAGGATGAATGATGGGGAGAAAAATTTGTAATTTCAACTGGCTCCTCCATATCAAAACATTCTTTTAAATCTGATAGAAAATAAAACTCTTCATTGTAATTTTGTAGCAAGGTCTCTCCCTCTTGCATGGTGATCTTCAAATCTTCATTATTTTCACCATATGAAGCTTCATCTTCAAACATGAAGCTAGTGAGTTTAAAATCTTCCAAAAAATAAGAATTTTGGAGAGGTTGAATGCGAGAGAGATCTATAATCTCTTGTGTAACCGGCTCATGATTAAGTGCCTCTGAATCTATTTTGGCCACCTCCATATTATCCTCTTTAACTAGAATTGGAGCTGATTGTTCTCCCTTCATGGATTCATCAATCAATTTAGGCCCTTCAAATGAAAGAAAAAAATCTTCAATGATAATTTCTTCATCAAGTGGCTTCAACTCTGATTTGATCTCTTCTAGTTTCTCCTCTTCAATGGTACTTGGATTTGTTTGTTCTTCCTCTATCTTAATTGGTTGTGAAGCTTGGATTGGATGATCATTCTCTTTAGAAAAAGTGCCATTATGGAAACTACATTCAGAGCAAACATATTGTTGATCTTCTTGTTCTTGTTCTTATTCTTGTTCTTGTTCTTGTTCTCACTGCAAACTCAACCTTGACCACCACTAGCTCTTCAACCTTGACCTCCTTAATAGGCTTAACCATCAAGGGATATTTGTTATCCCAAATTTGAGAGCCCACCTTACTAATATTTTTTTATCATTTCTTCTTTATTTGGCTCTTCTTCTTTCTGCCCTTGGTTGGTTATCTAATTTCCATCTTCCCAACATGGATTTGGGGATGCAAAAGGAGGGGTAGGTTGGGATTCAACAAGTTTTTCTATTGTTTGTGGTGGAGAGGGAAGTGGAACTTATTTTTTGTTTAGAGGGAATGACTTCTTGGGAGGGAAAAAGGAAGAAGAATTAAGATGAGATGGAAGATTAGGAGATGGATAAGGGAAATCAACACTTGGGGCAGCAAGTGAGGGGCTTGACTCTTGACCATGCTGAAATGATAGAGTTTGAGAAAGAGAAAATGAAGGACAAGGAGCTGGTGACTGACTTACCCATTGACAAGGTTATCTCACACTTTTCTCATATGCCTCAATATCCTCAATCCATTGTGTAAGGTGAGGCATCATTTCAACCATAAATTCAATTTTCTCCTGAGGGTTGTAATATCTTAGCATAGGGCCAGCCGAAGGACAAGGTGCCCTATAGTAAATTTTGAATGCTTTCATCTAAGTTGTGGCCCTTGATTATACCAGAGTGCCTCAATCCCTTGAATCTTCTCCAACAGATCAACATTTTCTATGTAGTTGTTATCATTATATGCATACCCTTGTTCTTGATAAGCTCTATATCCAAAATCGTATTGCATCGCTCATATGGGTAAGCATGATTATTCGGATCTAATCATAATGCTTATCTAGAGGAGGTGAGAAATACATTGGAGGTGGAATGCACTTCTACTACTGCAAGTGTGAATTCCAAGATGGAAATGAAGTCATGATTACACAACTTCATGGAATGGAAGGAAATGAAAGATGTGGAAAGAAGAATGGGTGGAAATGGATGGAAGGAAAGTATGCAACTCAAAGAATGGGTTGTTGACCAGATGGAGTCACCAGATGTGCTTTGCATGTTCCTCAAAAGGATGAATCTCACCAAGAACACATCAACTTGATGAAATGAAGTGGTAAGGTGCTTCATATCTATCCCACTGGGAGTGCAAAAATTGTTGAGTGTGGTCACATGGTGGCTTAAGATTTTTTGTTTAATAATGAGACACCTCTAAAAGATGGAACTCTAACTTTTGTGATGTCCAACCCGACATGCCAAAAATATTGATGTAAAATCACAAAGACCCCCAAATGGCCTCGTATCCGAGTGGGGAATTTAGTGTGACTATGCAACATGGGACCATATCTCAAGCTATGAGACTTCATGGATTCAAGATGGTCCTATTGATAAATCCATCTTCTTCTTCATAAAGTACCTCCCACGAGATACTATAGCATAGGAAAAATCTATCTATCCTAATCTAAACTTCCAAGGAGACATGGAGAGAGAGAAATACATGGAAATAAATCCTTCACTAAGTAGTGATACACCACAAAAGGAAGTGGCTGATCACAAATCCAACTACCTTAAATGGAGAGAGGTGAGCAATGGAGAGGATAAATAGAAGCATCAAAGACCAGAGATAAAATTCATGCAAAATACCACTTTAAAACCCATTAAACATAGTTCAGAGAACCTGCAATAGACATTAGAGTATGTATAATATACCCTATAATGACAAGAGACAAGAAGAGACAATAAAATAAGCAAAGGAAGGACAAAATGCATCACAAAAGAGATTTTATTTCTCCAAGAGTTCACACAGGACATCATCATCGGTGGGAAAGAGGAAAGAAATTCCATTACATAGCCATGAGAGGAGGCTTAGACTCCACATTCTACTCTAACAAAGAAAGAGATAGGGGGAAGGAGAGAAAATAATTACCAACCTTTTAGAAAATGCCCTCCTTTACAATATATAGGAAGAAGAAGAGAAGGGAGAGAGTGAAAGTTTGAATCCTACTTCAACCACCCCTAGAAGAGCACCGAATTCCCCTACAACAATGATGGGATTCACTACAAAACCCATGCCTCCAAGTGTTGTTCTCACTCGAAAAGAAGGAGGCCCATTCTTCATCATGGAGCTAGGTGGGAGCCTTGACAACTTCAAAAATCGTGGGCTGAAACATTAATGGTGGTAAGTTAGTAGCAGGTGTCGAGAGCTTTCCAAAATGTCCTTTCCCACTCAAAACCGAGCTCCCAGTCAAAATTTATGTTGTCTAAAGATCGGGTCATGAGCTCACAATATGCAAATGAGTCTACCCATAAAGGGCCCACATGGCATCCCCGCACATGTTAAAGATTCAACCCTTCTTCTTTCTTTCTTGAAGTTGTGCCATACTCGACACATGGTGGCTTTTGAGGGATCCTTTTTGTTCTACCTAAGTCCCTCCTATTGGCAAAGACATTATTCCCAACTCAAGACACATGGAGATCTCGGCGCATGTTTGTGGACTCGCTTAGATTTGCCTCTTGAAAGCGCACCAAATAGACACGTGGCTCCTTCCGCAACTTTTCTCTATTTCTTTGTGTTTTCGATAAGTCCCCTATTATTTGGTGGGGCCATATGTTTGACCCATGACATGTGGAGGATCAACGCACGCCCTGGGTTCTATCTTTTGGGTCACACCCTCAAGATACGCCGACAAGACATGTGGTGCCATCCGTTGGCCTCGATAATTTTCAACTCACCGATACTATTTCCTTTTCGGACCTAGGACACATGGAAATTTGGAAAAAAATTTGGGTCTCTCTTTGTTCCACACCTTTGAAGTTGTGCCGATGAGGTACATGAAGGCTTTGTACTCATTTGGGGTCTACCTTTGGGCTACACCTTTGAAATTGTGTCGATGAGGCACGTGGAAGATTTGCACACATTTCGGGGACCACCTCGCTTTGAACCTCAAGGTGTGCCATTGGGATACGTGGGTCCCCCATGGCTCTGTGACTTTTTAATGGCCGATGAGACCATTTCTTAACTCCGACCACGTGGCGGGATAACACTTGTTTGAGAACTACCCCAAATTTTACTTTTGGTGAAAATACCCCTTAGGTTCAAAAGTTTACTTTGGTAGAAAACCTATAGGGCCTCGCATCTTCATGAATTTAAACTTGGTGAAAAAACCTCTCAAGGGCTCATGGGCCCGCACTTGAAAACTGCGTCATTTTGCAAAAGTGCAAAAGTTCCAAAATTCCCCGTAGACCCTCTAGCCTAAATTTACACTCTGGGAAAAATTTCCTCATGCCCCCGCATATTCATTTACCAAAAGTAATCATTCTCGGGCTTATGGACCCGCAATTTTAACTTGTTCCTTTTGTAAAAAGTGTAAAAATGCCAAAATATCTCCCACTTCCTCACTGGTCTGTAATCTTCCCATTTGGCGAATAATCTTCCCAAGGCCCGTCGACCCACTTTGGGCAAAATATCCTTCCTAGGCCTGTCAACACGCTTTTGGAAAAATATCTTTCCCAGTAGCTCACGCCGCACATCATTTGCAAAATATGAGGAGTTATAAGGACTTCTTTATTTCTAGAAAGGGGAAGAAATTTCCTATCTGGTGGAAATGATTTTAGGGGACCTTAAGTGCTTAAAATATATAAAAAAATAGATCGAAGCACCAAAAGGGGGGAAATGGTGTTAGTTGACCAAAAATAAGTGTGATTTTATTTTGGTCAATAGAGTTAATCAAAACTTGGTCATTATACCTCTTCTTTTGAAAAATTTCCTAGCTAGGGTTTATCTAGGGTTTTGTACCACTTTATCTTCTTAACATTCCTTCATAAAAACGTGACTATAATCTAACCTAATTATTTTTTTAAACCTTATAAAATCATAAAATAATAATCCTTGAAATCTACAAGGTCCCATGTAAAGCACACAATGCACAATGAGCGTAAGAAGTTCAACTTCAAGCCGAATTTCACTTGTTTTCGACCATGTCTCACATAAACTATCATAAATTTCAAAATTCACATCCTATGAACATGAAATTTTTCTCAAAGCACCATGACACATACCAATATCATCTCCAATGATCATAATGTCAATACCATACCGTAATCTCTCTAGTTATTAAGACCTACCTTTTCTTACGTGTTTGTTCCTCACTATAAAAGCTAAGGTCAATTGAAAGAATGGGATAATTCATCATAAACGTATGAAAAGGACTGAAAAATACCTAATATTCCATTATATACCTAAATAAAATCTTCCATGATCTCATATGGCTCAAAACAACACTTTCACACCTCTAAGCAACCATATCACTCCTAATGAGCACCTATAACATAGTGAATCAGATATATTTTCACCACACCATGATTATGAGTGCCAAATCACCCTCTAAACCTACTATCCATCATGTCAAAATTCTTCTCAATCATCCAATAAACTCTTATCATCATGCAACATCACCTAGGCACCTGGATAGGATTACAAGAGTAAGCAATCCTCACTTAATCTCATTGTACCAGCACAAACATATATGAAACATCATGTCGAACCACGTACATCATCTTATGACCCTATTCCAACATCCACTTTTTCATTACTCGTGGTTTTTCATCAATGATAACACCTATTAGGGCCACATTCCAATAACTTCACTCAACAACATACCATATGAGGTTGGCATGTCTGCTACAAGTATTTTCATTGTGATATTTTTGTGAGGAAAATATGTAAGTGCTACTTATGCATCCTTTACCTAGTTAACAAGATATACTTCTTTAGTTTTCATGGAGTAATAATGGCCAGTAGAGGTAGTGAGAGAGAGAGGTCAAGGGTGATTAAAATCACAATGGTGTGTCACACTTGGTGGCTAATAATATTTTAAAATCTAGTTGGTGAATAAATCTTTAAAAAGACTTTAAAAATCAAACAATTTAGAAAACTTATAGATCCACAACTCATTGTTACATTTAAGCTCTTAAAACTACATATTTGGTCATTTTATATGTGTTTGGTAAAAACCTTGTTGAAAATAATATGTTGAACTTACAAAAAGTGGAAAAACATGGGACAATTATATTCTTTGAGTTGGGAGTTAACAAATTTTACAAGCATGCCATTTTCAAGAACAAGACTCAATAATGTAGTTATTCGGGCTTAATACCCATTAATAATTAAGGATAGATAGAAATTTTTACTTTCCAAGAAGTGGAGGGTGTAGAAGTAAGAAGGTTCTAATAAGGAGTGGAATGAAGAGAATTAGGTAGTTCTTTGAAAGTGGAATTTTGGAACATGTAATTAACTACTTCCTTTGATAAATTGTATAAGCCTATCGAATTTATTAGGATGAGCGATGAAGAAAGTAAAAACATGAGAATAAGGATAATGTGGGATAATATGAACATCAACCGAGTTGTACTCGGTATTGTGATGAAGTTCCATTGGGGAGAAATCAAGCAACCATGAATGTTCTTGCAAAGAAAAGGAAAAGGTCGCATCTCATTCCACTCACATTCAATATAGATATAAAAAATAAAAGGGTATACATAGGGGGTGTTGTATAATCCCCAATGCATGCAATCATACCTCCTCAAGTGGAGAAGAGGAGTTACTTTCCTAAAATGGAAAGTACCTCTTGTATGATGCATTGATGCATAGACGCAGACCGATGCGTATAACACAAATAAAACTATCATAACTCCTATGACAACCCAAGATTGATGAACTCAAGTAAGTGAGATGACTCACCAAATTATGTTGTAAATACAAGTAGTATAACACAACACAAGTAGGTACTGCAAAGAGAGAATGAATTTGGTAGATACTCATCCCAAGAGAGTGGCTCGATAAACAAGAGAAATTTCATAGTGGTATTAATTGTCAACACATGAAGGACGAGTGGAAAGGGCCTTGCACACTTTGGAAGTGGAAATGAGGCTAATGTAATGGTGGTATGAGGCTAGGGAATGAGGATTGTGGATGTCCGATGGGAAGGGATGAGTGTCAAAATTATTAGGAATGTGGAGGAGAGGAGAATAAGAATCCTTAATAGTAATCTCATCATCACAACTAGAATCATAATACTCATCATCGGGAGAAAAAAAGTGATTTTGTTTCAAAGATAACTTTCATCGCATGAAGAGGAAAAGGAGATAATTGTATTAGCAAAAGCACCAAAATCAGAATCGAAGGGTCTCTAAATAAGGATTGAAAGATGATCTAGATGGTGTGGGGAGGATATGATTCTTCCACGTGAAGGCAAATACGTCTAGAAACATGCAACATCAACTAACTAATAATATGGTCACATGTTTCGAGATAGTATTCGATACAAAAAGAATCAATGGGTGTAGGAATTGGCCCATGTAGAAAGGGAGAAAATACCTTGCGAAAAAATAGTGTTCTATAGAATAATGCCATGATCTATAGTTCTCTCTACAAAGAATAAGTGGCAAAGTGGCAGAGAATCAATCTGTGATACTCAATTCGGAAAGAGCATCCTCCATGGTACATCTAAAAGAAGTGAAAATTCACCAAAAAAAGGGTAAGAGTTACACACAAGGTTACAAGACATCGGAATCAACTAAGAAAACATCGACATGTAATGCAACACCTAAGAACAATGATAACCCCTATGTTTTTATAACTTTATAAGTATTGAGTTGATTATAATAAGGTTTTTATGCGACATGGGATACTTAACCACTCACCTTACAGTAGGTGATGAATCATGTAAGAGTAGAGGACACAATAACTTCTAGTTAGAAGAATAGGAACAACATGAAACCAAGCACAAAAGGACATAAGAACAAAAAAGGGTAGAACACTACTTAGTTTGAGATAATGTGTCTCACATTGTAAAAAGGGGCTCTCTTTTTCCCGGAGTGTTCTAGTAGACCCACTCACTATCTACAAGTGAAGAGGAGCACTACAATTCATGAGGATCCATAAAAGTGGCTCGGAAAATCCCAATAAACCTATAATTAATCCCTCCAAAATAATCCCCCCCTTAATGATGAATTTTTGATTAATTTTCCCTTAATTATCTCAATCTAATTTGAAGAGTGAAAAATGGATAAAAATTCAAAAGAAGGGAGAAAGAGGGCTTCTGGCTTGAGTTTTATCTAGCTTAGCTCAAAGAGCTAGTTGGCGATATGGGAGAAAAATTCATTGGTGCTGAGTTGAGCTTGTTTAGTGAGTTGGTGGGAGGTTGGTTGAGTTATTTGGAAAGTTGTAGAGGAATTGATTGCTAAGGTGAACATTGAGTTAACCGACAATTTTTTTGGTTTATAGAAAAACTCAAGGCTTGTCGGATTACAATGAGGAACATGTCAAGCTAGAATAGGGTAGGTCCGTGTTATCCATGTCAATAGTGGTGGAGTCCGAGTTCGTGCTAGAGTAGGATATGGGATAAAGGACATGAGTCATGTGACGAGATAATGAGGTTAACTATTGGGAGGCGTGCATCATGTTGAGATGGGTAGCGAAGTGTCGAGAAAAAATGGTGAGAAAATATCAATGTGGTGATACTAAGTGGTTTGAGTACCAGGTCTTAGTCACTTGTAATGGCCAGGTGGTGTAGAGTAACCACCTAGTGGGGAGACCAATGCACAAAGCAACATGGTTGTGAGCTAAGGAATGTGGTCAAGAAAACTAGCAAATGGAAAAACCAAGTAGGGAAAAAATGGGTAATGCCTAATCAAGGTAGGGATTCGAGATCATGAGTAGGAATGCCAAGATACTATAGAGGAAAACATGGATTATCACAAATCGACATGGGGGAAATGCATAGTTGAAGAAAATGATGAAAAGAGCCATGAATGAGCTAGAATTGAGGTTAGTGTGGATGGTTCAATGCAAGAGCCAATGCAATTTATAGCATGGGAATGTAACAAGTATACTAGGATTAGTACATGTAGAGAAGGATATCACATAATGCAAAGCATGAGCTAGGGTATCTCGATTCCTAGCATGATGAGTTGGGAAGAGTTAAGCCCTTAAAGGAAGCTTTACATGTCTATAAAAATTCATAAAACCTGCACTTTTAAACCTTTATCTGCATCCTAATACTAAAAACACTCCTTAACATGCATGTTGATCCAAAAACTGAGAAACACCATAAAAATGTTCCAAGTAACTTGAACAAGATGTAAACATGAACAATACCAAATAAATTCATATAATTAACAAATGGAATAACCATTACAACACTTGCACATGAAACCTATAAAATATGACACTGAAAGTAGTAAAGAATAAAAATTTAGATTAACATGGATCCCAAAAATTTCTCTCATACCATGACTAAGAAAGTGAAAATGTGATAATAAGGATCATGTGCAATAACGTGAACATCAAAAGAGTTTCACTCTATCAAAGATGTCTAAGTTCCATACGAGAGAAAATAATTAACCATGAATGTGCATTCAAAGAAAAGGAAAAGGTCACATCTCATTCCACTCACATTCGACATAGATCTGAAAAAGAAGGGGTATAAATAGGGGGTGTTGTGTAACCCTGAGTGCATGTAATCATATCTCCACCGGTGGAGAATGCGTTACATTCTCAAAATGGAAAGTAACTTCCGTATGAGACATTGATGCACATTGACATGTATGACATAACAAAATCTATCATAACTCTTACGAAACCTTTGAACTAGGACCTCACGTAAGTGAGATGAATCACCACATGATGTGCAAAATTCACACACCAATAATGATTTCTCAACTACTTAGAGTTAGAAATATAATTTTTCCTTTCTTGCAATGTTCAATGATATCAAAATGTGTATAAGTGGTAAGCACATCTTGAACTATTGAATCCTTGACATGAGAATGATTTGTATTCTTACAATAAATAGAAGCATAAGCTTATTTTTCAAGAGGATATGAAAGATACTTACTTGAGGAGGTAGATAGAGTATTCATTGAGTTAGTTTATTTATAGTAGAGTTGCAAAAAAAACTATTGGGCAAATAACTTTTGTAGTCAAAAGTATTGGTGGTGTCCCCAAGATTTCTCTTGGAAATATTGGGGTGCCCCTTTGAAATTTTAAGTTTGCACAGGACTTGTGATGAGTTGTGTTCATGTTTTTTTGTGGCTTTAGGTACTTGTTGTTCAAGATGTGTGGGTTATTACTTTAACTCATCCGGGTTGCAAGATTTCATGTTGACTCTTCAAGAGGTTACAAGAAGTTGTTTGGGGGTAAATGCATTGACATATTCATGTATTCAAAATTCCTTGAAAATCCTTAGAAAATCAAAAACTTTCTCTCCTAAGCTATTGGGCTTCAAAATTCTTTATCTCGCTTTATTTTGAAGGACTTCTACTTGTCAAGTAAAGCACATCCAAAACATTGCAGATATGGCTTGTTTTCCTTAGTATTGTACTAAACTCATATGCTATTACTTACCTTATCACTAAGACAAGTAAAGTAGTTCCTAAACACCGCTGAATTAATCCCATTTAATATGTTGAATTCCTACCTCACTACTTAGTCTATTCATTTCACTGAATCAAAATATCTTTACTTCTCTTAGGTGAAAACAAGTAAAGTATTTTCAAAAATCTACATAACTAACTTAAGTTATCGGTGAATTACGACTGTTTTACTTCTTTTTAAATTTTCAAAGTAAAGATGTTTAAAAAATCCACATAAAGAGAAGGATAACATGTCATTCGTATGGTCAACATTTAATGACATGGAAAATATTAAAACTCTAAGTAATTCAACCTAGGATCCACGCATTCGGCCAGTGAAGAATAGAGAAGTTATTGAAGTGGAATGTGCACAAATTGATTTTGACCCATTTGCGAAAAAGGATGGTAGATTTTTCTTCTCCTTTGTTTTCTTGTTGTTCTTTTGTCTATGTTTTTTTTTGGTTTTGTATCTTCCTTCGTGTTGGTATTAATCTATTATCTAGGGATAAATTTAGCATGCTTTGAGTAATTGGGATAATGATTCTATATTAGGTTGAATCTATTGTTACCCTTAAAAAAATGTCATTGAATTATTATAATTTTAAACCCTAATCCTACCCTATATTTGTGTTTTATTCATGTCGGTTTCCTTCTATGTTGTTTGTTGTTTCAAAAGTTGAGTAATGTGTGAAATCAGAGACTTCTTTTTCTTCTATGTTTTTCGTTGATCAAAACATTCTTTTATTTTTTTCCATGGCATCAATTTTCCTTCACTTATCTAAGTCTTGTGATCACTTTTCCATGAAATAAAATACTTTTACTCATTATGCATTGAACTCAAAGAATTTTACTTGCTTTACTCATCTTTAATGTACTTTACTTATTTTTATAAAATAAGCGAAGTGATATGAAATCACCGAAAAACATCCCTTCCCATTCATTGTGTCAATTCAATTGTCTCTTACTTGCCTTGGTAAAAGAGTAAAGTATTATGAAAATACAACCCACCATATTTCTAGTTTTGTGTCGATTTCGACATTCTTTGCTTGATTTTCTAATAATACTAAAGTAATATGAGATCATAACACAACATTATCATTTATTCATTTCATCTATTTGATTGTCTATTACTGGTCTTTTTACATAAGTAAAGTAATAATTGGATCACCACAAGGTATACTATCAATTCATTACATCAAATTAATTAATTGTTACTTATTTAGAATGCAATGAATGAGATTGATATTACTACCCATGCTAGACTTTTTCTAAACTAGGTACTCATTTCTTTCTTAGTCTTGCGTAAATTTGTATTGCTATTACTTCCTTTACATTGTGCTAAAATGAATAACTTCTTCTTCTTTAAAGATCTGCGGTGAACTGATGGGTTGTTACTTCTTATCCATTGCTGTAAATTAAATGCCTATTTCATATAATCCATTTCACTAATTTGATTTTATTATGCTTACCAAATACTAGTCTCAAGTAGTTATACCATGGAAATTCATAGTAAAATACAAAATGAAATGTTACTTACACAAATCTAGAACTTGATTTTCTCGATAATTTTATCATATCTGCATGTTTACATGAAACTAAAATATGTATTCACTTGATGATAATTATTTAAGAATCGAAAAGAGTTGCTAGTTCTCATTTGTTAGAGCACGTTGGTTACAAAGAAAAGAGTAGATGTCCAAACAAGAGAGGAGCCAATTGAAGTAAGTGAAAGGTCATAGGAAGAAGGAGGAACTATAGGATAAGAATAAGGGACCACTTTGTTATCGAGAGAGGACCCAATTTTAAATGTTGAAGAGACTCCCGAGTAAGGAAAGGCAAGGGAAGAGCCAAAGTTAAATAGGAAAAGATGAAATATGATTACAAAGGCTACCCCGTAGAGTCTTGTGTTGCATCCAAGTTGACTATAATTATAGATATAGACATGGGTCATGTCTCAATATTTTAATTAATAGAGATAACCAAAGCTAAGAATTAAACACCCTTGATTATTGCATATATTATAAGTGGAATTATTAAATAATATAAATTTCTAAGTACCTATCAATTTCTTGAATTTGTGTTAGAATGTGCAAAACACTATGATCCTAAAAATAGAACAATCAAGAATGATGCGTAAGAGTTGGTGGTTAGGTTGGACGTGCACTTTTTCAACCATTTCTTGAAAATCCCTACCACATCAAGTACAATAAGTGTTAGCATGGATAAATATAATGAGTATTGGAAAAATAGACCAACAAATGATGTGAATATTATGAATTTTCATTACTTAACGGAATCAAACAAGCTTCTATATTTCCTACAACAATTTTTAAAATTGATCTGGTTCAGGAGGATTATGACATCACTCATTTTCTTTGTATAATTAATAGTGAAAATAATGTTAAATAATTGTATGCATGGATGTCTTATTTCCCTAGAGAAATTTATAAGGGAAAACCTAATAAGCTGATCAATTAAGATGAGATTATCAAGTAAAAATACTTATTTCTAGTTGAGTAGTGTCATCCAAACTCTAGATTTCAAGATGACTTCTTATCTTGTGTATGTTGCGGTAGCACATGGTAATTTTCCCAAGTTGATGATTTTTGGCATAATGGATCATAATTCCATTTATGATAACTATCCATAGTTGGCCTTACTAGGATACTTCAAGGAATAAAAACAATTAAATGACTTCTTCTTCTATGAGGTCATTTATAGAATGAATCCTAATTTGAGAGACAAAAGAGTAAATGATGAGGCATGGAATGCATTTTAACCATATGGGTTTATTTTTATTTAGTTTTTTCATTTCACATACCTAATATTTTGTGGTTTCACAGTGCCCCACTCAAATTACCAAGATATCCTTGAGATAAATGGGTGTTGCTTGAGTTGAGTAGACAATTGGTGCATCTTCATGATTTATAATAGGGTTCTCACAAATTAGTTGTACATTTTCCCATTGAATTGGTAAATATCATTGTGTAAATATTCATAAGGCCAACAATGTTGAGAAAGAGATATCTTTGTTATACTTAGGTTTCCTTTAAGCCAAGGGCAAATTTTTATTTAAGGAATATTGCTAAAAGGTCAATCTCAATAATCCTTGCACATTTACATGCACAAGAAGATTTATATGTTGATTGTAGAGATGAATTTCAAGTAAGAAGAAGAGATCACAGCTAGATGACTACACAATTTTTTTTTATTTGGATTGGCCAACATTTCAAAATAGCTTACTAATTATGGATAGGTAAATTTTGGTGCTTAGTATGCTGAAGGATGTGATAGTGCTCCTATACTTCTAGGTACTCACATTTCAAAATCAATCAAGGAAAGGAAATTAAACGTGCATCCGTACACTTCTAAATGGTTGATTATTCAAGGTTACTACCTTGAGGAATGAGTAATCAAGGTTATTACTCGAGATAAGAACTAATAAGAATGAAGGTGTCAATGAAATAAAGAAGGGAAAAAAAAATCCAAGGGATCCTAGAGGGATGTGTACAAAGTTGAAGCCAATTAAGAAGACACGAACATATAATCCTTTATTTTGGGGACTAATCAAGGTGAAAATTCTCCTTCATTGGAATCTTCTTCATTTATTGATCGTGTCACTAAGGGATTCCCTATACAAGGAGTTGTGGTTCTACCATCATTCAAACCAACTTCATTTATATATCCTTCAACTCAAGCTAAAGAAGCTCCTCGACACCCCCTTATTTTCCACCACCTATTAATCCTCCAAAAGAGCTATTTGTTACACAACAATAGGAAACATATGATTTTTTTTTCTCTTCAGAGGTACATAAAATAGAGAGTACTGAAGTCTAGGATAAAATTATAAAGGTTAAAGAAGGAGATATAAGGAAGGATAGTGGAGATGATTTTCTGAATCAAACAGTTGGAGTTTCTTCACTCCTAGATTTTGCAATACAAGATAATGGTTTAGAAATTAATATAGGGACTTATTGGGTTTTAAAATGGTACTTTAACAAAACCATAGTCGTGGGATAGTAATTCCATCCTCTTTATGGGATAGGTTCCCTTATTGAAAGCAAGCAACAAATATTATATACAAATGTACAATTTTCATCTTAAGGTTGGACTTTTGACATATTGAAATGCTTTTTACCAAAATAGCTTATCAATACAAACAAATGGAAGAACTGAAGAAAGGAAAGAGCATTATATAACAGTAATTTTAGGAAATATAGATTGTAGAGTATAACCTTATACATACTTGAGAAAAGGTGATACAAAACATAATCATTTCTCATTCACAACATAAGATATCATTCCATGGACATAAAGATCTTGAAATCATATCAATAAGAACAAAAAGTTTCTTATTACAAAAGGTAAATGATCCATAGATTTTAGGCAAAGCAAGAAGAGACCAAATGAAGATAGAGGGAAAGGAAAAATTCTTCTATATTGAAAGCTTTTGATTCTATTTACACTTCAAAATTATCGAGTCCAACAAGTGCAATGAGACATGATCTTACATTTATAGATGAAGTGAAAAGATGAGAAGAAGAGATGGAAGAAAATATGATTTGGAAGCTCAAGCACAAACCATTAATGGCCTTGTAAATCCACTTACAATCATCAATGTCTGGTTTTACATGTCTATTGGCATGCTAAAGAAGGAAGGAAGGAAGATCAGATCAAATATGATCTAGTTGAAGTAGTTAGATCACATATTAATGGCATGAAAGATGTTTTCAATATTTTCACCCAAATCAAGATATCCAAATCTTCTATATGTCATTTTGGTGTGTTGGGGAAGGAAGGATGGAAGATCAGGTCAAATCTAATCTATTTAAATAAATTAGATCATGTATTAATGACATGAAAGTAGTTTTCTAGATTCCCAACCATTAAATCCTGCTGAAAATAATATTTTATGTTTTCATGGTGATAGCCGAGAGAAGTAACAACATCAAAAATGGTGGACTGGATCATTAATGGTGGCAGGTGAGTATCGGCATTGAGAGCTCTCCCAAAATGTGCTTTCCCACCTAATTCCAAGATCTTGGTTGAAAGACATGGCTTTCTGAAGGTGCGGGTTAGGTGTTTAATGCAGGCTCACAGTATGAAAAAGGGTCTATCCATACAGGAGCCATATGGTGACCTCATGTGTCTTAAGATTTTAGCCCCTCTTTTTACTCCTGAAGTTGTGCCAAACTGACACATGGTGTCATCCGTGGGCCCGCTCCATTTCCTTTGTATTCTACCTAAGTCCCTCCCGTTAGTAGAGACATTCTTCCTAACCTAAGAAACATGGAGGGGTGGTGCACATTTGGAACTACCCCCAAAATTTTCTTTTTAAAGAGTTTCGATTGGACATGTGGAGGCTTCCATAGACTTTGGAATTTTCAACGGCTAGCTCTGTCCCCTCTTGACTCTGACCACGTGGAAAACTGGCACTCGTTTGGTGACTGCCTCAAGATTTTAACCATGAAAATGCGTTGAAATGATGCATGGAAGATTCCTTCTTCATGTCCTAAGCTTGGAATTTTTAACGTCCGGTGTCCCCTTTTTTAGACTTGGGACATGTGGAGGGCTAGTGCTAGTTTAGGGTCTCTCTTTGGGATGTGCCTTTGAAGTTACACCGATGAGGAACGTGAAGAGTCTCGTGCTCACTTAGGATATTTCTTTGAACTTGGCCTTTGGAGGTGCACTGTTGGGACACGTGGAGGCTTCCACCGGCTCTTTATACTTAGCCAATTTAATGGTTGGCTTTTTCTTATCGACTCGACCACGTGGAGGGCCTGTGCATGTTTGGGGTCTCTACGTTTATGCACCATACAAAAAGTGTGATGAAGAGACATGTGGCACCTTCCATGGTCCTTCTATACTTAACCAATTTGGGCCTCGATTGAACACTTCCTTTACCCATTTTGAATTTTTTATGTGGGCTCGATATTTGACTTTTTCCCATCTCGGTGGAGTCACGACTCATTTTACAACTTTAATCCCTTTTGGAAAAAAAACCAAATTTCCAAAAGTGCTCTAATGACTTGCCTCCTACTTTTACTATTCAAAGTATATTCATTACTTGGTGTTGGCAAGGTTGCAACTCATTTTGTAACTTTACTCCTTTCGGTAATAAAGAAAAAATTCCCAAAAGGCTCCGAAAACCCTCCTTCCCGCTTTGAACTTAAAAATGGCCATGTTTCCTTCTATGGGTCTTAGGCATTCTTTTATAATTTTACACCCTTTTTACCATAGTGCATCAAAACACGAAAAATTCCCACCTTTCTGCTATCGCTCGATTTGACCAATCGGATCCTTTGGGCCATGGGGCCAATTTGATACTTTTGCAAAAAATAAAAAAATTGACATGTTCCCTAAATAAACCTACCACGCCACATCCAATCAGAGATTTCCACATATCCATGGCCATAGAAAAATTATTTGACAATTTCATTCGAATGGAGGAAACAATTTTCAAGAATCTAGAGGAAGACAAATTTTTATCAAACCATGCGGACTCACAAGATTTAAAATTAACAGGAGAGATTGCGATGAGCACCAACTTATTTAAAGAAGAATTTTTCTATCTCTCTAGACTTCTCACTCTTCTCAAATATCTCTTAGAGGCACCAACTCAAAATTTTTGAAATTTGACTTCAAAAATGAGGGGAATTTTGAGGGTGACAACAGCTAGCTCTTTCTGGGGATGACTTGGCTAGGAAAAAGGTATGAGGAAAGATCAAGAACCATAAAAACTCTTGGAAAGCACACTAGTGCCTTATCCATTGGAAAAATAGATTCAAAGGCAAAACCAATACAAAAGACAACACACAGGAAAGAAAAGGAAAGGAAACTAGCCAAAAAGGATAAAAAAAAAAAAAACACCTCAAACAGTGTATATAAAAGGAATACCTAATAACCTAGGACTTAAACAACTTCAAATATTTCCCACTATAAGGAAGTGGGAGAGAATATCCATCCATATAATCCAAGTAGAAATAATTTTCTCTAAGAAAGTGTCGATTTTGAAAGGACCAAGCCAAAGAGAATAAAACTTACCATGGCTTCATTGAGGTTCATGTATTTTCTCCCATAGCATAACAATATCTCCCACTTGAAAATATTTTATCCTAGCCTTATTATCAAACAAAGGTTTCACCTTTAGTTGATGATATAAGATCTATAAAAACTTGCGTCTGTCTTGATCCAACTTCGAAGATACATGATCCTCTTGTCCAAGAACCTGGTGAAGCTTGTATCTTCAATAGCCTTCATTAAGTGTAAGTCTGGAAATTCCACTATTACTGGTAGTTGAGCTTCAATGCCATACACCACCTGGAATGGAGACATCCCAATTGCTCTTTTGGGTGTAATTCTATCTACCCAGAGAGCATCATAAAGCTTCTTGTGCCAATTCCTTTGAGATTCATTAACAAGCTTCAAGCGATGGTTACCAAATTCTTAGTTGTTGATTCTACCTATCCATTCCCTTGAGGATAATAATCTAAAGAATGAGAAATGGAAATTCTATAGCCAAAGTAGAAATCCATCATCTCAAAAGAAGAAAAATTGGAAGCATTATCATCACAATTTTTTTAGTACCCCAATGATATCAAGATATTCTCCTTGATAAATTACCACAAAGCACCTACTGAAGTAGTGCTTTTACCATTTACCCACTTTGTCAAGTAATCTGTAGTATTTATTACGTGAGTATGTCTAGCACTAGAAGGTGTGTTAAGAGTTTCAATGAAATCCAATCCCTACTATTGAATAGGCTCATCAATCACTCTGGTTTTAGTGGTAAAGCAGCCAACTTAGGTCTCCCAAAAAAAGTATTATAGATTCACACTTACCTACCCATTTTGATGCATCTTTGAACAATGTAGGCCAATACTAACCTCACACGAAGGATCTTATGGGTAGTGATAACAAGTAAAATTCCTCCACAATCTTGATCATGAAAAGCTAAAAACAACTTCTTCTTTGATCTCTATCCACACATTTAAGGAATCTTCCATCTATGTCTCACTTGAATAAAGCTTTTCCATAATACATACTTTTCATACCTAAGCTTAATAGCTCTCATTTCCTTAGAACTCAAGTGGGATGGACCCTCTCCATAAGTAAGAAAATGTGCAATACCAACATACCATTCATCTGTTGAATTGAGGAAGAGGACAACAGGGAACATCAACTCGCTTCTTTGGACAATTATGCATCATCTCCCTCAACAATAAGCTCACATAATCCTTTACCCCATGACTAGCTTAATTGGCTTGATATCAAGGTCATAGTCTTGGAATTTTTCTACTCATTCACCTCTCTTAGTTCTAAAATCCTCTTGTGTAAGAATAGACTTGATGGTTATATCGATTACAATCACAACATAGTGAGAATTAAGAATATAAAAATGAAATTGGTTGACATCTTTGACCACTACAAAATCATGTTTATCCATCATAGTATATTTCAAATAACGAGATTTCAAAACACATCTCATGAAGGAAATTGGAAGTTCATGATCCTCATAATGTTTTTGAGTTAGCAAAGTAGCCAATGTACTCTCTGTAGTATAGCAATAGATAAAAAAATCTTTGCTGATATCAGGACATCCTAAGATGGGGGTTCTAGCAATGGATTTCTTGATACCTTCAAATGATTCTTTACATTCAGAAGTCCAACCAAATTTTTTCTTTCCTTTCATCATGTGAGCAACACTCATAGTCAGTTTTGCAAAATTTGGAATGAATCTCCTCAAGAAATTTATCTTGCCAAAGAAAGAGTGAACACCCTTTTTGCTTGTGGGAAGAGGAATCTTCTGGATTGCTTGAACTATTTCTAGATCTTTCTTGATCCCTTCTTTGAAAATAATATGCCCCAAAGAACATGCCTTGATAACAAAAAAATACATACTTCTTAGGATTGAGAGAAACTCCATGTTCTCTACATTTTTGAAGAATTATTTCTATGTTGATGATTCTACCATTGTTTTAGAGAAAAGCAGTCAAATTATCAAGGTACACAACAATACACTTTCCCTTTAGACTATCGAAATCTAAATCCATTTCCCTCTGGATAGTGGCACCAACATTGATAAGATAAAATGACATTCTCTTGTAGGAAAAGGTGCCCCAAGGGGAAGTAAAAGTAGTCTTGTGCTAATCTGGGATACTGACTTCCACTTGATTGTATCCAAAGAATCCATCTAGCATAGACAACATCTCAGAGCCCGAGACAACTTGCAAAACTTTATCCATCATGGGAGTGGATAGTTTTCTTTTAGATAGGCCTGATTCAAATTCTTAAAATCTACACAGATGCGAATCTCACCATTCTTCTTTCTGACAAGGCACAATGTTGGCAATCCATGTTGAATGATGTATAGGAAAATAATCTTGGCTTTTAGTAACTTCTAGATCTCTTGAAAAATAGTATCAATAACCTTAGGATTATACTACCTTTGCTTCTTCTTGAAAGGTTTGATCCCAGGTTTCAGAGGGATATAGTGTTGCATCTCCTTTGGTTGAAAATCCTTAAGATCTTCATATGAATAGGAAAGAACATCAACATAATTTTTAAATAGGTTTACTACTTTCTTTTTCTCTTCTTGAGTGCAGCATTTTCCAATATTCACCACCCTAAGTTCATCTTTCTTCCAATATTGATCTTCTCATACTCAATAGATTGTTGAGTTCCTTGAGAAGCTTTAGATTTGATGAAATTATCATGTTTGTCAAATATATCTGCTAGACTCACCAGTCCTTTGGGAATCTTGTTACCCTTCAACTTAATGCATCCATCCAGGTCATTAGAGGGCACATATTCTCTAGGTAAAGTTTCACTTCCTTTAAAATATAACCGATTGAAGTTATCTTTAAGTGCTAAGAAAGAGAGAAGTGTTGATCATCATTGAAAACCTACCATTGCTTACATTATCTCGGCACACTAGGCTTATGAATCATTTCAATGGTAAATTTCTCTTGAGACAATTTTGGATGAGGATTCAACAAAGATTCTGAGATAGCTAAAGAATCAGCTCTAGTATTCTTTTATCTTGGCATAAATTCAATTGAGAAAGCATCAAGGAATTCAATGGAATCACAAACAATATTTATATAATGTTTCAATCTCCTATTCTTGACTTGGTAAATATCCCTTACCATTTTCACAATCAACTTTGCATCACCACGAGCACAAAGATTCTTTACTCCTATTTCTTTTTCATGATCAACCCAAGGATGAGAGCCTCATACTCAGCTCTATTATTTGTATATTCAAAATTAATCTTGAAATAAAATTAATGAATCTTCCCTTCTAGAGAGATTAACAAAGCACCAAATCCGAGAACGAGTTGAAGAGCAGCTTCCATCAAACTCCAAAGTCCAAATTCCATTGGGATCATGAATCACTCCCTTAGGAAGACTTGCCTCATCCTCTTATATGATCATATAGTTTCCATGCCCTATATCTTTGTAGAGTATTTGTGCTCTTGGATCATCAATATTTTTCCCAATATACTCAGTTTGATTTTCTGGTAATAGATTTCTTATTTTTCCATTGACTAGGATCAAAGCATGTGACCAATCCATCTAAGTTTCACCTCCTACCTCTTTACAGAAATTCCTACTCAACAACATACCATATGAGGGAGGAATATCAACAACCAAAATAGTGGCTATAACCCTTTTCTCTAGAAAAGTAATGAAGCCCATTTGTGCATCTTTAATCCTTCCAATGAAAGGCACTTATCTACTCTCCATGGAATATCAGAAACCAAAGGTACATATTAGAATCGTGCCCAAAGCATGAGCTAATTTTGTAGGCATTACATTGTCTGATTCTCCTAAGTCTATAACCAAATTACTGATTTTATGGCCAGCTATGAGGAGAGTCACATAGAATGGTTCAATTTTCTCATTAGGGGAAGTGACTGCAGCTACAAGGCTTGGTTGAGGTGAGGAAGAGGGAGTGGGAAAAATACCTTTAGAAGTATTGGATGAGGCTTTGGATTTAGAATTGAAAAAGTTTACCATTTTAGCAAATGGGTTTGGTAAAAATCTACCTCTAAAATTTGGAATTTCACCTTTTTGAGGTGATCAATGATATCAAAATACCCAAAGGTGGATGGGGCATCACTACTAAGAATAGCAAAAACTTTTGATTTATCAACTTTAGGAATTGAAGGACAAGAAGTTTTGGAAATAGAGGTAGAAGGAGGAGGATTAGCATTACTCACCTTTTGCATGGAGGTAGTGGGAATAGGAGCTCCTCTTCTTGCAACCACTGGAATAGTTATAGGAAACTCCTTGGATTTCTTAGCAGGATGCATCAATTTTTATTTTTTGTTCGTTTGCTCCTAAGTCATAACAACATATGAATCACTATTCATATCTTCCACTCTTTCATCATATTCATCTTTATCATCCATACCTTTAGTGGTGAGGAAATGAACTTGAGATCCAACAAGCTCTTCCAGCTTATTCATCAACCCCTTCTTCGGTTCTTCATAAATTTCATTTTCTTCCAGCCCGACCCAAAGAAAGTCGCCAAAAAATGTTGGGTTTTAAAATGGTACTTTAACAAAACCATAGAAAGGGGACCTCAATTACCTCCTCTTTATGGGTGAGGTTCCCTTATTGAAAGAAAGAAGAAAATCTTATATACAAATGTACAACTTTCATCTTAAGGATGGACTTCTGACATCTTGAAATGATTTTTACCAAAATAGCTTATCAATACAAATGAATGGAAGAACTAAAGAAAGGAAAGAGCAGAATATAACAATACTTTTAGGAAATATAGATAGTAGAGTATAACCTTATATGTACTAAGAAAAGGTGATACCAAAAAAATCATTCTCATTCACAAAGATAGGATATCATTCCATAGACACAAAGTTCTAGAAATCATATCAATAAGAACACAAAGTTTCTTATTACAGAAGATAAATGATCCATAGATTTCAGGTAAGCAAGAAGAGACAATAGATGAAGATAGAGAGAAAGGGGAAATTCTTCTGTATTGATTTCTTTCGATTCTATTTACACTTCAAAAGTATCAGAGTCCAACATTTGCAATGAGCCAAGCTCTTACATTTATAGATGAAGCGAAAAGAGGAGAAGAAGAGAAGGAAGAAAATATGATTTGGAAGCTCAACCACCAACCATAAATTCCCTTACAAATTCACCTAAAATCTATCAAGTCTAGTTCTGCATGTCTCTTTAGTGTGTCAGAGAGGGAAGGATGGAATATCGGATCAAATTTGATCTATTTGAAGCAATCAGATCACGTATTAATGGCATGAAACATGTTTTCCAGATTTCCCACAATCAAATCCTACTGAAAATAATATTTTATGTTTCCATGGCGATAGGTGAGAGACTTGATAGCCTAAAAATGGTAAACCAGATCATTAATGGTGGAGGGTGAGTAGAAGGCACCTGAGCACTCCAAAAATTTCTTTCCCACTCAATTCTGATCTCCTAGTTGAAAGACATGGCTGTCTAAAGGTGCGGGGTCAGATGTTTAACGTGGGATCATAATATGTAAAAGGGTCTATCCATACAGATGACCATGTTGCAACCTCACGCGTATTAAGATTCTACCCCTCTTTTTACTCCTGAAGTTGCTCCAAAATGACATGTGGCATCGTTCGTGGGCCTACTCCATTTCCTTTATATTCTACCTAATTCCCTCCCATTGGTGGAGATGTTCTGCCTAACCCAAGACATGTGGAGGGCTATCACACATTTGGAAGTACCCCTTGAACTTTTCTTTTGAAAGAGCACTAATTAGACACATGGAGGATTCTATAGACTCTGAATTTTCAATGGCTAGCTCTATCCCCTCTTGACTCTAACCACGTTGCAACCGGCACTCATTTGGGGACCACATCTAGACTTTAACCTTGAAGATGCAGTGAGATGACATGTGGAAGCTTCCTTCATCCTATCCCAAGCTTGGACTTTTCAATGACTGGTGTCCCATTTTTGGACCTGAGACACGTGGAGGGCTGACGCTAGTTCAGGGTCTCTTTGTGACCACCCCTTTGAAGTTACACCGATGAGGCACATGGAGAGTCTGCACTCACTTAGGATCCTATTTTTAACTTGGCCTTTGGATGTGCATCGTTGGGACATGTGGGAGCTTTCACTGGCTCTTTATACTTAGTTGATTTAATGGATGGCTTTATCTTTTAAGAATTTGAATACATGGAGGGCATGCGCATGTTTTGGGTCTTCGTGTTTCTACACCATACCAAAAGTGCACCAGGGAGACACGTGACACCTTCCACAGTCCTTCTATACTTAGCCAATTCGATCCTTGATTGAACACTTCCTTTCTTAATTTTTCTCCTACTGAGCTCTACTCACTTCCAGACTCAGTTTTTGGGGTTGACTATGAGTCCACGCAACTGGGCTAACCCTTCTATTCTTCCTATGCCAAGATCACACTCGAACAATTTTTACTCGGGGGAAAAATTAGGATAACAATTCTCTAATGCCTCGGCCATTTCCATGCTTGGCGGAAAACCCAGATGCATCATATCAAAGTCTTTCTTCCCGATTTCACAAACTTTGAATTTGAGCTATCCACATGGGATAGATTTAGCTGAAGCAGGTCTAGGTAAAAGTTTTATATTTTGTGCCTTTTAAAGAAATGGCACTTCGGAACATTTTGGCCCACCCAACCACTTTTGATATGGGCTCTCCACGTGGCTTCTCCTGGGCATCGACGTGGTTGTGGGTCACTTTATAACTTTTGTACCTTTTCGCAACAAAACCAATATTCCAAAACTAACCCTACGATCTACCTCCCCACTTTGAATTTTGATGCGGGCTCGACATTTGACTTTTCTAGTGCACCTACGAGTGTCGCGCTTTACATTTACACTATATTCCTTTTACGAAATAAATCCAAAAATCCAAAGTTATCTGGCGATCCACCTCCCCGCTTTGAATTTTCATGATATATTCATTACAGGCTTAAAAGCGGGGGTTGCGGCTCATTTTGTAACTTTACTCCTTTTAGCAATAAAGCCAAAATTCCCAAAAGGTTCTCAAGACCATCCTTCCCGCTTTGAACTTAAAAATGGCCATGTGTCCTTTCACAAGCCTTAGGCATTCTTGTATACTTTTACGCCCTTATTTCATAATGCATCAAAACACAAAAAAGGGCACGTCTTTCCGCCATAGTTCGATTCAAGCAATCGGATCCTTCACCCATGGGGCCAATTTGATCCTTTTGCAAAAATAAAAAAGTGACAATTTCACCAAATAAATCCATCACGCCGCATCCAATAAGAGATGTCCATGTATCTGTGGATGTTGGAAAATAAATTCATAGGGAAGATATGCCCATCATTCACAACTATAGAAAATGCGAGAAGGGGAAAATCACCACCATTCGCACCCGAATCAAATATTTTTCCTGAAGAAAGATAAATGCAAGGAAAACAAGGCTTGACATGGTCCACAACCATAGAAAAAGATTGATAAATTCCACGCATCCATGAAAGGAGATAGAAAAATGTTCCAAAACGCACAGACTGAGGAATTTTAAATGGAACTGACGGGATTAAAAACCAAGTACCAACACTTGAGACCTTCAAATTCGTCTTTCATAAGAGGGTAATTTTAGGGTGACAATGGCTGGCTCTTTCTGTGGATGACTTGACATGGACAAAGGAACGAGACAAGACAAGAATCCAAGAAAAACTTTGGGAAGGTAGACCAGTGCCTTTTCCATTGGGCAAATAGAGTCAAAAGAAAAATAATAAAAAGACAACACACAACAAGGAACAAGAAAGGAAACAAGCTAAAATTTCAAAAGTATATACAAAGAAAGAAGAGGATATTTACAGGGGAAAGAAGGATTGCATGAAACTTACACAACTCCAGAGATAGGCTGAGAAAAATAAGTACCTTTGTGGAACAACATGGTGAAAGTATGAGGCACTCGTGAATTGAAGATGAGCAGTTGGGTGTACCAAAATATCATGGGAACACTATGTGGCTTGAAAAGAAAAATTGAGGAAAGAAGACCATCTAGATAGTGATACTCCATACTAAAAACATTCAGTCCTTGTGAAGAACTGAATATCTTCTTGAGGCTCCTCTTCTGTGGATGAATAGTGCCATACAAAGACTTGTATGACCCTCGACTACCTTCATACTAATTTTTGCACATCACCAAACTCGACAACTTGGATCCATGAGAAAATCCAATCCCAATAGTGTCAACTCCCTATTTTGATGGAATGATGCTAGCATATGAATGAAGATTGCAATTATCACCATGGCACATCTCATGAGAAACATAAAATTCCATTGAATTTTCCTTGTAACCATCTTCAAGAGGAATTTGGAAAAAGGTACTGGATGGTTTACCATTAGGTGTAATCTTGACCATGTTTCTGAAAAACATACCTGCTATTTTTGTAAAATCAACACCTGATTCTAGAAGATCATGACTCTTAGGTACAAGCTGCATTGCTGATTTGTCTTCATGATTAGCAGGGAATTGAAATGTTGTTAGACTAAGTAAATATTGATCAACAACATCATCCTCTTCCTTTTGTTTGCATTCCGAAGGGTGAGCTGAGACAAGAATGTCATAGTTTGAAAAATATTCCAGGCATGGCTCTCCATTTTCTATTTATTTTGAAGGACTGCAAAAAGGATCATGTGTGCTCATCTCATCCATAGATATAACAGGGGAACTAGTGATCTCATTAATTTCTTTTTCTTCGGTATAGGAACTTGCTTATCTTTGAGAGAACTTAAAACAACAAGAGAATGGTCCACAATGATCTTCATCTTAGTGCATTGAAATTATTCAATCATAGGAGAGAGAGGGATCTTGTCCATTTTGTTATGATGAACATCCACTTCCACCAGCATAGGGGCACTTCTTTCAAAACAAGAACATTCAACCTTGGTACATGACATATCTTCTATAGACTCTATTTCAAGTTGAAAGAAATCCTCAAGTTGTTTGTCTTCTTCATTATTTGAAGGAATATTAAATTGACATGCATCAGGTGGAGCAATAAGAAGACATTCATTGGTGGAATTGAGATAATGCTAAGGAATGAATACTTGATGATGTGGAGAATCATCATGAGAAGTTTCTAGAACTTGAATGTTCTCCTCTTTGTTACAAGGTGTCTCAAATTCATTGACTGAGTGTTCTTCATCTTGTTTTACCTTCTCCGTTCTGGAGATTCCCGCATTGTCTTTGTACTTCTCTCATGAATTATATGGAATCTACAGGTTATAGCAATGTTGGTGAAAACAATCTTGGACATATACCCCCGTAGAAGTTCTACAAAAACTGATCCTGTTCTAGACTGACTGAGCTTGAAAAATTTTAATAGGGAGATCTCCATCATCATCCTCATCATTGTCGTTGTCACACATTGGTAATGTTGATGAGACCAAAATATGTATCATTATATCACAAAATAACATTCTTATTCTCTCTCTCAAAATAAATCTTTCAAGTGAATTTAGATGTAGTTTTAATAATAGATATCATATTTAAGGTAGAATATAGGATTTATCTTATCATCTCTTTAGAAATCTATTTGTAATCTAATTGTTGTTATTTCTTGATATTTCTTCTAAAGTTGGAATGCAATAATGTGTAGAAAACAGGTCATAAACAACTATAATCCAAGTTCATAGATTGTAGGTACGGAAATTCTTCACACATCTATGGAAATTCTTCACACAGCTACGGAAATGCCCAGCTACAAAAATTCTTCACGCAGCTACAAAAATTCTTCACATAGCTATAGAAATGCCCAACTATAGAAATTCTTCACGCAGCTATGGAAATGCCTAGCTAGTGAAAGTATTTTGGTTTGTTCCAAAATAATTTAAAGGAGTACCTAACTATTCAGCCTACTCTTTGCTTCCACGTCATCAACCAAGAATATAGATCCAAATATGTGGCAATCCAAAGTCATGAATGCATGTGGCATTCCAAGAACAATTCAAATTCATGGACTTAGCACTCCTCCTTTTTCTCTCCATGTTTCAAGGATGAGAAAATAGTGGAATTGTATTAGGGATGTTGAATAAGTACTCTCCCACTTTGTATTCCTAAATTAAAGGGATGAGTTGTAGAAATATTCTCCACATAAGTGGGTTTTTGTAGTCAATCTTTTTAGTATTTATTACTTTGAATAAATCTTCCTACGAATAGGTAGTTAGTTCTTGGAGTGTGGACCAAGTAAACTAGGAGTAATGTCTATAAATACCTCTTCCATATATTTGTAAAAGGGGACATATTTTGTAAATCAGTTTTGAATCAATACAAGTGCAGTTTTAAAAGTTAATTTTAGTTTCTCCAAATCCAAAGGGAAGAGAATGGCCAAAATCTGCTCTTCCCCAAGGAGGAGGATCTTTCTGTTATTTCTTAGCATAGTTTATTTACTATTGCTGATTTATTTCAGTAGTTTAGCTGTTGTGTGTTTATTTTTCATGCATGTTTAATTTTTGTATATTTTCTTAGGAATAAGTATTGTTGAATAATATTTTCCTTTCTCCTTTTGCATACAACTTTAGACACCACCTTAGTTATAATGACACCAACTTGTCTATGAGTTGGTTAAATGACAGGTAATACAACTACCCATCATTTTTAGCACCGCTTCTTTGGGGAACACAAAGTGTTATTAGGAGACTCAAATTTTTCTAAAAGAGTATTCTAGTGACAGTAGAATACCTCTTAACAAGATTTGTGATAGGAGATTCTTATTCAATAGTTTCTTTAGAATTTTTTTCATACAACTAGATTATAATTTCCTTTCAAGTTTTTCATTTTTCAAAGCAATTTCTTTTCCTACATTTCAAAGATTTTTTTCCTACAATTTTTTTTTCTTGCAAATTTCATTTCCTGCAAATTTCTTTTTTTTTCAAATAGATTAATTTTTTTTGCAATTAGATTTAGAAACTTGATGGATATTTCCAAAAGAAACCCCTTCCTCAATAACATGGAAACATCATTTTATATTAGTCCATCAGACATGTGTTTATACAATTATTTATTCTGTTAAGAAATATTTCTATTATATTCATATTGAGAATTTCAATATGATATTATAGATTGTTGATAAGACTGACTACCTTAATCAACATATGAATGAAAAATTCATAATAGAAATATGTATTATCATCAAATAAAACTTGTACCTAGTTTTATTTCCTATATACACAACAATTACAGTGGCTAGTTACCCATGTATTTTGGTGTGATGGAATGGATACAATAGGAATTTGATGATAAGTTTTCTTAATCTTTATAAAAATTGTAACATAATATATTTCTGTAGGGTGTAAATTGATTTGGGTTTCCTATTCTAAATATTTCTTGTTTGCATGTATTAGATTCAATACCAGTTCATGCATGCAAGAAATGCAAAAAAAGGAAAAATAAAGAAAGAAAACTAACTTTGTGCGAAGTTAGTTTGAGACACGATTTCTGTGGAATATTTGTGTAAACAAATTGGGAGTTGAAGGAAAAGTTGAGTTACTTCTGACACGGAAGAAGGAAACGTCATGTTGAAGGAAAAAATCCATCTCTGCACCTCAAATTCCTGCAATAAAAAATGAATCTACAAAAAAATGAAAGTTATTAGAACATGGTAAACAAATGCAAAAAGGTATGCATTATTCTCTCATATAACAACTCGTTTGGTTGAAAAGTTCAAGCATGCAACAAGAGAATTCTATTTTTAACTCTTACATTTAATGAAGTAAGACATTCCTTTTTGCATGCAATGACTCATGTGGTTGTTAGAAATATTCAAATAACATGCATTCCTATTTTATCTCTTTTATTTAATGAATTAGTCAAATTTTGTTAAGATATTCCTTGCATGTCAACTTAATTGATTTAGAAATAAATTTTGCATACAAAGAGGAAATAAATTTACATGCAATGAATGCTATAGATTGCATATCTTTTAATCAATTAAGTCTCATGCAAAGAGTGCTCCTTATTTATTTAATGAGGGAGACTTGTTCTAAATTATTTTCAATAATTATTGGAGATTTGAATTTGAAGGAGCTAATTGTTGCAAGCATCTATTTTTTAGATGACATAATTAATGCAGGAAATTACAAAATCAACATACATGGTGCATTGAAGAGGAGGTCAAAGGAAAAAAAATCATTTGATACGGAAATCACGCATGAAAAATAGCCTCATTTTCTGATGCAAACTACTCGCTGTTCATAACGAAATACATCAAAAATTTCTATGTTTTTTATACATGAAATGATCTTTCCAGATCATTTTTAATCACTCATTTTCATTTATAAATGACCAAGATATCGCAGTTTGAATGCACGCTGCTCAAAAGAAATAACATGTTGCAGACTATTTTGATAACAGTGTTTTCTGATCCAAACTACTCACAGTTCATAAAAAAATCACTTAAACAATTTTTGGGTCTTGTTCTACATGATCTAAGCTTTCCAGATCATTTTGAATTTCTCATTTTTATTGAGAAACGACCAAGATATCGCATTTTGAATGCATGCTGCTAAAAATAACATGCTGAAGATTGTTTTTTTAAAATAAATATATCTTATGATGCATGCAAGTATTCTACCAGTACTCCTCATTTTCAGTACCTGATTTGTTCCATGCTACCCTCTTTGTCTCATTTTTTGTGAAAATTCATTTTCCCAACTTCTGAAAACACCAAAAATTCCTCCGATATGCAATAGTCAATGTTAATCTTCTAAAAAAATGGGGAAAGTTGAAAACCAGCAAATGGCTACTTTTCCCAAACCAAAAAAATGGGGAAAGTTGAAAACCAGCAAATGGCTACTTTTCCCAAACCAAAAAAATAATTAAAAAAATTTGCACTTCAAAGTCTTTCTTGGATTCATATGACTGCTTCTCTTATGCTGACTTGGTTGATGAAATCATTTTCTTCTGAAAAGTTCTATGTTGCAGTGACCTTGACTTCATATCTATTTATTTTTTCAGCTGCAGATGGAAATCATGGTTATACAACATGATGAAAATAAGGATAACTACTGAGTATGGTATGGTAACTTCTATTTTCTATTCTTCAATATTGTTATTTTTTCTTTTAATTACAAATAGATTCACTTCTCGAAAGCATAAAGAGAGAGAGAGAGAGAGAGAGAGAGAGATAAATTTTTCAAGATCTCCATGTGTTGATCAAGTCAAGTACCAAATAAAATGATGTAGATGAAGTCTTTTCAGTTTACAACAATTGAGATCTATAAGCTACTGAATTAAGAAAAAAATAGTTTGCATGAGGGCATGCACAAAGCTAAGTGTGGGGGAGACTCACTCTCTTCCAATTTTTTTGAAGAATGCATGAGGAAACAAAGAGTTAAGTGTGGGAAAAATATCTCTACATTATCTATGGAAAACCTCATGAGAGCATGAATAAAAAAAGTAAAAATTTTACTTCTAAAATCTCAGTTTGCTACTATCATGAAAAAAGGAGAAGACAATTTGAAAGATGTAGAAGTATTGACAAAATCAGATTCTACAAGAAGATCAGTAGCTTGCATGAGGGCATGCAAGAAGTTAAGTGTGGGGAAATGATGAGACCAAAATATGTCTCATTATATCACCAAATAACATTCTTATTCTCTCTCTCAAAATAAAGCTTTCAAGTGAATTTAGATGTAGTTTTAATAATGAGATATCATATTTAAGGTAGAATATAGGATTTATCTTATCATCTCTTTAGAAATCTATTTGTAATCTAATTTTTGTTATTTCTTGATATTTCTTCTAAAGTTGGAATGCAATAGTGTGTAGAAAATAGGTCATAAACAACTATACTCCAAGTTCATAGATTGTAGCTACGGAAATTCTTCACGCAGCTACGGAAATTCTTCACACAACTACGGAAATGCCCAGCTACAGAAATTCTTCACGCAGCTACGAAAATTCTTCACACAAATTACGAAAATGTCAAGCAATAGAAATTCTTCATGCAGCTACGGAAATTCTTCACACAGCTACAGAAATTCTTCACGTAGCTATGGAAATGCCGAGCTAGTGAAAGTATTTTGGTTTGTTCCAAAATAATGTAAAGGAGTACCGAACTATTCAACCTACTCTTTACTTCCACGTCATCAACCAAGAATATAGATCTAAACATGTGGCAATCCAAAGTCATGAATGCATGTGGCATTCTAAGAAGAATTCAAAGTCATGGACTTAGCACTCCTCTTTTTCTCTCCATGTTTCAAGGATGAGCAAATAGTGGAATAGTATTAGGAATGTTGAATAAGTACTCTTCCACTTTGTGTTCCTAGATTAAAGGGATGAGTTGTAGAAATATTCTCCATGATAAGTGGGTTGTTGTAGTCAAGTTTTTTTAGTATTTATTGCTTTGAATAAATCCACCCAAGAATAGGTAGTTAGTTCTTGGAGTGTGGACCAAGTAAACTAGGAGTAATGTCTATAAATACCTCTTCCATATATTTGGAAAAGGGGGCATATTTTGTAAATCAGTTTTGAATCAATACAAGTGCAGTTTTAAAAGTTAATTGTAGTTTCTCCAAATCCAAAGGGAAGAGAATGGCCAAAAGCCACTCTTCCCCAAGGAGGAGGATTTTTCTATTATTTCTTAGCATAGTTTATTTACTGCAGATTTATTTCAGTAGTTTAGTTGTTGTGTGTTTCTTTTTCATGCATGTTTAATTTCTATATGTTTTCTTAGGAAGAAGTATTGTTGAATAAGATTTTCTTTTCTCCTTTTGCATACAACTTTAGACACCGTCTAGGTTATAATAACACCAACTTGTCTATATGAGTTGGTTAAATGAATAGTAATACAACGACCCATCGATGTGGGCCTAAAAGTGTTTTTCATTTTCCTTCGTTCTTGGGAAGGTTCCTAGATCAAGAGAACAAACATGATAAGATTTGGTTCCCCAGCGGCATTTTTCCCACTTGTATATCGTGAAGTTTCTAGATCGAAACTGATCTTGAATTTGTTCTTATAGAAAGGGATACGTTTGAAACGAAATCCCCAATGGAGTCGCCAAAAACTGGCGGGTTTTAAAATGGTACTTTAACAAAACCACAATTAATGGAAAGCAAGTCCCTCCTCTTTATGGGAGAGGTTCCCTTATTGAAAGCAAACAACAAAGCTTATATAAAAATGTACAATTCTCATCTTAAGGCTGAACTTCTGACATCTTTAAATGATTTTTACCAAAATAGTTTAGCCATACAAATGAATGGAAGAACTGAAGAAAGGAAAGAGTAGAATATAACATTACTTTTAGGAAATATAGATAGTAGAGTATAACCTTATACGTACTGAGAAAAGGTGATACATAACAAAATCATTCTCATTCACAACATAAGATATCATTCCATAGACACAAAGTTCTAGAAATCATATCAATAAGAACACAAAGTTTCTTATTACAAAATATAAATGATCCATAGATTTCAGAAAGCAAGAAGAGACAATAGATGAAGATATAAAGAAAGGGGAAATTATTTTGTATTGATTACTTATGATTCTATTTACACTTCAAAAGTATCAGAGTCCAACATTTACAATGAGCCAAGCTCTTACATTTATAGATGAAGCTAAAAGAGGAGAAGACGAGAAGGAAGAAAATCTGATTTGGAAGCTCAGCCACTAACCATCAATGCCCTTGTAAATCCACCTAATATCTATCAAGTTTGGTTCTGCATGTCTGTTTGGTGTGTCGGAGAAGGAAAGATGGAAGATCTTATCAAATCTGATCTTTTTGAAGAAATTAGATCATGTATTAATCTAGGTGTGTCATTGGGACACATGGAGTCTTCCGCCATCTCTTTATACTTAGCCAATTCAACAACTTGCTTTGTTTATTTAGAATCGACCACTTGGAGGGCCTACACACGTTTGGGGTCTCTGCATTTTTGCGCCATACCAAAAGTTTTCCGAAGAGACACATGGAACCTTCCGCGGTCCATCTATACTTATCCGATTCAGGCTTTGATTGAACACTACCTTTCTCCATTTTTCTCCCGCCGAGTTCTACTAGCTTCTAGACTTGATTTTTGGGGGTCGATCAATGAGTTCAAGCAATCGGGCTGACCCTTCCATTCCTCTAGTACAAGATCACGTTCACCAATTTTTCCCCGTGAAAAAATTAGGATAATAGTTCTCTAACACCTCGGCCATTTCCATTCCTAGTGGCAGAACCAAATGCATCATAAAATAGCCATTCATCCTACTTTCACAAACTTTGAATTTGAGTTTTCCACATGGAAGATATTTAGCTAAAGCAAGTCTAGGGAAAACTTTTATATTTTGTGAATTTTAGAGAAATGGCACTTAAGAACATTTCGGCCTACCCATCCACTTTTGATATGGGCTCTCCACGTGGCTTGTCCTAGGTGTCGACATGGTGCAGCTCACTTTATAACTTATATGCCTTTCAGTAGCAAAACCAAAATTCCAAAAGTGACATGACGATTCACCTCCCCGCTTTGAATTTTGATGCAAGATCAATATTTGAATTTTTATGGTGCGCGACGAGGTCACGCTTTACTTTTACATTTTATTCCTTTTAAAAAATAAATCCAAAAATTCCAAAGTGCTCGTGATCTCGCCTCCTGCTTTGACTTTTCAACGTATATTCATTACTTGGCTTTAGCAGGGTTGCGGCTCATTTTGTAACTTTACTCCTTTTGGCAATAAATCCAAAATTCCTAAAAGGCTCTAACAACCCGCCTTCCTACTTCGAACTTAAAAATGGCCACGTGTCCTTTTGCAGGCCTTAGGCATTCTTTTATACTTTTAAATCCTTTTTCCATAATGCATCAAAACACGAAAAGGGCCGGCCTTTCCGCCATAGCTTGATTCGACCAATTAGGATCCTTTGGTCAAGGGGGCAATTTGATACTTTTACAAAAATAAAAAAAGTTACAAGTTCACCAAATAAATCCACCACACCACATCCAATCAGAGATGTCCACGTATCCACAGACGTTGGAAAATAAATTGACAGGGAAGATATGCCCGTCATTCATGACTACTGAAAAATTTAGAGAAGGGGAAAAGCACCACCATTTGCACCTTAATCAAAGATATTTCCTACGTAAAGATAACTACAAGGAATACAAGGCTCGACGTGGTCCACATCCATAGAAAAAGGAGGAATTTTAAATGGAATTTGTGGGATTAAAAACCAAGTACCAACACTTGGGATCTCAGAAATTCCTCTTTCACAAGAGTGGAATTTTAGGGCAACCACAACAAGTCCCTCATTTTTATGGGAGAGGTTCCTTATTGAAAGCAAGTAGCAAGCAAAGATTATATACAAATTTACAACTTTCATCTTAAGGCTAGATTTCTAACATCTTGAAATGGTTTTTACAAAACTAGCTTATGAATACAAACGAATGGAAATATTGAAAAGAAAGAGAAGAATATAATAGTACTTTCAAGAAATATAGATAGTAGAGTATAACCTTATACGTACTGAGAAAAGGTGATATAGAATAGAATCATTCTCATTCACAACATAAGATATCATTCCATAGACACAAAGTTCTAGAAATCATATCAATAAGAATATAAAGTTTCTTATTACAGAAGATAAATGATCCACATATTTTAGGCAAGAAAGAAGAGACAATAGATGAAGATAGAGAGAAAGGGGAAATTCTTCTGTATTGATTGATTTTGTTTCTATTTACACTTCACAAGTATCATATTCCAACAACTATAATGAGCCAAGATCTTACATTTATAGATGAAGTTAAAAGAGGAGAAGAAGACAAGGAAGAAAATCTAATTTGGAAGCTCAACCACCAATCATCAATGCCCCTACAAATCCACCTACAATGTCAAGTCCGGTTCTCGCATGTCGGTTGGCATGTCAAGAAGGAAGGATGGAAGATCGGATCAAATTCGATCTAGTTGAAACATTCGGATCACATATTAATGGCATGAAATATGTTTTCAAGATTTTCACCGAATCAAGATATCCGCTCGGTTCTCCATGTCTATCTAGCGTGTTGGAGAAGGAAGGATGTAAGATCGACCAAATATGATATTTTTGAAGCAATCGATCACATATTAATGGTGTGAAATATTTTTTCTAGATTTCTAGCCATCAAATCCTACTGAAAATAATATTTTATGTTTCCATGGCAATAGGTGAGAGACTTGATAGCCTCAAAAATAGTGGACTGGATCATTAATGGTGGAAGGTGAGTTTCGAGCACCGAGAGATCTCCAAAAAGTCCTTTCCTATTCAATTTTGAGCTCCTAGTTGAAAGACATGGTTGTCCTGAAGTCATGGGTCAAGCGTTTAATGTGAACTCATAATATGGAAAAGGGTCTATCCATACAGTGGCCACATGGTGACCTCGTGCCTCTTAAGATTCCACCCACTCTTTTTACTCCTAAAGTTGCACCGAACCGACACGTGGAATTTTCTGCTTTGGCCCACTCTATTTACTTTTTATTTTTCCTAAGTCCCTCCCATTGTGCAGAGATGTTATGTGGAACTGAGACACGTGGAAGGCTGGCACACATTCGGAACTTCCCCCAAACTTTCTTTTCAAAGAGCGTCGATTGGATGCATGGAGGCTTCCATATACTCGAACTTTTCAATGGCTAGCTTTGTCCCCTCTTGACTCTAACCACATGATGAACTAGAACTTGTTTAGGGACAACCTCCGGATTTTAATCTTGAAGATGTGCTAGGATGACGCATGGAAGCATCCTTTGGCATGTCTTGAGTTTGGAATTTTCAATGGCCAAAGGTGTCCCTTTTAGACACGGGACACATGAAGGGTGGTGCTAGTTCAAGGTCTCTCTTTAGGCCCCACCTTTGAAGTTTCACTAATGAGGCATGTGGAGAGTTTGTGCTCACTTACAATATTTCTTTGAACTTGGCCTTTGGAGGTCCTTCATTGATTTGTGAGGAGGATTCTTCCGACTCTTTATACTAAACCGATTCAATGGTTGTCTTTATCTTTTCGATTCCCAACCACGTGGAGGGCTTGCACACGTCACAGGGTCTCTATCTTGTTGCACCATACCAAAAGTGCACTGAAGAGACATGTGGAACCTTCCATGGTCCTTCTATACTTATTTGATTCGACCTCGATTGAACACTTCATTTCTCCATTTTTACTTCTAATGCAGGATCGATATTTGACTTTTTCCTGTCTTGCCAAAGTCATGACTCATTTTACAGCTTTAATCCCTTTTGTAAATAAAACCAAATTTCCAAAATTTCTCTAATGACCCACATCCCCACTTTTAATTTTCAACGTATATTCATTACTTCCGGCTTCAGCGGGTCATGCTCATTTTGTAACTTTAATCCTTTTTGCAATAAAGCCAAAATTCCCAAAAGGCTCCGATGACCCGCCTTCCCGCTTCGAACTTAAAAATGGCCACATGTCCTTTTGCAGGGCCTTAGGCATTCTTTTATACTTTTACGCCCTTTTTCCATAATGCATCAAAACACGAAAAGTGCTTGGCTTTCCGCCATAGCTCGATTTAACCAATCAGGATCCTTTGAGCCATGGGGCCAATTTAATACTTTTGTAAAAATAATAAAAGTGACAAGTTCACCAAATAAACCCACCACGCCGCATCCAATCAAATATTTTCATGTATCTACATCCATAGAAAAATGATTTGACAATTTCAATCAAATGGAGGAAATAATTTTCAAGCATCCAGATCGAAGACAATTTTTATCAAAACCATGCAGATTACAAGATTTTAAATTAACAGGGTGAGATTGCAAATGAGCACGAACTTCTTTAAAGCACAATTTTTCTATCTCTCCAAACTTCTCACTCTACTTAAACATCTCTCAAAGGCACCAACTCAAATTTTTTGAAACTTGACTTGAAAAATGAGGGGAATTTTGAGGGTGAAAACATGACTAAAGAAGAAGGAGAAATCAAGAGGACTTAATAAAGAAATAGAGTGCTAGTTAGGGGGAGTCTTGCAACAAAGTGATTTTCCTAAAGAAATTGAAAATTAGTTAGAAATAGTGACACTTCCCTCTGCTGCATGGAAGTGGAAAGTAAATGATTGTTCATCCTAGCACTCATGCTTTTAAGCACAAGCCTTCATAAATTGGTCATCTAGAAAAATAGTTCCAGCCTAAAGAAGTAGATAATATTGAAGAAATGGAACTTCAATTGTTGAAAAGCATTGAAAATAAAAAGAAATGGTTGAAATATGAAAATGTGACTTCAAGGCTAATCATTTATCCTTTAGGAAAGAGTAGAAGAGAATTGAATAAATAATATATAATGATCACAAAGGTGCCACTGGAGATGTCACGACAGAATTCATGAAGTAGGATATACAAATAGTGATTAACAACCTCTTCCAAAATCTAGACAAAGAAAAATTAAAAATTTCCAAATTGAAGGAACACACGTATAAGATTTGTGACACTATCATGAGGGTTGCTTAGAAATTTAATGCAAACAAGTGATCACATAAGAAAAAGTAAATCCTCAAGTGACTACAATTATGGAAGAAAATAGAGATAGGTCAAAGGTGTAGAAGAATAGATAAATGAAATTACCAAAACAACCACAAACCATTACAAAGATATCTTGATAAAGTCTATTGAATATAATGAAAAATTAGAGAATTTGAGAAACTTGAAACATGAGGTAGAAAATGAATGTGGAATTGTGGAGTTCAAGCTTCGAGATTGGAAGATATAGAGTCATTGACAAATGAAATACTAATTATGAAAATATTGTACATGAAGGCTCGGTTAAGAAAGGAAGGCCGTAAAAACATGTTTGTTTATTAAGAAAACGATGCATAAAACACATGATGTAGAAGATGGAAATGATAGAGGAACAAGTTCAAACCAATTTTGAATGAATTAAATGATGTATCTTATGATTTGATGAAATATGATTTTGTTAAATCCCCACAAACTATTCATGTGTTTCTCCAATTGTTCCAACAAATGATGAATAAAGCTATTGTTCTTTCAATTGAAAATATCTAGATAAATTGGAAGATATTAAGATGAATTTAGAGATTTGGGGACTTTTCTCGGAAAGGATAATGGAGTTTGCAAAGTAATGGGAAGAGACTTACTTATGTTAGAAACATAAATGTAGGTTTTAGCTGAGGTAGATAACAATGCAATCAAGTACATGAGGGATCAATTTGTTATCTATAGAGAATAACATAAAGAAGAAGATGACACCGAGGTGGTGATAAAGAAGAAGATAAAAGTGAAGAAAGAGATCAAGTGGGAGCTTCAATTGTTAATTCTACTTCTTCTTATTTTACGTCTTATACTTCTTCTTCTACCTTTCTTTTTTTTTCCCTCAAGTATATCCATTGTGAGACTTGAGTAATTGGGTGATAAATCACCATTACTTTAAGTTGTTTGAAAAATTCAAACACTTGAGAATATTTATAGATTAATTATTTTGGTTTTAATATTAGAACATTGAGAACTACTAGGTGGCATGAAATGAAGTTTTTGAGGATAAAATTTCTCAAATCCTAACTTTATATTATTTTTAATTTATTGAAGTATAATGGATATTGCTTCCTTAAGCTTGACTTAAGATGACTATAAATAGAAGAAGAGGCCTACAGGTCAAGGGATTGTAAAATTTTTGGGAAAAAAGCTGTTATAAGTTGTACTTGGTTATTTTAAACTTTTTGTTGAAACAATTAGAGGTACTCATTGTAAGGATTTTACATTTAAAATAAGAAGGAAGACTTTGGTTGAACTTTATGTCGATCGAGTCGAATGTGTCATTTTGGTTGTTAATGATAGACTCTATGTTGTATTAAACTATCATAAGTACAAGTTTATTTTTTATTTTCTTAAAATTTATCTAGATCAACCAATTTTTTTATCAATGTGTGAGTAACTCAATCTGAAATCTACATGTTGCAAAAGCAAATTCCCCACATTTCACACATCCTTTCAAATTTCTTTTCTCTACTTTAGTTTTCTTAAAATTACATTCTAGTTACCGAACAACTTCTTACTTTCTACCAAAATATTTAGTTATCTTTCACAAGTTATGTAGCTAAAGTAATACCCCATGAAAGTTAGATAGGTGATAAAATAAAAAATAAAGCATACGAGGGCTTCATCATTAAATGAAGGGGATTTATCTCATGACTTCCTAGGTTATATGTTTATCCGAGTATAAAATCTAGCCAATAGTTTTTGGTGACACTATTGGGGACAAATTTAAATCGAAAGACTTGCAAATACCTTGTGGGTAACGGTGAAGTAATACTTTATCATCCTTATTTTACCTTAGGTGCTTACAATGCTTATTTTGAAAATATTTCATTCTAAAGAAGTCATCCGTATACATCACCAAGTCATGATAAGGTGGAAATGACCATTTACTTCAGATGAAAGAGCTATTCAATTTTAATTATCCACCTCAAGTCCGTACATGAAGATAAATGCTTTCACCTATGAGGACAACATAGACTTTATAAAACCAATTGCAGCATAATCCAACATGTATGATCATTCAACTATTAAATCCTTATATGCAAATTCCTCTACAAATGGCTCAACAACTGCTTATTTCTTGGGGTGGATATTTCAGTCTGTTGAATTTAAGTCCTCCTCTGCATGAATTACCTAAAGACTCAAAGAATAATTTTCCAAAATTCTATGGAGATGGAAAGTAGAATCTTGATGACCACTTCGTAGCTTTCTACATATCATGAATACTACTTTTGTAGAACATGAGGAGTATAGCTTTCTATCTCATTGAGATGTTACATGACTTGGTGGGAGAACGGTTCTACCGACTAGCTCATGGAACCATAACCAACCTGGGCCACCATGTGGGAGAAGTTTTTGAAAAGGTTCAAACTCACACAGGATGTAAGCACAGCTTATCACTCACTGACACAATTAAAGAAAATACCTTATGAGAATATGAGATAATTCATTTATAAATTATTGTGGATTTTAAAAATAGTCTGTGTTAGTGTTTCTCTTAGTGATGAAAATCAAAAAGTGTTTTTAATAAACACTTTATTACAAGAGGTTGGATATTAGTTGCATAGAGTGCGTTGAGCTACTTTGTTACCCACACAAAATGCAACCATTGAAGTCAAAGATGATCTTATCATGGCATGAATGTTTAAAATCTTAGTTTATAAAGATGAATGAAAAACTCAAACTAGTGTAGCTGATCCATTACTACAGAAATTTTCTAATGACATGTTACAAATTAAGAAGTAAACAACTCAAGGAGGAAATTCTGCCCTTCTAGATTTGCCCTACTCGTAACTTCAATAATGATAAACATAATCGAAATTGGCTTACTATGGCACCGTAGAGACTGGTAATTGAAGCTTCCCAAGGAACAATGTGGATCCGAATGAATATGATCTTAATGTTTATGCTTCATTGAAGAAGAATAATATTTTGTAGATCCTACTCATGACTCCAATATTGACTACATGGATTATGAATCTAATGAATGTTTTAACGAGTTTTTTTGAAGATAGTGAAGGCCAAACATTTTTAGTATTAACAATATCTCAAAGACAATATATTGGTGAGGCCACTTCTATTGGAAAGAGAAAAGAAAGAAAAGAACTGGACCGAATGCTACTATTCTAAAGAGAGGTGATCCACTCCATTCTTCCTTGGCTCCTGTGACAAGCAAATGAATTCTTATCTCAATTAAACTTTAAAAAATGTTGGTCAATCTGTTGAAGTAAGTCATAATCCATTTATTTAATATTTTATATCATCAATCATATAAAAAGAAAACAAATATTCAGATGTCATAATTTGAATACTTAAGGTATTTTCTCGAGCAATTTAACATGTTAGTAAATTATGTGTAAAACAACGGATCAAGTAATTTACACAATCATGCTTAACAAGGTATTTTGTCTAATCCCAAATATACTCCTCTATTGATTAATGCTACAACATCTGCCCCGACATTAACAAAAAATATTGAGCCATTTTATTTTTAATTACCGATTAATGGCTATAAATTGAGTAACTAAATCTTAGATTCGGGATCTTTTGACAATGTTATTCCAACAAAGGTTACAAATTATCTAGTACTCACATTGACAAAGACAATTGGTAGGTGTTAATCCATGGAGAAACAAGTTCCTCTCATTAGACAAATCAAGGATGCTTAGGCTACTCTCGTTACCTTCCCAAAAAAATATTGAAGATGACAATTCAGTAGCGCAGACATTCCATTTTCATATGGTATGTTTCTTAATAGAAACAAATGCAAGGAAATAGGAGATGAAGTCAAGATGGACTAGTCCTATGCACACATCCCAATCAAAGTATTGTTATCACCGAATCACAAACACTTTGTGCATATACTTGAACTCACAAAGTGTGATTGGATAACATGGGTACTATCTCCAAGTCGTGGGACTTGCTACTTGAGATAGACCTCCAGAGAAAGCTGGTTCTTGCTCCTAAACTACACCGCCACAATCTACTCTAATGCAGATAAGTTAACTGTTCTAATCTAAATTTCCAAGGGACTAGGGAGAGAGAATGCATAAAATGAAAGCCTACACTAAAGCGGTGATACACCAAAAAGGAGGGTGTGAGAGTAATCTCCAAATGTGTGAAATACAGAGGCAAAATGCACACTAGAAGAGGTGATGACAGTTCACCATAATCTAGCAAAATGCATTCACAAAAATATTCCAAACGTGCACAATGTTAATGAATTCCTGCAAGAACATAAAAATAGACACAATATTCTTGTAGAAAGATAAAAGGGCAAGAAGAATGCAAGAAAACATAGCAGGGGAAGATACATCCACAAACTTGTATTTTATTGCTTCCTGGTATGCACAGTTTAGTCTATTACAAGATAAGGGCCTGGATCACCATGTAAGGAGTCCACTACAAGGGCCTGCAACACACTAGCTTCACAAAGCAATTTTGGCAGATCTTTGCTACCCAAAAACTCTCCCTTTACAATGAGCCCAACACTCCAATTTATAGAAAAATGAGAAGGAAAAGAGAAGGGAAAATGGAAATCCCGAAATCTGTCCTTCAACCACCTATAAGAGGCATTAAATTGAGTGAAATGGTTATAAATTACTTGCAAAAGGCTCCCCATACTATCCCATGTGCTGCAGCAGAGAAAGAATGATGACCATGCCTCTTAATTGCACTCCCAGCTACCAAATAAAACACTATTCCGAACTCGCCACATATTCTTAAAATCTCAATCAATTTCTGATCAAATCTGAAATTTCTTGATTTGTATGCATCGGGCTTGGAACCACAATTCCAACGGTACCAATTTTGTGTGATTTCATTGAGAAATGCAAGAGTGATGGCCTTCTGAGTGCGGGAAGCTATTTTGGGTCCGGGTGTTTTCTCGTCATTCGACGGGAATGAGCATTGATTGATCGAGCCGAATATGTTTCTTTTATTTAAATATATCTAACCTCATTAAAAATAAGAAATCCAGTTTTTGTGGCGTAGAGGACGTCCTGCTCATTCAGAAAGTCCAATTTTGTGAAAATCGGAGCTCGGAGTCAAAAGTTATGGCTGCTTGAAGTTTCACAGTCAAACGTTGACTTTTCTTCTCGCCTTCGGCTGCTTTGATTTTCACGTCCCGCGCGTCCCTTTTTCAAATGTCCCAGTCTTTGTGTGGGACAAATTCTTCCGAACAACGCCTTTGAAATGGGCTTCCATGTCCCTTTTCGCCGATGACACGTGGCGTGATCTTATTGGCTTTCGGCTCCTTCGACTTTTCGCGTCCCTTTTTTCAAATGTCCCAGTCTTTTGTGGGACAAATTCTTCCGAAAAATTTCCCCTTTTCGCCGAACCGTGGCGTGATCTCGATACTCTTTCGGCTCCTTGACCCATTTGCTTTCGTCCCTCATCCCATTTGGGACAAATTTCCCATTTCGGCCGAACCATCCGGTTCGGCGTACTCGCGCCCGGTCCCATTTGCTTTCGGATTGCGGGACAAATTTTCCCAATCCCCGGTTCGGCGGTTCATTTTTTGTCCCGCGCGTCCCGATCGAGCAGCTTCTCATTTCGGCCGAACGGCTGTTCATGTATACTTCACGTACCTTCGCCCAACTGCTCCGGGATGCCTTGACTCATTTCGGCCGAACCGGCCGGTTTGCGATTTTTGCCGGATATCCCCGGCATCGCTGTTTCAACAGCTTAGTCAATTTTTTCAACTTTTCGCCTGGCTTTGGATTTCTCGTCCCACGCATCCCTTTGTTCCAAATGTCCCAAATGCTGCATGAGCCGGCTAGCGCCTTTCGGCCAGTTCACCCTTTTGTCCCAACTGTCCCGACTGTTGCAAGGACTAGGACTTAGCCATTTTTCATGATTTTTTCTGGCCCGAGCCTGTTTTTGCAATTTTTCACTTTTCCTCGTAACTTTCTCTCTCTTGGGGTGAATTTTGGATAACAAGTATTTAATCAAATATTGGAACCTAAGAAGAAATCCAAATACACAGCTTTAAATTCAAGATCCTGTGTCTCAATATTTTTTCAATAATCCAATCATGTTGTTTACTAATTAGAGTTGACAATGAATAAGATTATCTTGAAGCTTGTGTGCCATTTAAATAAGATGATTGATGATAGTTTTTTCTCTATCATTTTGGTGTTGTTCTAGCACCAAACTCTCCCAAAGTAAATGTATACCAACATTGTTGTAAATTAATGTTTGATAATACTAACAACATAGTTAAATATGAAGTGCTATTGTTTGGGATGGAACAATCCAATAGGATGGGATTAAGGGTGTTGCGAAAGGGGAGATGGGGATCTTATTGTAAATAAAATATGTGGTCTTTATCAAGTAAAAGGGATCATCCGAGGCACTAAAAATACCAGTGCATTCTTCCGCTCATGATTTTGTAGCCTTCTAAATTTCCTACATTTCTCGTAGATTAGAATTCCAGATCAGATTCTTTGGTGATTATCGTAGCTCTTTTTAATCCACCCATCCACCGCAATGTTTGGACAAGGAGATTATAAAGAGGAGCATGTATTTCTTCTAAAGTTACCTGATAATGTCTATCATCGATGGGAAACATTTAATGATGATTTGAGTAGATTGTTGCTTTTCTCAATCAACAAAAAAACTTCAAGGAGTTGTACTTTGAAGGAAATAATTCTCTTATAAGGAAAACTATAATTGGAGAAACTTATCCAGAGCTGAAAGGAAATCAAGGGATTATTCAGCTTAAGGGGAAAAAAAAATCTTGAGGGGTTGGTATCGCATGAGGAGATGTTTGATAAGCATGATTAGCTTATTAAAAATAACAAGAAATCTGAGGAAAGCTCTTCATCTAAAGTGCATCTATTGAATTTTGGGGCTGAAGATGAAACCAAGTTGGCGAATCTATGAAAATGTTGTTTAGAAGTGGAGCAAGAAGCTTCCATAAGGCTTATTAAGAAATATATATATTTCTTTGCATGTATTATCAAAACTTAAATATATATCATCATGCTAAATTCCAACCTTACATCCCATTGAAGCAAGATAAAAATCATTTTAATAAGAAGATTCAAGACATAATCTAACCATCTAATGTACAATATTTTCTGAAATTTAAAATTTTATAGACATAAAGGTAATTTATCCTATCCATCATTCGGAATGGTTGGAAAATATAGTACTATGAGGAAAAAGTAATGGCGAGATTATATTGTGCATGGATTTTCATAATCTGAATTAAGCCTCACTCAAAGACAACTACCCCATTCCCGTCATGGATCATAATTTAAAATTTATTTATGTGAGATGTTTTCTATGATTAAGGCTTTCTCCGGTTATAATCGTGGTTAGGCGGTTGAAGAGGATCTCGTATAATGCAACATTTGTTACAACATAGAGGACGTTCAATTACGCAGAATATGCCCTTTGGATTAATCAATGTTGGAGATAAATTTCAAAGGGCCATGGATCTAGAATTTTCTTTTCTTAAGGATAAGAGCATAGTGGTTTACCTTGATGACTTGATAGTATTTTCTAAGGCATGTAGCAATTACATCGCTGATCTAGAAGAAGTCTTCATTCAAAGTGCTGGAAGTATGAAATTTCTTTGAATCCCAAGAAGTCTATCTTTATTGTGACAGAAGGAAAGTTGCTTAGACATATTGTTTCTAAATAACTAACTAAGATAGATCTACGAGATAGTAAATGATATTCATAATCTTCCTTTACAAACTTCTAAGAAAGGATTTCATTCTTTCTTTGGTAAGGTTAATTTTCTAAGAAGGTTTATTCCTGATTTTTCTGAATTAACCCATCATATCTCGAACATGATGAATAAAACACAAGATTTCAAATGGAATGAAGAAGGAAAGAAAGCATTTAAGAGGATTAAAGAAACCGTATCTTAAGAACCGGTTGTGTTATCACCAAATTTTAGAAAGAAATTCATTCTATATTATTACTCCTCGGAACACATGATGTCAGCAATTTTGATGCGAAGAATGAGAAGAACATTGAGTCTCCTATTGCTTTTATGAATACCCCTATGGAGAAACATGCATATGCAGTTGTGAAGGCATGTAAAGTATTCAGGTATTACATACTTTCTTCACACATGTGGTTTATGTTCCTGATACTGTAGTTAAGTCTATCTTAACACAACAATAACTAGGGATGTTGAGAGGTACTTGGGTAAAAAAGGTACAAGAATATGATCTAGACATCAAGACTAAAAACTTGGTGTGTGGAAGAGGTATATGTGAATTGATGACCGGGGAAAACCAAAAGTTTTCAAGGATGGCAAAGATTCACCTATGGTTCTATTTGTGAATTTGGTAGATGAATGGTATAGAAAAATTACATATTTCGTCACGTATGGTGAATGACCAGATTTAATTACTCAAAAAATAAAAGGACTATCAAGGTCAAATCGAAGGATTTTTTTCTTTGGGATAATGGCTTGTATATAAAGGGGATTGATGGTATTTTTCTTCGATGTGTAGATCACTCCCAATAGGAAAGATTACTAAAAAAATTCATGACAATGCATGCATAGAGGTCATTTTTCGAGAGAGTTAATGCATATAAGATCCTTCGAGATAGGTATTATTGGCCTACTCTTTTTAAATATATAGTTTATTGTGTTTCAAATATCAGGTCTATCAACATTTTACTATGCATGTTAAGCTTCTTGTTTTTCTCTTAAAGCCAATTGTGATAGAAGAACCATTCCAGCAATGAGGTATTAATTTCATTGGCATGTTGAATCCACCCTCTAAGTCTCTGGTCACCACTATGTTCTCATTTCTACAAACTATTTTATTAAATGGGTGGAAGTTGTACCTATTAAGCATGCTACTTTCGAGGAGGTGTGTAACTTCGTCATGGAAAATACTATCATAAGGTTTTGTGTTCCCAACAAAATAGTGACAGATAACACTCCCAATTTTTCTTCCGAGGAGTTGATTGGATTTTGTTACACATACATAATTCATCCGGTGAATTCCTTAAATTACTATCCTCAAGGAAACATTCAAGTTGAATCGAACAATAATAATTTAATCACAATCCCGCATAAAATAGAAACATAACATCAACGGACTTGGAAGAATAAGTTATTTGATGCATTGTTTTCTCATAAAACTACCCCAAATAAAGCTATAGGTATGTCTCCTTTTCAGCTACTATATAGGAAGGATGTTGAATTTCCTATTACTCTTTAATTACCAAATTTTACAACTTACAAAGGACTTGGAGCCTATCACACATTAGGATGCACTTGATAAAAGGATTGTGTACTTAACAAAGTTACAAGAAGTTTGCATGAAAGTGGAAGATAAATTAGTTGAGCATTATAAGAAAGTAAAGAACGTGTTTGTCAAGAAAGCTAGAGATAGGAGGTTTGAAGTTGGAGACTAGGTTCTCCTCTCGAGATAAAAATAATTAGCCCAAATGAATGCATGGTAAATTTGATTCATTATGGAATGGGCCATTCATGATTACTAGATTAGATAGTTTTTCCTTGCATATTAGGATGGATTTGAATTCTTATTTCCATACAATGGGAAGCATCTAAAGCTTTTATATAGATAAACAAACTCTTAGGTTAGTTTTGTGTTTTTTTTTCCTTTCGTGAATCCAAACCAATGAACAAGTCTTGAAATGACAGATGTTGGGATCTTATCTCCATTTCTTCCCTTTGGGAAGAAATAAAGATGTCCACAAACAAAGCCAACTGGTGTTCCCAATATTTTTCTTAGAAATATTAGAGTACCCCTTTGAAATTTTAAGTTTTTAGGACCTATGATGAGTCGTATTCATGTTTTTTGTGGCTTTAGGTATTTATTGATTCGTATGTGTGGCTTTCTACTTCACCTCGTCTAGGTTGCAGAAGTGCATGTTGAATCTTCAAGAGTTTGTAGGAAGTTTTTGGGGATTACGATGACATATTCATGTATTTGAAATTCCTTGAAAACCCTCTGAAATTTTAAAAAAACTTGCTTTCCTAAGCTATCGGGCTTCTCAAAATTCTTTATCTGCGTTATTTTGAAGTACCTCTTCTTGTCAAGTAAATCACATCCAAAACACCGTAGAAATGGACTTTTTCCTTAGTATTGTCCTAAACTCATATGATATTACTTGCCTTATCACTAAGACAACTAAAGAAATTCCTAAACATAACTGAACTAAGACCATTCATTGTGTTGAATTCCTACCTCACTACATATTATACTCATTAGGTTGAATCTTAATAGATTTAATTTTCTTAAGATAAAATAGGTAAAGTATTTTATAAAATTTACATAACTTATAACTTAATTTATCAACGAGTTAGGACTTCTTTACTTCTTTTTAAATTTTCAACGTAAAGATGTTTTAAAAATCCACGTAAAGAGAAGGTTGACATGGCATTCATACAATTAATATTTAATGATGTGAAAACTATAAAAACTCTGAGTAATTCCACATAGGATCCACTCATTTTCTTGTGAAGAAGAGAGAAGTTGTTGATCCTCCAAACCCCGAGTGACTTTCAGTGATTGATTGAAGAATAATTGGCACAAATTGATTCGTACCCATTTGTGATAAAGGTTGGTAGATAGTTTTATCCTTTCTTTTCTTGTTTTTCTTTCCTCTGTGTTGTGTTTTAGGTTTAGTTTGTGTCTCTTCCTTCTATGTTTGTATTCATATATTATCTACGGGAAAATTTAGGGTGTTTTGAGTAATTGCGATTAGGATTCTATACTACATTGAATCCATTGTTACCTTTGAAATAAATTTCATTTAATTATTATCATTTTGAGCCCTGATTTTTTTGCAAGGTTTGTGTTTTCTTCATGTCGGTTTCCTTCTGTGTTGTTCGCTGTTTCGAAAAGTTGAGTAATGTGTGAAACTGTAGACTTCCTTTTCTTCTCTATTTTGCATCGATCTGAACATTATTTTCTTCCCATCCATGGTGTCAATTTTCCTTTTCTTCTCTGAGTCCTCAGATCACTTTGTGGTAAAATAAAATCCTTTTACTCAATATGTGTTGAACGGAAAGACTTTTACTTTCTTTATATTGTGAAGTAAAGTAGAAGAGAAAGACTGCAAATGACACCCTCTATATTCTACATCAGTTTAAATGTACGTTACTTATTTTTATAAAATAATTGAAGTAATACGAAATCACTACAAAATATCCCATCCCATTCATTACGTCGATTCAATTATCTCTTACTTGCCATGGTAAATAGAGTAAAGCATTATGAAAATACCACCAACCATATTCCTAGTTTTCCGTCAATTTGGAGGTGCTTTACTTTCTTTTATAATAATACTAAAGTAATATGAGATCACCCCATATCGTTACCCTTAATTCATTGCATCGATTTTATTGTTTATTACTAGTCTTGTTTACATAAGTAAAGTAGTATTAGATCACCGCAAGGTATACTATCTATTCATTGCGTCAAATTGACTAACTGATACTTCTTTATAATGTGGTGAATGATATTTCTGTTACTTCCTGCTAGACTTGAATTAAACAAAGTCTTTATGTCTTGCTTAGTCTTGTGTCAATTTGTGTTGCTATTAGTTCCTTTACATTGTAGTAAAATGAATAACTTCTTCTTCAATGATTTACGAGGAACCAATGGGTTATTACTTCTTATTCATTACAGTAAATTAAATGCCTATTTCTTCTCATTCATTGTGTTGATTTGAGTTTCTTATGCTTTCCAACTACTAGTCTTAAGTAGTTATACCTTGGAAAGCCACAAGAAACTTTAGAATGAATTGTTACTTCCAACCAATCTAGAACTTGATTTGTGGATAATTTTAACGTATCTTCATGTTTGCATACAACTGAAATATGTATTTACTTGATGATCATTATTTAAGGATAAGAAAGAGCCAATAGTTTTCATGGTAGGGGCACATTTGTCATAAAGAAAGGAACAAATGTTTGAACTAAGGTAGGAGCCAATATAAGTAAGTGATAGGTCATAGGAAGAATAATGAACTACATGAGAAGAAGAAGGGACCATTGTAATCGAAGAAGACCCAATTTTGAACATTAAAGAGACTCCTAGAGAAAGGAAAGGTAAGGGAAGATCTGAAGTTAAAGAGGAAAAGATGAAATATGATTACAAAGGCTACTCGGTAGAGTCTTGTGTTGCATATAAGTTGACTGGAATTGGAGATACAAACATAGGTCATGTCTCAATATTTGAATTAATAAAGAGATCAAAAAATAAGAAGCAGACACCCTTGATGACTGCATTAAATAGAAATTGACTGATTCAAGTAGCTTCCTTTCTAATTACTTTTCAATTACCTTGATTTGTGTTAGAATTAGCAAAACACTATGATCCTATAACTTGAACAATCAAGAATGATGTAGGAAAGCTAGTGGCTAGGTTGGATGTGCACTTATTCAACTATTTACATAAAATACCTACTACATCAAGTATATTAAGTGTTAGCATGGATAAAGCTAATGTGTATTGGAAAAATAGAGCAACAAATGTTGTGAAGACTATGAATTTGCATTACTTAAAGGAATCTAAACAAGCTTCTAGATATCCTAAAATAATTGTGAGATCCGATCTTGTTCAGAGGCTAATGACATCACTAAGTTACTTTGTAGATTTAATGTTTAAAATAATGTTAAATACTTATATACATGGATGTATTATCTCCTTAGAGTAATTGGTAATGGAGAACCTAATGAGGTGATCAATTAGACTGAGATCATTAGTAATATTATTGATTTCTAGTTGAGCAAAGATCATCAAAACTCTAGATTTTAAGATGACTTCTTATCTCATATATGTTGTGGTAGACATGGTAATTTTCCAAAGTATAGGATTGTTGGCACAAAGGCTCAAAATCCCATTTATGAATATTATCCATAGTTGGCCTTACTAGGATATTTCAAGGAATATAAACAAGTTAATGGTTTCCTCTCCTATGACGTCAATTATAGACAAAATACTAATTTGAGAGCCAAAAGAGTAACCTCGATGAGGCCTAGAATGTAGTTCAAGCGTATGGGTGTATTTTTATTCATTTTTCTCATTTCACATACCTGAGAGATTTTGGTTTCATAGGCACGCCACTCAAGTTAGCAAGATATCTTGGTGATAAAGGGGTATTTCTTGAGTTGAGTAGACCATTTGTGTAGCTTAATGATTTACAACAGGGTCTTGACAGATCAGGTTGTACATTTTCCCATTATAATTGGTCAATATCATTGTGCAAATATTCAAAAGGCTAGGAATGTTGAGAAAGAGATATATATTCCTTATAATCAAGTTTTCTTAAAGCTAAGGGTGAATTTTTATTTGAGTAATATTCCTAAAAGGTCAAGATTTCGGTAAGCTTTGCACATTTAACAACACTAGAATATTTCTAGTCTGATTGTAGAGATGAATTTGATGTAAGAAGAAGAAATTACTGCGGGTTGACTACACAACTAATTTTTTAATTTGTATTGGCCAACATTTGAAAAGAACTTAATGATGATGGACATGTAAATTTTGGTGCTTACTATGATGAAGGAGTTGATAGTTCTCATCTATTTCAAGTTACTCACATTTTGAAATCAATGATGGAAAGGAAATTAAAGGTGTTGGTCTACACTTCTAAATGGTTGATTAGTCAAGGCTACTACCTTGGGAATCAATAATGAAGGATATTACTTAGATAAGCACTAAGAAGAAGAAATGTGTCATCAAAATAAACATCATCAAAGAAGCTCCAGGGAGATTAGTGGGATGGATAAAAAGTTGAAGCCAATTAAGAAGGCACGAATGAAGAAGTCACTAATTTCATGGATCACTCTAGGTGAAACTTCACCTTCATTGGAATATTCTTCAGTAATTTCTTTTTTACTCAAGGCCTACCTATAAAAGCAAAGTGGTTATACTATCATTCAAACCAGCTTCATTTAGATATCCTTAAACTGGAACAGAAGCTCCCCAACATCCCCTTGATCTCCACCACCTATTCCTCCTTCTCCAAAAGAGCTAGCTGCTATACAAAAACATTAGATATATGATGTTCGTTCTCTTAAAGAGGTGCTTCAAACAGAGATAAGTGAAGTCCAAGATAAAATTATAGAGGGATAAGAAGGAGAGATAAGGAAGGATGGTGGAGATGATTTTCATAATCAAAGAGTTAGAGTTTCTTCAGTCCCATATTCTGCAATACAAGAGAATGTTCAAAAATTGATATAAGGACTAAATAAGAAGGATAAATTGAAGAGGATTTGATAAAGAAAAATATGGACTAGTTAGGGAAGTCTTGTAGAAAATTTATGTTCTTGAGAAGTTAGATATAGTGAAACTTCCCTATACAAAAGGAAGTGTAAAAGAAATTATTGTTCATCCTAACGCTCAAGCTCCTTCAAGTCAAGCCTTCACAAATTGGTTGGATAAATAGGATACTTCTAGTTGCAAAATAAGTTTTTAATATTGAAGAAATGGACCTTCATTTTTTGAAAAACATTAAAAAGGAAAAGAAAAGGTTGAAAGTTGTAAATCTTACTTCAAGTCTAATCATTGATCCTTTAGGAAAGAAGTTTTCTGAAATATATACTCCATTAGTGGGAAAAAGTTAAGAGAATCTAAAAATAATTGTTATCTCTCAAAAGTGCACCCTATAGAGAGATGGTCTGCAGTGTTCAAAACTTGTAAATTTTATCTTTCTCTTTCATAGATACAATGGAAACACCTTAGGTATATGGGTATACCTATTTTGAGGTGAGTCTCTGGTATCAAGGTCGGTTTCTTATTGATGTATCCTAAACTAACTTTTTGGGGTGTAAGGGTAAAAGATGACTGTAAAATGAAATTAAAACTACGGTGATATACCAAATTTATATGAGGTATTTAATTGAGTACATGCACAATTGATATGGAATGAATTTATGATGCACATGCCAATAGTTTTCTGAAGATAATTAAGTGTAAACACTTTGATGTATTGAGGGATAAAATCACAACAATACTGCTAAGTTACAAAAAGACACATTAATATCATGCAAAAATTAGTGAATTTGCAGCAGGGTAAGATGATTAATCAGGGAATTCAACATTCACAAGATTAATGGAAACATACACAAGACTGAAAATAATTAGAAAGGTAGAAAATACTTCACATTCAAAGGGAAAAACTAGTAGAAAATTTCTTCAGCACTCATGTATCTAAAAATTCCCCTCTTGTGCTTTACTAAGGCACACAATATATAGCAAAATTAATTCACCCACCCTTCCTAAAAATAGACTAGGTTGTACTTGCCCATGCATTCTATTTTTATCCTTTATTTAATAATAAATAAAGGAATAAAATAAATAAAACTAATACAAAGAGGCATTAATAGCCTTTGATTACATCACGTCAAACTAAGTTGACTATTCTATTTTTAAGAAAAGAATGGGTGAATAATTTTCTAATAATAAATCTTGCTTGATGAGCAAGTCTCCTTCTAGTGCATGCAAATTTTCTTCTTATCGATTCATCCTTTTGTGAAGGCATGCAAAAATACTCTCTCTGTATTGAGAAAAATACAAAATACTAAATTTCACTACTTGCAAAAAAACATTCATCATAATCCACTTTTATGATGGGGACCACCTCCAAGCTTCGGCTTTTGATGTTGACATTCCTTGTCTATCTTCTTGTGGTCAAATGGATAACACATTTTGAATCATATCCAACCTTCACAATAGTGGGGGCCACCTTATTTTGAGCACTTATTCTTAGGGTTTGGCTACTTTTGTGGACTTAGCAAATTATTTTGTTTGGAAATAATCAAGGGGAATTTGTTTTAAAAGGGGTGTCATGTTACATTCAGCCACCTTTTTGTACTTAGGAATATTATAAGGTATGTCACCCCCTTTTTTATTATCATGGTATTATATATTCTTTGTTAGCTTTTGCATTTGATTGGACATACTTGATTTATAGTTTAAACCTTAATTTTGGGTGATCATTGTTGAACATGATTTGTCGACACTTTTATCATATTCGAGCTTGGACTATAGTGAGATAATATGTCAAAATGCAATAATTTTAAAATAATATGGCCATCCCCTCGTGATGATGACTCACCCTCCATGCTTTTTCAATACATGGTTAACTCAAAGTTGAGTTAACTTAACCCTGATATTTAGTTTGAAAATCGATGCTTGATTTATTGATCTATATCCTTTTAATTTGTAGTTGATCTTTAACCCATGATTAGGGTTTCTAATTTGGCATTTAATGTGCTAGCTGTTAATGTGACCATGGTGATTTACATTGAACTCTATTGATCGGTTTCCAATCGTTGATCTCTGTATTGTGGGATCTCAGGCCATCGATCTTTGACTCATGGTTAGGGTTTCAACCCTACGTGATTAAAGTGGTTAGTGGCATTTGATCATGGTGGTTTGCATTGAATATTGTATCCATCTTCATCCCTCGATATTTGCATGGCTTGATCTCTGATCGTTGATCCCTAACTCCTGGTTGAGTTAGATTATACCAAGGTTAGTGGGTGAGTTGAAAAGTACCCAAGCTCCATCATTTGGTCATTATTTTTTTCACGCTTACTCTCTGGAAAAGCCCTAAAAATTTGTTTCAGATCACCATTTTTTATTTTAAGCTCGAATTTTTAAGATCTTCTGAGCTTATTACATCTTTATCTTTGGTTTTTACTCTCCAGATTTTCTAAAAGGTATTCATGACTCTTGATTTCTAAACTTTGAGCTCTAGTTGTTCTTCCATTCTATCTGTGAGAAGAGTTCATGTGATTTGATTCCTTCTTCATTTTCTTTGGAGGTCATTATTATTTTTTTGAGCTCTTAGAACTCACATCTATATCTTTGTGGTTTTTTTATCTTTCACTTTTTTTAGCTTTCTTTAAGCAAGGTAGTTGTGGATGCTCACCGCCATGAGTGGTTATAGGTGAGATAATTTTCTCTTGCACACGTACACTTCTATTTTCATTTTCTTCCTTGGATATGTCACTGAAACTCTTGAAAATATTTGTGGGTTTGTGATTTCTTTCTCCTGCTTGACTCCCGAGTTCAAAACTTCTCATGGGCATATGGATTTCTTTGCTTCATCATTTAGTTGTTTGAAAGTTTTGAAACTTTTTTGATTATAAACGGTGAGTTCTTGTCTCTTATTACTCTGATTTCTTGATACCCATTAATGGGTTTTCGTCTCTGGCCTAGAGCTATACCCTTCTCACTCTGATACTGCAACTTGAAACTGATTTCAAATGGAATAACGAATTTCTGAAATAATTCAATATTTCTTTAGCTTGGATATGAATGTGTTTCTGATTCAAAGTTTGAACTTATGTATTTTTTGCTCTATTGAATGGTGATAAACCAAAATAATGGAAGTATCAAATTTTCTCACCTCTATTATCTGACTTGATTATTCGGGTTTGAGCTATTGAGATTCTGATCTATTATTATAAACCGCCATCTTTGGTTTCTGTTTGTTCACTGTGTATTGTGCCTGAATAAAGTCACCATAATTTGATGCTTATTAGGGTTTTTGTATTTATCCATATTTGGGTTCTAATTTGTATTGTGGGTACTCATGTATTTTTCTATGCAAAAGGCACCTTGGCCATCGTATTTAGAGCTAAAGCTCACATTTTGCTCTGATTTTTATTTTTGAATATTGTGGTGAGGGTTTTGACTATTGGCCCTAGGTATGCATGTGTCTCTGATTATGAAGCTTGTTCTCGATCAATCGTTGAGCCTTTTCTGGAAACCCTGGATATTCTTCATTATGTTTTGTATTCCATCTTCTTTGTACTTGTTGAATGACTTTGAATGGCTCAGCCATGAACATTTTCTTGCACTTTGTTTCCTTTTTTGAGCTCCTTTGGGTTCCTTCTAAGAATGATCCTAGAGCATTCTTCATCCTGTTCTTCATTCTTTAGCTGGACCCTAGACCTTCATTTGTTTTGATCTTTGAAACTCTGCTCTTGAGGCTAATAATATTTTCTAAAAAATTTGAAATCCACTTCATACTATCTTAAGTTCTGCACTACCTGATTTGATTCGACCTTGGCCCTTTGTTGTTTGGATGAGTGTATCAGAGTCATCAGAAACTTCTATCTCCTAAACATGTTCACTTACTTTCTTTGTATGTCCATAAAAAAATGTTTCCAATCTTGTACCTGACCATTAAGTTTTAAACACACTGAAACAATGCTTTTGGTATTCAAACTGTACATGTTTGATTACCCTTTCTTAAAGCATGATTTGTCTATTTGAAAACTGGGTCTCATTCAGTGTGTTGTAACTTTCCTTTTCAACTTACTCATCTAACCATGATTGTCCTTCAAGTCCTGAATATGATATATCTTTTGTACAAAATTTTCCCTTTCATTTAAGAAACTATAACTCCATGAATCCAATGTATCTTATTCTATTGAAGTGTTGCAATATTTTACTGTACCTATAAAACTATGAATCATGCATTTAATCTTAGCTTTGAAGCTATACTGTAGCATTCTGTGGACTTGATACTTGCTTTATTTGAAAATTGTACTTCTAGAATGGTTGTACTTTGTAGGATTATCTTAAGACTTCATGTTATTCAGTTGTTAAGCTATAATGAATGCTCCAAAGTACTTCAATTTGATGACTAAAAGTGCAGTCCATTTCTTTTTTTTTAAATACTACATTTCCTTTTATTACAACTTTGATATGCATGCTGGAAAATTTAAAATGTCCATTTTACATGGCAAAGCCCTGTCAAAATTTTCCTATAATTCTTTCTTTTATCCCTTTTTCAGCTATAATAGATGTATTTTCTGATTCAGAATACAAAATGTATCACTTTTCTATTGAAGTTGATTTGTTGTTGGAAACTGAAACATAATAATTATTATCTTGATCATGGCATGCTTTTTTTTTTTCTATATCACTTATTTGATTTACATACAAATTTTAAAGCATGTATTAGTTAAAAACAACATGATGGAAAGTTGTAAATGTCCATTTTACATGGTGAAGCCCTGTCAAAATTTTCTCAAATTTCTTCTCATTCTGTTTCAGCTGTAATCTTATCTTCATTTAACTTCAGCCTTTAAATTCTTATTCTTTTTCTTCAGTTACAATCTAATCTAAAACATGTACTTTTTCTGCAATTCTCTCCTCTATTCTGTAAACTTCTTTTATCCCTAGAATAGCTTGTTGAACTTTGAGTTGCATTCTTCCTTCATTCCAACATGTACTTATGACTCATCTGCTTCATGTACCATAGGATAGAAGTTATTGAACTCTGCAATCTTTATCTATAGTGAGGACTGTAAGATATGATTTATTTCTTCTTGGCTACAACCTATACACACACTTGAGAAAATAGTTAGAAAATATTTAGGATTTTTGGCCTCTCTTATGTCCATGGTTTTCTTTTCTTCTCTCTCTTTCTTTTATGAGTGAGTAAATCATGTATACTTTTGATCTTCAAGTAATCTATATCTCTTGTTATTAAGAGATCCATGTGCACAAATTAGGATAGTATAGGAATATGGATTAACCTTGAGCTCTTAACTGATAGTTTTCCTCTTTTCTTCTTTTTAGGTACAATGCTTTCAGCAATGAAGATGAAGAGGGAACAAAGCTGAAGATGAGGATGCATCAACCAAAGGAGAAACCCCAAGGCAATGATGGGTTCACTCATACTCCTTTATTTTCTCTTTCATGCATGTGTACCTCTTATTTCAGTAGTTGTACTTTACTTTCCAGTTACATCCCATGGCTTGTGTGGGAACATTTTGAAATTCCTTATGAATAAAACATTGAATTGTGAAATTGAGTTGTGTATTTCTTTCTACATTTATTTTCTGATATGGATTGTATGATGAACTAAACAACCCAATAATATAATTGAATGTCTTAATCATGAAGGAAAGAACATTAAAGAATACCTGTAACATCTAGTAATGAACTCTTGATTTCTGTAATCTGCAGTCATGATTGCTGCTCCAAAACCTAACACTTCATCTATTCTACAATTTGGTGTCTTCATCAAGGCAAACATAGCTGTCCTTCAAGGATTTGTGTTCTTTTTTTGAAGATAGCATGAAATTGTAGACTATGTGATCTGTTATGTTTTACAACAACACACATAGCTACATATTTCATGTAATCATTAATTAATTCAATAGTAAATAATATTGTCTGAAAGAACCTCCCTAGCTTAGGTATACTTCACCAATGTTATCCATCGTAATGAAGTTTTGAGTTGGCCATTTTTGCACAAGTGCAAAAATTGTCAACATTTCTAGTGATCCTGTGGGGAAAGCTTCCTACTAGCTTGTAAACCAATGCCTTTCTCTTGTCCATTGGGCATGGAGTCTAAAGCATGTAACCAAAATCTTCCTTCAAGGTCCAACCCTTCCAAAATGAACTAAAACTAGGAAAGGATATAGTAAACTAGATCACGTGCATGAATGCACTTATTGAATTGAAAAACATTACAATGTGTAGAACTACACTTATTGAAGGGAAATCCTACTCTAAATAGACAATTGTAGGATTTTCAATAATAGTGTTTGAGAAACATACCATTCACATGAATGGGAAGTTCCTCTCCATTCAGCCTCGAGAGATGAAAAAATTATGTTCTTTGCAAGCTAAAATCATGTAAGGACCACTCTAGATTGTATCAAACTTCATGTGTGTCTTCCTGGCTTTGCACGATCAACATCCCACTTTAACACAATATCTCCTTCATTGAAGATTCTAAATTTGGATTTCTTATCAAAAGTCTTCTTCATTTGTTTTTGATTCTTTTCCATGTTTCATGAGCTTGATCTCTTAGCTCTTGTAATTCCATTAATTCTACATAATGAACTTGTAATGGTTCATTTTCAAGTAACTCCATTTGATGTAACAAATCTAATGTGGGTAACTCAACTAAAATAGGCATTCTTGCTTCTCTTCCATAAACAAGCTTGTATGGTGAATTGCCAACTGATCTTTTAGGAGTCACTCTATCATCCCAAAGTGTTGAATTCAACATTAGATGCCAAGCTCTCTAGTTATCTTTGAGTGTTCTTCTGATGATCCTTAAAAGATTCTTGTTAGTACTTTCAGCTAACCCATTACCTTATGGGTAATAATTAGATGAAGAACTTAGATAAATTCCATGGTTAACAACCCAATTTATTACCTTTGCACCAAGAAATGCTAAAGCATTATCTGATATGATAGTTGTTTAGGACACCAAATCTATAAACTATACCTTCATAAAAGGATAGTATCAAAGTTTCATTAGCATCTTTCAAGGCTATTGCTTTAGTCCAACATGTAAAGTAATCTGTAGTAGTCAAAATCCACTTGTGTCCTTGTGATGAAGGTGGTTTATCATGCCAATAAAATCAAGACCCCACTACATAAAAGGTTGATCAACTAAAATAGGTTATAAGGGAAGTGAAGCTAAATATTCTTTTCCAACAAAGAAAGCACATTTCTTACACTTTCTAATCCATTCAAAATAGTCCTTGAATATGTTGGGCCAATAGTAACCAGATTTCATAATTTTTAAGGTTGTGGTACGTGTTGAGAAATGACCTCCTACGCAGTCCTTCATGGAATTTTGATAATAATTGCTAAATTTTATCATAATCAACACATCGTAGCAAGATTCCATTTATATCCTTTTTGAATAATACACCATCAATGAAAACATAGGGTACAACTTGTAATCTAAAATACCTTTGTTTATTCTTGTCCATACCTTCTAGATAGATGCCATGTTGTAGATAGTTAACTAAATCAGTCATCCATCTTGATTCCTGAACTTCTTGAGCAAGTTCAGGTTGCTGATTTTCTGCTGAACCATGATGTCTGATTGTTGATATGTAATTTCAGCATGTTGTTTTGAATTTTTAGGTTCTATAGTTTGTTGTTTTTCCATATCACAATTAGATGTTCACACAAAGCCTTTTCCTCAAACTATCTTTGCAACACAAATATCAACATCATATTCCATGACCTTCATTATCCAACCTACTCTTTTCTCATTCAATTCTTTATTTAACAAGAAATCTTTCACTCTTGGATGAGAAACAAGAACATGGATTTTGTTGTTTGAAAGCATGTACTTAAAATTATTTAGTCCTCTAACTACTGAAAGTACTTGTTTTTCAAGAAATGTGTACCTTGTTTCATAATCATGTGCAAGCTCTATCCAAAGAAAGCAATTGGCTACTCAACATTTTCATCATTAACTTGAGTTAATATGGTTGATATTGTTTCAGCTCCTGTAAGTGCATACATTGTAAAATATTTATCAAAATTTGGATTTGCAAGAGTAGGAGCTTGAGAGATGGCTTCCTTAATTGCTTCAAACCCTTCTCTCCCTTCATTGGTCCAAGAGAAATTTTCTCTTTCTTTAACATAGTTGTCAATGGTTTCACCAATGCTGCAAAATCTGGAACAAATCTTCTAACAAAGTTGATTTTTCCAAGAAAAATTTGTAATGCCTTCTTATGATGAGGTAATGATAGTTGTGATATGGCTTTGATCCTGAAAGGATCAATTGCTAAACCTTGTTTAGAAACAATATGACCAAGAATTTACCTTGATGTACTGAAAAGATAGACTTTAGCAGATTCAAAGATATTCCAAACTATCTACATAACTGAAAAGTCTACTTAGATGTATTATATGTTCTTCTAATTTTTTTGAGAATACAAGTAACATCATCTAAATAAACAAGGATGCATTTATTTAACAAGCTATGAAAATCCATGTCCATTGCACGTTGAAATGTTGCACCAACATTTGAAAGGCCAAAGGCATTCTTTTGTAAGCATAAGTACCCCACTTAGTGGTGAAAGTTGTTTTGTACCTATCTTCTTCTCGGACTAAAATCTGATTGTATCCACTATAACCATCTAGAAGAGATAGTCTATTTGAACCAAAAACTGTTCTCAAAATCTGATCCATATTTGGAAGTGGGTAGTGATCTTTTAATGAAGCTTTATTAAGATCTCTGAAATCCACACATAATCTGATTTCTCCATTTTTTTCCTAACTAGGAACAAGATTGGCTACCCAACTTGAATGCTTAACTGGAAAGATAATACCTGATTCGATCAACTTAGATAACTCTTTCCTCATTAGAGGCTCTATTTTGGGATTTACAGCCTCTATTTTTGCCTAACTAGTTTGGAATTTGGCTGCAATTCAATAGTGTGTTGTGCTAAATTGGGATCAAACCCTTTTAGGTCTTGGTATTTCCAAGTGAAAACATCTTTAAATTCCTTGCAAAGATTAATAAAAGAATTTTTTTAGCTAAAGAACATACCTTTCCGAGAAATAATTTTTTTCCTTCATCAACTAAGATCTCTTCATAGTTATCAGCATGTGTTGACATCTTAGTTTTGACCTTCCTTAACTAATCATCAGTGCTGAAGATGTCTTCTAATGTGACCAGACCTCGAGGTAGTTTATTTGTCTTTAATTGAACAATCTGTCACCATATAAGTGTTGTAATTTATCTTGATTTACTATAGAAAATTCAGCTTCTTACTTTACAAAACCTATAGATTTGATCATCACTTTCAAAAACCTACCAATTCAAGTCATTATCAGGTATCAAAGGCTTGACAATCAGCTTTATATGAGGCTGAATTTTTCTATTTTCAATCTGTTCCAACACTTCAAAACTAGCACCAATTGTTGCTGCAAGTCTATCTGCATGCTTATTTTCTATTCTAGGAATGGACTAGATGTTAATAGCTTTGAAATCTTCCATTAAGTCTAAAACTCTATGTCTGTAAGACTTCATTAATGGATTCTTACAAACATTGAAATTTCTTACTTGATTGATAACCAACTCAGAATCACCAAAGATCTGTAGCATGCTAATACCTCTCTTTCTGGCCCAAAGTAAGCCATGAATTAATGCTTTCATATTCAGCTACGTTACAAGTGCATGAAAATTGGAGACTCAAAGATGAGAAATACCTTTCATTTTTGGGGAAGTGAGCATCAAACCTACTCCTTGTCCTTTCTTGTTTTTAGCTCCATCAAAATGAAGCTTCCAAATCCCTTCCATTGCATTTTTTGTTTTGGACAAGTAAGGGAATTGGTGTGTTTTCTTCATGCAAGAAATACACACCAAACATATGTTCTTCAAATTCTTTAAAGGATCATGAGCATGTTCTTCATGTGTCTTTTCATCCATAAACAGGTTAGAAACACCATCCAATGCTGAAATATGAGTTGTATTATCAAAATCAGACTGGTCTAAGGCTGCATAATTAGCTAATGCATTAGAAGCGTGAGGCTCAATGTGAAATTTGGCCAATGGTTCTAATTGATAGTAACCTTGGTCCCATAATGTGTAGTGAAAAATAAGAAGGACCAATCTGAAGAGAGATAGCCTCCTATCTTTGTTGTGAAATCTCTTGATAAACATATAGCAAAGTAAGGAGGTAAATCTACAATAGTAATATCTTGTAGAATGGAAACATTTGGGCAAGCATGCAATGTTACCTCTAGATTTTTGATGACACCAACTATATTAGTTGCAGTTCCATCCAACTGTAGGACACTCTTTTCTATAGGTTCATACTATAGACCCAATTTTTCTGCAATTGCTTTTGGCATAACTGTGTTACTTGCACCGTTGTCCACCATACAGTTATGAACAAGATGTTCTCCAATAATCAGTGATAGATAAAATGGTGGTGGCTTCTTGATGTCATGAGAATTTAAGACTTTCTAAACCATCCATTTAACCTCTTTGATGTGGTCTTGTTCCATTGTTCCAAGGACCATGTCTACTTTCTGGACTTCTTTTTCTTGTTTTAGAAGAAATCTACAACTTAGCAAGTTCATGAGAAAGTAAATCTTGTTGTCCTGGAATACTTAGAGCATCCCACATTGAGATGTTAACATTATGCTTTTTCATTACATCAACAATGTTAAAAGAAGCAAACAATTTTAGAGACATATTCTATTGTTTTAGCATAGGCTTTGGTGAAAAATTAATTCTTTCTTTAGCTTCTTTTGATATCTGAGGTATAAATAACCTTCTTGGATCAGGTTGTAGCTATTTTTTTACTCTTTACCAGTTGACACACCTACTATTTTTTTTAGGAACAACAACATTTTTAGCTGGTTTTGGGCTTATAGTTGTTTTTTTATCAGTGACAAGTAGGTAGAACAGGCCTATTCTATTGTTTTTTACTCTCTGCAGCCTTTTCCTGAGCCCTAGTAGTAACTTAATGAAATCATCCTCACTAAAACTAACTAGGTTCTATTCAAGTGCCTTCTGAACCTAAGTATCTTGCTTCCCACCCTCCATTTGAGGCATGAACAATGTCTCATATTGAGGTTGTGTAACAAGACTTATGTTCAGAAAAGCATTTGGGCAACTTGTAGTTGAATGAGGTTGATTACAAGGTTGACACCACTCTTCTATAGCCATATTAACTGGAACTAAAGTGTTAGATGAACTAGGAGCCTTTGGGTCAAACTACCTTTGTTGATAAGGCTACCTATAATTTTGATTCTTGTTAGTAAGGCTGCCTATTTTGTTAGTTTTGCTGATAAGGAGCCTGATAAGGTCTTGCTAGGTAATGCAAGCCTATTCTCGATTGAAGTCAGTTTATTCCCCATAGTCTACAAAGCTTTAAAACATCATCATCGATGGGGCTGCAACAATGGGTTCTATAATTGTGATAGGATGTGGGATAGGAGCTAAATCTGCCAAAAAGGCATCAAGGCCTTGGAGCTAATTTTCTAGCTTGAATAAGGCTATTTTCAGCTCTGGATGGCAATATCATAGGCTGTTGGGAGAGTCTCTCCTCCCATAGACTGAATCATAGTTGAAATATCACTATTTAATGCTCTAAGATAATAAAGAAAAGCATGATCATCTTGAGGCTTGACACTTGCTTGGAATTCTTTCCCAAGTTCTAGAAAATGGATGTTGAAACTAGACATAAATTCATTGGGAGCTCTTTTAATGGTAGACAATTGTTCTATGAGAGATAAATGATCTAAATTATCTTGAAATTGTTTTAAAATTTATCACCTAAATCATCCCAAGTTCTTATGCATCCAATCTCTAGATTTCTATACCATTACAAGGCTTTTCCTTTAAGAGATGCAACTAAAAGTCTCAAAGCTACATCCTCATGAGTGATATTATGAACTGCACATAAGGCTGCAACATCTTTAATGTGCTCTATAGGTGTAACCTAATTTTCACTAGTGAATGATGGAAAAATTTTCATGGCAGCATTAGGGATGTCATGATAAACTAGGATTACTAATGGGCTGCCATTAGTAAAGGTCACAAAATTCCTAGGTGGTTGAATAGCCATTTGAAAAACTAGGATCTAAATAGAGAAATTGATACGTGGTGAAGGAATATTAGGAGGAGGGTTATCAAAACCAAGGCCTATTATAAGGTAAAGTATTACCAACTCTTCTCCTTCTTGCAGAATTCAAAGGTAAAGAAATAAACTCAAAAGGAATTCCTCTTACCGATGATCTTGTAGTTACTTTAGGCATGGAACATGCTGCAATATTGGTCTGAAATCAGCCTTTCACGAGTCACCAAATAGATCTTTAAATCTTTAGAATAAATTGTTGCAGCTTGTTGTCCCAAAAGTAACTTTTATCTGTTGTAAATCTATCATAGATCTCTGTGAATATCTATAACTTGCATGTAGATCTGATTCGTTGTCCCACCGGGTGTGCCAAAAAAATATTATCTCTCAAAGTGCACCCTATAGAGAGATGGCTATAGGTGTTCTAAGCTTTAAAATTTATCTCTCTCTTTTCGTAGATATAATGGAAACACCTCAGTGCATGTGGGTATACCTATTTTGAGGTGAGTCTCTAGTATCAAGGCCGTTCCTTATTGATGTATCCTAAACTGATTTTCTAGGGTTTAAGGGTAAAAGATGACTATAAAATGAAATTAAAACTGAGGTGATACACCAAACTTGTATGAGGTCTTTGACTGAGTACATGCACAATTGATATGGAATGAATTTCTGATGCACATGCCAACAATTTTCTGAAGATAATTAAGGGTAAACACTTTGATGTATTGAGGGATAAAATCACAACAATACTACTAAGTTACACATACACATTAATATCATGAAAAATTATTGAATTTACAATAGGTAAGATGATTAATCAAGGAATTCAACATTCACAAGATTAATGGAAACATACACAAGACTGCAAATAATTGGAAAGGTAGAAAATACTTCACATTCAAAGGGAAAAATTGGCAAAAAATTCTTCAACACTCTTGTATCTAAAAATCCTCCTCTATGCTTTTCTAAGGCACACAATATATAGCAAAATTAATTCACCCACCCTTCCTAAAAATAGACTAGGGTTGTACTTGCCCATGCATTCTATTTTTATCCTTTATTTAATAATAAATAAAGGAATAAAATAAAGTAAACTAATACAAAGAGGCATTAATAGCCTTTGATTACATACACAAAATCAAACTACAGTTGACTGTTCTATTTTTAAGAAAAGCATGGGTGAATAATTTGCTAAAAATAAATCTTTCTTGATGAGAAAGTCTCCTTCTAGGTGCATGCAAATTTGTCTTCCCTCCTCAACCTCCTCTCATTCATATGGGAGGGTGAAAAAGATCCCCTCACCCTCTAGATATAGATATAGGGGTGGGCCCCTATATTTATGTCTTCTTATTGATCTGTCCTTTTGTGAAGGCATGCAAAAATACTCCTATGTACATTTGAAAAAAAAAATACAAAATTTTATTTCACTTGCAAAAATAATTCATCCACGTATTCACTGATCGATTAGGACCACCTCCGAGCTTAGTCTCGATGTTGACACTTTTTTTTCTTCTTGTTGTCAAATGGATAACACATTGTGAATCATCTCCAACATTCCCAATAGTGGGGACCACCTGTGATTGTGAGCACTTGTATTCGTTGGGTTTGGCCACTCTTGTGGACTTAGCAAATTATTGTGTTTTGAAATAATACAAGGGGAACTTTTTTTTTAAATGGGGCACCATGTTACATTCGGCCACCTTTGTGGACTTAGGCATATTATAAGGTATGCCACCCCCTTTTTACTATCACTTCCTTGCAATTCTCTTGTCAGCTTTTGCATTTTGGATAACACTTGATTTATAGTTTGAAACCCTTACTTTTGGGTGATCATTGTTGAACATGATGGTTGGACACTTTTAGAATATTCGGTGCTTGGACTATAGTGAGATCCCTTTTGATATGTCAAATGCAATAATTTTAAAATAATATGGCCGGCCCCCTTGTTACGATGACTCACCCTCCACATGATTTGTCGGTGATATGGTTAACTCATGTTGAGCTTTCTTTTATATTTGGTGATCGATTCTTAATCATTCATATGCATCCTTTCGATTTATAGCCATTTATATTCAACCCATGATTAGGGTTTCCAGTTTGGCATTTAATGTGCTAGCTATTAATGTGACCATGGTGATTTGTGTTGAACTCTGTTGATTAGGTTCCAATCGTTGATATTTTTACTATATTGATCTCGTGGTCATTGATCTTTGACTCATGGTTATGGTTTCAAACTTGTGATTAAAGTGGTTGGTGGCATTTGATCATGGTGGTTTGCATTAAATATCGTATCCATCTTCAGCCCTTGATATTTACACAACTTGATCTTTGATCATTGATCCCTAACTCCTAGTTGAGTTAGATTGTACCGAGGTTAGTGGGTGAGTTGAAAATTACCTGAGCTCCATCATTTGGTCATTCTTTTTTCACTCGCTTTGAGTGGGGAATCCTTGGAAAAAAAAAATTAAATTACTTTTGCTTTGATCTTTGCTTTCTGGGACTCTGAAAAATCAGCCTCTAGGAGTTTGGGAAGCTTTGTGAGTGAAATTTTATGGCATATTTGATCTCTCTCGCCATTTTATTTCTTATTACTTGATTACATCTTTTGAGCTATCTTTGTGGTTTTATATCTTTTCTTTCTATCCAAGTTTTTTTGAAAGGTAGTCATGGAAGCTCACCGCCATGAGTGGTTATAGGTGAGTTAATTTTCCTCTTACACACGTACACTTCTATTTTAATTTTTTTCCTTAGATATGTCACTGAAACTCTTGAAAATATTTGTGGGTTCTATTATTTCTTGCTCCTGATTGACTCCTGAGTTCGAAACTTCTCATGGGCATATGGATTTATTTTCTTCATCATTCAATTGTTTGAAAGTTTTCGACTTTCGATTATAAATGGCGATTTCTTATGTCTTTACTCTAATTTCTTGATACCATTAATGGGTTTTCAATCTTTGGCCAGAGCTATACTCACCTCATTCTCGATACTATAACTTGAAACTAATTTCAAATGGAATAACAAATTTCTGAAATAAAGCAATATGTCTTTTAGCTTGGATATGAATGCATTTTTTATTCAAAGTTTGAACTTCTGTATTGTTTTCTCTATTGAATGGTGATAAACCAAAATCATGGAAGTATCAACTTTTCTCACCTCTATTCTTTGACTTGATTATTTGGGTTCAAGCTATTGAGATTTTGATCTATTATTGTAAACCACCATCTTTGGTTTCTGGTTTGTTCATTATGTATTGTGCTTGAACAGAGTCACCATAATTTGATGCTTATTAGGGTTTCTATATTTCTCCATATTTGGGTTCTGATTTGTATTGTGGGTACTCATATTTTGCTATGCAAAAGGCACCTTGGCCGCCATATTTAGAGTTGAAGCTCACATTTTTCTCTGATTTTTATTTTGAATATTGTGGTGAGGGTTTTGACTATTGGCCCTGGGTATGCATGTGTCTCGATTCAAAGCTTTTTCTCAATCAATCGTTGAGCCTTTTCTAGAAACCCTGGATATTATTCATTATGTTTTATATTACATCTTTTTTGTACTTGTTGAATGATTTTGAATGGATCAGCCATGAATGTTTTCTTGCAATCTATTTCCTTTTTTGAGATCCTTTTGGTTCCTTCTTAGAATGATCCTAGAGCATTCTTCATCATGTTCTTCATTCTCTAGGACCTTAGACCTTCATTTTTTTGATCTATGAAACTTTTCTCTTGAGGATAATAATATTATCTAAAAATTTGAAATCCACTTCATACTATCTTAATTTCTACACTACCTGATTTGATTCGACCTTACCCCTTTTTTTGGATGAGTATATCGAGTCATCGAAACTTTTATCTCCTAAACATGTCCACTTTCTTCCTCTGTATATCCATACAAAAAGTTTTGAATATTGTACATGCTGACCATTAATTTTTAAACCCATAGAAATAATTCTTTTGGTATTCAAACTATATCTATTTGGTTATCCTTTCTTAAAGCATGACTATCAAAAATTGGGTCTCATTTAGTGTGTTGTAACTTTCCTTTTCAACTTAATCATCTAACCATGATTGTCCTTCAAGTCTCGAATAAGATATATCTTTTGTACAAAAGTTTTAATTTCATTTAAGAAACTATAACTCCATGAATCCAAATAATCTTATTCTATTGAATTGTTATAATATTTTTACTATACCTGTAAAATTGTGAATCATGCTTTAATCTTATCTCTGAAGCTATCTTTGTAGCATTCTATGGAGTTGATACTTGCCTTATTTGAAAACTGTACTTCTAGAATGGTTGTACTTGGTAGGATTATCTTAAGACTTCATGTTATTCAGTTGTAAATGAAATGAATGCTCCAAAGTACTTCAATTTGATGAATGAAAGTGCAGTCCATTTATTTTCTATTTAAATACTACATTTCCTTTTTATTACAGCTTTGATATGCATTCTGGAAAATTTAAAATGTCCATTTTACATGGCAAAGCCTTATCAAAATTTTCCCATAATTCCTTCTTTTATCCCTTTTTCAGCTATAATAGATGTATTTTCTAATTTAGATTACAAAATGTATCACTTTTCTATTGAAGCTGATTTTTTGTTGGAAACAAAAACATAATAATTGTTATCTTTATCATGGCATGATTTTCTGCTTCTCTGTATCACTTATTTGATTTACATACAAATTTTAAAGCATGAATTAGTTAAAAAAACATGATGGAAAGTTGTAAATGTCCATTTTACATAAATGCAGCCCTAAAATTTTCACAATTTTTTTCTCATTATGTTTCAAATTTCCTCTTCATTAACTTTCAGCCTTTAAATTCTTCTTTTTTTGAAGTTAAAACATGTACTTTTTTCTGCATTTCCCTAAAATCTGATCCTTTTTATCGCATCACCTTTGAGTTGCATTCTTCCTTCATTCCAACATGTACTTATGACTCATCTGCTTCATGTACCATAGGATATAAGTTATTGAACTCTGCAATCTTTATCTATAGTGAGGACTGTAAGATATGATTTATTTCTTCTTGGCTGCAACCTATACCTACACACTTGAGAAAATAGTTAGAAAATATTTAGGCTTTTTGGCCTCTCTTATGTCCATGGTTTTTCTTTTCTTCTCTCTCCTTCTTTCTGAGTGAGTAAATCATGTATGTAGTTTGATCTTCAAGTAATCTATATCTCATGTTATTAAGAGATCCATGTGCATGAATTAGGATAGTATAGGAATATGGATTAACCTTGAGCTCGTAACTGATGATTTTCCTCTTTTCTTTTTTTAGGTACAATGCTTTCGGAAGTGAAGATGGAGAGGGAACAAAGCTGAAGATGAGGATGCATCAACCAAAGGAGAAACCTCCAAGGAAATGATGGGTTCACTCATACTCCTTTATTTTCTCTTTCATGCATGTGTACCTCTTATTTCAGTAGTTGTACTTTACTTTCCAGTTACATCCCATGGCTTGTGTGGGAACATTTTTAAATTCCTTATGAATAAAACATTGAATTGTGAAATTAAGTTGTGTATCTATTTCTACATTTATGTTTTCTAATATATATTGTATGATGAACCAAACAACCCAATAATATAATTGAATGTCTTAATCATGAAGGAAATAACATCAAAGAATACTTGAAACATCAAGTAATGAACTCTGATTTATGTAATCTACAGTCATGATTGTTGCTCCAAAACCAAACACTTCATCTATTCTATAATTTGGTGTCTTCATCAAGGAAACACAACTGTCCTTTGGGGATTTGTGTTCTTTTGCTGAAGATAGCATGAAATTGCAGGCTATGTGATCTATTATGTTTTTCAATAGCACACATAGCTACAAATTTCATGTAATCATTAATTAATTCAACAGTAACAATATTGTCTGAAAGAACCTCCCCTATATTAGGTATACTTCACCCATGCTATCCATCATAACAAAGTTTCGAGTTGGCCATTTTTGCACAAGTGCAAAAAATTGTCAACAAGAATATTCAATGATAACAAAAGTGTCACTAGGAAATTTCACGACGCGAAATGCATGAAGAAGGATACACAAAAAGTGATCAACATTCTTCCAAAATCTAGACAATGATAAAGAAAAGAATTCCAAATTAAATAAAAAAACATCCTAGCTTTGTGATATTATCATGAGGATTGTTGGAAATTTAATGGAACCGGTGATCGAGAGAAGAATAGCTAAATTTTGAAGTGTTTACAAGTATGGAAGAAACTAGAGAGAATTGGTAAATGAAATTACCAAAATACCCAAAGACCATTACAAATAAATATTGATAAAGTCTATTAAATATAATGAAAACTTATAGAAGTTGAGGAAATTGAAACATGAGGGAAACAATGAATGTGGAATTTTAGAAATGCAGGTCAGTGTTTGGAAGAGATAGATTCACCGACATATGAAATACTAATTATCAAAAAGATTTTACTTGAAGGCCCGGTTACAAAAGGAAGGAAGAAGAAGTATCTTCTTTTATTCAAGAAATGATGCATAAAACACATGATGCGAGAGGATGGAAATGATAGAGGAACAATTTGAACTAATTTTTAATGAATTACATGATGTAATTTATGACTTGATGAAATATGAGACTTCCAAATCTCCACAAATTATTGATGATTTTCTCTAGTTGTTCTAGAACTTGATGAATAAAGCCACTTTTCATTTCAATCAAAAATCTCTAGATAAATTGATGATATTTAAGATGAACTTAGATATTTTGGGACTTATCTTGGCAAGGTTAAAAAAGGTTGCTAAGTAATGGGAAGAGAGTTGCTTATGGTAGAAACATAAATGGATGTTGCAGCGAGGCTAATAATAATGAAATCAAGTACATGAGAGATCAATATGATATCCATAGAGAAAATCATAAAGAAGAATATGAAGCTACGGGTTGTGTTGAAGACGAAGATAAAAGTGAAGAAAGAGATCATGCGGGAGCTTAAATTGTTAATTCTTATACTTCTTATTCTTCTATTTATTATACTATTTCTTCTACCTTTCATCTACACCCCTCAAGTATATCCATTGTGAGACTTGAGTAATCGGGTGATAAATCACTTTTACTTTAAGTTGTTTGAAAAATTCAAATAATTTAGAGGAGTTATAGATTAGCTATTTTTGTTTTAATGTTAGAACATTCGTAACTACTAGGTGGCATGGAATGACATTTTTGAGGATATTTTTTCTCAATTCCTAATTGTTTATTAGTTATTCATTCATTGAATTATAATGGATATTTCTTCCTTGTGTTTGAACAATGTTGACTATAAATAGAATAATAGGCCTTAGCATCAAGGGATCTGAATTTTTTTGGCAAGTTGTTGTTATAAGTTGTACTTTGTTATTTTTCACTTTGTGTTAAAATAAATAGAGGTACTCATTCTAAGAAGTTGACATTTTAAATAAGAAGTAAGAAAGAGTTTGGTTAAGATTTTTTTATCAAAGTCGACGGTGTCATTTCGGATTATTAAAGATAGACTTTGTGTTTTCTTGATTTTCATAAGTACAATCCTTTATTAATTTTCTTAAAATTTATCCTCATCATTTAATGTCTGTTTATTTAATATATGAGTAATTTTCTCTGAAATATACCTATTATAAAGCACATTCCCCGCATTTCATAAATCCTTTAAAAAAATTGTTCTCTACTGCTTTTCTTCAAATTACATTCTAGTCACCAAACAACTACTTACTTGCTTCCAAACTATTTAGTTTTAGTTCAAAGATATACAAATTAAAGAAATACCCTAGGAAAGTTAGATAGGTGATAGAATAAATAAATAAATCATATGGGAGATTCACCATTAAATGAAGAGTATACATGCCATGAATTCCTAGGTTCTATGTTTAACTGAGCGTAAAATCTAGCCAACAATTTTTTTTCACCAATAGCCATGGGGCTAAGCCCATCCTTAGGTATGGAAATACTCTCATTATTAAATCTAATCTACCCAAGAGTTTTTGGTTTCCATTTAGTGATATATCACATAGGAATATTACACTACACCCGTGACAAATTTCTTGTACATTATATAAGGGAATAAATTAATGTTGTGACTAATAAATATCATATTATCACCAAAAGTAACCATAGTATGTGCTCATTTATTTATAAGAACAAAATAATATAAGTGATCAATAAGACTAACAAACTAAAGACACAAAGTTCTATCGATTCATTAATCAAGGACACAAAATTCCTTATTGGTTATACAAGATCACCATGCTTGCAAAGTTTGAGAGTGGAGAGGATAGAGTAACATATATGAAAAGTAGATTTTATTTCTTGATGTAGTAGTGATACAAATATCAAAACCACACAATACTAAAAATTTTCTAACCCTTGTTGGAATGGATAATCCATTACAATTTATATCGATAAAAATGTCTTTTCTTCTTCCCTCATGTGGATTTTAATCTCACAACCATTTATGACTTTTCACATTCTCTTACAAATGAAATTAATTCCTTTTCTTGTTTTTGAAAAGGTATTTTTCAATGAAATACTAAGTCACTTATTTAAATAAGATGAAAGAGTGAAAAATTACATTCCCCATGAAGATATATAACTTTTGAGAGAGATAGAGGGAAGAGATAAAGAGAGAGAGATAGGAAAGCCGGATACATGAAATCTCTTGATGATGAAGAATATTCTTTTGATGAAGCTTTGAGGAAATGCTTCGTGAATAAGATTTTGTCCTTTGAAAGGTATTGAACTTAAACATTGTGATTTCAAATACTCCCTCATGTGAGACGTATAGACACTCTAAGGTTTTGATTGCATGTTTAAGAAAAAACAAAAATTAATTACAACATATGGAATTGATATGGTTTCCCATTCTTGCAAGCATGGTAATTCACATGGAAATCATTTATTTACCCTTTTTGGCCCTAAAATCCTTCTTGAATGAAATAAAATTTATGATTTCATACATCTTCTTGCTCGAGATCCTTATCATAGGAATACATGAATTCCTTATCCTACATACATGATGGTATTTTGTACCTTGTTATCTTGACTAGCTCATCCCCACTTGTTCCTTAAAGAGATTTGAATAAAATTGCATAGTCGGGACGTGATGATCAACACCTTACTCATTGAGATTCACATTTCACCTCCCCGACAAATATTTCACCTAAGTGGGAACATAATAAGGATATGTGGAGATCATTTTTTCAATTTTTCCTCATGTAAATACATTTCTTTCTCTAGATATAAGGATTGATATCTAAATGAAGCTTTAAGTAATGTCAGATAATGATTTACATATTCTTCAACTCCAAACTACATTAAAACATTGTATTTTCCACCTCCTTAACTTTCACAATGTGACCACATCACAAAGCATTGTTTAAGTGTGTAAAAACACTTTTATGAGATATGCATGATTTGTGATCTTGAGATTACTGCCAAGATCACTCATTTTTATATTTTTCTTCATACTCATAATGACCATTTGCTTAATGAAATGAATTTAATTTAATTTCTAGATGTTTCAAATCCTTCACGGAACTCATGATGTTATTCATTTCACCCATTGTACAAGTGACTATCTTTCAAAACATTTATTCACTCTAATATATTGCTTGGAAAGAGAGCTAAGATAGGAGTTGGAATGAGATATTTAATTTCCTCCCCATGGTTCATTTGGAATTTAAATCATACTTTTTTACAAATAGTTCTCCATCATGGGATGGAATTTAACTGGGATGAATCCCTTCCACCACAAATAGTATGAGTTAACCATTCATCTTCTAGCATCAAGTTGTGTCATGCAAAATCATAGCTAGATTGATGCTTTGGGAGCCTACATGGGGTTTCATTCTTAACTAGACCATGAGAAAAATTCACACCTTGAAATGGTGAAAAAATGAAATAAGATAGGTATAATAGGAGTTGTCACAAGATCTCGAACTTAAATACAAATATTTATATTTTTAACAATTCCTACCTAAGACTATTGTTTTTAGATATATTTTTAGCAGTTTCTATTCGTAATATTTCATGTCTACTCATCCTGTTGTGGACGTTAAGAATTCATCAAATTTTAAATCTTACTATTTTTATACATGCACATCTTTGAACAATTGATTTTATAGAAAGGGTGCTTCTTGGTGTTGGTTTGTAATGAAAATACAGTCAAATTTCTTATTTTTCTCTAGGATTCTCTGCTCCAAATTTAAAGGTTTTACCTCTATTGTATCTTCTTGAAATAAAATAAACTTGATGAAATTTACTATTATAGCATGTCTAAACATTAATGGAGGTCGGAGGGAAATCAACTACAAATTATTTGAAAAATGGATAATTTTTATGAGAGGAGTTACTTAAATTTAAATATGTTTTTACTCACCCTTGACAATATCTAGCTAACTAACATTGGGGAAAATTTTCATGGTTGAGGAGGTCACACTTTTGTGTCCCCTTTTTCCTCTCTATCCCTTGGGAACAATGGGGATATTCTCGAGTGAAAAAGTGTGATTTGGGTGAAAGAGGGGCCAAAGATTTAAGATTTTGATGGTTGGGAGGATGTTCTGAATACCATGGGATGATTCGAGAAGGGGGTCATGATTTTTCTCCTCTATTGCTTATGTCCCTTAGGGGATAGTGGGGATAGCTTAGGTTAAATAGTTTTACTTGAAGGGGGAATGTGAGAAGTCAAGTCTTGCACCTAGCGACGTAGTGGTGATGGAAAATTGATTCAAAGTGGTCATGCAAAGGGATTCATGATATTTTACCTTTATTCTCTTTGTTCCTTGGGAAACACTAGGGATAGAAAGAGTGAAATTTTTGACTTTGCCACTTTTTGAAAATTTTGTGTCCACATCGAGACACCTGAGTGATATTTTTACCTTGAGAGCATATGAAAGTGTTTTCGATTCAAAATTATATTATTTTGACTCAAAAATACATTTTAATATTAGTTACACCATTTTCAATAGCTAATTCTCCTTTAAATTATAATTTTAGACCATATTTCATCCTTCACTAAGGGGAGTCGCTATTGTGTTCTTAATTACCTCAGAAACCTATAAGTCTTGTAATAAACTTAATTTTTGTATCTTTTATAATATTCCTATATATTTTTATGACTATATTTTTCCTCCTAAATCTTTAGAAACTCCCAAAATAATTTGGATAATTTATCTTTCACTATTGAGATTTCATGCCTTACACCAAGATTTGTCCAATGTTTAATGATTGTTCCTAAATAAGATTTTCTAATCCCCAAAATTTCCTAAACTAATATTTTACACCTTCAAAGTCCTATCAAATCACCCTTGGATGCTTGATATTTTCGTCTTATGCTTCTAGAGCATGTTCACATAGGTGTAGAATGGAAAAAAATCCTTTTTTGACCTTTAGAGGAAGACATCTTTCATCGACTCAAAATGAATTCATCAATCACATTAGAAACTCTTCCCTATGCACTAAATAAAACTTAATAATCTTTTTATCAATTTCCTATGATCCTTTTAGTGTTTAACTGAGAGTTTGATGGCTAAAGGAATGATGCACAATGACCAAGAAACATAAATTTCAATTATGGGCTTGGTTGTCATGTTCAAAAGTTTCAAATTTTCATGCTAGATATTTAGCATGATAACACAATACAATTCATGACGTTGAAGAAATTTATTTCATTTTCCAACTTATGGGAGAATTTTAAACAAAAAACATGATAAATATTTATATCCCATTTAGACCATGGAAGATTTTTTAGAACTTTAAAAAGGTGTAGTGACCCCTTAGTTATCATGAGGATCAATACACATGATGTTATAGTACAATCATAAATGAAGAGAGTAGTTTGTTGAATACCACACCTTTGCGTTTCATGACTTCATTCATCATTAGTTAAGGAAATGTTTGGGTAACAAAATGTATTGAAGTACATATGTGGAATCTCACCTTATATATGTTCTATGATGGATTTCATGAATTTATACTCTTTTGGCGGTTCATAATAGAAAACTATAAATATTGAACACGAAGAAAAGGTGACAAAATGCTTAGAATTTTCATCCAATGGAATACACAAAATGCATGCCACACATAGTTCATTGATTCCATCCCATAAACAAAATATGTAGACTATTTCATTTAGAAGTGATGAAATGAATATGGCCTCCCAATAAAGCCAAAAGGATTCTACCCTTATGAATTAGAAAAATGAAAGAATAACACAAGTTTGCAAACCATTATAAATGAAACCCCTTACACATTGATGAAAATTTTGTATGTTTCATGCGATAGTAACTTCTTATGTAAGCTACATAAGGAAAATGCAAAAAAATCCAGACACTCGATTGTAACATTTACACCAATGTCAATGATGCTTTTGAGAAATGAGATTACTTATTCCGGCTCAAAATATTATGTCTAAGAACCAAATTTCCATGTCATCATCTAGAATCAAAGTTAAATGAATCTCATCTCTTGAGATACGTCTAACCTCCTTTCACTTCCTACTTCCACACATTCCCACCCATTTTAGATTGATCTAGTTATGAAAGATATCCAAGTCTATAGGAAATGTGATTTTGACTATAAAAAACCAATGGAGGAAAACATAAATATTTTCAATATTGTGTGTCTTTAAGTATATGAATTAATTCTTATAAGGTATTACTCGAGAATGAAAGGAATGTTATACATCATATGATGCCACACATGGATAATCAAGCTAAAGATTTATTTTTCAATCACTTGTGATTTTATATGAGCAACCAAATTAATATTGGTCTATATAAATAATTGTCTAAAAATTATATCACTCATATAGAATGTTATGTTACAATTTTTTTATCCAAAACCATCACACAGAGAGAAATAAATCATTAGATTTATGCACAACACCAATATCATTCTAGTAGTATCAACTCAATAGGTTAGTGAAGAAACACAATGAAGAATTTACATGACAAGAATTTCTTCTAATTTTTTTGTGGTAAGGGAATACATTTATTTTGTCCTTGGATCCTCTCTTTAAAACAACCCACCGTACCATAGATCACTTTGGGATAATGATGAATTTTAGTGCTACATACAATATCACCAAGTGGGGAAATATTTTTCCTAGATATCCACGACATGGTGGAATAATTTTTTTAACACCAAAAATATAAATGAATTTATGACTCACCACAAACAAATCACACAATCAAAAATATCACAATGAATATTTACTATACGCTACCATGCATTAAATTTTTTTAATCAACTATGAGTTGTATAATACTTCCCTATGCTTGATGCATATTCTATTTGCCACCAATTCCCATTCCATCTTCAAGACATATTTAACACACCCTTTAAAACATAGGAAGTAGTTTACAAATGTTTGGTTATGCCTAGTTTCATAACCAATATACCTAGAACATTTATACTCTTGATTTCAAACATATTCTTTCCTTCCTCAACTCCATCGATGTCTACTTAGATGACATTCTCATCTTCAAAAGGATTTTTGAGGAACATATAAATAAAATTGCGTACATATTAAATTTTTTACATTAACACAAGTTTCCAAATACTTATTTAAGTATTCATTTTTCATATACCTAGGATACACCATTGATTTAGGAGCATAACATGTAGATAGAATAAATTGTATCAAATTGATTAGTGATTGGCCTACACTATGAAACCTCATAGAGATATGGAGATTTATTAGAATTGTAAATTCATAGTGTAGGTTTTCCTTTCTTTCTCAGGATAAATCATTTTTCACACTTGGTGTGGGGATATGCATACATTGAATGGATACTTGATCAAATACTAGTCGTAGAAGTTTAGTGACACAAGACAAAGGTACTTTGAAAAAGTTTTGTTTTCTATTGTGTAATTAAATAAGAAATTGCAGCACTACTTATTGGGTGAGGATATAGTATTACATCTATGAACAACTAGTAAAATTGTAGATTTTTCACCACAAGAAATGAAAGAAATCTATATAGAATTAGATCACTTTTACGATAGTTATCCTTATCCTAGATCACCATGATCATCTCAAAACAATAAAATTCAAGATAAAGGTATCCATAAATATCCACTATCTTCTTTTACTTCTCTTCTTAAAGCATCACCAATTCTTTACTATTGTTCCGAAATCATAGAAGATCCTTATAAGGAATTTTTAGAGGATCTTAAATTTCACATTAAATCAATATGTACTCAACCTATTTTAGATATGATAGGTAACCTACAACTATCAAATAATATTTGAGGAATAATTATTTAAGCATATTATGAATGTTGAATGTAAGTGATATTTAATACATCAAATTTTCTCTTCCTATATCATCTCATAATCACCTCCTCTTAGATCACCCCCATATTATGAATCCCCATGATTTATTTCAAAAGAGGAAAGTGATCCCTCTATATTTTCCTATACAAAATTAGATTCTACTAATTGACATATTTTCATTTATATTAATATTTTATTTTTAATTTATATTTAAAATACCTACAATTAAATTTATATTAATATTGTATTTATTGTTGCTCTTATGCATCCTCCCACTTTTGTGATACCTTACCCCAAAAAAGTGATTACATTAATGTCACTTTGTTGTCGGTGGGCTTCTACCTAGGTGTAGCCTTTAGAAAACCTCTTCTCCTCTTCCTATTGTTGATCTTCATCTCATTGTTTCCCCTACGTATATATTTTGGGTTTGGGCGTAGTAGTTTTTTTATCTCCTCTGTTATTGAAAAATCCATTTTGGAAGTTGTTGCACCTAGTTTTTCCATATATGTGTGTAGTTTATAGGTTTTGGGAATCGTCTTACATGGTTTGAATGGTATCCTTTACTCTGACCCCCTCCCTATTGGTGCCATCATTTCTCCTACTTTTATAGACTCTTTTGTGTTGGTTGGTGGATCTAAGATAGTTATAGTGTTGGTGCAGGGTAGTGGGGATAGGTGGCCCTTTCTGTTTCACCTTTAACCGAACCTCTTGTGAAATTTTCTTATTGTACAACATATAAATCCATATAGGGATTCAAATCCATCAAGGAATCCAATAACTCTCCTTTGATTACCTTTGGTGCATAGGTGATCAAAACTAAAAACAAATTTACGAGAAAGGGCTTGATCTATCGCTTTAAAGGACTTTGTACAGGACTTTCACTTCTTCATTCCTATATTTCTTCATAATGAAAACCTATCATGATAGGTAGAGTGGAGATTTATCCCTGTGCAAGTGTATTTTATTATTGTCTTTAATCTAATTAAACATAGAGATAAATAATTTCAAAGCAAATTGTGTTTTCTTTTTTCAACCCACTCACTAAAAATTTCGTGTCTATCCCATATTGGTTTGATTATCTCAGCTTCCACTAAAATCTTTAGGGAGGAGATTATGAATGTAATTGGAAATTCGTTGTGTAAATGTTTGGATATTTATACTAAAATCATAATATCTATGCATGTATATTGGTAGATATAGATACATTGGTGGATCTATCGAATTCTATGGATATTAATATTTTGGATAGGATTTGGTCCCAACCATTGGAATATGAAGGTTTTCCCTTTATATGTAGGAAATTCTTTGGTTTAGAACTTAGTTTAAGACTATAAGAGTGTAAAACAAAAGGTGAGTGCTAAAATTTCTTGGTAGAAGGATTTTCAACCCATTATGTTCATTGAGGGATGTGATCTTGATTATTTCTCATAGGATTCAAAACTTAAGTAGGATGCATTATCTACCAATCGGGGTACACATCCCCTCTCTATTATAAAGTTGGAGGGTCAGGACTTTTTTAAGCATGTGAAAGAAAAATCTCTCCCTTCGGCGTCCACCGCTGGTACTAATAAAAATAGAATATTCAAGAAGGATTAAAATGTTGGTAAAAAGGATACCTTTGAAATCATACTACCAATCCTACCATATGAAAATATAAACCCCATATGAGTGAGGATTGGATGGTTGTGAACATGAAAATGAAAGGAAACAATCTTACGACTCCTCTTAAAATGAATCTTAGATCCCATGGATAGGAAACTCATAGGTGATTCACCCTCAATGCAAAGCTAGGTTTGTTTCAATAGGGGTTTAGAGTGTTTTTACAGGAAGGCCAAGTGTGTTTGACCTACTTCTTGGAATGTTTTCTGTAATTTTTTTCTTTCCTAGCCTTGGTATTTGGGTGGTGTTTCTATTGGATTTTTTTGGTCTATGACCATACTTCAATTTGTCTCTTATTGTGCTTTGACACCTATCTTTTAGTTATGCAAGGTTCTTGATCCCTTCAAAATCACTCTTTTTACCTTATCTAAAAAAATACCTAGAATTAATTATTGGTATTTTAATAAAACCAATAATAAAGAAATATTTGCAACCAAAAAAATTTCAACAATTTTTGTATCTTAACAAAAACATAATTTGTTAATTAAAAAGTATCTTATTACCTTGACAATTATTTTAATGGATTAAGAATATTTTGGTATGTTTTGAATGTCTTAAAAGTATTAGTCTCATAATTATTGTGTTAAATTGAAGGTTTCTATCAAAAATAAAATTTAACATATATTGTACCAAATCATATTAGCGTGTCACATGGTGATCTCATATTCTGATCTTGATGAAATTAGATCTACTCAAGATTTTTAGCGAGCGTGATGGATCTACGGTAAGACTATTTTACACGTTGTTTAATTAAGCCCTTACACATCTGAAGAGGAGTATGCACCAAATGTGTACCTTATTTGGGTGAGGCTTCCTATGTTGTCCCTCGAGTGTTGGGAAAAATATTTGTTAGTAGGAATATCTAATTCAATGGTCAACTCATTGTTATTGATCCTACCAAGTTACCTAGAACCAAAATCATATGTGCCAAATTCTATGTCAATGTTTCTCCAAGTAAGACCATTCCTATCTTCATCTGGATTTGGTTTCATATTAAGGAGTATGGGAGTAAAACCTAGAATACGAGAGCTACCCTATTTTCCGTAAAATTTAAAGGTTGTGGGAGAAGAAATTGGAGGTAATTGATGGGGAAGGATTTCTACTTCATTCCTATCCTCTACAACCCATGGTTGAATACGTTGAGTGGGAGGAAAACTTAATGTTTCATTTGGATGGGTAGTTGAGCCCTAATTGTAATTAGGTAGAGGAAGAAGCGAAGGTGGATTATCAAAGAATGGAATAAGGGCATAAAACCCTTGAGATGGAGAAGGAAGAGGATGATATGATAGGTAGGAGGTCATATTTGTAGGAATAAAAAACGGGTGATAGACATCCTTGATTAGAAAAAATGGTAGTGGAGTAATGGAGCCAAATAGAGAAAAAGACATTAATTTGGATACACCTTTGTTAGAACCAATTACATGAGGAGAAGAGGAGGAAGAGGAATTAAAAATAAATAGGAGAATAAAATAATGGAAGACAAAAGAAAATAATATGGAAAAAAATATCAAACATTCTATTTTATTAAGCTTGGTAAGTTACGATTTTTGTAATTTTGGGATGGATCAAGATGAAATGCCCTATTCATCGCTTTCTCTTTTTCTTCTTCGATGACCATGTTACTAAGCGTTTAACACTTTGTGATCCTATTGATCTTTTGTTGGCTTCACCCTTTTTACGATTACCCCGTTAAGGAAAATCTTGTTCTCGAATTCTATAGGTGGTTTAAATGATGACTTAATGTTCTTAGGGCATGTCCAACTAAAAGGAACATCTACATAATAATAATTATTTTTGAATTGTCGATTTTTCTTATTATTATTTTGGTCAAGCTTGTATGTTGGTCCTTGTTAATATGATTAATAAATATTATTAAGTTGTAATAATAATAGTAATAAAAATAATATTATTATTATTATAATTAGCGATCGATGATAACTTCATTATCTAATCGTTGATTTGTTATCAACTTTATTGTTAATTATCGATGAGCGATTTTATTGTTTCGATTGGTCACTTCGCGGATCGAGCCTCGGATCACACAAAGAAGAGGGTTTCCTGTTGTGATGTCATGGTTGGTCATTTTCTTGTGTGGCCATAGAAATGTCAACCCCTAGTTCCTTCCCCTTGGTCGTTTGGGCCTGCAACTTGCTTGTCGTTAATCATTTAAATTAAAGGAGAATTTGACTTTCCTTCCACCAACCTGTTGTTCTTTATGACAATTATTTTTCCCCTTGTTTGGCGTATGCTTATTGACTTCCCTCCATCATGTCTTTCTAGATAGTGGGTGTGTGAAGGTGACTTGGAGTGGGACACCTACCCTCCCTAATTTCTCTTTATGGCCATTCATTAGCATGTTTGGCGTGAGACAATGGGAGACTATTTTTTTTTTTTTTTTTTTTAGGGGGGGTGTTGTTGTGTGTGACATGCCTAGTCATCGTCCACATCACCTAGGGAGTCATCTCACCTTGTGAGAGTCATAGGTCTTAGGAATTCAAATGACAAGTGTCCGATTCTGTAATAGAATCTATCATTTCATTTGTGTCGATGTGTCATAGGAGTTACATTCCTTATTTGGAATTGTAACTCCTCCTTTAGTGGCTTCATATCCGTTAGTCACGTTATATGCGCGCGTTACGATTACATTTGATTTTCTTTCCTTGTTTAGGCATGGGGTTACACAAAGACCCCTATTTGTACTTCCTTTTTCAATTATGAGCATCGATAGACATATTTTCTTACATGCATCTTCATTCCATTGATTTGAATCTTGCTTATTGCATTGGAACTTGACATTACCATTGGATTGCGCAAATCGCGTTGTGGTGCATTGTTTTCAACATCAGTTCTCATTTTTCCCTCTTTCATGGTATCAAAGCTGGTTTCGGTAAAACATGCACTCTTCATTTATCAGTTGCTTATTACTTTTAGTTTCTTCTCATTTCCTCATGCAAGTTTTTTCTTTTATTATTTTTGAATCGTGCTAATAATCTTCTTAATTTTTGCTCTTGGAGTTTGTTTTTTTGGGGTTTTATGCATGTGTGTAGGATTTATCTTCACATGGTGGTGTTCTCACAATTTATACAATCATGGTGCTCATGTAGAATGCTCATGCTCGTGCATTTCCTTTTGACTTAGAGGCTCATTTTTTGGTTTTCTTATGCATTGATTACATGCATTGATTACGATACCTCATTATCTTCGCAGACAACTCTTGGGTTGTTTCTTTGTTGAAATTTCCTATTAGATCCTCTCTTTTTCTTGGACTTGGGCATGTTTGCAGTCTAAACATGGTTGTTTTGGATTGTTCAAACTCATTTTTTTCTTGAGTCCCTCGTGGGCATCAAACTCAGACTTGCTTTTTTGAAGCTCGAGTTCTTCCTTTGTTGGATATTCTGCCCTGATCTCTATGCATTTTGTGGTTTTTTAGAGTGGAAATTTTTACCATGTTCTTTTGGACTTTCATGGTTTGAAGTCCCACCTGGTTCACTACCATCCCGTGTCATACTCTTCCTAATTCATGCTCCCAACAGTGCTCACTTCCGGTTCAAGGACTCCCTACCACCGCTTGTCTCTGCCATCTTCCTTGCCATCCTGGAGTATCGATGCTTGCCTTGACTGTTTGTATAGGCACCATCTCCACATGGACCACCTGTTTCTACCTCCAACCACTTCTTTGCAATTTCTTGACTATTATTCCCGGTTGACTTCTCTCTCTCTCTCTCTCTCTCTCTCTCTCTCTCTCTCTCTCTCTCTCTCTCTCTCTCTCTCTCTCTCTCTCTCTCTCTCTCTCTCTCGCATTGGGCTTCCATTCTCAAGCGCTCAATCAACACTTTCTCAGGTCATATCTACCCATTTTAGAATTGATTATTTCTTAAATAATCACGTTTTAAATATTTTAAGGTGTACATCATTTAATTGGAATTTGTAATCCTTGTTAGACTCTTTTTGCTTGTTTAATTAAACCTTCCTTCAAGTGTCGAAGATGGAGGGTGAGGTCCAGGGTTGATAGGAGGCTAATCCCCCCTCACAGTTAAAACAAACCCTAGCTAAAATTTGATGTCATTTCCAATGAGCATACATACGACACCCTTTGCATGCATTTAGGGAAAAAATTTAATCCATTTGTAGGCTTATTAGCATTTTTCCATCAGTTGCGGGAATTGGTTTTTGCTATAACTTTTGACTTGTTGCTTGGTTTTGAGCACTTCTTTAGTCAAAGTTGCATGTTTTTTTGCACTCTAGTTGATGGGATTATTAGTTAATTAAAGTGCTGCATTCTGGGGTGTATTTTTATTACTTAATTCAGCTCATATTTTCTTGAGCTTTGTTCTATCCCTTTTATTTCTTGTGGACTTGTGAGCATGTCCGCCACAGCCTTATAAATAAGGGATTATTTTGTGTGACATGAGACACTATTTCTCACTAAGCCCTCTCTTCCCCTTCTTCTTTTCTCTCATTCTTGTGCTTGCTTGCGGTGTCTATTTGTTGTGCCCAACAAACCTTGATTGTTGTCTCTAGTATTACACGTTATTACGTTGATTGCAAGGTGAGTGATAGACTAGTTCTTGACACACATTCATATATGTTTGTAATCAATTCCCTAAACTATAAAGTGCCAAACTTGAGGAGGCGTGATATTGTTCTAAGGTGGTTGATTCTTTTCTCTCCTTCCTTCTGCATCCTTTGGTTCTATTTCTTCATTATGGATATATCTAAAGTACCAGTGCTCACATATTTTAACTTCTTTGAGTGGAAATCTAAAATTATATTGGTTTTGCAAGTAAAGGGTTATATTGTGTCACCATGGGGTTAGAGACCAAAACTAATGATGAACCTGAAAAATATAAGTGGTTCAACCATTGTGACGAAGCCTTAGGTCTTCTATGTATGTTTGTCTCTCCTAACTAGCTTTTCCACATTGAAACTTCCTCGACACTTGATAAAGCGTGGAAAACACTCGACAAGATGTCCGGGAACAAAGATGACATGAGAGCGCATGAGTTAGAGAATGAACTACTAGGGTTAAATCCTAGTGACTTTGAAAACCCGGAGGCCTTCTTCTCAAAAAATTTCCACACTAGACTACTTCTAAAGGAATGTAAAGTAGAAAAGAAAGACTCTTAATTGATCTTGTCGATTATTTCTAATTTAGGTCATGAACACTCTGTCTTTGTTTCAACTTTACATGCCATGAAAGCCACCTTAGGTAGTGCTTGGACCATGCCCTCCTTTGACATTTTTTTGTCCCAACTCATTCAAGAATAGGACAAACTCATTCAAATGGGGACTCTAAAATCCAAGTCACATGCCCTTGTGGTGAATAAGGGCAAGAAAAAATGAAAAGAAGAAAGAAATAAAGGACCAACCTAAGAAAAAAAACCAAGACAATACAACCCCTAGTTAAGCCCAACACTAACACTTTGACTTCTGAGCCTCAGGTGAAAACAGAAAAGTATAAATTCTCCTATTGTAAGAACTCATGCCATGACGAGCATCCTTGTTTTCAGAAACAAATTGATCACTTAACTCACTCACTTGAGAAGAATAAAATAAGTGTTCCTAAATCTGTTAAACAAAATACTCGGAAGGGCGAGCCTTCTAATGCAAAGGAGTCTAAAAATGAAAATAATAAAGGTAAGGCCTTCATAGCTAGATCATCTCCATCATCAACTTGGATTATCGATTTTGGTGCCTCGCACCACATGGATTCTTCATACGTTGATTTCTCTAGCATTGAACCATGTGGCATGTCCCAAATCATGTTGGGTGATGACACTCATGTGTAAATTTCCGATAGTGGATCGGTAGAGATAGAAGGTGGAACATTTAACCAAGTGTTGAGTGTTCCCAATATCTCTACCAATCTCTTATCAGTTTACCAAATCACCCACCTTGGTGAAGGAATGTGAGTGGAATTTGGTCCTAACTCGGTGATTATTCATGAGCTTAACTCTAACGGCATTATGGCTGAGGGAAAGGTGGATCACCGTTCACGATTATATACCTTCTCCCACTTCTATTCTGATTTAACACCCAATACCTTGCTTTCATGTGAATGAGGTTAGAAAGCTATGGCATGAGCATTTTGGGCATCTTAATTTTTGTTATGTTGAACAATTGAGCCAAAACAAAATGGTCAACGGGTTACCCCGAGTTAAGTTTTCTAAAGGTCTTTGTGAGGGTTGCACCCTCGGAAAGCACCCTAAAAAAACTTTGATAAGGGAAAATCTTGGAGAGCTACTCGTCCCTTGGATCTTGTTCATAGTGATGTTTCTGGCCCCTTTCCATCTCCTTCTTTCACTAGACCTCAATAATTACTAACCTTCATTGATGAATTTTCACGTTATACTTGGGTATATTTTCTTAAGCTTAATTCTGAAGTCTTTGAGAATTTTCAAAACTTTAAGGCTCTTGCTGAGAAACAAGTGGAATGGTCTATCAAGGTTCTTCAAACCGAAAATGGAGGCGAGTATGTGAGCAACAGGTTTGAGGATTTCTACACTTTTGAAGGGATTTTTTTGCAGCGTACAGTTTCTTACAACCCTTCTCGAAATGGAGTTACGAAAGAAGGAACCAAAATTTAAAGGAGATGGCCACTTGTATGGTTCACTCGAAGTCCCTTCCTCCGCAGTATTGGGCTAAAGCAGTGAATTGTGCTTGTTACATTCAGAATTGTGTTCCACACAAGGAAGTAAGAGGGATGACACCCTTTGAAGCCTAGTTTGGACACAAGCCTAATGTTGAGCACTTTCAAGTCTTCGATCCAAGGCTATGGCTCAAATTCCTAAGAAGAAATGCAAGGCATTGGATCCACAATCCAAACCTTGTATCTTTGTTGGGTATCCTGATAGTGTGAAGGGATATCAATTTTTGAACCCTACTACCCATGAGCTCTATATTGAGAGGAGTGTAAATTTTGATAAGTCATCCTTGACTTATACTTCCATTGAGGTTCTATTACCCACTAATTTAGATTCTACTCATCGGATGATGATATTGTTGAGTGAGTTACTCCTCTCCCTGCTCCTCCCGATCCTTAAACTTCTAAGTCTTCTAATTCTGACAGTAGTGATGATGAGGACTATGTCCCTTCTCACTCGAGTGAAGAATCTTCTGACTCTGAGCTTGAACCTTTGGGACCTCTTTGGGCGAGGAAAATTGTACAGAGTGTTGGAGATTTAGTTGGTGATCTTTCAGATGAGAGACATATGCGCTCAAGTTTCATTGGACCCCAATCCTTCTTCACCTCGGCTTCTGATCAACCATCTTTCTAGGAAACTTCTGGGATTCATGAGTAGGATTCTGCTATGGATGAGGAGTATTCCTCACTCATAAAGAATGATGGGATCTTACCCCTCTTTCGAAAGGAAGAAAATTCATTCAGTGTAGGTGGATATATCGAACAAAGTATGGAGCCAATGGAGAAGTCGAGAAGTATAAAGCACGACTTGTAGCTAAGGGTTTCTCCTAGGTAGTTGGGGTTGATTACTCGGAAACCTTTTCTCTGGTTGTGAATATGACTTCCATTCAACTAACCCTTACCATCACTGCCGCTAATAGATGGGAAGTCCACCAGATGGATGTTAAGAGTACCTTCCTTCATGGGCACCTAGAGTAAGAGATCTATATGGAACAACCTCCGGGTTATGTCCATGATCCATCCCTCATTTTCAAGTTAAAGAAGTCTCTCTACAGCCTTAAACAAGCCCCTCGGGCTTGGTATGCCAAGATGGACTCCTTTCTACTTACATCAGGGTTCACTCGGTGTCACTCTGACCCAAATGTGTATATTCTGCGACAGGATGAATCCATGCTTATTCTTGTTCTCTATGTTGATGACTTATTGATCACGCGTAGCTCTTCCTCTATCATTGATTCTCGTGAAGATATCCTCGTCCAACAATTTTCCCATGTCTAACTTAAGATTTCTTGATTTCTTTCTTGGGATCCATATTTCACAATCGACTTTCAAATTATGATCTTGTAGCCTAAGTACTCTCTTGATTTTCTTGCTCGGTTTCACATGTCTGATTGCAAGTCCTCACCTACTCCTTTTCTTTCCGAGGTCAAGTTGGTTTCTGATTTCTCTTCCCCCTTAGTTGACGGTACCCTTTATTAGCAGTTGGTGGGGATCTTGATCTACCTTACTCACACTCGCTAGATATTTTGTATGCTATTGGGATCGTGTCCAGATTTATGCAGGAGCCTCATGAGATGCATTTAAAAGCAGCAAAGTGGATCCTTCACTATGTTTATGGCACTCACACCGATGGTATTCATTACTTAGGAGGGACTGAGATTGACTTGGTTGAATTTACATACTCAGATTGGGTCGGTGATCAAAATCATCGGAAGTCTACCTCAGGCTATAGTTTCACTCTTGGTTTAAGTCCTGTCAGTTGTTCCAGCAAGAAGTGGAATGCCATTTCCATATCATCAATAGAATCAAAATACAGAGGAGTAGTTAATTTTGCCACGAAGCTATTTTGTTACAGGGGTATCTTCATAGATTTTGGCAACCACTTTCAAAGGGCCTAACATCATCTAATGTGACAACATGAGCACTATCTCAATTTTTAGAAATCTAGTTCAACATCAATGGAAAAAGCACATTGAGATTCACATGCACTTCATACAAAGCAATTAATACATGAAAACATAACCGACATACAATATGTTTTAATAGTTGATCGGAGTTGCATTCATATTCACCAAGCCCTTCACTAAGGTGAATTTTCTTCACTTGTGGTCTCTTCTTGGGTGAGGTTTGTTGCAGCCTCCCATCTTATTTGAGCTATATAGTCCTCCTTCTCCTCTTCTTCTTTCCATAAAGATGTTGTTTGTACATGGGCACCTTATCGGGCCTTTAGCTAATGGGCCCCATTGACACATATTTCTTGGTTGTCTAGGGAGTCTTCTTTTCTGCTTCTATCTTATTATGACCTCTTCCTTGGCTTCGATGAAGGGGGTGTTGGTGTGTGTGACATGCCTAGTCATCATCCACATCACCTGGTGAGTCATCTCACCTTATGAAAGTCATAGGTCTTAGGAAGTCAAATGACAAGTGTGATATTCTATCATAGAATCTATCATTGTCATTTGCATCAATACGTCATAGGAGTTATATTCCTTATTTGGAATTGTAACTCCTCCTTTAGTGGCATCATATGCGTCAGTCACGTCATATGCATTAGTGGCGTCATTGATTTTCTTTCCTTGTTTAGGCATGGGGGTTACACAACACCCTTATTTATACTTCCTTTTTTCGATGTATGAGCATGAATAGACCTATTTTCTTACATACATCTTCATTCCATTGATTTGAATCTTACTTATTGCGTTGGATCTTGACGTTACCATCGGAGTGCAACTACATTATGGTACATTGTTTTTTACATCGGTTCTCATTTTTCCCTCTTTCATGGGGTCTTGTTTTCTAGTGGTTGAAGCACCTTTTTCCCTTGTTGGTGGCAGACAACATTCATTAGGATGGTTGTCTTATTAATTAATTTTTTCCCGGATTCCTGCTTCATCCTTGAATTGTTTCTCCTGATGTTGGCCACTTACATTATTCCTCTTTTTCATTATTTTTGGGACCTTGTTTGTGCAAAATGAAACACCCTTTCTAATGCACTGGCCACTATCTTCTAGATCCCTGTCTCTTGGTTTCTACTGGGTTTTTTTTCAGCCTATAAATACCATGCATTGGTTTCTTATGGTGGCTCAAAACCCTTATGGAGGCTAGACGCAGTGCTTTGGTTGGATGGGACATTTTCTCTGCCTATTTTCTAGTTACTTCTTGCTTTGGAGGATGTCCTTACCTTTATCAAAGCTCCCTTTTAGACTCGGGCCGAGTGAATGGTAAAGGCATACTTGATCAGGTTTTGACAACTATTGGTTATTTTTGGATGATCCTTCTATGAATATCCTGTAAGGATAGTGTCCCTTGAGACCACATCTCTTTGTGGCATTTGATCAAACATGATACCTGTGTTTTGTTCTCCCACATTCTACTTATGTGGCCCCTTGAGAAACCTAAAACTCCTTTTGGCATATTCGTTTCCCCTTGTGCTGAGATGGATATCATTTCCTCCTCTATTAATCACCCTATTTAGACACAAAGGTTGAGGAGTATGTTTTCCGTGTTGTGGAGTCCGAGATTCCTCCTGGTAGTTTCTTTCCTTTTGTAGTTCTAGGATTTCCATTAGAGCCATTTTGTGTAGTTACTATAGTCCTTGAGACCATTTTCTTTTCCACCAGATGAAGCTCAAGGTTTTGGGAGCTCCCTGCATGTGTGAATGTGGGATTGAGTGGAATGTTGGCGCCTTGCATGCTAAGGACGAAGATTCATCTAGAGGGTTGCTTGTTGCTAGACTTTGAGGTGTTTGGGTGCCTCGTCGAAGCTGGAGGAGAAGGAAGATATTTCTACACTTTTCTCCTATTGCTAAATTTAAATTATCATGAAATCAAACCACCATTTCCTTGAATTGGTTTGTCTTTTAGACACCTTGTTGGGAGATCTCTCCTTTCTTCTTGTTTTAGCTTTTATCATTGTCAGTGTGTTAGTGGAAAGCATGTGTGTGTCCTCTCCTTTGGGTGTTATGTTTTTCTTTCTCGAGTGATCAACCTTCGTATTTTTTTTATATATATCTTCTTCTCTACGATTGAGTTTCAAGTTTATTATGTTGTTCCAGCTAGTATTTCACTGTCATTAAAGTAAGCTTGCGATAACTATGAAGCTCCTTCCTATCACCCGATTTTTTTTTCTTTGTATTTTTTCGTATGTTGTTAACTCTCTCTCAATCCCCTTTGATAACCTTTTTGATCTCGTGAGAGAAAGGTTATAGGATTGAAGTGATCAATGTTTGGGATAGCCGGATTGGAGTTTTGATATTGAAACATTTAGAATCAATAAGTTTGTGAGCAACGCTTTTTCGGACCTCGCATGTTTGAGACTCCTTTTTATCATCAATCTTGTTCCTAGGCTTTTAAATCCTTCCTCAGGAAGTACCTTAACCATCCCCATCAACTTGAACCGTAACTAGTGTTTCGGATCAGCTAAGTTCGAGGTTTCAATTGTGTAAATCCAATACCCCACTAATACTATAATTGTTTGGGGTTTTTTCCATCTCGGAAATATTTTTGATGGCGTTTTCTATTTTCCTAACTTGTGTTCTTTCTCTTTTATAATGTTAATGATATTAATTAAGAATGGTTGGTTTCTATGCACGTAATTACCTTAATGTTTGTGATGGAAATTGCCTTGAACGCTATTAACCTTGGGGAAAACTAATCTTGCAATCGATAGTCTTATGGATTTATAGCGGAAGGTGTTGCTTTGATAATGGAACTTAGTTATTTATGTTTGTACCTATGTTTGAACGGTTGATTATGTTTTCAAGGGTTTCCTTAAAATATTGTTGTTTTGGAAAAGAGGTAATTTCTTTTAAATTAACCGAACTTTAGAATTATTGTGGAGGTTTGTAAATCCTTAGTGAGATAAAAATTGGATCACGTTTTGTATACTCTTGTTTGACCAAACTCTCATCTTCTCTCGCGTGTTGTTACTAGCATATAAGGGCATTGGCCCTTCTCGAATGATTGGGAGATCTCTGGGAGTTAATGGTCATGGCTAGTATAATTTTCCTTCACTTCGAAACTTATGTTGTGTGGTTTTCATGTATTTAATTTCAGTCATATACTCTATGTGATTACAAGATTGAAATTCTAATATACTTGGCTTTTCATGTTAATCTTTGAACCCCGTGGTTCCTCTTTGTTGGGTTGATCAACTCTTGTCTTTTAGAAATCTAATATTAAAGCCTATGCTTTTGGTATCTTTTGATAATTTTAGATGGATGGCATGTATATCAAACTTCAATCTTATAATTATATAATTTTTTTGATGGGAATCCCATTTCCGCTAGATGGTTTATTTTCTTCTTATAGGGCCAAGGACCCTTCTCGTACGATTGTTATACTTTCGTTGCTTTTGTTCATAACTAAAGTACAAGGTCTTTCTTCTTTGATTGGCATGGTAGAGACTTTATTATAACTTGAGGTGTTGTTAGTGTTTAGAGCATTGACCCAATTCTTGTAATAGAGTGTTTCCTTTCATGGTATTGTTAGATAATAGTTATTGTGGCTTTGTGTAGCCTTATCTTGCTCGGTTCTATAAACCGACTCATGTAGAAATTTTTTTGCAAATGGCTTATGCGAGTAGATGAGGGATAGACTTGTAGATTTTTGCATCAACCTCAGTTGAGAAGTTATTTTGCTCGAATCCTTTTTATGTTGTTCAACTATTGATAAGGTCCAATGGAAATTTTAGAAGAGGGTCAATGTCTTAGTATAATGTATTGTGGATTATGTCATCTTAACTTTGGAAACCTTGGATTGTTTGGCTATCATGGAAAATATAAGAAAATTGGATTACCACTTTGTTGAGTGACCTTAATGGATTATCGAATTCTAAGAATAGTTTAGCATTTCTTGGTCAATGTTTTTACTCTCTTGTTCCCTATTCATGGTTCCTTAGAGTTGGTATGTCCCTTTGGGTTGTGTATCATGCTGGAAAGAATTGATGTAACCTTGTTTTGTTTTCATAAATGAGTATTGTTAAACTTTTCCCTTGAGAATAAATGTTGAGTTAAATCTTTCTAAGACTTAGTAACAATGTGTTATAAGTAAAATAAAATGGGTTGGTTAATCCTTATAGAATTTAAACTAAAATTTATATTCAAATAAATTAATGTAGAGATGACCTACTTGAGAACAAATAATTCCATAAGTAATCAAAGATGAAACTATCCTTATAAAGTAAAATTATATAACTTGCTAGACTAGCGAACATTATTCTTTTATGGTGAATTCTTAAACGATCATAGGGGAAATCAATGGTTAGTTTTTAGAAGATAATAAGATTTAATAAGTAGGAGGAAACAGTTTAGAAACCACACAATCTATCTCTCAGCCATTTGAAAGGTAAATTGTTTTCTTTTGTAAAACTCATCTAGTGAAGCCTAAGTAAAATCTTTAATAATTATGGATAAATTCTCAAGCTTCAATTAAATCCTTGTAATAACTAATGAGGTCTTAAAGATGAATTCAACTTGACCTTCTTCCTCTAACTTTTTCCAAGGTGCTTTGTAATTATTTCTTAAGTGTGTTGAATGCAAATCCATGTTGTAATAAGGGTATGAACGAGTTCTAGTAGCGTAAGTGTGAATAGATGGCCTTGTGGAATTAAATTACCTTATTTATTAAATAAATAAATTAAACAAATAATTTTCATAAAAGAGAAGATGTTAAGCTAATTACTTTGCAGTGTATAAGAAAGAAACTTAGCTTTGTAAGATGAATTGTATTTAATCATATCCGAGAATCTCCTGAAAAAGTAAGTTAAGAATTGAAGGATGTTTTATTAAAATAAATAACCTTCAAGAACTTCTCACTGTGGTATGTCCTAACTGTAAGTGTGTTATGTGGTTGGACTTCTATGTTGTCTTGTCAAAAAGAAAAGTGAGTTGTTCGCAATGGGTGTCGTACATGTGGTCAATGTTGTGTCATGCTTATCATGAGTTGGTTGTAGCTCTTTGTAGTCACCTTTGGTGTTGTCTATACTTCAAGTAAGTTTTTTTTTTTTTTGAAAGTGAATTGTCCTTGATGGGTGTGAATGTTTCCGGGTTTCCTTTGTGGTCATCCTTGTATCGAGTTGTTCACAGAGTTAGTTGTAACCTTGGTGGCGACATGTTGTGTCATATTATGTGTCAATCAAGTCAAAAAAAAGGTTATCCTGTATTTTACTTTGTGTTTTTTTAGCATGTGTGAATTGGTGGGTTGTTACACAGGGATATAGAGATTTTATCATAATAACTCAAGAAAATGAATTCCTCAAAAACATGACAGAAAAGGAGGATGGATATAATCTGGTCCACACTAGAAAATATAAATAAAATTATCTAACCAAACACTAGGGTAATTAGGAGTATGAGGAGTTGAGCTTTATGTTTTATTTTATTAGTGTTTATGTTTTTGAGACCATTCAAATCCCTCTAGCATCAAGCATATTTGATCATGTTGTTAGTGGTTTACCTTCATTTTATTGTTTTAAAAACTACATTTATTACCTAATCAAAAATAAAATAAACTAGAAAGTTAAATACAAAAAAATTAAAGCATTTACCAATTAAATTTTAATTATTTGAAAAATACTTTTTTAAATACCGTTAAATTAGTAACTAAAATTACACACCTAAAATTTCACAACACTTAAAAATAAAATGCTATAAATCGGAAGAGTTTGACATTAATATTATTTAAAACAAAGAACAATACTATTTTTAATGTTTAGTAATTAACCGTTATTCATTAGAAGGGTAATTTTGAAAAAACTACTAATAATTTATGTCTACTTCTATCAAATTACACAATTGATTATATATTATATATAATTTTTAAAACTATTAATAGTTTTTGCCTATGAAATTATATATTATTCACACAATATTATGTCTTTATGGAATGCTTGATTTGAAACAATATATGTTTTAAATCCATTATAATTAGGAGATAAATCTATTCAAATTTATATTTACATCGTCGTGGTATTAAATTTTATAATTGAAATAATTAACTTGTATTACTTACGTATTATGTAACTAACAAATTTTATATTACACATTGTTGAAAACAAAATAATATTAAATTTGAAAAAAACCAGCTATATTATGGTAATTAGTGAAATGTATTTAATAAGGTTGTATGTATCTTACAAAATTCAACATTGTTATGTAAGATTTTAAAGACCCATGATTATTATAACAACATTGGCAAACGGATTGACCGGGCATAATACTAAAGGAATAAAAATGTGTTTTATATATATATATATATATATATATCAACTTTTGTTTTCCACTCCAATTTCGATATAACATTTTCTACTCCTCTCCCTCTTTACCTCCAAATGTGCTTGGGAGGAGCACTATACGTCGTCACCGAGCCTATCCCTCACGTAAGTTTGCATGGGGGTTATGTGGCATGTAGCATATCCATAAGTTTGACCAGTCATCTTCGTGCCTCCGTCTCCGTATCCCTCTGTCTCCATCTGTCCTTTTCTGTCCAGCCATTATATCAATCAAATCATTTGCTTTGAGCCAATAAATTTAAATTTCAAATTCTAAATTTTCCCACGCAATCATTCCTCTTCCTTTCTAAACTCATTAATAGTTTCATTTTCCCTATTTTGCTTTGGAGAGTGTCCGGATTCACAAACAGGAATACGCTTTTTTAAAACACTATGATCTCTGCCTCCGTGAGAAATAGGCACATGCGTAGCAAAAATGGATCATTTGCTAATATACATGAAAGCAAAGCGATTATATCAAATCATGTGAGGGCCCTTTTGGATGATGCAGATCACGAAGACCGGTGGATGCTCTATCCACCAAATCATAGGCTCACCAACGCGATATATTTCATTGGTTATGAAATTTATTTATTTTCTATGGGGTTTGATCATCGTTTCAACTTGCGAGCTTTGTTTTACCTTGAAACGCTTTGTGATTTATCTTAGGTAGATTGTTTTTGTTTTATAGCTATTTGTGACTTTGAAAACTACCTCAAGCTCATCATTTGAAGGTAAAAACTAAATGTATTACACTATTTTTAATGTTTTTTTGCAAATTTGTGCATTTAATAGAATGTTGCCTCTGAATCTGAGTTGTTTACTTTCACTGCAATCTTTTAAAGTTTTGTACATGGCTTTGTGATTTGTATTGACACAAATATGGGTGACTTTCAGCTTGAATCAGCTCAAATTTGGATTTGTTTTTACTTGCTCTTGTACGAGCCCTATCATTCCATATTCTAGATGTTATTTGAGGGTTTCATTATGAAAATTATCTCTGGTTCTGTATTTATATACTTGCCTCATCGTGTCTACTCATGGCCTTGAGCTTTTGATGCCTGGGTTGTAATCTTCTTTTAATAGAATTTGTTTTCACATGCCAATGGTGTGATAACTCCATCCACATTTGATTACTGCATGCTTTAAAAATAAACCTTAAAAACACTCGAGCAGTGTATAATGTGCTCCAAAAGAACAATTTTTCACTGTATATATTAGATCTCTTATTAATCCTTGATGTTCTTGCATGTATATTTTTATTATTTCATAAATGCTAGTGTAAGTAAAAATAAATCAGTATTCAATCTATCTGCTTTCCGTGTACTTTGAATATTTCCTCTTCTTTAAATAACATTGTGGCCTCCTTGGCGAACATTCATATTTTAAATTTATTCCTGATGAAGCTGGTAATTAGGAGGAGGAACTATCTTACTATTTATTGCATTTTCCTAACTCATTGTGGCCATGAAGCTGTCACATAATCCTTTTTCTTGTACTTGGTTTTTTGTTTGAGAAAAGATTATGAAGGATGATTACTGTACTTTGATGAAATCATATGTTTTCCTAGTTCAACTGACATTTTTTGTAGCTTTCCATAATAGTATAACAGATTGTAAATCTTTGCAAGTCTTGAAATCTTTCCTCTTACTCATGTACTTTGCAAACTATATCTTTATGGAGCAACTAAAAATCAAAATCTGAACATGACATAAATTTGTAACCTAAGCTTTGAAAGTTAGAAATTTGAAAGTATGGTTAACAACAATATTTTTGTTTGTGAAAATAATAGCACCAAGGAATGTGTGTGCATCAAAAAGGAGTGAAAGAAAGAGGAAGAGGAAAGAAATCCCATAACCAGAAAGGAGGGAATAACACAAAGTGATGAGTGCATGAGAGATAAGAAGTTACACAACTAGAAGAGAACACATGAAATCACATTCTTATATAATATAGTATGTTTTGTAAGAATAATGTGTGGGATCATAATTTATCAGGAGTAACAACGTAATACATTGTTGAATTTATGTAATCAAAGTACGAGGGAACGGATTGGAAATTATTATAAAATAATTGAATAAAATAGCTTTGAATATATTCATAACATTATGCAGTGAAAAACAAACATTAAAAATGCATGTCATTGAGTTAACAACGTATTACATGGAACGACAACCTATATTTATCATCAAACAAGGTCTTCAAATGATACCATTCAATGATCAATTCTGCCCTTCACAGGTTTTGGCCCACGTGTGTACAATGTAGGATCATCAAAGTATCAAATCCTATTATTAGGTTGTCACCCATACTAAATGATGGAGCGCACTATTTTTACAAGATATAGTCATTATAGTGTATAAAACTGCAATGCACCATTCTTCTGTGCCTAAAGGATCTAAATCCTTTCCCTCCTACTATGAGTACAGCAATTTAACAACATATTACGTTGTTACCCGTGATAACGATGACCTGACTCATTACTAGGCTGCATAAGATACATGGTGTACTATATAAAACTATAATTTAAGATCTTAGTGCGCCCACATGATCTATATCTAAGAAGGTGGTTTCTCAACGTAATACGTTGTTTCTTTGACGACCTGCATTTTTAAAGTTTTTTAGCACTGAATAATCATATAAAAGTTGTTTCATTCAATTAAACTGGAATACTTTCCAATTCATCCTCTCACAATTTAATTTCGACACGACGACAACGTATTACGTTGTCACCCGGACTAAATGGTGGAACACGATATTTTTACAAGCTATATTCATTATAGTTGGTGTACCTCTTAGCTCAGTAGATCCTCCTCAAGGAGCATGTCACGTTCTCATATTCATGTTGTTGTTCTTCTCTACAACCGTGCCCTCAATATTTCTTTGTATGCATACACCTATCTTTTCGAACAATCAGCATTGAAGTCTGACTTCCAAGCATATAACCAATGACAAGTACTTTGAGTAAGGTTGCTGACTGCCCTCACTGTCCACATTTACCTTTTAATTCCTAGCTACTAGTCCATTTATCCAACCTCAACACTCCATTTCTTCTCGAGTTCTAAAAAAACACTCTCTCTTTGTCTCCATGCAAACTGTCTTAACTCAACAACACTCTTTTATGAACCTTAAATATCCTTGAATGCATATATAAAACTTCATCTTTGTTCTCCCTTGCGGAGGTAATCCTTTATGAGACTGTTATGCACCCGATTTATCATCAAACAAGGTCTTCAAATGATACCATTCAATGATCAATTCTGCCCTTCACAGGTTTTGGCCCACGTGTGTACAATGTAGGATCATCAAAGTATCAAATCCTATTATTAGGTTGTCACCCATACTAAATGATGGAGCGCACTATTTTTACAAGATATAGTCATTATAGTGTATAAAACTGCAATGCACCATTCTTATGTGCCTAAAGGATCTAAATCCTTTCCCTCCTACTATGAGTACAACAATTTAACAACATATTACGTTGTTACCCGTGATAACGATGACCTGACTCGTTACTAGGCTGCATAAGATACATGGTGTACTATATAAAACTATAATTTAAGATCTTAGTGCGCCTACAGGATCTATATCTAAGAAGGTGGTTTCTCAACGTAATACGTTGTTTCTTTGACGACCTGCATTTTTAAAGTTTTTTTAGCACTGAATAATCTATTAAAAGTTGTTTCATTCAATTAAACTGGAATACTTTCCAATTCATCCTCTCACAATTTAATTTCGACATGACGACAATGTATTATGTATTATGTTGTCACCCGCACTAAATGGTGGAACACGATATTTTTACAAGCTATATTCATTATAGTTGGTGTGCCTCTTAGCTCAGTAGATCCTCCTCAAGGAGCATGTCACGTTCTCATATTCATGTTGTTGTTCTTCTCTACAACCGTGCCCTCAATCTTTCTTTGTATGCATACACCTATCTTTTCGAACAATCAGCATTGAAGTCTGACTTCCAAGCATATAGCCAATGACAAGTACTTTGAGTAAGGTTCCCGACTGCCCTCACTGTCCACATTTACCTTTTAATTCCTAGCTACTAGTCCATTTATATTGATGCTAGTGATGATTTGTGATACCCTTGAGAGCTATTTTTGGGTTAATTCTCTTCTATACAAGCAACTGATTTTAAACATTTCTCAACCTTGAATAACTTAGAAAAGATACTCTATTGTCTAATCTGATGATTTGGTTCTTCGCAACCTTTGGCTATTAAGTTATATTCACCAACTTCTTTGTGCATCTATAGTTTTGGCTTTCATGAGAAAAAGGATAGATCATGATCTACATACTTCATGCTTCTTTTTCAGATTTCCTATTGTTGCATTGATACTTTTTCCTATTGAAAACATGAGTGGAAATCATTGTTGAAAAGAAAGAGGCAGTGAGATATCATGTGAGGGAGAAGGATTGGTTTTACAATAAACAATATTCAAATAATTCTATTTTTTTAGTGATATGAGAGTGAAATTAATATGGCTAGCTCAATTTTATGAGATTATTGATGTCGTTTTTACTTTTTTTGTTGACCTGAATTTTTTTAATAATGATCCTCAATTTCTTTAACATATTGAACATTTGTGAATGCAGGCAGGTCCTATCATTTTAGCATCAGCTATAATATAAATATCAAATGGTTAGTGTTATTGTCTAATTGTATAGTGTGTTAGCTTGAGCATTTTTTTTCCAAATTTTAATAATTTGTAGTGTTATTAACATCAATGTATAATCAGAGAGACTCAAAGTGGAAGCGCTTGTTAGACATTCCTATCCAATGTCCTCCGGAAGGACTGTTCTCTGCATTAGATGTAGTTTGGAGCAAAGTTAAAGATAACCGTGGAGTGGAAGGGGATTTTGTTGCATGGATAGAAGTTGGACGAGTAGATGATTTTATTAAAGGGGAATGTCAGCGGACATCATTTCCAACAAGTTATTACAAACGTTGGAGTCATTCATCACCCATAAGGGAAAGTACACACTGGGTTCGAATTGATAGCACCATTAGTTATATAATGTATGATGTGGCAATGTTCGGTGATGTTTTTAATGCAGTTTTAAAATTGTTGTTTATTTTATTATGACTCACTTTTAGTGACATTTTGCAGATATTGGTGTAGCTATGGGCCTAAAGACTTTAAAGAAGAGGATGATTTGCCATATGATAAGTCCAAGGTTCCAACTAGAGGGACGGGGAGTAGACCTGGACGTAAACATATAAAATGTGGTTGCCAATGCAATTTTAATGTGCACATTCTTATGAAAAGAAGTGAATATGCACTTATCACATATCCTCAGATGGATCATGTGGATAACAACAATCATATATGCCATGGCCAAAAAATCACAAATTTGAAGGGACACGAGCTTATTATGCGCCACATATTAGTAAGGAATTGCAAGAATGGGTAGAAAAGTTATTGTTATTAGGAATGCCAGCTGATATTGTGTTGCAAAAGCACCATGAAATGGTTCATGAGAAGCTAGCCTTGTTTGATGGGAAAACAAACGTGATGATTTCTTGTCTTCACATGATGTTCAAAATATTGATACAAAAATAAAAGCAACAAAGTACATGTATGATAGAAATGATGCCCAAAGTGTGAGAGTATGGCAAGATCAAAATCCAAATATATGTTTTGAATACCAAGAGTATGAAGGAAATGTTGAGGAAGATGGTCATGTGCCATTTATCATGGGCATTCAAATGCTACAACAACTTGAGTGGATGTTAAAATATGGCCATAACAACATACTTGTAATGGACGCCACTTTTGGGACCAATGGAATGAAGGTATTCTCTTTTACATAATCTTATCAATAAAAAAATTCTGCAAAAAATATGTTACATTTTCTTACCAATAATCTACTAATTCACATTGTTATTGCATTGCCAACTCTCCATAGTTCAAACTCTATACCATCCTCGCATTCGATTCCAAACACATGGGCCTACCAATTGCATGGGTCATAATGTCAAGAGCTACAACTAGCGACTTAACCCAATGGATGAAAAAGCTGGTGAATAGAGCACATGCTCATATGCTTGAGTGGAAACTAAATGCTTTCATGGTAGATGATGCTACAGCTAAAATCAATGCTATTAGGTTGTAAATTACTCTTTGTGTATGCCGTATTTAAAATCCCTTAAATCGTCTTAATGGGAAACGACGTAGCTCAACTTTGGTGGGCGAAATGGAGAAGAAACCAATTAATCATATCAATTCAATAGGGTCAAAACACGGCATACATTGTTTCATTGACTTCATATTTGATCTGGTCAATTATGCTATAACACGACAATCTTCCCCCTGCAAGGAAACTAACATAAATATTCAGCTCTCAATAATGGTTGTGCCTATCCCTCACGTAAGTTCGCAGGGAGGGGTGATGTGGAAGATGTTGATGTGGCAGTGTTATCACCGAATCACAGCACCCCTATGCATGTATTTGAACTCATAGTGTGATTGGATAACATGGGTACTATCTCCAAGTTGTGGGACTTGCTACTTGAGATAGACCTCCAGAGAAAGCTGGTTCTTGCTCCTAAACTACCTGCCACAATCTACTCTAATGCAGGATAAGCTAACTGTTCTAATCTAAATTTCCAAGGGACCAAAGAGAGAGAATACATAAAATGAAATCCTACACTAAAGCGGTGATACACTAGAAAAGGAGGGTGTGAGAGTAATCTCCAAATGTGTGAAATACAGAGGCAAAGTGCACACTAGAAGAGGTGATGACAGTTCACCATAATCTAGCAAAATGCATTCACAAAAATATTCCAAGCATACACAATGTTAGTGAATTCCTGCAAGAACATAACAATAGACACAATATTCTTGTAGAAAGATAAAATGGGCAAGAAGAATGCAAGAAAACACAGCAGGGGAAGATACATCCACAAACTTTGTATTTTATTGCTTCCTGGTATGCACAGTTCAGTCTATTACAAGATAAGGGCCTAGATCACCATGCAAGGAGTCCACTACAAGGGCCTGCAACACACTGGCTTCACAAAGCAATTTTGGCAGAACTTTGTTACCCAAAAACTCTCTCCTATACAATGAGCCCAACACTCCAATTTATAGAAAAAATGAGAAGGAGAAGAGAAGGGAAAATGGAAATCCTGAAATCTGTCCTTCAACCACCTGTAAGAAACATTAAATTGAGTGAAATGATTGTATATTACTTGCAAAAGGCTCCCCATACTATCCCATGTGCTGCAGCAGAGAAATAATGATGACCATGCCTCTTAATTGCACTCCCAGCTACCAAATAAAACACTGTTCTGAACCCGGCCACGTTTTCTTAAAAATATCAATCAATTTCTGATCAAATCCAGAATTTCTTGATTGCTGTGTATCGGGATCGGAGCCACAATTCCAACGGTACCAATTTTGTGCGATTTTGTTGAGAAATGCAAAAGTTATGGCCTTCTGAGTGCGGGCAGCTATTTTGGGTCTGGCAGGCGTTTTCTGTCATTTGACGGGAATGAGCATTAACTGACTGGAGCCGAATATGTTTCTTTTATTTAAATATATCTACCCTCATTAAAAATAAGAAATCCAGGTGGCATAGAGGACGTCGTGCTCGTTCCAGAAAGTCCAATTTTGTGAAAATCGGAGCTCGGAGTCAAAAGTTATGGCCATTTGAAGTTTCGCAGGTCAAACGTTGACTTTTCCTCTTCTGTCTTCACCCATTTCGCGCTTTCGCATCCCACGCGTCCCTCGCGTACTTTTGTCCCGGCTGTCCCGGATGAAAAACTCTTCCTTCGGGTGATCCGCGCTTTCGCGTCCCACGCGTCCCTCGCGTACTTTTGTCCCGGCCGAACCTTCGCCTATTTCGCGCTTTCCCCACGTCCCTCGCATACTTTTGTCCTGCCGAACCTTTGCCTATTTCACGCTTTCACGTCCCACGCGTCCCTCGCGTACTTTTGTCCCGCTGTCCCGGATGAAAACTTTTCCTTCGGTGATCCGCGCTTTCACGTCCCACGCATCCTCGCATACTTTTGTCCCAACGAACCTTCGCCTATTTCACGACTTCGTGTCCCACGCATCCTCGCATACTTTTGTCCCGCCAAACCTTCACCTATTTCGCGCTTTCGCGTCCCACGCGTCCCTCGCGTACTTTTGTCCCGGCTGTCCCGGAGACTAAGACTTAGCCATTTTTCGTGATTTTTCCTGGCCCGAGCCTGTCTTCTGCAACCTTTCCACATTTTTTCAGAGCTTGCTCTTTCTTTCTTGGCCAGGGGAGTTAGAAAAAAATCTGAGGGGACCCCAGCAACATGATGCTTTGCCCTGACTCAATCTATTTGCCTGGGACTTGAGAATTTAATGCATGTTATCAAAATTACCTTGAGGGGTGAATTTTGGATAACAGGCTTCCAACACTTTCCATTTTCCTCCGTCTCTTATCTCTTCTTGCTGTGTCCATCATATCAGTTAATTTATTACCTTTGAGCTAATAAATTTCTAATTCAAAATTTAAATTTTACCGCTCATTCATTCCATTTCCCTAATATTCCGCTCATAGCTTCATTTTCCCCTATTTCACTGCAGGGCAACTGGATATAGTTCATGCCATGAGGATAGGGTCTTCCAAAGCCATGTGGGTGCCATGATCAGCCTGATCCCTTGGAGATATGTACTTCTCGGCCTCGTCCACAGGCCCATTTGCAGCCTTTACAGAAAAATCTTGCGCCGATCAATTTCTTATTACAGTGAGACGCGTTCAGCGTCCCAGACTCACACACTCCCTTCCATCCATCTTCTCCTAGGCCTCAGCTTGCGCAGGGGTGAGCTTCACTGCAAATCCATAGAAAACTTGATTGTAATTGTATAGAACAGTCTACGATCTGCCGTCTTCGTCAAGGCGCTGTAAGGATATAATTAGAGACAAATGCCATTGATCAGGACTATCAAAAGAGGAGGGCATCTTCTACATGGACATGTGGACAATGTGTGTCTGGAATGAAACATCCAAGATTGCACAAGTTGCAGCCACCGCCAAAAAGTAGAGATGGAAAGTAGATAGCAGTGAAAATGTTGTTTGAAAGATTTGCACAAGGGAAAAGAGAGTTTTTGAATAAAGTGACGCTGGTGGCCAATGTTCAGCACCGAAAACCTTGTGAAGTTATTGGGATGTTGTGTTGGAGGGATGGAAAGGTTGCTTGTTTATGAGTATTTTCCGAACGAAAGCCTTAACAACATAAGAGCATAAACACCAAATTTTGGGAGTGCATTCTTTTGTCATTTATAAACAATACTCAATACCAAATTTTGGGACTTGCTATGATGAACACTAAAGAAATGTTCGTATAGAAGTTCTCACAAGATCTTTCAATGTCATTTATATATGTTCAGATGTCTGCAGAGTATCATATCATTTTTCTTATGAAATCTCAGTAGGAAGTGGTGATGTAATTTTAGGATAAACCTATCACAAGATTTGTCACTGCCTTGTAATCTCTATATGAAATTGTGTATTTTTATAAAGTTTATAGTGTTATATTTAATTTTTGATATTTTTACTACATGTCAACAACGAATAAAATTTTTTACCCTAATAATTCTTACGCAATGCACTTTAATTACAAACTATCCTCTATATATTTTATTAAAATATAGTGTCAATTAAAGGTGTGAGTATATGCATTGTGTCAAAGTAGCATGATTTCTATACCTAATACGTTGTTACCTATGAAACTTACATTTTGGATATTCATTTTGCAATGCATAGTGTGAGGAATACAATCAAAGTGATTTCATTTAATTATTTTGGAATAATTTCTAGTGCATTGTCCGATACTTTTACTACAACAATTCAACAATAGATTATGTTGTTACCCCTAATAATGATGACTCAATGCGTTATTATTATAAACAATATTCATTATATTGTTTCAAACTGCAATGTCAAAATTTTATGAGCATACATGATATATATCAAAGTAGTTTATTGTTCCACATACTACGTTGTTACATAAAAACATGCATTTTCAATGCTTGTTTTGTAATACATAGTTTTATGACTTTATTCAATTTTATTCAATTATTTTTGAATAATTTTCAATTGATTCCCCCTCCTTTGATTACAACAATTCAACAACGTATTTTGTTGTCACCCCTAATAACGATGATCCAACACATTAGTCTTATAGAAGATACTCAGTGTAATATAAAAATACAATGTCAAATCATTAAGAATATGAGTTATGATCCAACACATTAGTCTTATTAATTTTTTTCATTAAGAATATGAGTTATGTGAAATAAGGCATGCCCAAATCATACACTCTAATTATCTCAGAGAGGTGGGATCATAGACTGATGTCAAATTAGTGTTGCATACAACATAGATGGGAGATTTGTGTGCATAGTGGAGATTATTTGAGAGAATGGATCACACAAATCTCTACTATGCACACAAATCTCCCATCTGTGTTGTATGCAACACTACTTTGACATCACTCTATGCTCCCACCTCTCTGAGATAATCAGAGTGTATGATTTGGGCATGCCTTATTTCACATAACTCATATTCTTAATGAAAAAATTTAATAGGGAATCATAGTTTTATTATGATGATAGATGATGATGCTAATGATCCTTTAAATGTCACTTTTTCGATCGCACCCAAACATGAGATGAATGCTCCAATGTTTACCTTCTCATTTCAATTTGGTGATTGATATGCTAGCATAACATCTCCCCCTCTTGAATTCATGAACCACACCACTACAACCAAACTAATAAATCTCAAAAAAATATAGAGTACCATGATAAATAGATAGAATCATAATCTTGAAAGCAATGTTTCAACTCCCTCTTCATCTCCACTCTTCCTAGAGAAATGTTTCACTCCCTCAAGTGTTAATTCTTCTATACATCCCATTTCATCTTCATTGCACCTTTCATGTGCGATTGATAGTCATATTCAATTTGGAATCTGTAATTGTATGTATTCAATGTTACATATATGAATTCATGTTTACATTATTGTATTTACTTACCTTTATTGGTGGCATTACTTTGGTTTTTTTATTTATGTTAATTTATTTATATTGGTGGCATTACTCGAAGTAGATTCTTGCGAGAGAATAGTGGAGATTGCATCTCCCTAATTATAGGAATCTTCTTCCTATATATTTGTAATCTATTCATATGAAAGATATACAGAGAAATAATATTCTTATTCTTTGTGTTATTCATGTGCAAGTCTAGTCGGAATTTAATAGAATATAATAGAAATGATTTCATTCAATTATTTTTAAATAATTTCCAATACGTTCTACGATACTTTGACTGCCACATTTCAACAACATATTACGTTGTTAGGTCACTAACAATGATGATCCAATATGATATTCTTATAAACAATACTCATTATATCGTTCAAAATTGTTATGTCAAAGTTTCATGTACATTCATGATCTATATAAAAGTAGATTTTTATTCCACTTACTACGTTGTTACCTCAAAATAAGCATTTTCAATGATTGTTTTGCAATACATAGTCTGAACCTATTTGAAATTTTTTACCATCACTTGTAAAATCCAAATGTGTATATGAAAATAATCATGGTATAGGTTGAAACTCAATGAGTATAATACCTGCATTCACAAATGTTCAATATGAGTATAAATTTGTGAATCATGGGTAGCAACATTGTATGTTGTTGAATTGTTGTAATTGAAGCATCAACCAAATGACTTGGAAATTATTCCAAAATAATTGATGTGAATTACTTTGAATAAATTTATCACATGATGCATTTCAAAATGAAAATACAAAATGCAAGTTGTGGAGGTAACAAATTTTATTATATTCATAATGCTATGCAGTCCCAAAAAAACAATAAAAATGCATGTCATCAACATAAAAACATATTATGTGGATCAACGACATACTTTGATATAGATCTTATAGGCACATAAAACTTTGGCATCATAGTTTTATATAGTATAATCAATATATCTTGTAAGAATAATGTGTTCGTTCATCATTTATTAGGGGTGACAATACAATACGTTGTTGAAATATTGTAATCAAAGTAGGAGGGAATGAATTAGAAATTATTCCAAAACAAGTGAATGAAAAAACTTTGAATATATTCATAATGCTATGCAGTGCAAAAGAAACACTAAAAATACAGGTCATCGACACATCAACGTACTACATGGAACAACAACCTATAACTTTGATATATATCTTGTAGCCATATAAAACTTTGACATCACAGTTTTATATAGTATAATAACCATATATTGTAATAATAATTTAATCGTTCATAATTTATTAGGGCTAACAACGTAATATGTTGTTGAATTACTGTAATCAAAGTAGGAGGGAATGAATTGGAAATTATTCAAAAAAATTGAACAAAACAACTTTGAATTGATTCAGAACACTATGCAATGCAAATCAAACATTAAAATGCATGTCATCGAGGCAACAACGTATTGTGTTGAGCAACAACCTACTTTGATATAGATCATTTGGAAACATTAATATTTGAAATTGTAGTGTTATATAGTACACTTTGAGTATCTTATGTAAGAGTAATGTGTTATCATTGTTATTAGGGGTAACAATGTAATACGTTGTTGAATTATTATACTAAAAGTAGTAGGGAATGAATTGGAAATTATTCAAAAGTAATTGAATGAAACAACTTTCAAAATATTCATAATGTTATGTAGTGCAAAAAAAACATTAAAATGTCTTGTTGTTGCTTGCAACAACGTATTACGTGGAACAACAACCTACTTTGATATGGATCATGTAGGCACACAGAGATCTAATATTATAGTTTGATATAATACAATGAGTATCTTCTATAAGAGTAATGTGTTGAATCATCGTTATTAGGGGTAGCAATGTAATATGTTGCTAAATTTTGTACTCAAAGTAGAAGGGAATGAACTAGAAATAATTTCAAAGTAATTAAATGAAACAACTTTGAAAGATTCACAACAATATGCAGTGCAAAACAATCTTTAAAAATGCACGTCGTCAGTCCACAATAACATATTACGTGTAACAACAACCTAATTTGATATAGATCTTGTAAGCACATAAAATTTACTATATCTTGTAAGAATAACATTTTCGTTCATGATTTGTTATGGGTGACAATGTAATATGTTGTTGAATTGTTGTAATTAAAGTAGGAGGGAATGAATTGGAAATTATTCCAAAATAATTGAATGAAACAACTTTGAATAGATTATTTAATGCAAAACAAACATTAAAAATTGCAGGTTGTCAAAGCAACAACATATTACATGGATCAACAACTTACATTGATAAAGATCCTGTACGCACACTAAGATCTGACATTGTATTTTTTATATTAAACTAAGTATCTTCTAAAAGACTAATGCGTTGGATTGTCGTTATTAGGGGTGACAACAAAATACGTTGTTGTAATCAAAGGAGGAGGGAATCAATTGGAAATTATTCAAAAATAATTGAATGAAATCAGTTGAATAAAGTCATAAAACTATGTGTTATAAAACAAGCATTGAAAATGCATGTTTTTGATGTAACAATGTAGTACGTGGAACAATAAACTACTTTGATATATATCATGTATGCTCATAAAATTTTGACATTGCAGTTTGAAATAATATAATGAATATTTTTTATAATAATAACGCATTGAGTCATCATTATTAGGGGTAACAACGTAATCTATTGTTGAATTGTTGTAGTAAAAGTATAGGGCAATGTATTAGAAATTATTCCAAAATAATAAAATGAAATCAATTTGATTATATTCTTCACACTATGCATTGCAAAATGAATATCCAAAATACAAGTTTCATAGGTAACAACGTATTAGGTATAGAAAGCATGCCACTTTGACACAATGCATATAATCACACCTTTAATTGACACTATAGTTTAATAAAGTATATAGAGGATAGTTTGTAATTAAAGCACATTGTATAAGCATTCTCAAGGTTAACAACATTATATGTTGTTGACATGTAGTAAAAATATCAAAAATTAAATATAACACTATAAACTTAAAATTAAACACAGTTTCATAAAGAGATTACAAGGCAGTGACAGATCTTGGTGAGGGATAGGATTATCCTAAAATTACATCACCACTTCCTACTGAGATTTCATAAAAAATGATATGATACTCTGTAGACATCTGAACATAAATAAATGGCATTGAAAGATCTTGTGAGAACTTCAATCTGGACATTTCTCTAGTGTTCATCGTAACAAGTCCTGTTACTCTTAAATTCACCATTTTAGCTCATTGGGAGCTAATTTATGCTCTTTTATAACAAAAATTTAATCATTATCCCCTCATTCTTGTCCTTTAGTTATTATAATGAAACCTTTGAAATAACCAGCTACAATCTTCGAACCATGGGAAAGTTTAATATTCAAATATTTTTGCAAACCGTAGAATTATTATCCCCATCTCCACATCATTTACCATCTGCAAAAATAATTCAACAAACAATGTCATGTTCTAAATAAGAAAGTCATCCGTGAAATGTGAAGTGTCTTACAGAGAATCAGTCAGATTCAATGGCAATGTAGTCTGAATCCAAAGAGCCAATCACTTGCCCCATCGTCGTTGAACAATATCTTGGAGGCAAATGTAATGGTACTTTATAAAACCCGACTTCCTCTTCTTGCTTTTTGAATATGATAATATCCAGTAATCCTTCAAGAAAACAAGGGAAAATGAAGCTATGAACAGGATATAAGGAAAATGGAATTGATATGGGGGGAAATTTAAAATTTGAATCAGGAATTTATTATCTGATAGGTAATGATTTGACTCATTTGATGGCCCACATAACCACAATAATTAATGATTTGACAAGACAGTCACACCAATGCATAGTCACGCCAATGAACAGTCGCATAAATGAAGATGTAGAAATTGAAATGACAATTCTAACAACTCTAACAATTCTCTTTTGTTCAAACTATAATCCTATATTATATTGGTTAGTAAAATTGGGCTTTATAAACATATAAACCTCAATATACCATGATTCTTATATATGGGGTCATAATATACTATGATACTTATGACGATAAAATCACACCACAATAGAAATGAAAATGCATATTACAATTGCTTCCATGAATGTAAAAAACATCATCTATCATCTTACTCACTCGTGTAGCACATAAACGTTGACATATTTATCTAGACTAAAGTGGAAATTATAAGATTTCACTCTTCATGTTCTTTCCATATTTGTTGCCTAAACAAAAACATTATTATATAAACTAACATTATCTCAAGGAGTTAACTAATTCTTAAATAACATGCTATAAATAAGATGGAGTGATAATGTTTATGTCCAACTTTATATCTTTTTTTCTAAACAAAAGAATCCCAAAGTGACTAACGAGATGTACATGTTCTAATACAATCTCTTTCTATGGACTTGGGGTCCATGATCTCTATAGCATAACAACCTTATAGATGGTTCCTAACCTATGTTACCAAGGACGAGAAACAAGAAACATGATGGAAACAATAACATGACAGAAAGCAAGGATTGGTGGAGGTTGCAAAAGAAATGGCTTTTAATACATACATATATGTACAATATTAAACTATGTTCTCACCTAAAATATAGGTGTTTGTCTCTTTTTTGTCAAAACTTTGACCAATTTCTATTGCATGCTATGTTCTTTTCTCAAGATGTCTAATTATTTAATATTTATTAAACTATTATATCTATAAAATAAAAGGTTGATTGTCGAGAAACCCAATGGACAATAATTCACCATTCAAATAAAAAATATTTCCATATTGGTTGATTGACTTGGTCTCCAATAACATATAAACATCATTATTTCATGATAATTATGCTAATAAAAATGACTTCATAATTGAAGTGGCCCTATCAATAACATAATAGTTGAATGATTAATTTTTATGACTCTAAAAATCCCCTCGCTCATCCTCACTCCTAATTCTTCAACTAAATAACAAATATTTATGATATTAAGCAAGTTCCTTAACTAAAAATATTAGATTAAAAATTATAAATACGAATAAAATGAAATAAAACTACCTCCTTATAAAAATAAAAAATTCAAATAAAATACAATAAAAGTGTTTAAAACCCAATAAATAGAACCAACTAGAGAGAGCCGCCCCCGAGGTGGGAGGTGGGAGGCGGTAGGGGGCCCTCTCTATAGAGAATAGAGAGAGGGGCTAACCCGTATCTCTCTATCCGGAGGCCCCCCTCTCTATAGATAGACCCCCTTCGGGGGGGGATTAACCCGAGGGACAAGTATTACCGTAGTCTCCACCCCCCCCCCCGAACTATCTTATCTTATCCCCCATCGCCTGATGGATAAGAGGGTAAAGGCGTACTAACGAGAGAGAGACAAGAGGTCGGATCCGGCTCTGTTGTCTACCTCATCATCATAGCTTGATCAAAACAGCCGCATCTCCCTTCTCTTCTTCATCGGCGGCCTCTCGTCATTATGGCCCGAATAGATGGGGGATGGGCATTCAATCAATGCAAGATGAAAAACAACAAATGTATTTTCATTAAAAAAAATATTATAAAGGTTTTACTTAAAAATAGTAATCGAAATGTACATCAAATAATAACATTGTGTATTCCTCAAAATATTGTTTACTGAGAGAAACACGGATTCTTTTAATTATCTAATACAGAATAGGCTCATTACCTTACCATGTCCAAATCAAATGATGTTTTTCTCAAACAACTCGGTTGAATAGCGTGCAATTCAGGAAATTAATAACATACAATATTGGATAGTGGGGGAAATTTTTCTTACATGTTCCTTTGGACTCAACTCCATTATTTTGTAATCACTTCTGACATTCCATTAAACTCCATTAAACTTTGTAATTAGTCAGAGTCGACGCTACATGTTGACATTTCAGAATTATAGAAATTTGGTATTTAGATACGCAGAAGAATGCACTCCCAAAAATGAACTCAACGTTGTTTTGGGTGAAACAATTGAAGGTACAATGCCCTCCCATGAGTCCCATTTGATTGAACAATATGTCTCAAAATACCAACATTGCAAGTCGATGGCGGTGTCTTTATTTCCTATAATGCGCAAAGCCAATGGATGAAATCCTTCTACCCCACAGATATTCCCAAACGATGTTGTGTTCTCCACATCCTAGCAACATATTTTCGTTAGAATTTTCATCATTATATATATGTATATATATCAAAAAATTCATAACAGAACAAAGAAACTACCACAATCAAAACAAGAGATTCACCGTTGAACTGTGACCTGTCTTGGAGAGAAATAGTCAGATTCAATGGCAACGGAGGCCAAATCCAAAGAGCCAATCACTTGGTGATTTTCCATTATTGAACAATATACTGGAGGTAGCAGCGACAGTTCTTTCAAAAACCTGTTTCTGGCTTTGTGAACCAACTATATGAAGACATCCTGCAGCAGAGCATGGTATAATGAAACCCTCGAATAACATCTAGAATATGGAATGATAGGGCTCGTACAAGAGCAAGTAAAAACAAATCCAAATTTGAGCTGATTCAAGCTGAAAGTCACCCATATTTGTGTCAATACAAATCACAAAGCCATGTACAAAACTTTAAAAGATTGCAGTGAAAGTAAACAACTCAGATTCAGAGGCAACATTCTATTAAATGCACAAATTTGCAAAAAAACATTAAAAACAGTGTAATACATTTAGTTTTTACCTTCAAATGATGAGCTTCAGGGTAGTTTTCAAAGTCACAAATAGCTATAAAACAAAAACGAGCTACCTAAGATAAATCACAAACGTTTCCAAGGTAAAACAAAGCTCTGCAAGTTGAAACGATGATCAAACCCCATAGAAAATAAATAAATTTCATAACCAATGAAATATATCGCGGCGGCTGAGCCTATGCTTTGGTGGCAATAGAGCATCCACCTGGTCTTCGTGATCTGCATCATCCAAAAGAGCCCTCACATGATTTGATAGAATCTCTTTGCTTTCATGTATATTAGCAAATGATCCATTTTTGCTACGCATGTGCCTATTTCTCACAGAGGCAGAGATCATAGTGTTTTAAAAAAACTGTATTCCTGTTTGTGAATCCGGACACTCTCCAGCAAAACAGGGAAAATGAAACTATTAACAGTTTAGAAAGGAAAAGGAATGATTGCGTGGGAAAATTTAGAATTTGAAATTTAAATTTATTGGCTGACAGCAAATGATTTGATTGATATAATGGCTGGACAGAAAAGGACAGATGGAGACAGAGGGATACGGAGACGGAGGCAGACGGAGATGACTGGTCAAACTTATGGATATGCTACATGCCACATAACCCCCATGCAAACTTACGTGAGGGATAGGCTCAGCCCTGATACGTCCTCCCACGTCCTCATTTGGGGAAGACGAAGAGGTGAACTCTGCCACTAATCTGGAAAGCTTAGTCACTACTTCGAAGAAGTTATTGAGAATGGTCGGATCACATAGCCTGTCCAGCCTTGCTAGGGTTTCGTTATCCTCTCTTTGTAGAGAACTTCCAACCTCTCCCAAGAGCCTCAAACGCAGAGCCCTACCTTCCTGCATGAATTTGGGAATTCCTTTTAAAAGCGCCCTCAGTGATGGTGGAAGAACTCTCTCGGGTGGAGCTATGTTCTCTGCCAGCTCGAGACATCTCTCGTAATATATCCTGCTGTTCTCATCAAAAATCCGGCTGTAATTTGCAAGATTTGACTGAGATAAATCTTGTGCCGAATCATGTTCTATACCTCTTTGTATGAAGCTTTCCCACATCTCTACAACTTGTAGCGTTTCTGGTAGAGGTTCGTTTTGGGGATGGGACTGGAATGGAGCAGAAGGTTGTGAATTGGCAGAATTAGTGTTATCCTCAGATGTAGAGGGATTATTTTCCTTCTCCAAATTAATATGTGGGGAATCATTACGTGGTGGTGATGCAGTAGGAGGAGAATCATGAGATAGAGGTAGTGATGTGAATGCTGGAAATTTAGCCTTAAAGTGATCTCCTTCTTTAGAGGGATTTTCTTTCATTTCACTACTATGAAATGACTGTGGTGGTGGGGGAGAAGGAGAAGTAGGATATGATGGTGGAAATGAATTTTCGTCTATTTCAGATTTATGACATGATTGTGGTGATGCCAGAGGCGGAGAATTATGAGATGAAGGTAGTGATGTGGTGAAAGGTAAAGTAGCCATAGAGAGAATTCCTCCTATTTCGGAATAATGAAACGGCTGTGATGGGGGAGCAGGAGAAATATGAGATGATGGTGTTAATGGATCTTCTTCTATTTCAGGAGCAGGAGAATTATGATATAATGGAGGTGATGTGGGAGGAGGAATAACAACCTTAGAGATATCTTGTCCTTTAGAGCGATCCTCTTCTATTTCAGAATTCTGAAATGACTGTGGTGATGGGGGAACAGCAGAAATATGAATCGGCTGCGGTAATGAATCTTCTTCCATTTCAGGAAAGAGGAGAATTATGAGATAAGATAATGGATGGCGTAGGAGGAGGAGAATTTTGAGATGGTTCTTCCGCTTAGCCTACTAAGTGGTGAAAAAATTGTAGCCTCACAGAGATCTTGCACTAAAACAAAAATGCTTGTGATAACGTTTGTTTTAGTCAGGCTTTTGCAGAAACTCCTCCTTGCATTCACCAATTTCTCTCACGCCCTTTATCGGCTCTTACGTAGAATTTAACAACGATAGCCCATTCAACTTCGCAAAGAAAATTTTGGGAAGCGGCGAATCGTTTGTCCGGGAGGATGTGGATCGCCAAAAACTAGAATAAAGGTAATTAATAAAATGGGTGGAATTTTAAAAAAATTAATGGTGTCTATTTAGGTTATGTAAGATGACCGTTATGAGAACGTATTGTGTAATAATATATTTACGTGGAATTCATGGAACCATTCTAAGATGTAGTGAACTCACTTGGAGTACTAAAACATGTTTTTGTAGCTAATTAAACAAAAATGACAATCTATTCAGGGCGGCTATTTAGAAATGACTTAATGCCATAGGAATTTAAGATATAATTAAATTGAATGTCTTTAATATAACATATATATAATTGATGTGTTAAATAAAATAAATAATATATAATTAATTAATTATATATGTATAGTTTTATTGATTGAACAATTACTTAATGATTGTAATTATAATAAGATAGATAGTATTTCTATAGTTTATGTAGTATATTTAGTATTTTTTTCAAATTATATTTGGAGATATAATTATATAAATATGTCAACAGTATTTTCAAAAGGGAGTAAAAGAAGTTATCATTAATACACGCCAATACAATGGGTGGTGGTGATTCTCTTTTGGTAGTTGTTGACATACAAGTAGATCTCAACAATGTGCATCAAGTAGTTGGAAAAATAATTTTCAAAGTGTTGGAATTTTGTAATGTTAGTCAATGTATGCGGCGATGGTATCTTATTATGATGAATTCATACCCCGTGGAGCACAACTTAGATCTCATATGGTGCATTTCACAATGGAGAAAGTCGGCATAAATATAAGCACATGCATAGTGTGTAGAGTGCCTTGTTCTTCAATATGCCTCAAGTTTGATGTGGTGAATAGATATTTTATAACAAAGAATTAAAGATATGATTATAAATGTAGAGGAATGTGTGGTCAAGGTTACTCAAAGAAAGGATGTTATAGCATGAGCCCCTTTTCATGTTGCAAACTTCTAATTTGAACATGAAGAGCATGATGGGTATGTGGTGGCATTAATATACAACGAAGACACCGAAGTTGAATTTGGATGTCGATGTAATGGATTGCCCCTCTCGGTAGCATTCCATGTATCCGTCTAGGTCCTCCAGCTTTTCTTGTGAGGTGGAATCTCGTATGGGTGCCACTCAACCAATGATTTGTATTATTTTTAGTAAAAAGGATTTATGTTATTGGGGCGGACTATGTGTGCACATATTTTTCCTTTCAAATATGAATAACGTTGAAGTTTCAAGTTTTTTATATTTTACTGTGAAATAGAATTTATTTTTTTAATTGGTTGTCTCTAAGTTAATAGTTAAATTCCTTATAATGTGTCGAAATTTGGTATTTTTTTATGTTCCAAACTGTTATTACTTGCATGACATTTACAGGCATTTACATATTAGTTTAACACTTGTAATTATAATTATGATGGAATTGTAGTACTCCTTAAAAAGTTACAAAACTACTAATAAGACATTGTTTTAGATAGTGGTAAAGGATGATTTTTTGAAAGGGACCTACCATATTACAGCAAAAAGACCACAAAGTAAGGATAAAGCCTTATGCACATTAAAAAAACAAAGAAAATCTAGAACAATTTTCCCTCAGCATATAGACATCAAAAAAAACTTCCCAACAACAACACATAAGCAACAAGAAGACAAACAGACTAAAGAAATTTATTGTGACATGAGATTCATTTGCAATGGAGCTGAGATCTTTCTAGAAGAACCTATTTCTTTCTAGGGACAATGATCCACTCTTCCTTGTCCTTATCAACATCTAGTTCAATCTTACATGGAAGATAAACTTTCATAGAATTGATTAGCCGAAATAAATTATTTGAAGGTTGTAAATTGGTAGAATCATTGTTATCCACAGATGTAGGGGAGTTATTTTCCTTTTCCAAACTAATATGTCGGGAATCATGAGGTGGTGGTGATGATGTAGGAGGAGGAGAATCATGAGATAGAGGATGGTAGAAATTTATCCTTAGAGAGATCTCCTTCTTTAGAGGGATTTTATTTTATTTCGAAATTAAGAAATGATTGTGGTGATGCGGGGAAGGAGAAGTATGAGATGTTCATGATAATGCATCTTCTTAAATTTCAGAATTATGACATGATTGTGGTGACGCTGGAGGCGAAGAATTATGAGATGAAGGTAGTGATGTGGTAAAAGGAAAATTAACTTTAGAGGGAAATCCTTCCATTTCAAAATTATGAAATGACTATGGTAATGGGGTGTAATGCCCCGCATGACATTCCAAGAGGATTGGTGGAATCAAGCCCTATAACATAAGTTTATAATTTTAAATTATAAAAGAAAACCAAATAAAAACATATATGTGATGATGATTTATAAGTAAAATAAAATAAAGTATTCAAACAAGTAAACAATTTTAAAAAAACAAAATAAAATAAAATTGTAATAACAATAATAATAAAGAATTAAAATCAAATAAATAAAGTAAAACAAAATGAAAAGGGTAAGGAGTGAGTCAACGTGTGGTGGGTGAGTTGGTTAAATTGATGGAGTTGGTGGTGGTGAAGTGGACAGAGATGTGGGATCAATATGGCATGTGGCGCAATATGTGCGGGGCATGGGCGTCTAAGAAGGCTTCGGACTGTCATGTTCCTTGATAATAATTCAAGCACCGTATTTGTGACTAAAGGCATAAACCACATTGAAACCCCAAGTTAACGTAGTAAGTTAGCAGTAATTGGATAGTTGCAGCGATTGCAGAAGCCAACAATTAAATAAACAGAATGTTATCAAACCGCCAAGTGGACCTCTCTCTAATAGCCATCCAAAATCATTTTGTATGGGTTAAATCACTCCTCCGCATAAAGATAAACCTTTACGCTAAATAACTCCTCACATTTCTATTCATAAATTGATTTATTTAGATCCATATCTACTTTTGAAGTGGTTTCATTTGTCTTGGAAAGGAAACGGTGGCTCATTTCTATGTTGTTTGTTGTATGCAAGAGAAAACAAAATTGCATTGACGTTTAAGGGTGCTTCATTTCAGCATTACGTCCATCTGAATTGATTTTTCTTTCCTACTTCGATAAACCCCTTCTATGTGCAAAGCAACCGTGTAACACCATTCTTACTTTCATGTTTTTTATCTTTGATTTTGGGTAGATTTTGATTTATTTAGATAATTAAAAGTTTGTTTCTGTTATCCCACGTATGTCTCTGCCCATATTTTTCTCTTTTACTCTTCCTCTGCATGAAACTTTGTTGTCTATTCTCATAATATTCTTAGTAGTTTCAAATGGGAGCTTAGAATAGGGTGTAGGTATTATTAGTGAGGTGTTTTACAAACATGTTGAAGGCTTAGGTTGTGAGTTCATTCTGCAGCTAATTATATGTTTAGGGTGGATGTGTTGGTTCTCACATAGGTGAAAAACAAAATTGTATATCATGTTGAAAGATATGCTAAAGGAAAATCCCAATTTAGACTCTTTTAAGCATAAAAATAAGGGGTTTGCTTGATATTGAGTTGTGTTGAGGTAAATGGTTTGATCTCCGACAAGATAATAATTTAAATGCATTATTTTGGATATGAAAAAAGGAATGGGTTTGTTTAAATGAGCTTTATAAAATGATATTGTGCCAACATTACATATTTTTCTTATGGATCCTGGAGTGTTACACTCTCATAGGCCTTATCATGGTTGGGTGTGTTAAGAAATTTGATTTATAAATGTGTTGGAACCTTTTGAAGGTGTGGGTTTAATAGAGGAGCTTTGTAAATTCTTCAAACGACATGAGTTCTCCAAAAGAAAAACTTGGCTCAAAAATATGATTCAACTCCTATGTGGCTACGTGGAGGGAATTATCAGCCATGCTAGTACCTTGAGAAAACTCTAAATTTAACTTTAAAATGCTAGTTAAGCTTGTGGAGGTTGTGTGGATGTGTTTACGAGAATTCCATCCTTAGCTGCACCCAACTATCTTAAAGAAACTCAAAACTTTTCCATCAACATGTTGTGGGTGTGTTGTTTAGTCTTGTGGGGCACATGTGTATGGAGTCACCTTGGTTGCGCTAATGCTCATGAACCGCTTATATAAATCCTCTTCTTTTAAGGGATACCATTGGTCATGGATGCGGACTACCTGGAGCACTCGCTTACCCCCACTTCATTTACTCCCATGCATGGTCTCCTTACCATCATATTTTATAATTTTCATATAATTTGGTTCTTCATTTGAAATATAATACAAATGTGAACCTTAACCATTTAAACATTGGAATATTCATCTTTCTCTATGTTTTCTAAACTCTAATGTGAACGTTAACCCTTAAAACAATGGACTATTCCATCTTGCTCTCTTAGTGGTCCTATTATGTAATCGATGCATGATGCGAAACTATCGGATCATGTTCTTAGAGATAAACCCCTAAGATAGGGACTAGTAGTCTCATGAGGATACCAATTCCCTATTAGTAAATAGGTTACACAATTCACTACAAAAGGTACATGAACCTAGTTAGGGAGAAACCCTCTAAAGTTACACATAAAATGATACTTAAGGAACCTAATCTAGAAACAAAGATACAAAATTATGTTGTAATGTTAAGAGCCTTCGAATCCTTATCTAATTGTTGGAGCATAATATAAGTAAATTTATAATTGATGTTTGGCCTTGGGAAGTGTAATCGTGATATGTTATTCCATAGGAAAGATGAAACATGAACTTCCTTGTAATGTGATTAAACCCTCTTGATGTGGTTAAAAAATTATTTCGTATAACACTTATTATGTACTAAACTGATTATCAATAAATAAATGAATGAAAGAAATGCGACCCTAACTCATAAAAATAAATAAATGTGAACTTTAATTTCCTATGGACTTACACTTATTTCGTTGTGTAACGGAGGTATGATATAAGATCAAGATGCATACCTTAGGAGTGAATATGAGGGATAAGACCTATTAGCCTTATGTGTATTTAAATATCCTTGTGTGAAAATAAATACCCTATTACCGAATGAGCAAAATAAACAAGAAATTGAAATAATGTAGATGATCCTTATTCAATGAGATACACCTGTAAGTTAAAGGTTAAATGATATAAAGTAAATCTAGAAAAAGGAAAAGGAATGTATGATTCACACATTTTGATCCTTCCAAGAACTTAAATTAAAGATTGAAACATGATTTAAATACATGTGTACAATCATAAAAATATCATTTTGTTGGAATAACCTATCTATAAGTTTATATTATAGCTGAATCGTTATGTTGTTCCTTGTCATTTGAAAAAAAAGTGGCCTTGATGTGCATCACGTGTTTTCATGTTGTTTGTGTGTTAATTTTTTTGAAAACATATCATGTGTTGTGTGTTATCCTAAATTATCTCCTATAGTGTCGTGCAAACTACAATTTAAGTAAAAAAAAATATTCCGGTATTTTTACTGTTGTTTTTGTGTGTGTAAAATGTTGTCATTATATGGGGGGGCACAAGAAATATGAGATGATGGTGTTAATGAATCTTCTTCTATTTTAGGAGTAGGAGAATTATGATATAATCGAGGTGTTATGGAAAGAGGAATGATAAACTTAGAGATATCTCCTCCATTAGAGGCATATTCTTCTATTTCAGAATTTTGAAATGACTTAGGTGTGTTAGCAGATTAATACATTTGTGTTAGTATTTGTTAGTGGACAGTTGAATAACTGTCTCCCTCACAGCTCTTCCCTATCGGCCTATATAAAGGCGTGCTCTGTATTCTTTAAACATAGCAATACATTCATTCTTCTTGCATTCACCTATCATTGGTATCAGAGCTCTTATCCATCCTCTGCCTGCGTGGAAGATTGAAGTGACAGTTTTTGGCATGTTCTTTGTGTGTTGTGCGTGGACAGCGACCAAGAGCGACCTGTCTTTCCTTGGCGTGGAGACCTGCTATGACCGCCATGCTGTGGAGAGCAGTAATTGCTTAGCACGTGGACGTGTGGGAGTCTATCATGCAGTGTGGAAATCAAAAGCCTGGAGCAAATGTTTTGACCTGCAACAAACAACTCTCCTTAGAAGCGACTTGGGGAAATTACAGCTTGTCTTTCTCCTTTGTTGGATAAACTTTCTCAGACCTACGTGGAAACCAGCACTGTGAAAAGTAGTTGTGCAAAGTCCTGCACTGAAGAAGAAAAGTAGAGATCGGTGCCTAGAAATTTGCACCCAACTGGAGACAAGTCAGCGCGTTCGAAAAATGGTCCTGCATTTCTTTGTTCCTTTGGAGCGTTTCTTTTCAGCGTGCGTGCAAGGAGAAGAAGACTGAGCAAGATTCGTTTGCAGGATCATTGTGCGCGTATGTCTCAAATTTGATGCCGCGAGCAATGCACCAAATATTTGGGCATTGAATGACAACGAAGACACCACTCGGGCTATTCTTTGCCTTGATCAACGAGCTACACAACATGGGAACATTCTCTTTGACGAGATTGTGCGCGTATGAGGACTCGCATGAATATTTTTGTTCGACGCCACCGGACTCGATGTCAAGCACGGCGGATTCGTGCGTAACTTTTGAACGTGGTTATGATGCAGATGACGAACGAACGTGGTTAAATAGAACTCCCACAGAGCGTCGCTGCGTCTCACCGCACGAGCCTATAGAGCCCATCTTCTGGGACAAATTCCTTCAAGAAGCTATCAGAGCCATTTTTGAAAAATAAATAAATAAATAAATACATTTTTGAGTTTTTGAAAATGTCTCGCTCCAAAAATATTGCTATCCGATGCCCAACTCTTGAAAGGGCCAAATTTCACCGCATGGAAAACCAAAATGTAGATTTATTCTTCAATTCAAGATCTTTGGGGGATTGTCTCTGCAAAGACGCCCTCCACGCATTTATGATCTCGTTGGAAAATATGAAAAGGCTGATGCGAAAGCACTAATGCTCATCACCCTCGAGTCTTTCTCGATGAGGCGCACATCCATACATTCGGAAGCAATTGCTTCTTCTCGTGCATGGAGCGCATTGTGTACCATCTACGAAGCTAAGAATCACGACAAAGTTGTAACTTCGCACAAAGCTTCATACGATGAGTATGCATGATGGCAAATCAAGAGAAGCCTTCTTGCGGCAGTAGCCGAAGTTACGTGCGTAACTCTCTCGCACTCTCGGTGAACCAAAGTGACGACAAGTTGCTAGTCCCGCTCACCCCTCACGAGCTCTTCCTTCACGGTTTCGACACCGATCACCACGCTGACAATTACTCAACAGAGGTGAGTTTTGCAACCCCGTGAATTATCTCCAAAGCAGAAGAAGCCATGCAAAATGTACAAGAAGCCTTCGAAGACAAGGCTCTCATCACGAGGCAAAAACATAAGCCTCGGAAAGGGCAATCAGCCCCCCAAAATCAGAAGCAACATGCTCAGCAGCCATCTTCACAAATGCCACCACCACAGCCGCCACCCTGTATAAAGATAATCACAAGGCGGATCGGTGGTGCCACATTTGCTCCACGATACGCACACGATCGCGAATCACATTATTACAACGGTCGCAAGTATGGAAATTCTGGTGAAGAGAGCACTTCTGGCCGAGGATATTCCAAGAAATCCCGATGGCATGCTCGTAATCAGAGGCAGAAGGGCCACATTGCTGCTCAGCAGGATGCCACCTCCGATGAAGAGGTACCAGATACGACTCATTCTGACATTGTTCTAGTCTCACAGACTTCGCAGCCGTCAGAAGATGTCTGGTTGATTGATTCAGGCGCCAGCAAACACATGACTGGCAACAAGAAGTTGTTCCATACTCTGAGTGACCGCCCACTTGAGATCGGATCACCATCGCAGACAATCAAGAGTATATTACAGCAGGGATTGGTGATGTCATCATTCCTCTTGGAACACGAAGATGTACACTCACAAAGGTGCTCTATGTTCCAGGTTTGACTTCAAATCTTTTGTCTGTAAGTCAACTTCTTAACCATAGAATGCAGGTTGAATTCTTTGTTGAAAAAGGGGTCAAGTCCTGCATCATTTCCTAGGGAGAGTCAGTCATTGCTCAAGCATTTCTGAAGGGCCATCTATTTGCACTGGATGCGGTCACTTCATCTAGCGTTTCTCTCTCTGCATCAACGGCAAGTCCACCGCACTTTGCACTTTCGATATGGTCATCTTTCTGCCGGGCTCTGCATCAACTCAAGTGCTAAGGAAATGGTAAGAGGGCTTCCTCCACTCTCCCATTCCTTACCTGTTTGCTCAGGATGTCTTGTGGGCAAACAACATAGAGGTCCATTCAAACAGAGCTCTTATCATTCTACGGAGCATCTTCAGGTCGTTCACACCGATCTCGTATGCGGACCCCCTCGCCAAATAGCTTTCAAGGTTTTGTACTTTCAGCTCATCATCGATGATTACTCACGGAAAATGTGGGTATATTTCCTTCGGAAGAAGAGTGAGGCACTTGCAAATTTCTAAACCTTCTACCAAAGAAGCCACCAGCAAGCCTCACGGGAAGCCTCTTCTTCTCCTCCGCCTCGATCGAGGGGGAATTTGTGTCAAAGAAGTTCTTAGCATACCCAAGCAAAGCATGGCATTCAAAGAACATTTGATCGCTCCTATACGCCCCAACAGTAATGGGATTTCCGAGCGCCACAACAGACTGCACATGGAGATGGCTCGTTGTATGCTCTCGACCGCCAAGTTGAGGATCAGGGCTTTGGGCGCGTATGTCCAGATAAGAGTGTATTTACTCAACCGGCACCACGAAGATCTTGCAAACAAGACACCTAAGAGGTATGGACTGGTCGTAAACCTTCTATTCATCATTTAAGAGTTTTTGGTCAGACCGCATATATGCATGTTCCGTATAAGAGAAGGAAGAAGATCGATCCAAAGACACTCCATGTCTTTTCTTGGGGTATAGTACTACCTCAAAGGCATATCGCCTCATGGATCCCGAGACGAAGAAGATCTACGAGAGTCGAGATGTGGTATGTGATGAGTCGCCTTTGACTCCTCGCCACACAATGGAGATCCAAAGATCGACCTCACCTCGTCACATAGATTGCTCACACATCCAGATGATGAGCAAGATGATTCTTCTCGTAGAAGAAGAGCCGAGTGGAGACTTGTTCGTTGATCTTGCACACACTGGAAAACACATCTTCACATCAGCAGCCACCAACGTCCAAATGGGTCCAGAGTACTATCGTGGATGCACACCTAACTCACTTCCCGGTACTTCTACGGAGTTAGAACACGAAGTCAAGCTAGACATGAGGTAAATTTTTCACTCATGAGTTCAATTGTTGAGAGCACCGAACCCGACACTGCTCGTGAGGCATTAGACCAACCACAAAGTGGAAACAAAGCTATGGATGCTTGAATATGATTCCCGATTCGTAATCGACGTGGGAACTTGTCGATCTACTCTCCGTAAGAAATCCATCGGTGCAAATGGATTTTCAAAACAAAATATAAGGCGATGGTTCAATCGACAAACACACAAGCACGACTTGTTGCAAAGGGTTATGCTCAAAGAAGAAGGAATCGACTATGACGAGACCTTTGCACCCACCGCGAAGATCAAAACCATCGAGTTGTATGTGCACCGCAAAGCACAAAATGGATGGAAACTTCAACAGATGGATGTCAAGAGTGCTTTTCTAAATGGTGATCTACAAGAAGAAGTGTACATGGCCCAACCTCGAAGGGTTTGTAGATGAGCATCAACCACACAAGGTATGTCATGTCGTCGATAAAGTCTCTTTATGGACTTAAACAAGCACCTAGGGCATGGTACATAAAAATAGATGATCACCTATCACGCAGATGGATTCACTCAGTAGCCCCTCGTATACAAATTTGTATATCAAGAAGGTAGGAACAGAGATTGTCATTCTCGTTTTGTACGTAGATGATCTTGTGATCACAGAAGTTCTCGACAATCTTGTAGATGATGTAAAGAATGATCTCAAGAAATCCTTCGACATGACTAATTTGGGGCTACTTCACTATTTGTCTTGGCTTAGAGATATGGCGTAAGAAGAATCATATCTTCGCCTCCCGCATGAAATATGCCAAGACACTCCTGAAAAGTATGGGATGTCGATTGTAAACCAATGTCCACACCTATGGAAAAAGGTTTGCAACTTATCTAGATTCCAGTGATTCACCACAGTAGATGGCACTCACTACAGTAAACATTGTGGGGAGTCTCATTTACTTGACTTATACTGCACTGGATCTTTGCTTTGCAGCAAGAGCTATCTCACCAGATTTATGCAGAGCCGAAGAAATGTCATCGATAAAGCAGCAAAGCATGTGTTGAGATATGTCCGAGGTACAGCTTGACTTTGTCTGAGTATCGAAGAACACTCGCTTCTTCTTACAGGATATACAGACTCGACTATGCAGATCCGCTGATGACAGAAATCCACTTCAGATATGTTTTTCATCTCGGATCTGACCTATCTCATGGATCAGCAAGAAGCAAATCTGTTGTTGCTCTCTCATCCACCGAGGCAATACCGCGCCGCACGAGGAGTCAGTGTGCGAAGCAATTTGGTTACGCCGCATTCTTGCAGATATAGGGATTCCCAAGAGAAACCTCCCATCATTCACTCGCGACAATCAAGGTGTGTCAAGCTTGTGAAGAATCTTGTTTTCCATGAACGAACAAAGCATATTGAGGTCGAATGTCACTACATTCGTGAATGTGTCTCAACCACCAAATTCAGCTCCAGTACTGCCCTACTGATTTTCAGGTTGCAGATATTCTCACCAAGCCTCTCGGCAAGGTGAAGTTTGATTTGTTTAGGGGGTACATTTGTAAGAGAAATGTATTAAGGGGGGGAATGTTAGCAAATTAATACATTTGTGTTAGTATTTGTTAGTGGACAGTTGAATAACTGTCTCCCTCACAATATAAAGGCGTGCTCGTATTCTTTAAACATAGCAATACATTCATTCTTATGCATTCGCCTATCGGGGTGATTTTAATACATGTGTAATCCTAAAAATATCTTATCATGGGAAGACGCTATCTATAATTTTATACTATAGTTGAATCATTATGTTGTGCATTGTCATTTGAAATAAAAAGTGGAATTGATGTGCATCACATTTTCATGTTGTCTATGTGTGTTAGTCAAAAAAAAAAATATTCCGTTATTTTTTCTATTGTTTTTGTGTGTGTAAAATGTTGGTGTTACATGGGGGCATGAGAAATATGAGATGATGGTGTTAATGGATCTTCTTGTATTTTAGGAGTAGGGAAATTATGATATACTGGAGGTGATATGGGAAGAGGAATGATAACCTTAGATATATATCCTCCATTAGAGGCATATTCTTCTATTTCAAAATTTTGAAATGACTCAGTGATGGGGGAACAGGAGAAATATGAACCAACTACAATAATGGATATTTTTCCATTTCAGAAAGAAGAGAATTATGAAATACGATAATGGTTAGTGTATGAGGAGGAGAATTATGAGATGGTTCTTCCAAATCCTCCTTAGTGGTGGAAATAATTGTAGAGCCTCACAATTATCTTCCACTAAATAAAATATGTTTGTCATAAGATTTTTTTAGTCGATTTTACGAAACTCCTCCTTACATTCACCAATTTCTCTCCTATCCTTTATCGGATCTTACATAAATTTAGTAATGATAGTCCATTGACCTTTGCAAAGAAACTTTTGTGTAGCAGTTGAATTTTTTTCTAGGAGGATGCGATCACCAAAAATAGAATAAACGTAATTAATAAAGTTATTATTTTTTTGTTTTAAATAATAGTTTCTAGAGAACGTATTTTGTAATAATATATTATGTGGAATTCATGAAACCATTCTAAGATGTAGTAAAAAAACATGTTTTGTAGGTAATAAAAGAAAAATGACAGTCTTTCTCTTTTTTGTTGAATAAAATCTTATATTAATTTAGCAAGTAAAATGATACAAGATAATTCATAAAATAATTGGGCTATATAGAAGCACGTCCCAAAACCATGAGACAAACTAGGTAAAAATATAGGAATGAGGCGGAGAAAAAAAAATCAATACATCAAAAGAAAAGAAGATTAAGTTGTAGCTTTACAAATTGTTGTTTTACTAGGTCGGTATTTATCATGCCAACCTGTTGTGCCTCTCAATTTTCCCCACCCTTTTGAATCTAATTTCATGAAAATTGGAGCCCTTCCATGGAATAAATTCATGTTTTAAACTCCTTAGATGCTCGTTTTCATTTCCCACAATGTTTTTAATAAAAATTCCCTCGATGCACTCTTTTCATTAAAATGTTTTACCTATTTTCAATGGATGGGAAATGATTTTAGTTCTTCTTTTATGCATTTGGAATGTGTGGGACCTTGCATATTTTGTTTTTAACCTTTTGCAGAGCAAAAAAAAATTTCATCGGGAGAAAAATGACATTTTCCCGTTTCCTGCAACTTCCTACATTATTTTCCCGTCAAATTCTTTCTTGGAAAGGTGAAGCTACATGTTTTTTTCCCATTGGATGCAGTCATGCGGGTTCCTTTTTGAACTTATCACTTTCAGTGATTTTGGAAAAAAATTTAGATTTTCCCCACATCCCCATATGTCCATGATTAGTGGAGAAGTTTTGACACAAGTTCGGGCTGATGGATCCATTTTATTCTCTAAGGAATTACGGAGAAAGAGCTACAATAACCCGTAGCCCTACCCAAGTGAAAGGATAAATTCCAATTTGAAATCTACAACAAATCGAAAGAGACACGTGTTCTGTTTAAAAGTCAATGGCAGAGGCATAGAATTTTAGGGGAAAATTTGGAAATTTTCCCTTCTCAAAAATACATAAATAGTGAAGCACATCCCCACTACCAATCTGGGTGAGGCCATGTGTTGAGGAATCCGAAAAGGACACGTGGACATTTTTTTAGTTCACAGCACTTTGGCGGACCCGGCAAAGGACTTTAGGAATTTTAGCCTTGTTTCCACAAAAGGTGAAAAGTTCTAAAATGGCTCGTGGCCCCGCTCATGTGAAGGGAAAATTTCTAAGTTAAGGCCCGCAGCAGATTAGAAAGGGACATCGGCCTACGTTGAAAATTCAACGGCGGGGCACGAACCTTCGGGGAAAAGTTGGAATTTTTCCCCTTTTCAAAAATAGATAAAGTATAAAACTGAAGTACATTCCTGCACCCAGTTAGGCGATGCCACGTGTTGAAGGATGAAATCAAAACAATGGGCCTATGGGGGAAATTGAGAATTTGAGCCTTTTTCACCAAAAGGTTAAAATGTTGCAAATTGAGCCGCGACCCCTTTTTCCAATCATGGTGTGCCACATGTTCACGTTGAAAAGTCAAAGCGGCCAGCGAGGTTTTGAGAATTTGAGATTTTTGTTAAAAAAGAGTTTAAATGGAAGATTTGAACCATATTTCCTCAACCACTCGATGGCGCCACATGTGCGTCTTTTGGCGAGTTGTGGAAGTGTAGAGCAAAATGGGAAATCACACTTTTTCTCCCAAATGGCAGAAATGTAATTTTCTTCCCCGTGGTCGTTATTGCTTGGATCTTGCCACATGTACACCCAAATTTGAAGGTAAAAGGGGCAAAAGACATCCAAATGCACTCATCTATTTTTTAATGCCATTAACAAAGCAGAGCTCTACAAAATGCAAAAATGGATCGTTCTTATTTCTTTTTCTCTGTATTCTTGTTGTTTCCCTGTGAGATGCATTTTTGGTTTATTATGGGGCCAAAATTATAAGTTTGAAGGGATGTAAAGTTTAATCATCAAAAAATGGAGTTTATCAGGCATACACGATAAAAAGGGAGAAAAATTACCAGTAAGCACTTGAGTGCTATGAACGTGGTTAAAAGGTGGAAATGATAGGACCACATGAAGAAGAAAATCATGAGATGCCCCCTGCTAAAATAATCATGCTCGAAATAAAGAAATATTCACCTTTTGAACCTCTAGTTTTCATGAGTGCATTTGTTTCATGTCACTTTCCAAAACGGATCTATAACAAACATTATTTCTTTTGGATATTCTTTTTCTTTGGGATAAAGTATGGATGTACATGAATTGTTATAAGAACATGGGTTTTTCCATGGAAAAGGGGATTCTAGTTTTCTAGGAAGGTTGTAAATTCTGAAGTAATTCAATACGTAATATCTTTCTTTTCTTATATTCCTCTCGTATATCTCTCTCCCGCTCGATTCAATGGATCATTTATTTTTCATTCAATAGAAACTTTGTGTCTCAGAGATTTGCATCGGTGGTGAAGTAATTGATCCTTTTCTATATTTTCTTGGTTCAATCTGATTAGGAGATACTCGATATCTATATTTCCCAAAATCATTGTTGTTTTCTTCCTTCCCCCATCTCTATATTCTTCCATTCCTTTTGATTGATAATCTTTTAAGTATGAAAACATTCCAAAATATCAGGGTCCAAACATTGAAATTTGTATATCTATACATTTTTTGTTGGTTTCAATAAGGGAACCTCTCCCATTAAAGAGGAGGGACTTGTTGTCCCCTTACTATGGTTTCAACCCATGTTCCATTTTGAAACCTAATAGTTTTTGGCGAATCTGCTGGGAATTCATTGCAAATGGATTCTAGTTTTTGAATAAAAAAATTTGATCATCTTTGATCTAGTGAATCCAAGATACACTCGGGGTAGAAGAACCCTTAGGGAAGAAGACCCTCATTTCCAATTTTGGATCATCAAGGTTTCTCTCTCCCTTCATCAACAAGAAAAAGAAGAGGAACAAGATCTATAAGCACTCCTCTTGCTAGAGACAAAAATTTTGGGAGTGACATCCCTCAAGATCAAATCAGTCCTAATTTGCATGCTTTGATTCTCACTAGTGTTTTAGTTCCTCTCCAAAAAATATTTCCAAGGATGGCAGATCCTCTTCCTTGGGGCCAAAGGGTTGGGCCTCTTGCTCTTCCCCAACCATTGCATGAATTTCCTAGAGGAATTAGAAAGAATTCCCTAAATTAAGAGGTGAAGGGAAGGTTCATCCAGATGAACATATTGTGGCCTTCATTGGTTCTTGTGGTGTTCTCGAATTTAACCATGAAGATATCTCTTAGACGTTTTGTAGAGATATTGCAACATAATGTTGTTGATCAGTTATATCATCTCCTATTGGATCCATCACCAATTGGAACACCATGATGACCCAGCTTTGAGCAACATTTCAAACCTCGCCGAGGATGTACATGCCCTCCCACCCAGCATTTTTCAAATCAAGAAAGAGTCACATGAGCCCATGAGAGAATTTGTGGAAAAATTCAACAAGTTGGTTAACAGGATTCCACAAAACACATGCCCTATGGATCAAATTCAGAAATGTTTCTTCCTTAATGCCTAACTGCCTAAAGTGAGCTATGCACTTAGGAGAGCCAATCTTTCCACTTTGGATGTTGATCATAGATTTTTGTCATTGTTGAAGATGATCTGATCATGTCTAGCAAGCCAATGATAAATTCATCCAAATCCAAATCATCTCCTTCTTCCATATCATCTCCTAGAGATAATGCAGATCATTTAGTATAGAAACTTGCTAATGATCTTATTGCTCTCAAGAATCAATTCACCAAGCATGCTCCTTATCAATATGTTCCTAGAAGAACATACATCCCAAGAATTAGTTTCCCTCTACTCATACCACATTTGCAATTAAAGGGCCACCTATTAAAGTTCTAGTCAATGCAACATGTGAAGTGTTGGAGCCCGAACACAAGGAGGAGGATGAAACCTTTGAAGAACATGAAGAAGAATTTGATGAAGAATTAGAACATGTCCACTTTCTCACCAATGAAGGTATAGATGAAGAGGATGATTATGAAGAAAGAGTTACAGAGATTAACAATGAATCATATGTTATCATGACTCATGAACAAGCCAACAAGAAGGGAAAATGGTGCAGCCTACTAAAAGATCTAATGAGCCTCCTATGGTAATTTCGGTGATTACAAGGAAAGGAACTCCTATTCCAGCTTCTTCCACACCCAAGGTAGGTTTTGTTGTTCCTTCCTCCTCTGCTTTCTACTCCTAAAACTTCTTTCCCTTGAAATAATAGAGTTGATAATTCAAACGTTTCATCTACTCCTATCTATGATGCTCCATCTACCTCTGGTTCTTTTGACATTATCGACCATCTCAAGAAAACTAACTTCTAGATCTCAAAATCTGAATTCTACCAAACCCATCCCAAGGCCTTTGCTAAGATGGTAGACTTTGTAAACTCCAAATCCAAACCTTCATCCCCTAGTTCCAAAGGTCTCTTGCCCACTCCTTCTCCTTCATCTCAACCAAGCCTTGTGGCAATAGTCACTTCATCGATGGGAAGATCCAACCATTTTATGTCATTCTCCTCATAGATGGCCACAAACTCAGCAATTGTGTTATTGATTCTAGTGTTTCAGATAATGTGATGCTTTCTAAGGTAGATCATTCCCTAGGCTTAACACTAACCCAAAATTTTGGTTCATGTTACTCAATGGAAAGTAGAGAAGTGCCATTGGTTGGGAGGATCAAGGATGCTTAAGTAGCCTTTGCTGCTTTGCCAGAGAAGAGATTTTTAACCACCATTTTGGTATCTAATATTTCCCCTTTCTATGATATGTCTTTCTTGAGTAGAAATTTTTACAAAAATGTTGGAGGAGAAATCATGATGGACTGGTCACATGCTCTTATTCTAGTGAGTGGGAAAATTAGTAAGCTACTACGTGAAAACAAACTAAATATATCGTGTAAAAAATAGATGGCCCAAAGGAACAAATACTTTATGAGGACATTGGTCATGGTAACTACATGATCATGTCACAAGATGAGGCTAACCATCCCAAGGAAGTGTTTCTTGATCCTAATGGCATTTGGATCTTGGAATTTGATGGAAGTTACTCCTTAGTTGGTTCTGGAGCTGGTGTGGTGCTTATTTCTCTTGAAGGGAAAATTCATCCTTTCTCCTTCAAGCTCCAATTCAAAAACACAAATAATAAAAATGATCATGAGGCTCTCATCCTCAGTTTAGGCATGGCAAAAGAGATGGGGATCAAGAATCTCCTTGCTCGTGGAGATGCAAAGCTAGATTTAAAACAAGTCAGAGATCTTTTTCAAGTGAAGAATAGAAGGTTAAAGGAATCTAGTTTGATATTCCATTGAGTTCCTTGATGCCTTTTCAATTAAAGCCATGCCAAGGGAAAGAAACACTAGGGCTGATTCCTTGGCTGTCTCGGGGTCTGTACTGATCCCACATCTAGATTTCTCCCAAGATAAATTCACCATTGAGATGATTCATAGGCCTAGTGTTCCTGACAATGCAAACAATTGCCAGATCTTTAATGATGATCAGCACTTGCTTTCCTTCCTTGAACTCAGAGACAATTTTGACCAGTTGTACCTGTTATCCAAAATTCACCCCCTCAAGGTAATTTTGATAACATGCATTAGATTATTCAGTCCCGAGAAAGTATATTGATTCAAGGAAAAAATCATGTTTCTGGGGTCCCCTCGGCTTCTTTCTAACTCTCCTATCCAAGAAGAAAACCCAGCAAGTTTTAAAAATGTGAAAAATTGCAAAAGCCAAGCTTGGTGCCGAAATACGAGAGAAAATCGGCTAAGTCTTGTCCTAGGCGGTCCTTGGGACAGTTGGGACGTCGGGACCCGAGGGACGTGAAAAGTCGAACCAGCCAAAAAGTGGAAAGAATCGACTAAGTGTTTTTTTACGCGGTTTGGGACATCTCGGGCCGAAGGTACGCACAGGACGCGAACCACCGAGAGTGAAAAAATCGTCAAGTTTGGGACAGTTTGGGACAAAAGTATGTGGAGGATGCGAACCGGCTGAAACAGGGGACTTTCATCTGGGACAGTTGGGCCAAAAGTACGTGCATGGGACGCGAAAGCCGAAAGAGCCGCCAACGAATGGAATCTCGCCACGTGTCTTCACCTCAAACAGGAACAAGGAAGCCCGATTCAACGGAAACAGGGGATTTTCATCCGGGACAGTTGGGACAAAAGTACGCGTGGGACGTGAGGGACGTGAAAAGCCGAAGCGCCAAAGGCAAAGAAGAAAAGTCAATGTTTGACCCGTGAAACTTCAAACGGCCATAACTTTTGACTCCGAGCTTCGATTTTCATAAAATTGGACTTTCTGGAATGAGCACAACGTCCTCTACGCCACAAAAATTGGATTTATTATTTTTAATGAGGGTAGATATATTTAATTAAGAGAAACATATTCGGATCCATTCAGTTAATACTCATTCCCGTCAAATGACAGAAAACGTCTGCCAGACCCAAAATAGCTGCCTGCACTTAGAAGGCCATAACTTTTGCATTTCTCAACGAAATCGCACAAAATTGGTACCGTTGGAATCCTGGCTCCGATTCCAATGCACAAAAATCAAGAAATTTTGGATTTGATGAGAAATTGGTTGATATTTTTTAGAAAACGTGGTCGGGTTCATAACAGTGTTTCATTTGGTGGTTGGGAGTGCAATTAAGAGGCATGGTCATCATTCTTTCTCTGCTGCAGCACATGGGTCAGTATGGGGATCCTTTTGCAAGTAATATATAATCATTTTACTCCATTTAATGCCTCTTACAAGTGGTTGAAGGACATATTTCGGGATTTACATTTTCCCTTCTCTTTCTCTTCTCATTTTTTCTATAAATTGGAGTGTTGGGCTCATTGTAAAGAGGATATTTTTCAGATAGCAAATCTCTGTCAAAATTTCTTTGTGAAGCCAATGTGCTGCAGGCCCTTTTAGTGGACTCCTTGCATGGTGATCCAGGCCCTTATCTTGTAATAAATCCGAATCATGCATATCATGAAGCAATAAAATATCAGTTTGTGGATGTATCTTCCCCTGCTGTGTTTTCTTGCATTCTTCTTGCCCCTTTAATCTTTCTACAAGAATATTGTGTCTATTATTATGTTCTTGCAGGGATCCATTATCATTGTGTATGCTTGGAATATTGTTGTGAATGCATTTTGCTAGATTATGGAGAACTGTCATCACCTCTTCTAGTGTGTACTTTGCTTCTGTATTTCACACATTTGGAGACTACTCTCACACCCTCCTTTTCTGGTGTATCACCGCTTTAGTGTAGGCTTTTATTTTATGCACTCTCTCTCCCTGGTCCCTTGGAAATTTAGATTAGGATAGTTAGTTTCCCCTGCATTAGAGTAGATCGTGGCAGGTAGTTTAGGAGCAAGAACCAGCTTTCTCTGGAGGTCTATCTCAAGTAGCAAGTCCCACAACTTGGAGATAGTACCCATGTTATCCAATCACATCGTGAGTTCAAGTATATGCACTTGTATAAACATGGGGGTGCTATGATTCGGTGATAAAACTTCCTTTGAAAGCTATTGAACTTAAACATTGTGATTTCAAATACTCCTCATGTGAGACATAGAGACACTCTAACGTTTTGATTGCATGTTTAAGAAAAAACAAAAATTAATTACAACATATGGAATTTGATATGGTTTCCCATTCTTGCAAGCATGGTACTTCACATGGAAATCATTTATTTACCCTTTTTGGCCCTAAAATCCTTCTTGAATGAAATAAAATTTATGATTGTCATACATCTTCTTGCTCAAATCCTTATCATAGGAATACATGAATTCCTTATCCTACATACATGATGGTATTTTGTACCTTGTTATCTTGACTAGCTCATCCCCACTTGTTCCTTAAAGAGATTTGAATAAAATTACATAGTCGGGACGTGATGATCAACACCTTACTCATTGAGATTCACATTTCACCTCCCGACAAATATTTCACCTGATTGGGAACATAATAAGGATATGTGGAGATCATTTTTTCAATTTTTCCTCATGTAAATACATTTCTTTCTCTAGATATAAGGATTGATATCTAAATGAAGCTTTAAGTAATGTCGATAATGATTTACATATTCTTCAACTCCAAACTACATTAAAACATTGTATTTTCCACCTCCTTAACTTTCACAATGTGACCACATCACAAAGCATTGTTTAAGTGTGTAAAAACACTTTTATGAGATATGCATGATTTGTGATCTTGAGATTACTGCCAAGATCACTCATTTTTATATTTTTCTTCATACTCATAATGACCATTTGCTTAATGAAATGAATTTAATTTAATTTCTAGATGTTTCAAATCCTTCACTTAACTCATGATGTTATTCATTTCACCCATTGTATAAGTGACTATCTTTCAAAAACATTTATTCACTCTAATATATTGCTTGGAAAGAGAGCTAAGGTGGGAGTTGGAATGAGATATTTAATTTCCTCCCCATGGTTCATTTGGCATTTAAATCATACTTTTTTTTACAAATGGTTCTCCATCATGCGATGGAATTTAACTGGGATGAATCCCTTCTACCACAAATAGTATGAGTTAACCATTCATCTTCTAGCATCAAGTTGTGTCATGCACAAATCACAGGCTAGATTGATGCTTTGGGAGCCTACATGGGGTTTCATTCTTAACTAGACCATGAGAAAAATTCACAACCTTGAAATGGTGAAAAAATGAAATAAGATAGGTATAATAGGAGTTTTCACAAGATCTCGAACTTAAATACAAATATTTATATTTTTAACAATTCCTACCTAAGACTCGTTGTTTTTAGATATATTTTTAGCAGCTTCTATTCGTAATATTTCATGTCTACTCATCTTATTGTGGACGTTAAGAATTCATCAAATTTTAAATCTTACTATTTTTATACATGCACATCTTTGAACAATTGATTTTATAGAAAGGGCGCTTCTTGGTGTTGGTTTGTAATGAAAATACGGTCAAATTTCTTAGTTTTCTCTAGGATTCTCTACTCCAAATTTAAAGGTTTTACCTCTATTGTATCTTCTTGAAATAAAATAAACTTGATGAAATTTACTATTATAGCATGTCTAAACATTAATGGAGGTCGGGAGGGAAATCAACTACAAATTATTTGAAAAATGGATAATTTTTATGAGAGGAGTTACTTAAATTTAAATATGTTTTTACTCACCCTTGACAATATCTAGCTAACTAACATTGGGGAAAATTTTCATGGTTGAGGAGGTCACACTTTTGTGTCCCCTTTTTCCTCTCTATCCCTTGGGGAACAATGGGGATATTCTGAGTGAAAAAGTGTGATTTGGGTGAAAGAGGGGCCAAAGATTTAAGATTTTGATGGTTGGGAGGATGTTCTATGAATACCATGGGATGATTCGAGAAGGGGGTCATGATTTTTCTCCCCTCTATTGCTTATGTCCCTTAGGGGATAGTGGGGATAGCTTAGGTTAAATAGTTTTACTTGAAGGGGAATGTGAGAAGTCAAGTCTTGCAACCTAGCGGACAGAAGTGGTGATGGAAAATTGATTCAAAGTGGTCATGCAAAGGGATTCATGATATTTTACCTTTATCCTCTTTGTTCCTTGGGAAACACTAGGGATAGAAAGAGTGAAATTTTTGACTTTGCCACTTTTTGAAAATTTTGTGTCCACATCGAGACACACAGAGTGATATTTTTACCTTGAGAGCATATGAAAGTGTTTTCAGATTCAAAAATTATATTATTTTGACTCAAAATACATTTTAATATCAGTTACACCATTTTCAATAGCTAATTCTCCCTTAAATTATAATTTTAGACCATATTTCATCCTTCACTAAGGGGAGTCGCTATTGTGTTCTTAATTACCTCGGAAACCCGTAAGTCTTGTAATAAACTTAATTTTTGTATCTTTTATAATATTCCTATATATTTTTATGACTATATTTTTCCTCCTAAATCTTTAGAAACTCCCAAAATAATTTGGATAATTTATCTTTCACCGTTGAGGATTTCATGCCTTACACCAAGATTTGTCCAATGTTTAATGATTATACCTAAATAAGATTTTCTACCCCAAAATTTCCTAAAATAATATTTTACACCTTCAATGTCCTATCAAATCACCCTTGGATGCTTGATATTTTCCTCTTATGCTTCTAGATCATGTTCACATAGGTGTAGAATGGAAATAAAATTCCTTTTAGACCCTTAGAGGAAGACGTCTTTCATCGACTCAAAATGAATTCATCAATCACATTAGAAACTCTTCCCTATGCACTAAATAAAACTTAATAATCTTTTTATCAATTTCCTATGATCCTTTTTAGTGTTTAACTGAGAGTTTGATGGCTAAAGGAATGATGCACAAGTGACCAAGAAACATAACTTTCAATTATGGGCTTGGTTTCATGTTCAAAAGTTTCAAATTTTCATGCTAGATATTTAGCATGATAACACAATACAATTCCTGACGTTGAAGAAATTTATTTCATTTTCCAACTTATGGGAGAATTTTAAACAAAAACATGATAAATATTTATAACCCATTTAGACCATGGAAGATTTTTTTAGAACTTTAAAAAGGTGTAGTGACCCCTTAGTTATCATGAGGATCAATACACATGATGTTATATTACAATCATAAATGAAGAGAGTAGTTTGTTGAATACCACACCTTTGCGTTTCATGACTTCATTCATCATTAGTTAAGGAAATGTTTGGGTAACAAAATGTATTGAAGGACATATGTGGAATCTCACCTTATATATGTTCTATGATGGATTTCATGAATTTATACTCTTTTGGCGGTTCATAATAGAAAACTATAAATATTGAACACGAAGAAAAGGTGACGAAATGCTTAGAATTTTCATCCAATGGAATACACAAAATGCATGCCACACATAGTTCATTGATTCCATCCCATAAACAAAATATGTAGACTATTTCATTTAGAAGTGATGAAATGAATATGGCCTCCCAATAAAGCCAAAAGGATTCTACCCCTTATGAATTAGAAAAATGAAAGAATAACACAAGTGTGCAAACCATTATAAATGAAACCCTTACACATTGATGAAAATTTTGTATGTTTCATGTGATAGTAACTTCTTATGTAAGCTACATAAGGAAAAATGCAAAAAAATCCAGACACTCTGATTGTAACATTTACACCAATGTCAATGATGCTTTTGAGAAATGAGATTACTTATTCCGGCGCAAAATATTATGTCTAAGAACCAAATTTCCATGTCATCATCTAGAATCAAAGTTAAATGAATCTCATCTCTTGAGATACGTCTAACCTCCTTTCACTTCCTACTTCCACACATTCCCACCCATTTTAGATTGATCTAGTTATGAAAGATATCCAAGTCTATATGAAATGTGATTTTGACTATAAAAAATCCAATGGAGGAAAACATAAATATTTGCAATATTGTGTGTCTTTAAGTATATGAATTAATTCTTATAAGGTATTACTCAAGAATGAAAGGAATGTTATACATCATATGATGCCACACATGGATAATCTGGGCTAAAGATTTATTTTTCAATCACTGTGATTTTATACGAGCAACCAAATTAATATTGGTCTATATAAATAATTGTCTAAAAATTATATCACTCATATAGAATGTTATGTTACAATTTTTTTATCCAAAACCATCACACAGGAGAGAAATAAATCATTAGATTTATGCACAACACCAATATCATTCTAGTAGTATCAACTCAATAGGTTAGTGAAGAAACACAATGAAGAATTTACATGACAAGAATTTCTTCTAATTTTTTTGTGGTAAGGGAATACATTTATTTTGTCCTTGGATCCTCTCTTTAAAACAACCCACCGTACCATAGATCACTTTGGGATAATGATGAATTTTAGTGCTACATACAATATCACCAAGTGGGGAAATATTTTCCCTAGATATCCACGACATGGTGGAATAATTTTTTAACACCAAAAATATAAATGAATTTATGACTCACCACAAACAAATCACACAATCAAAAATATCACAATGAATATTTACTATACGCTACCATGCATTAAATTTTTTAATCAACTATGAGTTGTATAATACTTCCCTATGCTTGATGCATATTCTATTTGCCACCAATTCCCATTCCATCTTCAAGACATATTTAACACACCCTTTAAAACATAGGAAGTAGTTTACAAATGTTTGGTTATGCCTAGTTTCATAACCAATATACCTTAACATTTATACTCTTGATTTCAAACATATTCTTTCCCTTCCTCAACTCCATCGATGTCTACTTAGATGACATTCTCATCTTCAAAAGGATTTTTGAGGAACATATAAATAAAATTGTGTACATATTAAATTTTTACATTAACACAAGTTTCCAAATACTTATTTAAGTGTTCATTTTTCATATACCTAGGTTACACCATTGATTTAGGAGCGTAACATGTAGATAGAATAAATTGTATCAAATTGATTAGTGATTGGCCTACACTATGAAACCTCATAGAGATATGGATATTTATTAGAATTGTAAATTCATATTGTAGGTTTTCCTTTCTTTCTCAGGATAAATCATTTTTCACACTTGGTGTGGGGATATGCATACATTGAATGTATACTTGATCAAATACTAGTCGTAGAAGTTTAGTGACACAAGACAAAGGTACTTTGAAAAAGTTTTGTTTTCTATTGTGTAATTAAATAAGAAATTGCAGCACTACTTATTGGGTGAGGATATAGTATTACATCTATGAACAACTAGTAAAATTGTAGATTTTTCACCACAAGAAATGAAAGAAATCTATATAGAATTAGATCACTTTTACGATAGTTATCCTTATCCTAGATCACCATGATCATCTCAAAACAATAAAATTGAAGATAAATGTATCCATAAATATCCACTATCTTCTTTTACTTCTCTTCTTAAAGCATCACCAATTCTTTACTATTGTTCTGAAATCATAGAAGATCCTTATACGGAATTTTTAGAGGATCTTAAATTTCACATTAAATCAATATGTACTCAACCTATTTTAGATATGATAGGTAACCTACAACTATCAAATGATATTTGAGGAATAATTATTTAAGTATATTATGAATGTTGAATGTAAGTGATATTTAATACATCAAATTTTCTCTTCCTATATCATCTCATAATCACCTCCTCTTAGATCACCCCCATATTATGAATCCCCATGATTTATTTCAAAAGAGGAAAGTGATCCCTCTATATTTTCCTATACAAACTTAGATTCTACTAATTGACATATTTTCATTTATATTAATATTTGATTTTTAATTTATATTTAAAATACCTACAATTAAATTTATATTAATATTGTATTTATTGTTGCTCTTATGCATCCTCCCATCTTTCTTCGTGATACCTTACCCCAAAAAAAGTGATTACATTAACGTCACTTTGTTGTCGGTGGGCTTTCTACCTAGGTGTAGCCTTTAGAAAACCTCTTCTCCTCTTCCTATTGTTGATCTTCATCTCATTGTTTCCCCTACGAGATATATTTTGGGTTTGGGCCGAGTAGTTTTTTTATCTCCTCTCATTATTGAAAAATCCATTTTTGGAAGTTGTTGCACCTAATTTTTCCATATATGTGTGTAGTTTATAGGTTTTGGGAATCGTCTTACATGGTTTGAATGGTATCCTTTACTCTGACCCCCTCCCTATTGGTGCCATCATTTCTCCTACTTTTGTAGAATCTTTTGTGTTGGTTGGTGGATCTAAGATAGTTATAGTGTTGGTGCAGGTAGTGGGGATAGGTGGCCCTTACTGTTTCACCTTTAACCGAACCTCTTGAAATTTTCTTATTGTACAACGTATAAATCCATATAGGGATTCAAATCCATCAAGGAATCCAATAACTCTCCTTTGATTACCTTTGGTGCATAGGTGATCAAAACTAAAACAAATTTATGAGAAAGGGCTTGATCTATCGTTTAAAGGACTTTGTCCAGGACTTTCACTTCTTCATTCCTATATTTCTTCATAATGAGGATGTGATCTTGATTATTTCTCATGGGATTCAAAAACTTAAGTAGGATGCATTCATCTAATCTAATTAAACATAGAGATAAATAATTTCCTCCTATTATAGGGGTTGGAGGGTGTTTTCTTTTTTAAGCATGTGAAAGAAAATCTCTCCCTTCTATCCATTGGTTCGGTACTAATAAAAATAGAATATTCAAGAAGGATTAAAATGTTGGTAAAAAGGATACCTTTGTAAATCATACTTTACCAATCTAAAATATGAAAATATAAACCCCATATGAGTGAGGATTGGATGGTTGTGAACATGAAAATGAAAGGAAAAAATCTTACGACTCTCTTAAATGAATCTTAGATCCCATGGATAGGAAACTCATAGGTGATTCACCCTCAATGCAAAGCTAGGTTTGTTTCAATAGGGGTTTAGAGTGTTTTTACAGAAGGCCAAGTGTGTTTGACCTACTTTCTTGGAATGTTTTGTTCATTGAGGGATGTGATTTTTTCTTTCTAGCCTTGGTATTTGGGTGGTGTTTCTATTGGATTTTTTTGGTCTCAGTGACCATACTTCAATTGTCTCTTTATTGTTGGAGGGTCACCTGTCTTTTAGTTGTGTGAAGGTTCTTGATCCCTTCAAAATCACTCTTTTTACCTTATCTAAAAAATACCTAAATTAATTATTGGTATTTTAATAAACCAATAATAAAGAAATATTTAACCAAAAAAATTTCAACAATTTTTGTATCTTAACAAAAAAAATCATAATTTGTTAATTAAAAAGTATCTTATTACCTTAGAAACTCATAGGTGATTATTTTAATGGATTAAGAATATTTTGGTATGTTTGAATGTCTTACAAAGTATTAGTATCATAATTATTGTGTTAAATTGAAGGTTTCTATCAAAATAAAATTTAACATATATTGTACCAAATCATATTAGCGTGTCACATGGTGATCTCATATTCGATCTCTTATTGAAATTAGATCTACTCAAGATTTTTAGCGAGCGTGATGGATCTACGGTAAGACTATTTTACCTTACTTGTTTAATTAAGCCCTTTTACACATCTAAAGAGGAGTATGCACCAAATGTGTACCTTATTTGGGTGAGGCTTCCTAATGTTGTCCCTAAGTGTTGGGAAAATCTTATTACCTTGTTATTTTAGGAATATCTAATTTTGAATGTCTTACAAACTCATTGTTAATTATCGATCCTACCAAGTTACCTCAGAACCAAAATCATATGTGCCATATGCCAAATTCTATGTCAATGTTTCTCCAAGTAAGACCATTCCTATCTTCATCTGGATTTGGTTTCATATTAAGGAGTTTGGGAGTAAAACCTAGAATACGAGAGCTACCCTATTTTCCGTAAAATTTAAAAGGTTGTGGGAGAAGAAATTGGAGGTAATTGATGGGGAAGGATTTCTACTTCATTCCTATCCTCTACAACCCATGGTTAAATACGTTGAGTGGGAGGAAAACTTAATGTTTCATTGGATGGGTAGTTGAGCCCTAATTGTAATTGGGTAGAGGAAGAAGCGAAGGTGGATTATCAAAGAATGGAATAAGGGCATAAAACCCTTGAGATGGAGAAGGAAGAGGATGATATGATAGGCGGAGGTCATATTTGTAGGAATAAAAACGGGTGATAGATATCCTTGATTAGAAAAAATGGTAGTGGAGTAATGCGAGCCAAATAGAGAAAAGACATTAATTTGGATACACCTTTGTTAGAACCAATTACATGAGGAGAAGAGGAGGAAGAGGAATTAAAAATAAATAGGAGAATAAAATAATGGAAGACAAAAGAAAATAATATGGAGAAAAATATCAAACATTCTATTTTTAAGCTTGGTAAGTTACGATTTTTGTAATTTTGGGATGGATCAAGATGAAATGCCTATTCATCGTTTCTCTTTTTCTTCTTCGATGACCATGTTACTAAGCGTTTAACACTTTTGTGCTCCTATTGATCTTTTGTTGGCTTCACCCTTTTCGATTACCCTGTTAAGGAAAATCTCGTTCTCGAATTCTATAGGTGGTTTGAATGATGACTTGATGTTGTTAGGGCATGTCCAACTAGAAGGAACATCTACATAATAATAATTATTTTTGAATTGTCGATTTTTTCTTATTATTATTTTGGTCAAGCTTGTATGTTGGTCCTTGTTAATATGATTAATAAATATTATTAAGTTGTAATAATAATAGTAATAAAAATAATAATAATATTATTATTTTAATTAGCGATCGACGATAACTTCATTATCTGATCGTTGATTTGTTATCAACGTTATTGTTAATTATCGATGAGCAATTTTATTGTTTCGATTGGTCGCCATGGATCGAGCCTCGAATCACACAAAGAAGAGGCTTTCTGTTGTGACACCATGGCTGGTTATTTTCTTGTGTGGCCATAGAAACGCGTCCCCCTAATTCCTTCCCCTTGGTCGCTTTGGGCCTCGCAAATTGCTTTTCGTTAATCATTTAAATTAAAGGAGAATTTGACTTTCCTTCCACCAACTTTGTTGTTCTTTATGACATTATTTTCCCCCTTGTTTGGCATATACTTATTGACTTCCCTCCATCATTTCTTTCTGCATAGTGAGTGTGGGAACGTGACTTGAGTGGGACACCTACCCTCCTAATTTCTCTTTATGGCCACTCATTAGCATGTTTGGCGTGAGACAATGGGAGACTTTTTTTTTTTTTTTTTGGGGGGGGGGGCTGTTGTTGTGTGTGACATTCCTAGTCATCGTCCACATCACCTAGGGAGTCATCTCACCTTGTGAGAGTCATAGGTCTTAGGAATTCAAATGATAAGTGTTAGATTCTCATCATAGAATCTATCATTGTCATTTGTGTCGATGTGTCATAGGAGTTACATTCCTTATTTGGAATTGTAACTCCTCCTTTAGTGGCTTCATATCCATTAGTCACATTATATGTGTCGCTTACATCATTGATTTTCTTTCCTTGTTTAGGCATGGGGGTTACACAAAGACCCCTATTTTACTTCCTTTTTCAATCTATGAGCATCGTAGACATATTTTCTTACATGCATCTTCATTCCATTGATTTGAATCTTGCTTATTGCATTGGAACTTGACATTACCATTGGATTGCAATCACGTTGTGGTGCATTGTTTTCAACATCGAGTTCTCATTTTTCCTCTTTCATGGTATAAAAAATTTGTTTCGGTAAAACATGCACTCTTCATTTATCAATTGCTTATTACTTCTAGTTTCTTCTCATTTCCTCATGCAAGTTTTTTTCTTTTATTATTTTTGAATCGTGCTAATCTTCTTAACAGTTTGCTCTTGGAGTTTGTTTTTTTGGGGTTTTATGCATGTGTGTAGGATTTCTCTTCACATGGTGGTGTTCACAGTTTATACATTCATGGTGCTCGTGTTGAATGCTCATGCTCGTGCATTTCCCTTTGACTTAGAGGCTCATTTTTTGGTTTTCTTATGCATTTTTTTTTACATGCATTGAGTAATCGATACCTCATTAGCTTCATGCAGACAACTCTTGGGTTGTTTCTTTGTTGAAATTTCCTATTGGATCCTCTCTTTTGCTTGGACTTGGGCATGTTTGCAGTCTAAACATGGTTGTTTAGAATTTTTCAAACTCATTTTTGCTTGGGTCCCTCGTGGGCATCAAACCTGCACTGTTTTTGAAGCTCGAGTTCTTCCTTTGTTGGATATTCTTCCCGATATCTATGCATTCTGTGGTTTTTTAGAGTGGACATTTTTTACCATGTTCTTTTGGACTTTCATGGTTTGAAGTCCCACCTTTTCACTACCATCCCGTGTCATACTCTTCCTAATTCATGCTCCCAACAATGCTTCACTTCCTGGTTCAAGGACTCCCTACCACCGTTTCTTGTCTCTACCATCTTCCTTGCCATCCGGAGTATCGATGCTTTGCCTTGACCATTGTGTAGGCACCATCTCCACATGGACCACCTATTTCGCCTCCAACCACTTCTCTGGAATTTCTTGACTATTATTCTCTCGACTCTCTCTCTCTCCTCTCTCTCTCTCTCTCTCTCTCTCTCTCTCTCTCTCTCTCTCTCTCTCTCTCTCTCTCTCGGCATTGGGCTCTCCACATGGGCTTCCATTCTCAAGCGCTCAGTCAACACTTTCTCAGGTCATATCTGCCCATTTTAGAATTGATTATTGCTAAAATAATCACCTTTTAAATATTTTAAGGTGTACATCATTTAATTGGCATTTGTAATCCTTGTTAGATTCTTTTGCTTGTTTAATTAAACCTTCCTTCAAGTGTCAAAGACGGAGGGTGAGGTCCGGGGTTGGCAGGAGGCTAATCCCCCTCACAATTAAAACAAACCCTATCTAAAATTTGATGCCATTTCCAATGAGCATACATACGACACCCTTTGCATGCATTTAGGGACAAATTTTAATCCATTTGGAGGCTTATTATCATTTTCCATCAGATTCGCGGGAATTGGTTTTCGCTATACCTTTTGACTTGTTGCTTGGTTTTGAGCACTTCTTTAGTCAAATTTGCATGTTTTTTTGCACTCTAGTTGATGGGATTATTAGTTAATTAAAGTGCTGCATTCTCGGGGTGTCTTTTTATTACTTAATTCAGCTCATATTTTCTTGAGCTTTGTTCTATCCCTTTTATTTCTTGTGGACTTGTGAGCATGTCTTCGCCACAGTCTTATAAATAAGGGATTATTTTGTGTGACATGAGACACTATTTCTCACAAAGCCCTCTCTTCCCCTTCTTGTTTTCTCTCATTCTTGTGCTTGCTTGCGGTGTCGATCTGTTGTGCCCAACAAACCTTGATTGTTGTCTCCACTATTACACGTTATTATGTTGATTGCAAGGTGAGTGATAGACTGGTTCTTGACACACATTCACATATGTTTGTAATCAACGCACTAAACTATAAAGTGCCAAACTCAAGGGGGTGTGATATTGTTCTAGGGTGGTTGTTTCTTTTCTCTCTCCTTCCTTCTGCATCCTTTGGTTCTATCTCTTCATTATGGATATCTCTAAAGTACCAGTGCTCACACCTTTTAACTTCTTTGAATGGAAATCTAAAATTATATTGGTTTTGCGAAGTAAAGGGTTATCTTTGTGTCACCATGGGTTAGAGACCAAAACTAATGATGAACCCGAAAAAAATATAAGTGGTTCAACCATTGTGACGAAGCCTTAGGTCTTCTATGTATGTCTGTCTCTCCTAACTAGCTTTTCCACATTGAAACTTCCTCGACACCTGATAAAGTGTGGAAAACACTCGACAAGATGTCTGGGAACAAAGATGACATGAGAGCGCATGAGTTAGAGAATGAACTACTAGGGTTAAATCCTAGTGACTTTGAAAACACAGAGCCTTCTTCTCATAGTTTTCCACACTAGACTACTTCTAAAGGAATGTAAAGTAGAAAAGAAAGACTCTTAATTGATCTTGTCGATTATTTCTAATTTAGGTCCTGAATACTCTATCTTTGTTTCAACTTTCCATGCCATGAAAGCCGCCTTGGGTAGTGCTTGGACCATGCCCTCCTTTGACATTTTTTTGTCCCAACTCATTCAAGAATAGGACAAACTCATTCAAATGGGGACTCTAAAATCCAAGTCACATGCCCTTGTGGCGAATAAGGGCAAGAAAAATGAAAAGAAGAAAGAAATAAAGGACCAACCTAAGAAAAAAAACCAAGACAATACAACCCCAGATTAAGCCCAACACTAACACTTTGACTTCCGAGCCTCGGTGAAAACAAAAAGTATAAATGCTCCTATTGTAAGAACTCGCATGATGACGAGCATCCTTGTTTTCATAAACAAATTGATCACTTAACTCATTTACTTGAGAAGAATAAAATAAGTGTTCCTAAATCATTAAACAAAATACTCGGAAGGGCGAGCCTTCTAATGCAAAGGAGTCTAAAAATGAAAATAATAAAGGTAAGGCCCTCGTAGCTAGATCAGCTCCATCATCAACTTGGATTATCGATTTTCATGCCTCGCACCACATGGATTCTTCATACTTTGATTTCTCTAGCATTGAACCATGTGGCATGTCCCAAATCATGTTGGGTGATGACACTATTATGTCAATTTCTAGTAGTGGATCGGTAGAGATGGATGGTGGAACATTTAACCAAGTGTTGAGTGTTCCCAATATCTCTACCAATCTCTTATCAGTTTACCAAATCACTCACCTTGGTGAAGGAATGTGAGTGGAATTTGGTCCTAACTCGGTGATTATTCGTGAGCTTAACTCTAACGGCATAATGGTGAGGGAAAGGTGGATCACCGTTCATGATTATATACCTTCTCCCACTTATATTTGATTTAACACCCAATGCCTTGCTTTCATGTGAATGAGGTTAGAAAGCTATGGCATGAGCATTTTGGGCATCTTAATTTTTGTTATGTTGAACAATTGAGCCAAAAAAAAATGGTCAACGGGTTACCCCGAGTTAAGTTTTCTAAAGGTCTTTGTGAGGGCTGCACCCTTGGAAAGCACCCTGAAAAAAACTTTGATAAGGGAAATAATTGGAGAGCTACTCATCCCTTGGATCTTGTTCATAGTGATGTTTCTGGCCCCCTTCCATCTCCTTCTTTCACTAGACCTCAATAATTACTAACCTTCATTGATGAATTTTCTCGTTATACTTGGGTATATTTTCTTAAGCTTAATTCTGAAGTCTTTGAGAATTTTCAAAACTTTAAGGCTCTTGCCGAGAAACAAGCGGAATGGTCAATCAAGGGTCTTCGAACCGACAATGGAGGCGAGTATGTGAGCAACAGGTTTGAGGATTTCTACACTTTTGAAGGGATTGTTTTGCAGTGTACAGTTGCTTACAACCCTTCTCGAAATGGAGTTGCGAAAGAAGGAACCAAACTTTAAAGGAGATGGCCACTTGTATGGTTCACTCAAGTCCCTTCCTCCGCAGATTGGGCTAAAGCAAGTGAATTGTGCTTGTTACATTCGTATTGTGTTCCACATAAGGAAGTAAGAGGATGACACCCTTTGAAGCCTAGTTTGGACACAAGCCTAATGTTGAGCACTTTCAAGTCTTCGAGATCCAAGGCTATGGCTCAAATTCCTAAGAAGAAATGCAAGCATTGGATCCACAATCTAAACCTTGTATCTTTGTTGGGTATCCCGATAGTGTGAAGGGATATCGATTTTGAACCCTACTACCCATGAGCTCTATATTGAGAGGAGTGTAAATTTTGATAAGTCATCCTTGACTTCTACTTCCATTGAGGTTCTATTACCCACTAATTTAGATTCGACTCATCGATGATGATCTTGTTGAGTGAGTTACTCCTCTCCCACTCCTCCCGATCCTTAAACTTCTAAGTCTTCTAATTCGATAGTAGTAGTGATGATGAGGACTATGTCCCTTCTCACTCAAGTGAAGAATCTTCCGACTCGAGCTTGAACCTTTGGGAAATCTTTAGGTGAGGAAAATTGTATGCAGTGTTGGAGATTTAGTTGGTGATCTTTCGGATGAGAGACGTATACGCTCAAGTTTCGTTGGACCCCAATCCTTCTTCACCTCGGCTTCGATCAACCGTCTTTCTAGGAAACTTCTGGATTCATGAGTAGGATTCTGCTATGGATGAGGAGTATTCCTCACTCATAAAGAATGATGGGATCTTACCCCTCTTCTGAAAGGAAGAAAATTCATTCGGTGTAGGTGGATATATCGAACAAAGTATGGAGCCAATGGAGAAGTCGAGAAGTATAAAGCACGACTTGTAGCTAAGGGTTTCTCCCAGGTAGTTGGGGTTGATTACTCGAAACCTTTTCTCGGTTGCGAAGATGACTTCCATTCAACTGACCCTTGCCATCACTACCGCTAATAGATGGGAAGTCCACCAGATGGATGTTAAGAGTGCCTTCCTTCATGGGGACCTAGAGGAAGAGATCTATATGGAACAACCTCCGGGTTATGTCCATGATCCATCCCTCATTTGCAAGTTAAAGAAGTCTCTCTACAGCCTTAAACAAGCCCCTCGGGCTTGGTATGCCAAGATGGACTCCTTTCTACTTACATCAGGGTTCACTCAGTGTCACTCTGACCCAAATGTGTATATTCTGCGGCAGGATGAATCCATGCTTATTCTTGTTCTCTATGTTGATGACTTATTGATCACGGGTAGCTCTTCCTCTATCATTGATTCTGTGAAGATATCCTCATCCAAAATTTTTCCATGTCTAACTTAAGATTTCTTGATTTCTTTCTTGGGATCCATATTTCACAATCTGACTCAGGAATTATGATCTTGTAGCCTAAGTACTCTCTTGATTTTCTTGCTCGGTTTCACATGTCTGATTGCAAGTCCTCACCTACTCCTTTTCTTTCCGAGGTCAAGTTGGTGTCTGATTTCTCTTCCCCCTTAGTTGACGGTACCCTTTATCGCAGTTGGTGGGGATCTTGATCTACCTTACTCACACTCGGCTAGATATTTCGTATGCTATCGGGATCGTGTCCAGATTTATGCAGAGCCTCATGAGATGCATTTAAAAGCAGCAAAGTGGATCCTTCACTATGTTTGTGGCACTCACACAGATGGTATTCATTACTTAGGAGGGACTAAGATTGACTTGGTTAGATTTACAGACTCAGATTGGGTCGGTGATCTAGATCATCGGAAGTCTACCTCAGGCTATAGTTTCACTCTTGGTTCAAGTCCTATCAATTGGTCCAGCAAGAAGTAGAATGCCATTTCCATATCATCAATAGAATCAAAATACAGAGGAGTAGTTAATGTTGCCACAGAAGCTATTTTGTTACAGGGGTATCTTCATAGAGTTTGGCAACCACTTTCAGTGGCCTAACATCATCTAATGTGACAACATGAGCACTATCTCAATTTTTAGAAATCTAGTTCAACATCAGCGGACAAAGCACATTGAGATTCACATGCACTTCATACAGCAGCTAATACATGAAAACATAACCGACATACAATATGTTTAGACAGTTGATCAGGTTGCATTCATATTCACCAAGCCCTTCACTAAGGTGAATTTTCTTCACTTGTGGTCTCTTCTTGGGGTGAGGTTTGTTGCAGCCACCCATCTTCTTTGAGCTATATAGTCCTCCTTCTCCTCTTCTTCTTTCCATAAAGATGTTGTTTGTACATGGGCACCTTATCAGGCCTTTAGCTAACGGGCCCCATTGACACATATTTCTTGGTTGTCTAGGGGAGTCTTCTTTTTGTTCTAGCTTATTATGACCTCTTCCTTGGCTTCGATGAAGGGGGTGTTGGTGTGTGTGACATGCCTAGTCATCATCCACATCACCTGGTGAGTCATCTCACCTTATGAGAGTCATAGGTCTTAGGAAGTCAAATGACAAGTGTCATATTCTATCATAGAATCTATCATTTTCATTTGCATCAATGCGTCATAGGAGTTACATTCCTTATTTGGAATTGTAACTCCTCCTTTAGTGGCATCATATGCGTCAGTCACGTCATATGCATTAGTGGCGTCATTGATTTTCTTTCCTTGTTTAGGCATGGGGTTACACAACACCCTTATTTATACTTCCTTTTTTGATCTATGAGCATGAACAGACCTATTTTCTTACATACATCTTCATTCCATTGATTTGAATCTTACTTATTGCGTTGGATCTTGACGTTACCATCGGAGTGCAACTACATTGTGGTGCATTGTTTTTGACATTGGTTCTCATTTTTCCCTCTTTCAGGGGTCTTGTTTTGTAGTGGTTGAAGCACCTTTTTCCCTTGTTGGTGGCAGACAACATTCATTGGGATGGTTGTCTTATTAATTATTTTTTCCCCAGATTCTGCTTCATCCTGCAATTGGTTCTCCTGATGTTGGCCACTTAAATTATTCCTCTTTTTCATTATTTTTGGGACCTTGTTTGTGCAAAATGAAACACCCTTTCTAATGCACTTTGCCACTATCTTCTAGATCTGTCTCTTGGTTTCTACCTGGTTTTTTCAGCCTAAATGCCATGCATTGGTTTCTTATGGTGGTTCGTAACCCTTATGGAGGCTAGACGTAGTGCTTTGGTTGGCTGGGACATTTTCTCTGCCTATTTTCTGGTTACCTTGCTCCTGGAGGATGTCCATACCTTTGTCAAAGCTCCCTTCTAGCACTGGCTGAGTGAATGGTAAAGGCATACTGATCAGGTTTGACAACTGTTGGTTGTTTTTGGATGATCCTTCTGTGAATATCCTGCAAGGATAGTGTCCCTTGAGACCACATCTCTTTGTGGCATTTTTTCAAACATGATACCTGTGTTTTGTTCTCCACATTCTACTTACGTGGCCCTTGAGCCACCTACAACTCCTTTTGGTAGATTCATTTCCCCTTGTGCTGAGATGGATATCATTTCCTCCTCTATTAATCACCCTATTTAGACGCAGGTTGGGAGTATGTTTTCCAGGTTGTGGAGTCTGAGATTCCTCCTAGCAGTTTCATTCCTTTTGTAGTTCCTGGGATTTCCATTAAACCCATTTTGTGTAGTTACTACAGTCTTAGCAGTCCTTGAGACCATTTTATTTTCCACCAGATGAAGCTCAAGGTTTTGGGAGCTCCCTGCCTGTGTGAACGCGGGATTGAGTGGAATGTTGGTGCCTTGCATGCTAAGGACAAAGATTCATCTAGAGGGTTGTTGCTGCTAGACTTTGAGGTGTTTGGGTGCCTCGTCGAAGCTGGAGGAGAAGGAAAGATATTTCTACACTTTGCTCCTATTGCTAAATTTAAATTATCATGAAATCAAACCACCATTTCCTTGAATTGGTTTGTTTTTAGACACCTTGTTGGGAGATCTCTCCTTTCTTCTTGTTTTAGCTTTTACCATTGTCAGTGTGTTAGTGGAAAGCATTTGTGTGTCCTCTCCTTTGGGTGCTATGTTTTTCTTTCTCGAGTGATCAACCTTCATCTTTTTGTTTATATATATCTTCTTCTCTACGATTGAGTTTCAAGTTTATTATGTTGTTCCAACTAGTTTTTCACTGTCATTAAAGTAAGTTTGCGATAACTATGAAGCTCCTTCTATCACCCGAGTTTTTTTTTCTTTGTCTTTTGTCGTATGTTGTTAACTCTCTCTCAAGCCCCTTTGATAACCTTTTTGATCTCGGGAAAGAAAGGTTATAGGATTGGAGTGATCAATGCTTGGGATAGCCGGGTTGGAGTTTTGATATTGAAACTTTTAGAATCAATAAGTTTGTGAGCAACGTTTTTCGGACCTCGCATGTTTGAGACTCCTTTTTATCATCAGTCTTGTTCCTATGCTTTTAAATCTTTCATAAATAAGCACCTTAATCATCCCCATCAACTTGAACCGTAACTAGTGTTTCGGATCAGCTAAGTTCGAGGTTTCAATTGTGCAAATCCAGTACCCCACTAATACTAGAATTGTTTTGGTTTTTTTCCCTCTCGGAAATATTGTTGATGGCGTTTTCTATTTTCCTAACTTGTGTTCTTTCTCTTTTATAATGTTAATGATATTAATTAAGAATGGTCGGTTTCATGCACGTAATTACCTTAATGTTTGTGATGGAAATTACCTTGAAAGCTATTAACCTTGGGAAAACTAATCTTCCAATAGATAGTCTTGTGGATTTATAGCGGAAGGTGTTGCTTTGATAATGGAACTTAGTTATTTATGTTTGTACCTATGTTTGAACAATTGGTTATGTTTTCAAGGGTTGCCTTAAAATATTGTTGTTTTGGAAAAGAGGTAATTTCTTTTAAACTAACCAAACTATAGAATTATTGTGGAGGTTTTAAATCCTTAGTGAGATAAAAATTGGATCATGTTTTGTATACTCTTGTTTGACCAAAATCTCATCTTCTCTCGTGTGTTGCTTACTAGCATATAAGGGCATTGGCCCTTCTTGAATGATTGGGAGATCTCTGGGAGTTAATGGTCATGGCTAGTATAATTTGCCTTCACTTCGAAACTTATGTTGTGTGGTTTTCATGTATTTAATTTCAATCATATACTCTATGTGATTACAGAATTGAAATTCTAATATACTTGGCTTTTCATGTTAATCTTTGAACCTAGTGGTTCCTCTTTGTTGGGTTGATCAACTCTTATCTTTTATAAATCTAATATTAAAGCCTATGCTTTTGGTATCTTTTGATAATTTTAGATGGATGGCATGTATATCAAACTTCAATCTTATAATTATATAATTTTTTGATGGGAATCCATTTTTTGCTAGATGGTTTATTTCTTCTTATAGGGCTAAGGAACCTTCTCATATGATTGTTATACTTTCGTTGCTTTTGTTCATAACTGAAGTACAAGGTCTTTCTTCTTTGATTGGCATGGTAGAGACTTTATTATAACTTGAGGTGTTGTTAGTGTTTAGAGCATTGACCCAATTCTTGTAATAAAGTGTTTCCTTTCATGGTATTGTTAGATAATAGTTATTGTGGCTTTGTGTAGCCTTATCTTGCTCAATTCTCAAAATTGACTCTTGTGGAAATTTTTTTACAAATGGCTTATGCGAGTAGATGAGGATAGACTTGTAGATTTTTGCATCAACCTCAGTTGAAAAGTTATTTTGCTCGAATCCCTTTTATGTTGTTCAACTATTGATAAGGTCCCATGGGAATTTTAGAAGAGGGTCTGTGTATTAGTATAATGTATTGTGGATTATGTTATCTTAAGTTTTGAAACCTTGGATTGTTTGGCTATCATGGAAAATATAAGAAAATTGGATTACCGCTTTGTTGAGTGACCTTAATGGATTATCGGAATTCTAAGAATAGTTTAGCATTTCTTGGTCAATGTTTTTACTCTCTTGTTCCCTATTCATGGTTCCTTAGAGTTGGTATGTCCCTTTGGGTTGTGTATCATGCTGGAAAGAATTGATGTAACCTTGTTTTGTTTTCACAAATGAGTATTGTTAAACTTTGATCTTGAGAATAAATGTTGAGTTAAATCTTTCTAAGACTTAGTAACAATGTGTTATAAGTAAAATAAAATGGGTTGGTTAATCCTTATAGAAGTTTAACTAAAATTTATATTCAAATAAATTAATGTAGAGATGACCTACTTGAGAACAAGTAATTCCATAAGTGATCAAAGATGAAACTATCCTTGTAAAGTAAAATTATATAACTTGCTAGACTAGCGAACATTATTCTTTTATGGTGAATTCTTAAACGATCTTAAGGGAAATCAATGGTTAGTTTTTAGAAGATAATAAGATTTAATAAGTAGGAGGAAATAGTTTAGAAACCACACAATCTATCTCTTAGCCTTTTGAAGGTAAATTGTTTTCTTTTGTAAAACTCATCCAGTGAAGCCTAAGTAAAATCTTTAATAATTTTGGATAAATTCTCAAGCTTCAATTAAATCCTGGTAATAACTAATGAGGTCTTAAAGATGAATTCAACTTGACCTTCTTCCTCTAACTTTTTCAAGGTGCTTTGTAATTATTTCTTAAGTGTGTGAATGCAAATCCATGATGTAATAAGGGTATGAACGAGTTTTAGTAGCGTAAGTGTGGATAGATGGCCTTGTGGAATTAAATTACCTTCTTTATTAAATAAATGAATTAAACAAATAATTTTCATAATAGAGAAGACTTTAAGCTAATTACTCTACAGTGTATAAGAAAGAAACTTAGCTTTGTAAGATGAATTGTACGAATCATATCCAGAATCTCCCAGAAAATGTAAGTTAAGAGTTGAAGGATGTTTTATTAAAATAAATAACCTTCAAGAACTTCTCACTGTGGTATGTCCTAACTGTAAGTGTGTTCTTTTGGACTTCTATGTTGTCCTATCAAAAAAAAGTGAGTTGTTCACAATGGGTGTTGTACATGTGGTCAATGTTGTGTCATGCTTATCATGAGCTGGTTGTAGCTCTTTGTAGTCACCTTTGGTGTTGTCTATACTTCAAGTAAGTGTTTTTGTTTTTTTGAAAGTGAATTGTCCTTGATGGGTGTGAATGTTTCCGAGTTTCCTTTGTGGTCATCCTTGTATCGAGTTGTTCATAGAGTTAGTTGTAACCTTGGTGGCGACATGTTGTGTCATGTTATGTGTCAATCAAGTCAAAAAAAAATTATCCTGTATTTTACTTGTGTTTTTTTAGCATGTGTGAATTGGTGGCGATTGTTACACAGGGATATAGAGATTTTATCATAATAACTCAAGAAAATGAATTCCTCAAAAACATGACAAAAGGAGGATGGATATAATCTGGTCCACACTAGAAAATATAAATAAAATTATCTAACCAAACACTAGGGTAATTAGGAGTATGAGGAGTTGAGCTTTATGTTTTATTTCATTAGTGTTTATGTTTTTGAGAGCATTCAAATCCCTCTAGCATCAAGCATATTTGATCATGTTGTTAGTGGTTTACCTTCATTTTATTGTCTTTAAAAACTACATTTATTACCTAATCAAAAAATAAAATAAACTAGAAAGTTAAATACAAAAAAAATTAAAGCATTTACCAATTAAATTTTAATTATTTGAAAAATACTTTTTTTTAAATACCGTTAAATTAGTAACTAAAATTACACACCTAAAAATTTCACAACACTTAAAAATAAAACGCTATAAATCGGAAGAGTTTGACATTAATATTATTTAAAACAAAGAACAATACTATTTTTAATGTTTAGTAATTAACCGTTATTCATTAGAAGGGTAATTTTGAAAAAACTACTAATAATTTATGTCTACTTCTATCAAATTACACAATTGATTATATATTATATATAATTTTTAAAACTATTAATAGTTTTTGCCTATGAAATTATATATTATTCACACAATATTATGTGCTATGGAATGCTTGATTTGAAACAATATATGTTTTAAATCCATTATAATTAGGAGATAAATCTATTCAAATTTATATTTACATCGTCGTGGTATTAAATTTTATAATTGAAATAATTAACTTGTATTACTTACGTATTATGTAACTAACAAATTTTATATTACACATTGTGGAAAACAAAATAATATTAAATTTGAAAAAAACCAGCTATATTATGGTAATTAGTGAAATGTATTTAATAAGGTTGTATGTATCTTACAAAATTCAACATTGTTATGTAAGATTTTAAAGACCCATGATTATTATAACAACATTGGCAAACGGATTGACCGGGCGTAATACTAAAGGAATAAAAATGTGTTTTATATATATATCAACTTTTGTTTTCCACTCCAATTTCGATATAACATTTTCTACTCCTCTCCCTCTTTACCTCCAGAAGTGCTTGGAGGAGCACTGATACGTCCTCCCACGTCCTCATTTGGGGAAGACGAAGAGGTGAACTCTGCCACTAATCTGGAAAGCTTAGTCACTACTTCGAAGAAGTTATTGAGAATGGTCGGATCACATAGCCTGTCCAGCCTTGCTAGGGTTTCGTTATCCTCTCTTTTAGAGAACTTCCAACCTCTCCCAAGAGCCTCAAACGCAAAGCCCTACCTTCCTGCATGAATTTGGGAATTCCTTTTAAAAGCGCCCTCAGTGATGGTGGAAGAACTCTCTTGGGTGGAGCTATGTTCTCTGCCAGCTCGAGACATCTCTCGTAATATATCCTGCTGTTCTCATCAAAAATCCGGCTGTAATTTGCAAGATTTGACTGAGATAAATCTTGTGCCGAATCATGTTCTATACCTCTTTGTATGAAGCTTTCCCACATCTCTACAACTTGTAGCGTTTCTGGTAGAGGTTCGTTCTGGGGATGGGACTGGAATGAAGCAGAAGGTTGTGAATTGGCAGAATTAGTGTTATCCTCAGATGTAGAGGGATTATTTTCCTTCTCCAAATTAATATGTGGGGAATCATTACGTGGTGGTGATGCAGTAGGAGGAGAATCATGAGATAGAGGTAGTGATGTGAATGCTGGAAATTTAGCCTTAAAGTGATCTCCTTCTTTAGAGGGATTTTCTTTCATTTCACTACTATGAAATGACTGTGGTGGTGGGGGAGAAGGAGAAGTATGATATGATGGTGGAAATGAATTTTCTTCTATTTCAGATTTATGACATGATTGTGGTGATGCCAGAGGCGGAGAATTATGAGATGAAGGTAGTGATGTGGTGAGAGGTAAAGTAGCCATAGAGAGAATTCCTCCTATTTCGGAATAATGAAACGGCTGTGATGGGGGAGCAGGAGAAATATGAGATGATGGTGTTAATGGATCTTCTTCTATTTCAGGAGCAGGAGAATTATGATATAATGGAGGTGATGTGGGAGGAGGAATAACAACCTTAGAGATATCTTGTCCTTTAGAGCGATCCTCTTCTATTTCAGAATTCTGAAATGACTGTGGTGATGGGGGACAGCAGAAATATGAATCGGCTGCGGTAATGAATCTTCTTCCATTTCAGGAAAGAGGAGAATTATGAGATAAGATAATGGATGGCGTAGGAGGAGGAGAATTTTGAGATGGTTCTTCCGCTTAGCCTACTAAGTGGTGAAAAATTGTAGCCTCACAGAGATCTTGCACTAAAACAAAAATGCTTGTGATAACGTTTGTTTTAGTCAGGCTTTTGCAGAAACTCCTCCTTCCATTTACCAATTTCTCTCACGCCCTTTATCGGCTCTTACGTAGAATTTAACAACGATAGCCCATTCAACTTCGCAAAGAAAATTTTGGGAAGCGGCGAATCGTTTGTCCGGGAGGATGTGGATCGCCAAAAACTAGAATAAAGGTAATTAATAAAATGGGTGGAATTTTTAAAAAAATTAATGGTGTCTATTTAGGTTATGTAAGATGACCGTTATGAGAACGTATTGTGTAATAATATATTTACGTGGAATTCATGGAACCATTCTAAGATGTAGTGAACTCACTTGGAGTACTAAAACATGTTTTTGTAGCTAATTAAACAAAAATGACAATCTATTCAGGGCGGCTATTTAGAAATGACTTAATGCCATAGGAATTTAAGATATAATTAAATTGAATGTCTTTAATATAACATATATATAATTGATGTGTTAAATAAAATAAATAATATATAATTAATTAATTATATATGTATAGTTTTATTGATTGAACAATTACTTAATGATTGTAATTATAATAAGATAGATAGTATTTCTATAGTTTATGTAGTATATTTAGTATTTTTTTAATTATATTTGGAGATATAATTATATAAATATGTCAACAGTATTTTCAAAAGGGAGTAAAAGAAGTTATCATTAACACACGCCAATACAATGGGTGGTGGTGATTCTCTTTTGGTAGTTGTTGACATACAAGTAGATCTCAACAATGTGCATCGAAGTAGTTGAAAAATAATTTTCGGTGTTGGAATTTTGTAATGTTAGTCAATGTATGCGGCGAGGGGTATCTTATTATGATGAATTCATACCCCGTGGAGCACAACTTAGATCTCATATGGTGCATTCCACGATGGAGAAAGTCGGCATAAATATAAGCACATGCATAGTGTGTAGAGTGCCTTGTTCTTCAATATGCCTCAAGTTTGATGTGGTGAATAGATATTTTATAACAAAGAATTAAAGATATGATTATAAATGTAGAGGAATGTGTGGTCAAGGTTACTCAAAGCAAAGGATGTTATAGCAATGAGCCCCTTTTCATGTTGAAAACTTCTGATTTGAACATGAAGAGCATGATGGGTATGTGGTGGCATTAATATACAACGAAGACACCGAAGTTGAATTTGGATGTCGAGATGTAATAGATTGCCCCTCTCGGTAGCATTCCATGTATCTGTCCTAGGTCCTCCGCTTTTCTTGTGAGGTGGAATCTCGTATGGGTGCCACTCAACCAATGATTTGTATTATTTTTAGTAAAAGGATTTATGTTATTGGGGCGGGACTATGTGTGCACATATTTTTCCTTTCAAATATGAATAACGTTGAAGTTTCAAGTTTTTATATTTTACTTGTGAAATAGAATTTATTTTTTTAATTGGTTGTCTCCTGAGTTAATAGTTAAATTCCTTATAATGTGTCGAAATTAGGTATTTTTTTATGTTCCAAACTGTTATTACTTGCATGACATTTGACAGCATTTACATATTAGTTTAACACTTGTAATTATAATTATGATGGAATTGTATTACTCCTTAAAAAGTTACAAAACTACTAATAAGACATTGTTTTAGATAGTGGTAAAGGATGATTTTTGACAGGGGACCTACCATATTACAAAAAAGACCACAAAGTAAGGATAAAGCCTTATGCACATTAAAAAAACAAAGAAAATCTAGAACAATTTTCCCTCGGCATATAGACATCAAAAAAACTTCCCAACAACAACACATAAGCAACAAGAAGACAAACAGACTAAAGAAATTTATTGTGACATGAGATTCATTTCTGCAATGGAGCTGAGATCTTTCTAGAAGAACCTATTTCTTTCTAGGGACAATGATCCACTCTTCCTTGTCCTTATCAACATCTAGTTCAATCTTACATGGAAGATAAACTTTCATAGAATTGATTAGCGAAATAAATTATTTGAAGGTTGTAAATTGGTAGAATCATTGTTATCCACGAGATGTAGGGGAGTTATTTTCCTTTTCCAAACTAATATGTCGGGAATCATGAGGTGGTGGTGATGATGTAGGAGGAGGAGAATCATGAGATAGAGGATGGTAGAAATTTATCCTTAGAGATATCTCCTTCTTTAGAGGGATTTTATTTTATTTCAAAATTATGAAATGATTGTGGTGATGCGGGGAAGGAGAAGTATGAGATGTTCATGATAATGCATCTTCTTAAATTTCAAATTATGACATGATTGTGGTGACGTTGGAGGCGAAGAATTATGAGATGAAGGTAGTGATGTGGTAAAAGGAAAATTAACTTTAGAGGGAAATCCTTCCATTTCAAAATTATGAAATGACTATGGTAATGGGGTGTAATGCCTGCATGACATTCCAAGAGGATTGTGAATCAAGCCCTATAACATAAGTTTATAATTTTAAATTATAAAAGAAAACCAAATAAAAACATATATGTGATGATGATTTATAAGTAAAATAAAATAAAGTATTCAAACAAGTAAACAATTTAAAAAAAAACAAAATAAAATAAAATTGTAATAACAATAATAATAAAGAATTAAAATCAAATAAATAAAGTAAAACAAAATGAAAAGGGTAAGGAGTGAGTCAACGTGTGGTGGGTGAGTTGGTTAAATTGATGGAGTTGGTGGTGGTGGAAGTGGACGGAGAGATGTGGGATCAATATGGCATGTGGCGTGTATGTGCGGGGCATGGGCATCTAAGAAGGCTTCAGACCTGTCATGTTCCTTGGATAATAATTCAAGCACCGTATTTGTGACTAAAGGCATAAACCACATTGAAACCCCAAGTTAACGTAGTAAGTTAGCAGTAATTGGATAGTTGCATAGCGATTGCGAAAGCCAACAATTAAATAAACGTAATGTTATCGAAACTGTGCCAAGTGGACCTCTCTCTAATAGCCATCCAAAATCATTTTGTATGGGTTAAATCACTCCTCTGCATAAAGATAAACCTTTACGCTAAATAACTCCTCACATTTCTATTCATAAATTGATTTATTTAGATCCATATCTACTTTTGAAGTGGTTTCATTTGTCTTGGAAAGGAAACGGTGGCCTGCCTCTATGTTGTTTGTTGTATGCAAGAGAAAACAAAATTGCATTGACGTTTAAGGGTGCTTCATTTCAGCATTACGTCCATCCAATTGATTTTTCTTTCCTAGTTCTCGATAAACCCCTTCTATGTGCAAAAGCAATTTATAACACCATTCTTACTTTCATGTTTTTCATCTTTGATTTTGTGTAGATGTTGAATTATTTAAGACATTAAAAGTTTGTTTCATGTTATCCCACGTATGTCTCTGCCCATATTTTTCTCTTTTACTCTTCCTCTGCATGAAACTTTGTTGTCTATTCTCGAAATATTCTTAGTAGTTTCAAATGGGAGCTTAGAATAGGGTGTAGGTACTATTAGTGAGGTGTTTTACAAACATGTTGAAGGCTTAGGTTGTGAGTTCATTCTGCAAAGCTAATTATATGTTTAGGGTGGATGTGTTGGTTCTCACATAGGTGAAAAACAAAATTGTATATCATGTTGAAAGATATGCTAAAGGAAAATCCCAATTTAGACTCTTTTAAGCATAAAAAATAAGGGGTTTGCTTGATATTGAGTTGTGTTGAGGTAAATGGTTTGATCTCCGACAAGATAATAATTTAAATGCATTATTTTGGATATGAAAAAAAAAATGGGTTTGTTTAAATGAGCTTTATAAAATGATATTGTGCCAACATTACATATTTTTCTTATGGATCCCGGAGTGTTACACTCTCTCATAGGCCTTATCATGGTTGGGTGTGTTAAGAAATTTGATTTATAAATGTGTTGGAACCTTTTGAAGGTGTGGGTTTAATAGAGGAGCTTTGTAAATTCTTGAAACGACATGAGTTCTCCAAAAGAAAAACTTGGCTCAAAAATATGATTCAACTCCTATGTGGCTACGTGGAGGGAATTATCAGCCATGCTAGTACCTTGAGAAAACTCTAAATTTAACTTTGAAATGCTAGTTAAGCTTGTGGAGGTTGTGTGGATGTGTTTACGAGAATTCCATCCTTAGTGCACCCAACTATCTTAAAGAAACTCAAAACTTTTCCATCAACATGTTGTGGGTGTGTTGTTTAGTCTTGTGGGGCACATGTGTATGGAGTCACCTTGGTCAATTGCGCTAATGCTCATGAACCGCTTATATAAATCCTCTTCTTTTAAGGGATACCATTGGTCATGGATGCGGACTACCCGGAGCACTCGCTTACCCCCACTTCGTTTACTCCCATGCATGGTCTCCTTACCATCATATTTTATAATTTTCATATAATTTGGTTCTTCATTTGAAATATAATACAAATGTGAACCTTAACCATTTAAACATTGGAATATTCATCTTTCTCTATGTTTTCTAAACTCTAATGTGAACGTTAACCCTTAAAACAATGGACTATTCCATCTTGCTCTCTTAGTGGTCCTATTATGTAATCGATGCATGATGCGAAACTATCGGATCATGTTCTTAGAGATAAACCCCTAAGATAGGGACTAGTAGTCTCATGAGGATACCAATTCCCTATTAGTAAATAGGTTACACAATTCACTACAAAAGGTACATGAACCTAGTTAGGGAGAAACCCTCTTAAGTTACACATAAAATGATACTTAAGGAACCTAATCTAGAAACAAAGATACAAAATTATGTTGTAATGTTAAGAGCCTTCTAATCCTTATCTAATTGTTGGAGCATAATATAAGTAAATTTATAATTGATGTTTGGCCTTGGGAAGTGTAATCGTGATATGTTATTCCACAGGAAAGATGAAACATGAACTTCCTTGTAATGTGATTAAACCCTCTTGATGTGGTTAAAAAAATTATTTCGTATAACACTTATTATGTACTAAACCGATTATCAATAAATAAATGAATGAAAGAAATGCGACCCTAACTCATAAAAATAAATAAATGTGAACTTTAATTTCCTATGGACTTACACTTGTTTCGTTGTGTAACGGAGGTATGATATAAGATCAAGATGCATACCTTAGGAGTGAATATGAGGGATAAGACCTATTAGCCTTATGTGTATTTAAATATCCTTGTGTGAAAATAAATACCCTATTACCGAATGAGCAAAATAAACAAGTAATTGAAATAATGTAGATGATCCTTATTCAATGAGATACACTGTAAGTTAAAGGTTAAATGATATAAAGTAAATCTAGAAAAAGGAAAAGGAATTTAGGATTCACACATTTTGATCCTTCTAAGAACTTAAATTAAAGATTGAAACATGATTTAAATACATGTGTACAATCATAAAAATATCATTTTGTTGGAATAACCTATCTATAAGTTTATATTATAGCTGAATCGTTATGTTGTTCCTTGTCATTTGAAAAAAAGTGGCCTTGATGTGCATCACATGTTTTCATGTTGTTTGTGTGTTAATTTTTTTGAAAACATATCATGTGTTGTGTGTTATCCTAAATTATCTCCTATAGTGTCGTGTAAACTACAATTTAAGTAAAAAAATATTCCGGTATTTTTACTATTGTTTTTGTGTGTGTAAAATGTTGTCATTATATGGGGGCACAAGAAATATGAGATGATGGTGTTAATGAATCTTTTTCTATTTTAGGAGTAGGAGAATTATGATATAATCGAGGTGTTATGGAAAGAGGAATGATAAACTTAGAGATATCTCCTCCATTAGAGGCATATTCTTCTATTTCAGAATTTTGAAATGACTTAGGGTGATTTTAATACATGTGTAATCCTAAAAATATCTTATCATGGGAAGACCCTATCTATAATTTTATACTATAGTTGAATTGTTATGTTGTGCCTTGTCATTTGAAACAAAAAAGTGGAATTGATGTGCATCACATTTTTCATGTTGTCTATGTGTGTTAATGTTTGTGCAAACATATCATGTGTTTTGCGTTGTCTTAAGTGATCTCCTGTAGTGTCGTGTAAACTACAATGTAAGTCAAAAAAATATTCCGTTATTTTTTCATTTGTTTTTGTGTGTGTAAAATGTTGGTGTTACATGGGGGCATGAGAAATATGAGATGATGGTGTTAATGGATCTTCTTGTATTTTAGGAGTAGGGAAATTATGATATACTTGAGGTGATATGGGAAGAGGAATGATAACCTTAGATATATATCCTCCATTAGAGGCATATTCTTCTATTTCAAAATTTTGAAATGACTCGGTGATGGGGGAACAGGGAGAAATATGAACCAACTACAATAATGGATATTTTTCCATTTCAAAAAAGAGAATTATGAAATAAGATAATGGTTAGTGTATGAGGAGGAGAATTATGAGATGGTTCTTCCAAATCCTCCTTAGTGGTGGAAATAATTGTAGCCTCACAATTATCTTCCACTAAATAAAATATGTTTGTCATAAGATTTTTTTAGTTAGGATTTTACGAAACTCCTCTTTACATTCACCAATTTCTCTCCTATCCTTTATCGGATCTTACATAAATTTAGTAATGATAGTCCATTGACCTTTGCAAAGAAACTTTTGTGTAGCGTGAATTTTTTTCTAGGAGGATGCGAGATCACCAAAAATAGAATAAACGTAATTAATAAAGTTATTATTTTTTTGTTTTAAATAATAGTGTCTAGAGAACGTATTTTGTAATAATAGATTATGTGGAATTCATGAAACCATTCTAAGATGTAGTAAAAAAACATGTTTTGTAGGTAATAAAAGAAAAATGACAATCTTTCTCTTTTTTTGAATAAAATCTTATATTAATTTAACAAGTAAAATGATACAAGATAATTCATAAAATAATTGGGCTATATAGAAGCACGTCCCAAAACCATGAGACAAACTAGGTAAAAATATAGGAATGAGGCGGAGAAAAAAAATCAATACATCAAAAGAAAAGAAGATTAAGTTGTAGAGCTACAAATTGTTGTTTTACTAGGGTCGGTATTTATCATGCCAACTGTTGTCCTCTCAATTTTCCCCACCCTTTTGAATCTAATTTCATGAAAATTGGAGCCCTTCCATGGAATAAATTCATGTTTTAAACTCCTTAGATGCTCGTTTTCATTTCCCACAATGTTTTTAATCAAAATTCCCTTAGTCTCTGCTGTTAAAATGTTTTACCTATTTTCAATGGATGGGAAATGATTTTAGTTCTTCTTTTATGCATTTGGAATGTGTGGACCTTGCATATTTTGTTTTTAACCTTTTGCAGAAAGCAAAAAAATTCATCGAGCAAAAATGACATTTTCCCGTTTCCCGTGACTTCCTACATTATTTTCCCCATCAAATTCTTTCTTGAAAGGTGAAGCTACATTTTTTCCCATTGGATGCAAATGCGGGTTCCTTTTTGAACTTATCACTTTTGGTGATTTTGGAAAAAATGTCGATTTTTTCCCCACATCCCCATCTGTCCATGATTGGCTGGAGAAGTTTTGACGGAAGTTCGGGCTGATGGATCCATTTTATTCTCTAAGGAATTACGAGAAAGGGCTACAATAACCCGTAGCCCTACCCAAGTGAAAGGATAAATTCCAATTTGAAATCTACAACAAATCTGAAAGAGACACGTGTTCCTGTTTAAAAGTCAATGGCAGAGGCATAGACTTTTAGGGGAAAATTTGGAAATTTTCCCCTTCTGAAAATACATAAATAGTGAAGCACATCCCCACTACCAATCAGGTGAGGCCATGTGTTGAGGAATCCGAAAAGGACACGTGGCCATTTTTTAGTTCACAGGCACTTTGGCGGACCGGCAAAGGACTTTAGGAATTTTAACCTTGTTTCCACAAAAGGTGAAAAGTTCTAAAATGGCTCGTGGCCCCGCTCATGTGAAGGGAAAATTTATAAGTTAAGGCCCGCAGCAGATTAGAAAGGGACATCTGGCCTGCGTTGAAAATTCAACGGCAGGGGCACGAACCTTCAGGGGAAAAGTTGGAATTTTTCCCCTTTTCAAAAATAGATAAAGTATAAAACTCAAGAACACTCATGCACCCCATTAAAGCGATGCCACGTGTTGAATGATGAAATCAAAACAATGGGCCTGTGGGGGAAATTGAGATTTTGAGCCTTTTTCACCAAAAGGTTAAAATGTTGCAAATTGAGCCGCGACCCTTTTTTCCAATTATTGTGTGCCACATGTTCACGTTGAAAAGTCAAAGCGGGCCAGTGGAGGTTTTTGAGAATTTTAGATTTTTGTTAAAAAAGAGTTTAAATGGAAAATTTGAACCATATTTCCTCAACCACTCAGATGGCGCCACATGTGCGTCTTTTGGCAGAGTTGTGGGAGTGTAGAGCAAAATGGGAAATCACACTTTTTCTCCCAAATGGCAGGAAATGTAATTTTCTTCCCCAGGGTCGTTATTGCTTGGATCTTGCCACATGTACAGTCCAAATTTGAAGGTAAAAGGGGCAAAAAGACATCCAAATGCACTCATCTATTTTTTAATGCCATTAACAAAGCAAAGAGCTCTACAAAATGCAAAAATGGATCGTTCTTCTTCTTTTTTTCTCTCTTATTCTTGTTGTTTCCTGTGAGATGCATTTTTGGTTTATTATGGGGCCAAAATTATAAGTTTGAAGGGATGTAAAGTTTAATCATCAAAAATGGATTTTATCGTGCATACACGATATAAAAAGGAGAAAACTTACCAATAAGCACTTGAGTGCTATGAAAGTGGTTAAAAGGTGGAAATGGCAGGACCACATGAAGAAGAAAATCATGAGATGCCCCCTGCTAAAATAATCATGCTTGAACTAATGAAATATTCACCTTTTGAACCTCTAGTTTTCATGAGTGCATTTGTTTCATGTCACTTTCCAAAAATGGATCTCATAACAAACATTATTCCTTTTGGATATTCTTTTCTTGGGGAAAAAGTATGGATGTACACGAATTGTTATAAGAACATGGTTTTGGCCATGGAAAAGGGGATTCTAGTTTTCTGGGAAGGTTGTAAATTCTGAAGTAATTCAATACGAATATCTTTCTTTTCTTATATTCCTCTATTATATCTCTCTCCTAGCTTAATTCAATGGATCATTTATTTTTCATTCAATAGAAACTTTGTGTCTGTAGATTTGCATCGGTGGTGAAGTAATTGATCCTTTTCTATATTTTCTTGGTTCAATCTGAGTAGGGAGATACTCTGATATCTATATTTACCAAAATCATTGTTGTTTTCTTCCTTCCACCATCTCTATATTCTTCCATTCCTTTTGATTGATAATCTTTTAAGTATGAGAACATTCCAAAATATCAGGGTCCAAACATTGAAATTTGTATATCTATACATTTTTTGTTGGTTTCAATAAGCGAACCTCTCCCATTAAAGAGGAGGGACTTGTTGTCCCCTTACTATGGTTTCAACCCATGTTCCATTTTGAAACCCAATAGTTTTTGGCGACTCCTGGGGAATTCATTGCAAATGGATTCTAGTTTTTGAATAAAAAAATTTGATCATCTTTGATCTAGTGACTCCAAGATACACTCGGGGTAGAAGAACCCTTAGGAAGAAGACCCTCATTTCCAACTTTTGGATCATCAAGGTTTCTCTCTCCCTTCATCAACAAGAAAAGAAGAGGAACAAGATCTGTAAGCACTCCTCTTGCTAGAGACAAAACTTCTGGGAGTGACATCCCTCAAGATCAAATCAGTCCTAATTTGCATGCTTTGATTCTCACTGGTGTTTTAGTTCCTCTCCAAACAATATTTCCAAGGATGGCAGCTCCTCTTCCTTGGGGCCAAAGGGTTGGGCCTCTTGCTCTTCCCCAACCATTGCATGAATTTCCTAGAGGAAATAGAAAGAATTTCCCTAAATTCAGAGGTGATGGGAAGGTTCATCCAGATGAACATATTGTGGCCTTCATTGTTTCTTGTGGTGTTCTCGAAGTTAAACATGAAGATATCTCCGTTAGACTTTTTGTAGAGACATTGCAACATAATGTTGTTGATTAGTTATATCATCTCCCTATTGGATCCATCACCAATTGGAACACCATGATGACCCAGTTTGAGCAACATTTCAAACCTGCTGAGGATGTACATGCCCTCCCAGCCCAGATTTTTCAAATCAAGAAAGAGTCACATGAGCCCATGAGAGAATTTGTGGAAAAATTCAACAAGTTGGTTAACGGATTCCACAAAACACACGCCTATGGATCAAATTCAGAAATGTTTCTTCCTTAATGCATAACTACCTAAAGTGAGCTATGCACTTAGGAGAGCCAATCTTTCCACTTTGGATGTTGATCATAGATTTTTTGTCATTGTTGAAGATGATCTGATCATGTCTGGCAAGCCAATGATAAATTCATCCAAATCCAAAGCATCTCCTTCTTCCATATCATCTCTTAGAGATAATGCAGATCATTTAGTATAGAAACTTGCTAATGATCTTATTGCTCTCAAGAATCAGTTCACCAAGCATGCTCCTTATCAATATGTTCCTAGGAAGAACATACATCCCAATAATTAGTTTCCCTCTACTTACTCATACCACATTTGCAATTAAAGGGCCACCTATTAAAGTTCTAGTCAATGCAACATGTTAAGTGTTGGAGCCCGAACACAGGAGGAGGATGAAACCTTTGAAGAACATGAAGAAGAATTTGATGAAGAATTAGAACATGTCCATTTTCTCACCAATGAAGGCATAGATGAAGAGGATGATTATGAAGAAAGAGTTACAGAGATTAACAATGAATCATATGCTATCATGACTCATGAACAAGCCAACAAGAAGGAAAAAATGGTGTAGCCTGCTAAAAGATCTAATGAGCGTCCTACGGTAATTTCAATGATTACAAGGAAAGGAACTCCTATTCCAGCTTCTTCCACACCCAAGGTAGGTTTTGTTGTTCCTTCCTCCTCTATTTCTACTCCTAAAACTTCTTTCCCTTCAAATAATAGAGTTGATAAGTCAAACGTTTCATCTACTCCTATCTATGATGCTCCATCTACCTCTAGTTCTTTTGACATTATCGACCATCTCAAGAAAACTAAGGATCTAGATCTCAAAAGCTGAATTCTACCAAACCCATCCCAAGGCCTTTGCTAAGATGGTAGACTTTGTAAACTCCAAATCCAAGCCTTCATCCCCTAGTTCCAAAGGTCTCTTTCCCACTCCTTCTCCTTCATCTCAACCAAGCCTTGTGGCAACAGTCACTTCATCTGATGGGAAGATCAAACCATTTTATGTCACTCTCCTCATAGTTGGCCACAAACTTAGCAATTGTGTTATTGATTCTAGTGTTTCAGATAATGTGATGCTTTTAAGGTAGATCATTCCCTAGGCTTAACACTAACCCAAACTTTTGGTTCATGTTACTCAATGGAAAGTAGAGAAGTGCCATTGGTTGGGAGGATCAAGGATGCATAAGTAGCCTTTTGCTTTGCCGAGAAGAGAGTTTTAGCCACCATTTTGGTAGCTAATATTCCCCCTTTCTATGATATGCTGCTGAGTAGAAATTTTTACAAAAATGTTGGAGGAGAAATCATGATGGACTGGTCACATGCTCTTATTCTAGTGAGTGGGAAAATGAATAAGCTACTACGTGAGAAACAAACTAAATATATCGTGTAAAAAATAGATGGCCCAAAGGCACAAATATTTTATGAGGACATTGGTCATGGTAACTACATGATCATGTCACAAGATGAGGCTAACCATCCTAAGGAAGTGTTTCTTGATCCTAATGGCATTTGGATCTTGGAATTTGATGGAAGCTACTCCTTAGTTGGTTCTGGAGCTGGTGTGGTGCTTATTTCTCCTGAAGGGAAAATTCATCCTTTCTCCTTCAAGCTCCAATTCAAAAACACAAATAATAAAAATGGGTATGAGGCTCTCATCCTCGGTTTAGGCATGGCAAAAGAGATGGGGATCAAGAATCTCCTCGCTCGTGGAGAATCAAAGCTAGATTTAAAACAAGTCGAGATCTTTTTCAAGTGAAGAATAGAAGGTTAAAGGAATCTAGTTTGATATTCCATTGAGTTCCTTGATGCCTTTTCAATTAAAGCCATGCCAAGGAAAGAAACACTAGGGCTGATTCCTTGGTTGTCTCGGGTCTCAGATCTTTGATCCCACATCTAGATTTCTCCCAAGATAAATTCACCATTGAGATGATTCATAGGCCTAGTGTTCCCGACAATGCAAACAATTGGCATCTTTAATGATGATCAAGACTTGCTTTCCTTCCTTGAACTCGAGACAATTTTGACTAACTTGTACCAAGTTATCCAAAATTCACCCTCAAGGTAATTTTGATAACATGCATCAGATTATTCAGTCCCAAGAAAGTATATTGATTCAAGGCAAAAAATCATGTTTCTGGGGTCCCCTCGGCTTCTTTCTAACTCTCCTGTCCAAGAAGAAAACCCAACAAGTTTTAAAAATGTGAAAAAATTGCAAAAGCCAAGCTTGGTGCCGAAATACAGAGAAAATCGGCTAAGTCTTGTCCTAGGCGGTCCTTGGGACAGTTGGGACATCGGGACGCGAGGGACGCTTTGTAAAATTTGAACCGGCCGAAAAGTGGAAAGAATCAACTAAGTGTTGTTTTCACGCGGTTTGGGACAGCCGGGCCAAAGGTACGTAGCGCGACGCCTTGAACCGCCCAGAGAGAAAAAAATCATCAAGTTTGGGATAAGGGACAAAAGTACGCGGAGGACGCGAACCCGATTCGGTCAAAATTCAGGGACTTTCGTCCGGGACAGTTGGGCCAAAAGTACGCGTGGGACGCGGAAAGCCGAAAGAGCGCTGATGAATGGAATCTCGCCACGTGTCTTCACCTTAAACAGAACAAGGAAGCTCGATTCGACGGAAATCAGGATTTTCATCCGGGATAATTGGGACAAAAGTACGCTAATGACTTGAGGGACGTGAAAAGCCAAAGCAGCCAAAGGCAAAGAAGAAAAGTCAACGTTTGACCCGTGAAACTTGAAACGCCATAACTTTTGACTCGAGCTTCGATTTTCATAAAATTGGACTTTTTGAACGAGCACAACGTCCTCTACGCCACAAAAATTGGATTTATTATTTTTAATGAGGGTAGATATATTTAATTAAGAGAAAATATTCTGATCCATTCAGTTAATACTCATTCATGAACAAGCAAATGACAAAACGTCTGCTAGACCCAAAATAGCCGCCTTTGACTTAAAGGCCATAACTTTTGCATTTCTCAACGAAATCGCATAAAATTAGTACCGTTGGAATCCTGCTCCGATTCCAATGCACAAAAATCAAGAAATTCTAGATTTGATGAGAAATTGGTTGATAGTTTTTAGAAAATGTGGTCGGGTTCATAACAACGGTGTTTCATTTGTGGTTGGGAGTGCAATTAAGAGGCATGGTCATCATTCTTTTCTCTCGCAAAGCACATGGGTCAAGATGGGGAGCCTTTTGCAAGTAATATATAATCATTTACTCCATTTGATGCCTCTTACAAGTGGTTGAAGGACATATTTTGGGATTTACATTTTCCCTTCTCTTTCTCTTCTCATTTTTCTATAAATTGGAGTGTTGGGCTCATTATAAAGAGGAGAGTTTTCAGATAGCAAAGCTCTATCAAAATTGCTTTGTGAAGCCAATGTGCTGCAAGCCATTTTAGTGGACTCCTTGCATGGTGATCCAGGGTCCCTTATCTTGTAATAAATCAAATCATGCATATCATGAAGCAATAAAATATCGCTTGTGGATGTATCTTCCCTGCTTTGTTTTCTTTGCATTCTTCTTGCCCCTTTAATCTTTCTACAAGAATATTGTGTCTATTATTATGTTCTTGCAGGGATCCATTATCATTGTGTATGCTTGGAATATTGTTGTGAATGCATTTTGCTAGATTATGGAGAACTGTCATCACCTCTTCTAGTGTGTACTTTGCTTCTGTATTTCACACATTTGGAGACTACTCTCACACCCTCCTTTTCTGGTGTATCACCGCTTTAGTGTAGGATTTTATTTTATGCACTCTCTCTCCCTGGTCCCTTGGAAATTTAGATTAGGATAGTTAGTTTCCCCTGCATTAGAGTAGATCGTGGCAGGTAGTTTAGGAGCAAGAACCAGCTTTCTCTGGAGGTCTATCTCAAGTAGCAAGTCCCACAACTTGGAGATAGTACCCATGTTATCCAATCACACCATGAGTTCAAGTATATGCACTTGTATAAACATGGGGGTGTTGTGATTCAATTATAACACTACCTTGAAGGAAGTGGGAATCTACCTAGAGAGTTTGTGCCCCCAAATGAAGAAGATAACAAAGAAGAAATGGATCATGATGGCTGCATAAAACTAAAGGTAATAAGATACCTAAAGGTTTGGTAGGTTTGGAAGATTTATTTGATAAACATGATAGTTAAATCAAGTCAAAAACTTCAAAAGGATATCAGCATCTGTTGACTATGAAAAGATAAACATTGGAAGTCTTAATGAACCCATGTTGGTAAACATTGGAAAGTGTTGCACACAATATGAGAGGAAAAAGGAAACAGATCTATTGAAAAGGTATGTTGATGTTCTTACATATTCTTTTGATGATCTCATGGCTTTTCAGCCAAAAGAGATGCAACATTTCATTCTTCTAAAGAAGAGGCAATATAACCCTAAAATTTTTGATACAATATTTTAAGAGATCCAAAATTTATTGAAGGCTAAGATCATTTTCCCCATTCACCATTCAACGTGGATTGCTAATATTGTTCATGTTAGGAAGAATAATGGTGAGATCCAAATTTTTGTTGATTTTAGGAATTTGAATCAATCCTCTTTGAATGATAATTATCCTCTCCTCGTAATGGATCAAGTGTTGCAGTATTTTACAAGTTCATAAATTTTGTCCATGCTTGATGGATTCTCAAGATATAATGAAGTAGAAGTAACTACTGCAGATCAACATAAGACTACCTTTACCACTCCTTGGAGCACCTTTGCTTACAAGAGAATGCATTTTGGCCTCATCAATACCGGTGCCACCTTTCGAGAGGACAATGGATCTAGCCTTTTGCGATCTCGAGGATAAATGTATAGTTATATACCTTGATGATCTAACTATGTTTTCAAAAATAGAGCTGATCATTTCCAACACCTTGAAACTATCCTACAAAATTGTAGAGAGCATGGCATCTCCTTGAATCCCAAGAAATCTATCTTTTGTGTCACCAAGGAAAACTATTGGGAAACATTTTCTCCAGGAGGGAATCAATATTGATCCGTAGAAAGAGTCCATATGATTTACCGATCCCTCTCCCCACAAGCAAGAAGGGTGTGCACTCTTTCTTTAGCAATATCAACTTCTTGAGAAGATTCATACCTGATTTTGCTGAACTTATTTTAAACATAGCCCATGTGATGAAAGGGAAGAAGACTTTTGTTGGTGCTCTAAAGGCAAAGTTACATTTGAAGACATCAAGAAATATATAGCAAAGACTCAAATCTTGGCATGCCCCGATTATAGAAAAGACTTCATTATCTATTTCTATGTTATTGAAAGTACTCTAGTTGTTGTGTAAACCCGGAGAATTTTGAAGGTCATGAACTCCCAATAGTGTTCATGAGTTATATTTTTAAAGCCCTATTATCACCGAATCACATCACCCCTTATGTTTACACAAGTGCATATACTTGAGCTCACGGTGTGATTGGATAACATGGGTACTATCTCCAAGTTGTGGGACTTGCTACTTGAGATAGACCTCTAGTGAAAGTTGGTTCTTGCTCCTAAACTACCTACCATAATCTAATCTAATGCAAGAAAGACTATCTTTCCTAATATAAATTTCCAAGGGACCAAGGAGAGAGAATGCATGAAAATGAAAGCCTACACTAAAGCAGTGATACACCAAAAAAGGAGGGGTGTGGGAGTAGTCTTGCAAAGTGTGAAAAATATAAGTAAAATGCATACTAGAAGGGTGATAACAGCTTCTCCACAATCTGGAAAATGCATTCACAAAAATATTTCATACATGCACAATAATATTGATTCCTTGCAAGAGAATAAAAATAGACACAATATTCTTGTAATGAAGGTTGAAAGGGCAAGAAGAGTGCAAAAAACACAGCAGGGGAAGATGCATCCACAAACTTGTATTGTATTACTTCATGATATGCACAGATTCAATCTATTACAAGATAAAGGCTTGGATCACCATGCAAGGAGTCCAATATAAGGGCTTTCAAACATTGGCTTCACATCAATTTTGACAAAGCTTTTCTATAACAAAACTCCCCCTTTATAATGAGCCTAGCACTCACAATTTATAGAAAAATGAGAAGAGAGAGAAAAGTGAAAAAGGAAATCCTAAATCTATCCTTCAACCACTTGTAAGAGGAATTAAATGGAGTGAAATGATTGTATGTTTCTTGAAAAAGGCTCCCCATACTATCCTAGGTGCTACAACAGAGAAAGAATGATGACCATGCCTCTTAATTACACTCCCAACTACCAAATAAAACATTGTCATGAACCTAGCCACGTTTTATGAAAAATATCCATCTATTTCTCATCAAATCCCAAATTTCTTGATTTCTATGTGTTGGGCTCAGAAACATGATTCCAATTGTACTAATTTCATGTGATTTCGTTGAGAAATGTAAAAGTTATGACCTTCTGAGTGTGGGCAGCTATTTTGGGTCTACTAGGCATTTTTTGTCATTTGACAGGACTAAGGATTAAATACTAGGGTCGAATGGACATCATGCTCCTTCCAGAAAGTCCAATTTTATGAAAATTGGATCTCGGAGTCAAAATTTATGGCCATTTGAAGTTCAGGGGTCAAACGTTGACTTTTTCTCTTCATTGCGGCTATTTTGGCAAAATCAGGTCCGCATGTCTGGTTGTCCCTGGACACATTCTTCCACATCGCCTGATTTGGGCTACCTTGTCTTTATGCATTTGCCATTGATCGGGCGGTGAGGGCCATTGACCTCTATGTCTTTTGCAATGCATGGTTCCTTTTCGGGTTTTTTTCCTTTACGCGTCCGCGCATACTTTTGTCCTGGACACATTTCTCTACACCACCCGCAATGCACTGACTTGCAAAAAAAATAGATTTTTGTGTCCCGTGCATACCTGCATCCAAACATTCTTAGACCACCTAGGACAAAAACTTTCGAATTTTTCAATTTCCCTTTGACTTTGGTACTTTCGGAATGCGCCCTCCATGTCCCTATTAAACTTGTGCACTGGGACACAAAAAGCCAATTTGGCCGATTCCTTTGTATTTTGGCTCCAAACCTGGTATGAAAACCTTGGTATGAGCCTCACTGGTATGATCCACGGCCTCCAGGACTCCACAATGCATTAAAACAAGCCTGCGAATACATTTTTAGATTTTTTAAATTTTTTTCTAACTTGTTGGATTTTTTCCTTGATGGGAGAGTTAGAGAGAAGCCAAAGTGACTACCACAACATGATTTTGGGCCTTGAATCAATTATACTTTCTTGGGACTAAAGAATTTGATGCATGTTATCAAAATTACCTCGAGGGGTGAATTTTGGATAACATGCCCATGAGTGAAGTACACCATGATGGAGAAACATGATTTTGCAGTGGTTAAAGCTATGAAGCAATTTCACTTCTACATCATCAGCTCTCATTCTATTGTACTTGTACTGATACAACTATTAAATCCATTCTTACACAACAAGAATTATGAACCAAGAGAGGAAATTGGGTAGCAAAAAAGTTCGAAGTATGATCTTGAAATGAAACCCACCAAGCTAGTTCGAGGAAAGGGCTTATGTGAACTTTGTTGTTGAAGGAGTTGATGCCAAATTTTCCAAGGAAGAAGTCGATATCCCTGTTGTTCTTTTCCTCAACTCAAATGATGAATGGTACGCTGACATTGCACACTTTCTTACTTATGGAGAATGTCCATCTCATTTGAGTTCCAAGGATAAGAGAGCCATCAAATTAAGGTCCACAATATGTGTTGTGGGAAAATGCATTGTTCAAACAAGGGATAGATGGAAGGTTTTTGAAATGTGTTGACAAAGAGCAAAAAGAAATTTTTCTCATCCTTTCATGACTAGGCTTATGGAGGTCATTTCTCTTCTACTGTCATAGCCCACAAAATCCTCCATGCTGGATATTATTGGCCTACCCTGTTCAAAGATGCATCAAAGTGGGTAGGCAAGTGTGAAGCATGTCAAACCTTTGTTGGAAGACCCAAATTGGCTTCTTTACCTCTCAAACTAGTGGTAATTAAGGAACCCTTTCAACAATAGGGCTTGGACTTCATTGGGACACTAAATCCACCTTCAAGTGTAAGGAATACTTATGTTTTGACTGCCACTGATTATTTCACCAAGTGGGTGGAAGCCATTCAAGTGAAAAGTACTACTTCAGAAGTAGTATGCAACTTCATCAAGGATCACATCTTAATAGGTTTGTGATACCAAACAAGATTTTCACTAACAATGCTTCCAATTTTTTTTTCTGTTGAGATGACAGATTTCTGCTATGGATATGACATTTCCCTTGCACACTTTTCAGATTACTATCACCAAGGGAATGGGCAAGTAGTATCAACTAACAAGAACTTAGTCACCATTGTTCGAAGCTTGTTAATGACTCTCGGAGGAATTGGCATAAGAAACTATATGATGCTTTATGGGTAGATAGGATTACTCTTAAGAGATCCATTGGAATGTCTCCTTTTCAAGTGGTATATGGAGTTGAAGTTGAACTCCCAGTGACATTAGAACTGCCAGCCTTCCATTTGATGAAGGCCATTGAGGATGCCAACTTTGCCAAGTCATTGGACAAAAGAATTATGTACCTCTAGAAGTTGAATGAAGACAGATTGCAAGTGGTTGACATAATATTAGCTCATCAACTCAAGGTAAAAGCTCTATTTGACAAAAATGCTAAACCCATAACTTTTCAAGTGGGAGAAAGTGTTCTTCTTTAGGACAAAAGGCATGAACCTTGAGGAAGCCATGGTAAATTTGATTCCCTTTGGCTTGGTCCTTTTAAAATCAGACATTTTGCTAGTGAGAACTCTTTTTACCTAGATTACATGGATGGTTCTCCTCTCCCACTTCCTTATAGTGGGAAATTTTTGAAGTTGTTCAAAACCTAGGAGTTTTATGGTCGCTCTATACATTTTGTATAGAGTTTTGTTTTCCTTGTTTTTTTGTTCTTTTCCTTTCTCGTATTCTCTTCTGTGTTGGGAATGCTTCTTTTTTACTCCATTTCCCATTGGCTAAGACACTGATTCAATCTGATTACCTAGAATTCTCTAAGGTTCTTAATTTTTCCTCTTTCCTCTAGCCAAATCATCCCCAAAGGAGCTAGTTGTTTTCCTCTCATTTTCCCACCCTTTTGAATCTAATTTCATGAAAATTTGAGCCCTATTATGGAAGAAATTCATGTTTTAAACTTCTCAGATGCTCATTTTCATTTCCCATGATGTTTTTAATCAAAATTCCCTCATTCTGCTATCATTAAAACATTTTACCTATTTTCAATGGATGGGAAATGATTTTAGTTCTTCTTTTATGCATTTGGAATGCATGGGACCTTGCATATTTTGTTTTTAACCTTTTACAGAGAAAGAAATTCTTCATCGGGAGCAAAAATGGCATTTTCCCATTTCCTATAACTTCCTACATTCTTTTTCCCGTCAAATTCTTTCTTGGAAAGGTGAAGCTACACATTTGTTTCCCATTGGATGCAGTCGGGTGGGTTCCTTTTGAACTTATCACTTTTGGTGATTTTGGAAAAAACATCGACTTTTCCTACATCCCCACCTCCGTCCCTCGATTAGCTAGAGAAGTTTTGGCAGAAGTTTAGGCAAACGGATCCATTTTATTCTCTAAGGCATTATGGAAAAAAGGGCTAAAAGTTCCAAAATAACCCGCGCCCCACATAAGTGAAAGGATAAATTCGATTTGAAATCTACAGAAAATCGAAAGGGACATGTGTTCATATTGAAAAGTCAATGGCAGAGGCATGGACTTTTAGGGGAAAAGTTGGAATTTTTCCCCTTCTCAAAATAGATAAAAGTGAAGCACATCCCCAGTAACCAATCAGGTGAGGCCACATGTTGAGGAATCCAAAATGACACGTGGTCATTTTTTAGTTCACATGCACTTTGGCGGACCAACGGAGGACTTTAGGAATTTTAGCCTTGTTTCCACAAAAGGTGAAAAGTTATAAAATGGCCCATGGCCCCGCTCATGCGAAGGGAAAATTTCTAAGTTAAGGCCCACAACAGATTAGAAAGGGACACTTGGCCTATGTTGAAAATTCAATAGCGAGGGCACGAACCTTTGGGGAAAAGTTGGAATTTTTCCTCTTTTCAAAAATAGATAAAGTATAAAACTGAAGTGCATTCCCGCACCCACTCAGGCGATGCCACGTGTTGAAGGATGAAATCGGAATAGCAGGCATGTGGGGGAAATTGATAATTTGAGCCTTTTTCACCAAAAGGTTAAAATGTTGCAAATTGAGTCATGACCCCTTTTTCCAATTGTGGTGTGCCACATGTTCATGTTAAAAAGTCAAAGCGGATCGGTAGAGGTTTTTGAGAATTTGAGATTTTTGTTAAAAAGAGTTTAAATGGAAGATTTGAACCACATTTCCTTAGCCACTCAGATGGTGCCACGTGTCCGTATTTGGTAGAGCTGAGGGAGTGTGGAGTAAAATGAGAAATCATGCTTTTTCTCCCAAATGTCAAGAAATGCAGTTTTCTTCCCCAGGGTCATCGTTGCTTGATCTTGCCACGTGTAGGGTCCAAATTTGAAGGTAAAAGGGGAAAAGAGAGTTAAATGCACTCATCTAGTTTTTAACACCATTAACGAACTAGAGATCTCGAGAAATACAAAAATGGATCGTTCTTATTTCTTTTTCTTTGTATTCTTATCATTTCCCCATGAGATGCATTTTTTCTTTATTATGGGGCCAAATTGATAATTTTGAAGGGATGTAAAGTTTAATTATCAAAAATGGATTTTATCGAGCATACACTATAAAAAAGGGATAAAATTACCAAAGAAGCACTTGAGTGCTATGAAATTGGTTAAAAGGTTGAAATGGTAGGACCACATGAAGAAGAAAATCATGAGATGCCCCTACTAAAATAATCATGCTCGAACTAACAAAATATTCACCTTTTGAACCTCTATTTTTCATGAGTGCATTTGTTTCATGTCACTTTCCAAAAATGGATCTGCAATAAACATTATTCCTTTTGGATATTCTTTTCTTGGGGACAAAGTATGGATGTACACGAATTTTTATAAGAACATGGTTTTGGCCATGGAAATGGGATTCTAGTTTTCTGGGAAGGTTGTAAATTCATAAGTAATTCAATATAAAAGTTCTTTCTTTTCTTATTTTCCTCTATTATATATCTCTCTCCCTTTCGATTCAATGGATCATTTGTTTTACATTCAATAGAAACTTTGTGTTCTGGTCTGTATATTCCTTAGAACTTTGTGTTTGCAGATTTGCATTAGTGGTGAAGTAATTGATCCTTTTCTATATTTTCTTGGTTCAATGTGAGTAGGAGATACTCTTATCTATATTTCCCCAAAGCATTGTTGTTTTCTTTTTTCCCCCATCTCTATATTATTACATTCCTTCGATTGATAATCTTTTAAATATGAAAACATTCAAGAATATTTGCGTCTAAACATTGAGATTTGTATATCTACACATTTGTTTTTCCTTCTTTCAATAAGGGAACCTTTCCCATTAAAGAGGAGGGACTTGTTGTCCCACTGTTGTGGTTTCAACCCATTTTCCATTCTAAAAGTCAACGGTTTTTGGAAACTCCACCGGGAATTCATTGCGAATGGATTCCAGCTTTTGAACAACAACATTTTGATCATATTTGATCTCACAACTCCGAGATACACTTAGGGTAGAAGAACCCTTGGGGAATAAGATGCTCATTTCCAACTTTTGGATCATCAAGGTTTCTTTCTCCCTTCATCAACAAGAAAATGAAGAGCAACAAGATCTGCAAGCACTCCTCCTACTAGAGAAAAACTTCTAGGAGTGACATCCCTCAAGACCAAATCACTCCTAATTTTCATGCTTTGATTCTCATTGTTGTTTTAGTTCCTCTCCAACAATATTTCCAAGGATGGAAACTCATTTGCCTTGGGGCCAAACGGTTGGGCCTTTTGCTCTTCCCACTGCCATTGCATGAATTTCCTAGAGGCAATAGAAAGAATTTCCCTAAATTTAGAGGTGATGGGAAGGTTCATCCAGATGAAAATATTGCGGCCTTCATTGTTTCTTGTGGTGTTCTCGAGTTGAACATGAGGATATCTCCGTTAGAATTTTTGGAGACATTACAAGATAATGTTGTTGATTGGTTCTATCATCTCCTGCTAGATCCATCACCAATTGGAACACCATGATGACCTAGTTTGAGCAGCGTTTCAAACTTGTTGAGGATGTACATGCCCTCTTGGCCCAGATTTCTCAAATCAAGAAAGAGTCACATGATCCCATGAGGGAATTTGTGGCCAAATTCAATAGGTTGGTTAACAAGATCCCATAAAACACATGCCCTATGGATAAGATTCAAAAATGTTTCTTCCTTAATGCCCAACTACCCTAAGTGAGCTATGCACTTAGGAGAGCCAATCTTGCCACTTTGGATGTTGATCGAGAGATTTTTGTCGTGTTTGAAGATGATCCGATCATTTCTAGAAATCTAAGGAGAGATTCATCCAAATACATGGCATATCCTTCTTCCATATCTTCTCCTTGAGCTAATGCAGATCAGTTGGTATAGAAAATTGCTAATGATCTTATTTCTCTCAAGAAGAATTTCATGCAGCATGCTCCTTATCAAGATGTTCCTAGGAAAAAATTTCAGCCCAAGAATCAATTTCCCTCTACTTAGACCACACTAGAAATTGAAGGCCCACCTGTTAAAGTTCCATTCAATGCAACATGTGAAGTGTTGGAGCCTGATGATGAGGAGGAGGATAAAACCTATGAAGAACATGAAGAAGAAGCTGATGAATAATTAAAAGAGTTTAGTGGATCTCATGTCCATTTTCTCACCATTGAAGGTATAGATGAAGAGGATGATTATGAAGAAAGAGTTACAAAGATGAAAATGAATCATATGCTGTCATGACTAGTGAGCAAGCCAACAAGAAGGATAAAGTGGTGTAGCCTACTAAAATATATAAGGAGCCTCCTACGGTCATTCCAAAGATTGCAAGGAGATTAAATCATATTCCAACTTCTTCCACACCTAAGGTGGGTTCTGATGTTCCTTCCTCCTCTGTTTTACTCCTAAAACTTCTTTCCCTTTAAATGATAGAGTTAATAAGTCAAAATTTTCATCTACTCCTATCAATGATGCTCCATCTACCTCTGGTTCTTTTGACATTATTGACCATCTCAAGAAAACTAAGGTCCCGATCTCGAAGAAAAATTCTACGAAACACATCCCAAGGCCTTTGCTAAGATGGTAGACTTTGTAAACTCTAAATCTAAGCCTTCATCCCCTAGTTCCAAAGGTCTCTTTCCCACTCCTTATCCTTCATCTCAACCAAGCTTTGTGGCGTAGTCACTTCATCTAATGGGAAGATCAAACCATTTTATGTCACTCTCCTCATAATCGGCCGCAAACTTAGCAATTGTGTTATTGATTCTCGTGCTTCGAGATAATGTGATGCCTATTGAGGTAGCTCATGCCCTAGGCTTAACCCTAACCTACACTTTTGGTTCATGTTACTCAATGGAAAGTAGAGAAGTTTCATTGGTTGGGAGGATCAAGGATGCATAAGTAGCCTTTGTTACCTTGCCAGAGAAGAGATTTTTAACCACTATTTTGGTAGTTGATATTCCCCCTTCCTATATTATGTTACTTTGAGTAGAAATTTTTGTGAGAATGTTGGAGGAGAAATCATGATGGATTGGTCACATGCTCTTATTCTAGTGAATGAGAAAATGAAGAAGCTACCACGTGAGAAACAAATTGAGTATATTGTGCAAAAATGATGAACCAAAGGCAAAAATACTTTATGAGGACATTAGTCATGGTAAATACATGATCGTGTCAAAAATGAGGCTAACCATCCTAAGGAAGTGTTTCTTGATCCTAATGGCATTTGGATCTTGGAATTTAATGGAAGTTTCTCCTCAGTTGGTTATGGAGCTGGTGTAGTGCTTATTTCTCCTGAAGGGAAAATTCATCCTTTCTCCTTCAAGCTCTAATTTGAAAAAATGTACAATATAGTTGAGTATGAGGCTCTCATCCTCAATTTATGCATGGAAAAAAGATATGGGGATCAAGAATCTCCTTGCTCATGGGGATGCAGAGATGATTGTAAAACAAGTCAGAGATATTTTTCAAGTGAAGAATAGAAGGTTGAAACATTACATGAATCTAGTTTGGGATTCCATAGAGTTGCTTGTTGCCATTTCAATTGAAGCCATGCCAAGGGAAAGAAACACCAAGGTTGATTCCTTGGTTATCTTGAGGTCTTTATCGATCCTCACCCATATTTATCCCAAGATAAATTCACTCAAAGGTGAGATGACTCATAGCCTAGTGTGCCTAAGAATGCATACAATTGGTGGGTCTTTAATGATGATTAGCACTTTCTTTCCTTCCTTGAACTCGAGACAATTTTGACCAAATTGTACTTTGAAAGAAGTGGGAATCTACCTAGAGAGTGTGTGCCCCCAAAAGAAGAAGATAAAAAGAATAAATGGATCATGATGGCTACATAAAACTAAAAGGTAATAAGATACCTAAAGGTCTGGTAAGTTTTGAAGAGTTCTTTGATAAACATGATAGGTATATCAAGTCCAAAACTTCCAAAGGAGCCGAGTAGTCTCACTGACTATGAAAATATAAACATTAGAAGTCTTAATGAACCCATGCTGGTAAACATTGGAAAGTGTTGCACACAAGAGGAGAGGAAAAAGGCAACAGAGATATGTTGAAAAAGTATGTTGATGTTCTTACATATTAATATGATGATATCAAGGATTTTCACCGAAGATATGTAACATTTCATTCCTCTAAAGCAGAGGCAATATAACCCTAAAATTTTTAATATAATATTTCAAGAGATCCAAAAGTTATTGAAGGCTAAGATCATTTTCCCCATTCACCATTCAATGCGGATTGCTAATATTGTTGCTGTCAGGAAGAAGAATGGTGAGATCTAGATTTTTGTTGATTTTAGGAATTGGAATCAAGCCTCTTTGAAGGATAATTATCCTCTCCATGTAATGGATCAAGTGTTCTAGGCTGTTATAGGTTCGGAAATTCTATCCATGCTTTATGGATTCTCAAGATATAATCAAGTATAAGTAAGTGTTGTAGATCAACATAATACTACCTTTACCACTCCTTGGGGCACCTTTGCTTACGTGAGAATGCCTTTTGGGCTTATAAATGTTGGTACCACCTTTTAGAGGGAAATGGACCTGGCCTTTGGCAGTCTTAAGGGAAAATTCATAGTTGTATACCTTGATGATCTGACTATGTTTTCAAAAAATAGATTTGATCATTTCCAACACCTTGAAATTATCCTACAAAAGTGTAGAGAGCATGGCATCTCCTTGAATCCCAAGAAATATTTCTTTTGTGTCAGCGAGGGAAAATTATTGGGACAAATTGTCTCTAAGGAGGGAATCAAGATTGATCTATAAAGATTCCGGATGATTTAGTAGATCCCTCTCCCTACAAGCAAGAAGGGTGTGCATTTTTTCTTTGGCAAGATAAACTTCTTGAGAATATTCATACCTTATTTTTCCGAACTTACTTTGAACATAGCCCACATGATGAAAGGGAAGCATAATTTTGGGTTGTCCTCCGAAAGCAAATTTATATTTGAATACATCAAGAAAGCTATAGCAAAGACTCCAATCTTGGCATGCCTTGATTATAACAAAAACTTCATTATCTATTGCTATGCTACTAAATTACTCTAGCCGCTATGTTAACCTAGGAGAATGTTGAAGGTCATGAACTCCCACAACATTCATGAGTTATATTTGAAAGCCCATGATTTGAATCACATCATGATGGAGAAACATGCTTTTACCATGGTCAAATTTGTGAAGTAGTTTCTTTTCTACATACTCAACTCTCATTATATTGTGCTTGTGCCCTATACAAATAGTAAATTCATTCTTACATAATAAGAATTTGGAACCAAGAGAAGTAATTAGGTAGCCAAAGTTCGTGGAGTATGATCTTGACATCAAACCCATCGAAGCTAGTTCAAGGAAATGGCTTATGTGAACTCATTGCTGAAGGAGCTGATGCAAAATTGTCCAAGGAAGAAGTTGATATCCCTATTGTTCTTTTCCTCAGCTCAACAAATGAATGGTACTCTGATATTACACACTTTATTACTTATGGAGAATTTCCATCTCATTTGACTGCCAAGGATAAGAGATCCATCAAATTAAGGTCTGTATAATATGTGTTGTTGTAAAATGCATTGTTCAAACAAGGGATAGATGGAAGGTTTTTTAAATGTGATGACAAAGAGCAGAAAAATAAATTGTTCTCGGCATTTCATGACTAGGCCTGTGGAGATCATTTCTCTTCTCTTTTCATAGCCCAAAAATCCTACATGGTGGATATTATTGGCCTACCCTATTCAAAGATGCATTAAATTGGGTAGACAATTGTGAAGGATGTTAAACCTTTGTTGGAAAACCCAAATTAGCTGCTTTACCTCTCAAACCAATGGTAATTGAGGAACACTTTCAACAATGGGGTTTGGACTTCATTGGGACACTCAATCCACATTGAAGTGCATAAGGCATACTCATGTTTTTACTACCACTGATTATTTCACCATGTGGGTGGAAGCCATTCTAGTTAAAATACTACTTCAGAAGTAGTATGCAACTTCATCAAGGAGCACATCTTAATAAGGTTTGGGATACCAAACAAGATTGTCAATGAAAATGCTTCCAATTTTTCTTCTATTGAGATGATGGATTTCTACTATGGATATGGAATTTCCCTTGCACACTCTTCAAATTACTATCCCCAAGGGAATGGGCAAGCACAATCAACAAACAAGAACTTGATCACCATTGTTCGGAATCTTGTTAATGAATCTCATCACGAATTGGCATAAGAAACTATATGATTCTTTATGGGCGAGATAGGATTACACCTAAGAGAGCCATTGGAATGTCTCATTTTCAAGTGGTATATGGAGTTCAAGCTCAATTTACAGTCACATTAGAACTCTCATCCTTGCATTTGATGAAGGTCATTGAGGATGCCAGCTTTACCAATTCATTGGACAAAAGAATTATGTACCTCCACAAGTTGAATGAAGACAGATTGCAAGTGGTTGACAGAATATTAGCTCATCAACTCAAGGTAAAATCCTTACTTGAAAAAAAAAGGCTAAACCCATAAATTCTCAAGTGGGAGATAATGTTCTTCTTTGGGACAAATGGCATGAACCTCGAGGTAGCCTTGGTAAATTTTATTCCCTTTGACTTGGTCCTTTTAAAATCAAACATTTTGCTGGTGAGAAATCTTTTTACCTAGATTACATGGATGGTTCTCCTCTCCCACTTCCTTATAATGGGAAATTTTTCAAGTTGTTCGAACCTAGGAGTTTTGGCCATCCCTCTCAGATTTTGTATAGTGTTTTTATTTCCTTGTTTTTGCTTTGTTTTCTTTCCTTTCGTATTCTCTTCTATGTTAGTAATGCTTCTTTTTTACTCCTATTCCCATTAGCTAATACACTAATTTCATCCGATTACCTAGAATTCTCTAAGGTTCTTAATTTTACCTATTTCCTCTCACAAATCATCCCCTAAGGAGCCGCAGATATCGTCCTCTCAATTTTCCCCACCCTTTCGATCCTAATTTTGTGAAAATTGGAGCCCCGTCATGGAAGAAATTCATGTTTTAAACTACTCAAATTCTCGTTTTCATTTCCCACTATGGTTTTAATCAAAATTCCCTCACTTTATTGTTGTTAAAACATTTTACCTATTTTCACCTGGTGGTAAATGATTTTAGTTCTTCTTTTATTCGTTTGTAATACATGGGACCTTGCATATTTTGTTTTTAACCTTTTGTAGAGAAATAAATTCTTCATCGGGAGCACAAATGGCATTTTCCGTTTCCTGTAACTTCCTATGTTCTTTTCCCCATAAAATTATTTCTTGGAAAGGTGAAGCTATGCATTTTTTCCCATTGGATGTGGCCAGATGGGTTTCTTTTTGAACTTATCACTTTTGGTGATTTTGGAAAAACGTCATATTTGCCCCACATCCCCACATTTGTTTCCCATTGGATCGCGGCCGAGCGGGTTTCTTTTTGAACTTATCACTTTTGTTGATTTTGGAAAAAATGTCATATTTGCCCCACATCCCCGCTTATCCTTGATCCATTTGGAGCGGTTTTGGAATAATTTATGGTCGATGATCCATTTTATTCTCTAATTCATTATGGTGAAAGGGAATAAAATTTCTAAAATAATTCCACGGCCCACCCAAGCGAAAGGATAATTTCCGATTTGAAATCTATAACAAATTAGAAAAGGACACGTGTTCCTGTTGAAAACTCAATGGCGGAGGTATGGACTTTTGGGGGAAAAGTTGGAATTTTTTCCCTTCTCAAAATAGATAAAAAGCAAAGCACATCCCTCAACCAATCAAGTGAGGCCATGTGTTGAGGAATCAGAAAAGGACACGTGGCCGTTTTACAGTTCACAAGCACTTTGGTGGGTCGGAAAGGACGTTGGGAGTTTTAGACTTATTTCCACAAAAGGTGAAAAGTTCTAAAATGTCCCGTGGACCCGATCATGCAAAGAGAAAATTTCTAAGTTAAGGCCCATAGCAAATTAGAAAGGGACACCTGGCCTATGTTGAAAAGTCAACGGCAGGGGCACAGACCTTCGGGGGAAAATTTGGAATTTTTCCCCTTTTCAAAAATAGATAAAGTATAAAACTGAAGCGCATTCCCGCACCTAGTTAGGTGATGCCACGTGTTGAAGGATGAAATCGGAATAGTGGGCCTGCGGGGGAAATTGAGAATTTGAGCCTTTTTCACCAAAAGGTTAAAATGTTGCAAATTGAGCCACGACCCCTTTTTCCAATCGTGGTGTGCCACATGTTCATGTTGAAAAGTCAAAGCAGGCCGGTGGAGGTTTTTGAGAATTTGAGCTTTTTGTTAAAAAATATTTTAAACGACATATTTGTTCTCGCATTTCCTTAGCCACTCAAATGGTGACACGTGTTCGTCTTTTAGCGAGTTGCAGAGTGCGAGCAAAATGAGAAATCATGCTTTTTCTCCCAAATGTTAGGAAATGTAGTTTTCTTCCCGAAGGCCATTGTTTCTTTGATCTTGCCACGTGTAGAGTCCAAATTTAAAGGTAAAAGGGGGAAAAGGTAGCCAAATTCACTCATCTAGATATTAACTCCATTAACAAACCAGGATCTCTCGTAAAATGTAAAAATGGAGCATTCATCTTTCTTTTTCTCTCAGTATTCTTGTTGTTTCCCATGAGATGCATTTTTGGTTTATTATGGGGCCAAATTGATAAGTTTGAAGGGATGTAAAGTTTAATCATCAAAAAATGGATTTTATCGGGCATACGTGATAAAAAAGGGAGAAAACTTACTAGTAAGCACTTGAGTGCTATGAAAGTGGTTAAAAGGTGGAAATGGTAGGACCACATGAAGAAGAAAATCATGAGATGCCCCCTGCTAAAATAATCATGCTCAAACTAACGAAATATTCACCTTTTGAACCTCTAGTTTTCATGAGTGCATTTGTTTCATGTCACTTTCCAAAAACGGATCTGTAACAAACATTATTCCTTTTGGATATTCTTTTATTTGGGACAAAGTATGGATGTACACGAATTATTATAAGAACATGGTTTTGGCCATGGAAAAGGGGATTTTGGTTTTCTCGGGAAGGTTTTATATTATGAAGTAATTCAATACGAAGTTCTTTCTTTTCTTATTTTCCATGTTATATCTCTCTCCCCGGCTCGATTCAATGGATCATTTGTTTTGCATTCAATAGAAATTTTTGTTCGGTTTGTGTAATCCTCAAAACTTTTGCATGTAGATTTACATCAGTGGTGAAGTAATTGATCCTTTTCTATATTTTCTAGGTTCAATGTGAGTAGGAAATACTCATATCTATATTTCCCAAAAGCATTGTTGTTTTCTTCCTTCCCCATCTCTATATTCTTCCATTCCTTTTGATTGATAATCTTTTAAGTATGAAAACATTCCTAAATATTAGGGTCCTGTCGTCCTCTCAAAATTTCCCCTCTTTTGAGAAAATACAAAGTTGAAAATTCTTGAGTTAACACCTTTTTCTATTGTTCTGTTAAAGGGGAAAAGTCAAGGAGTTTGAAAATCTACGTTTTTGGAGACATGTGTGATTTACAGGTCTATCACAAATTTTTGTCCCATGTTTCCCAAGTTCATTTGGGCTCCTATTCATTGATAAGCCGCTTTACCTGAAAGTTTGTTTCCTCGCAGGCCCGTCGAAACTTTTTGTTCCAAATTTTTCAATTTCGTTAAGGATCATTGTTCACCTATCGCCCACGCCACCGTATCACTCATTTCACGTGCTTTTTTCACTCATGTCCCGAAAGAATTTGTGCATTCTATCCCCACGTTTCCCGCATCAACCGAATCACTCTTTCGTGTCCCGCGTGTCCCAAATGAACCAAAGGCCATCCGGGCTAATTTTTCCCGCTCTTCCCGAATATCTTACTTTTTAAGTTGGTAGATGTGTATTTAATGCACATTTATTCCCTTTCTCTCTCCTAAATGGCTATTTAATAAGCTACCCCCTACGCATTTTTGCACACTGCTTTCTTGTTATCAATTGCTCATTCCCCAATCAAAATTTTTGTCGCATACCAATTCCCCTTGCAATTTCATCAAAAATTCAGGCTGTGACTTTGTTTTTCAAGTTGCTATCAACATGAAGATTAAGTTCCAAGGTCAGGAGCATGTTTTTCCGCTCGATTCTGTTGTTCCCAATATCGGGGACAGTGAAGTTCGTCACCTGGACTTTAGAGATTTCTAGACTAGGTTGACAGACCCGAACCCCTCTCCTATGGCGTAAATGATCAATGACAATGGCTTGGCATATGCCACTGGTTTCTTAATTTTAGTGCAATGTGCCGACACGGTGCTCACCTGTGGTGCTCACTTCAATCCCGACTCAAATGAACTAACAATGTGCATGGGGAGCTCATCACCAAGCTTGATGTCACGCCATCGTCACTACTACCCAATGATCCCCGAAATGGATAATTCTATAGTCATCTCCCAAAACCAAGCACAAACGCTCTTCTATGAAGACAGTGAAAAATAAAAGGCAAGGGTGGCAAAGTATTGGCTTAAAAACCTAAAAATGGGTGTCCCATCTATCCAAAGCTCTGTTTCACACCGATTTCAATGAGGAGCTATCAGATTTTATAATCTTATTAGCTCGGGTCATGGGCTTACCCTCTACCAATGAGTTCCATTTTTGGATGTGCCCACTTATCAACATCGTGTGTGAGGGTACTCAGAACATCAACTGGGTAAGAAATCATCAGCATGAACTTGGCAGAACAATTGTCCAATGTACAACAAACCAAGAAGTTTTACATGACTTCTTATCTAATGTATACCCTAGCAGCATCAAGGCAATGGTTTGGCTTCACATATATTGATGCTCATAAAGGTGATCCTATATATGCTTACTACCCTCAATTCACCCTAGACACTAGTAATCACAACTTCAGGAGGGTGAATGATGCTTTCACCATGTACATCGTAAGACTTCTGGAGAGTGACACTGCAAGGAGGTTCATCTGATGAAGCCATGAGCCTAATAGCGAGATACGGTGCCTACTTCATCCAGTTCAGAAATTCTCCTATATCAGGCTAGCAGGTTATGAGAGCACCCCTCTCAAGCTCCCTATGTTCTATAATGATAAAATGGCCTTGATCGAGATATGCAGGCAATTGGACAAGTTACACAGAACCTACAGGGATAAGAAAATCACTGGTCTGCACTTCCCCATATCCTTGGGAAACTACACCTGCAAAACGGCTCTGGATGCACAAAACATAGAGAGAGCCCTAGCTCCCATCACTGTCCATTTCTTCAGGCCCAGAACTTGTTTTGACTTGAAGAAATTTATTGAACAAAATCTCAGAATCAATTACCATCATAGGGTAGACACAAAAGACTATTGGGCTGACTGTGTTGATGATTTTGAGGCAAGGAGGAGACATTATGGTAGGTTTTCTCTTCAACTGATTTAGGAGCTTAACCTATATCAAATTCTTGAAGGGCTTCAGGATGAAAACTCTGACTTGTTATCCTATGAATATGATACCTTGATCAAGCACACTCCCTTGGAGGACTTGGATTGGTTCAAAAAGGAGAAGGATGATTTGGCTAAAATCCTAGCCCCTGTCCTAGTAAGAACCAAAATCTGGTTTGACAGGAGAGTTCGTGAGCTTAGAAGGCATTCAGGTGAGTCCTCCTCCAAGGACACCTCAACACCAAGGAAAGGAGGCACAAACACCCAGTTCGGAAGCACCTGTATAGACTCCTCCTACCTCATCAACCAAAGGGCCTACATCCTCCACTCCTTCCTCATCCACCCAAGTATATCAGAAGAAAATCAAGGAGGTCAAGAAGGATCCTGTTGAAGAAGATCCCTTGATGAAGCATTCAGAATTTCCCTCAGGACCAGAGAATATTATCATTCTCAGTGAAAGCAAAGAGAGTGAAGTGCTAGTCTCCGTGGGCATTCCAGAAGCCCCAATGGATAAAGAGAAGGAAGTTCAAAGCACCGAGCTTCCGAGCACCATTGACTCCTCTGTACTAGAAGCCTCAAGTGCCCCACTCATATCCCAACTAGAGACAATAGTAGTGCATACTTTGAGTGCCATGAGTTCTCTTTCTCTCGGTCCTCTTGCCCCACCTTCTTCTTCCTCCTCCTCTTTCACATGGGTACAACCTTTCGTTGATAGTAGGAAGAGGAAGTCTTCCTCTCGAGTCTCGGGACCCAAATTTGATGTTGTGGCGGCCTTATTGGGCACTACCCCTCCTACTCCTACCAAGAAGGCCAGACCACCTCAAGAATAGTATCTAATGCTCAGGGCCAACAATTCTTGGAGATAGCCAAGCCCAAGGTTGACAAGCCAGAACAAGATTTGCAAGCATCTGATCTAGAGCTCTCGAGGATCCCTATGGGAGAGTCCACCCCTGAGGGTGAGATTCATAATCTTCAAGAAACAGTCACCAGGGTCATTGGGAGAGTGGAAAAGGGCAAAAAACCATAGAACAACTGGAAGAGCAGGCTCAGGTTCTTGCAAGTTTTATCAAGTCACTGCTGTCCAAAGATAAAGTTTTAGACCCCACCCCACTGACTACTCTTCCACCACCTATGACCCTCACTCAAGATGAAGTCCAAAGTATCAAAGATATACACAGATACTCCATCTATGGAAGGTCCATGGAGGCCATGGTGGATGATATGCTCATTACAGGGTTGAATTTCATTAGTGAAGCCTTCAAACTCAATGAGAAGGTAAATAATCTGCAACAGAAACTCTCCTCCACCATTGGAAATATAGATAAAGAGCTCAAACTCTGGAGCAGCTGTATAGTAGTAGACCTAGAGCCTCATGGGGAAAACTGATGAAAATATCTTAATGGCAAGCAAGGTCTTTGATGATGCAAAAGATAATTTGTCAAAATCATGGGTATATAGTGTGGAATGGAAAATCAAGGTGCTGGAGGAGGCTTTGGGAGAATTGAGAAATAGCTGGCAAAAGGGTGAGGCCTTCAAGACTTTGGTGGTATCTACTTTTAAGGATATCCATTGCCACCTCCATGATGAGACCTCAGGTGTGCCTCTCTCCTGTAGGAAATTAAAACCCAATTCAGAGCTTTTGTCAAGGAAAATCTATTCAGAGAGGATTCTATCACCAAGGAAAAGATGAAGGAAATCTGCTCTCTCCAGTCTGCTATTGAAGAAGCAAGTAAAGATTACCATACACACGTCAAATTCGACAAAGAGATGGAGAAATGTCTCAGATTTTGGACCCAGTCCACTACCAACACATCAATTCCACGTGGCAGAGACATAGTAGAGGCTTTAAAAAGGTTTAGACAATGGATCCTTAAGTCAGTGGGCCCTACTCAATCATGAGCACTTGTCTTCTCCTCCTGACTTCTCTCCCTCTTACTTTCCTCATCTCGGATTTATTGTAATTAGTTGGGGTTTTGCATTAAGCATCCCTTTAACTAAACTTTAATTAAAAGAAGTGGTTACCAAGGGTAACTGATTTGTAAAACTATATAATGGTCTCTCCACGCCATTTTGTTAGGGGGAACTTGGCTCATTTTTGAAAGTGTATGAAATAGTAAAGCAATCAATACAAAAGGATCTTCTTTCTTTGTCCATCTGATTCTTTTATTCATGGCTATCTGTTGAATATTGTTAGATCATTTTTCTGCATTATGTCAAGAAGCTTTGCATTCTTGTAGATGTTATTTATGGAACTATGTGTCTTTTTAATTGCATCTCATTTATTCAAGTACAAATGGTCTTATTCCAATTCGTTATATTCTGGCATGCGTAAGGAATTATTTTTTCATCTATAATTTTGGAGAATGCTTTTCTGCCCATTTCTACGTCTTCATTCCTCTGTACTTTTGTGTTGATGATCTATTTTCAAAACGCTTTCATGATATCCAAGTTCCTACAGTAAAACTATGCCCTGTACATATGTAAATAGGTTTTTCTCTTGAATAAGGGAACCTCTCCCATTAAAGAGGAGGGAATTTTTGTCCCCTGACTGTTGTTCTTCTCGAAGTCCTTTTTGATGACCAACAGTCCAAACATTGAGAGTTATATATTTGTACATTTGTTATTCCTGATTTCAATAAGGGAACCTCTCTCATTAAATAGGAGGGACTTGTTTTCCCCTGACTATGGTTTCAACCCATGTTCCATTCTGAAACCCAACACAACTAAGGCCAAAAGGTATTAATTAGATTCTCGACACATCCCAGTTTGATCCAGATGGATTTTTCTTCGTTATTTTCAATAGGGTCTGAGAGGGTGAGATGGCAAGCACCAACCTTGGAAACTTGTTCCGGTGGTGGAGTAAGCATCCACTTGTCATGATTGCAAGGTTGAGGCATAGGTAAGGATCCCCAACCATGTTGACTAGGAGGTGAGGGGATATCCCAACCCCGATGGTGAGCTAAAGGTGAGGGAGTGAAGATCCATTGAGGAGGTTGGATACAAGAAGAGAGGTAAACACTACTAAATGAGTGGAACTGGGAGTGGCTCCAAGCATCAAGTTTTTATCGATATTGGCATAGTCATATGGTGGGGAGTGGTGAGAGGGGGATGATGACATGAGTGAAAAATTATAGGGGAGTTGCTCCATGGCGCAAGAGCATTTGTATATGCTCCACCTCTAGCACCATCTTATTGGCTTGAACTAGAATCTGTAACAAGACATTAGCAACAACCATAGAGTTTTCATAAATAGAGAAGTGATGATCAACATCAGCATTAGAAAATAAACAAGCATTTCTTTCTTTCCATAACCAGAATAAAATTTCCACTCTTAAAGCACGTTTAATCTTGGTAAACATATGTTAGGTTTGGGGATTGTCTCTCAATAAAAATAATGCCAAGTGAAGAAGTCGAGAAAGAAAGGTTAGAAGAAGGAATGAATCAAATCGTAAACACCTTGGGATTTGTAAGACTACCAAGTCTCTGTGCCAAAATAATCCCATAGACATTTATAAAAGTGATAATGAAATCATGTCACATCTAAGTGCCTTATCATTGGTCATTTGCATGGTCATTTCCTACAAATCCTCAATGGAGAGTAGATGATAATAGGAAATTATTTACACTAGAGATACTTTGCATGTAGAATTATATCCAAGGATTGTTCCATGGCGGAACTATGCTCAAGCGAGGAGGTTTGGGCTCGAATATTTATCTATAATGATTAAAATTACCCTGAGCATGAGTCGGGATCAATGAGCCATGTTTTTCCATCACATATGGTATTGATCTATTATGAGGAATGCTTGGATTTGAGGATTTGAAATAATTCCGTTAAAACTTGGTCCACAACTTTAAACTAATTAAAATCTATTTAGGGTGTTAAATGACTTAATGCAATATATATTTAAAATATAATTAAATTGAATTTTTTCAATACAACATATATAATTGATGTGTAAAAATAATCATTATTATAATATTTATTAGTTACATATTTATAATTTAATTGATTGTAATCTTTACTTAGTGATTTTAATTACTATAATAAGATAGATAGTATTTTTATAGTTCTTGTAGTATACTTAGTAATTTCCTAGAATTATATTTAGAGATATAATCATCAAAAATGTTAATAGGCATTTCCAAATGAGACTAAAAAGGTTACCACTAACACACACCAATACCATGGGTGTTAGAGATTCTCTTGTAGTAGTAGTTGATGTGTGAGTAGATCTTGATTATCTATGTTGAAGTGGTCATAATATAGCTTTGAATGTTAGTATTTTGTAATGTTTCTTAATGCATGGGATGGGGGAATTTTATTGTGATGAAGTCATACCTTATGGAGCACAACTTAAAGAGAACTCATATGGTGTTTTCCACGATGGAGAAATTTTGTATAAATATAATCACATGCATAATGTGTAGTGTTGGTACCCAAATTTAATCTCCTTCAAAGGCCAAGCAACATCATGGATTTAACAAGACACTCAAAGGAAAATAGATGATTATGTATGTCATTTTATAGCCAGGGAAGCAATCTATCTGACTTTTTAGCACTCAGGCTTTGAAAAGGAGTGGGTAGCACCTTAAGAGGATTTGATCTATCCTCACTATTTTAGGTTGTGCCTTTCAACCAAGGTAAGAGAACCCTTTTATAGCCTGTTGTTTATGGAGGAGATGGAGATGTCCTTCCTAATGAAGTTGTTAAGGAGACCTTGAAGAAAATATGATCACTACAAAAAATCCTAACTCTTATGAGTTGTCACTCTAGATAGTGGAGATATTCTCTAAGCAAGGTTCAAGCTACTAAAGACATTTGGAATCTTGATTGTTTCTACATTTTTGGTAATAGAAACTATGCATTTGTATACATACATGAAAAACATGGGTAGTATGGGTAGGATTGGTTGTTTTAAGTGAATTTTTGGAGGGAGGTGAGGCAGAATGAACTTGTTTGCTAGACCTTTGAAAGTTTTTACAAAATGGAAAGCTTAGACAACAAAATGCTTCAGAATAGCTAAAATGTTCCTTTAACTAGAATATGTGCTTCAATGGAGGCCCAGATTAGCACTTTTTCACACAATATATGAGATTCTAACACGAAGGATCGAGTTGGAAGACCCAATAAAGCATCAAGATCTAAGCCCAATCATGCCTGAGGTACACCCAGAGGCTTACAGATAATCTCTGTCAACAAATGAAAGAAAAGTGATTTTAAATCATTTATTTCACTCCCAGATGAAAGCTCTTCTGAGAAATGAAATTGTAGATGCCACTAAACTATCACAAGGATTGAGACCTATGTGATTAAGATAGATTTTGATACAAGATTGCAACAAGAACAAGAAAAACTATTTACAGACATTCAAAATGAAACAAACACATTTTTCTCAAGATCAACACAAAATAACTTGATTTTGATTAAATTTATCAGCAGGGGAAAGTTTCTAGAAAAATATTAGAGCTTTTCAATGGTTGTACACTCACAACCACCTTGACATGATCAAATTTAAAACAAAAGAGATATACAAGCTTCTCAAAAGACATGATTTGTCAAATTTTCCTCTTAGGAATTTTCTTTGACCTCTAACACTCCAACCTCCAACCATTTTCACAATAAATCCATGCCTTTTATAACATTTACAAAAGACCCCTTTTCCCCCAAAAAATCTAGACATTGAGTGCCATAAGTTCCTTCCATGATCATGATCGCGATTCCCAGAATCAGATCTACAAAAAGTCACCAGTGCTCGGGGGATATCTTGAATATCTCCCACATTCAAATCCTTCCTCTAGAAAATCACTCTTTCTTCTATTCACCAACCACTTTCACCCCTAATCTATCAAATCTAGTTCCTTGCATGCTCGGGAGAATAAAAATAGAAAATCAGATCGAGCCCGATAGTCAAACAATTTTAATGGTGAAAGATGTCTCCAGATATCCTCCACCAAACTTGGATATCAAAATTAACTCTCCTCTTTGTTTGGCATGTAGGAAATACCAAGAAATCATGAAGACTCACACTTCTAGGAGCATTTCAATAAAAATGGGGGGAAAATTAGATTCAGAATCATAGTTTTCGTTGATCTTTACTTTGAATTTGGGTCGTCCACGTGGAAGATTCAATTTAAGATGGCCCGTGAGTTTTCTTTTGAATTTTACAACCTTTGAAAAAAATGTAAAATTTTCACATTTTGATCCTCATGTTCCACCTTGAGAAATGAGCCTGACACATGTCTTAAGGTGGGTCCCAAAGGAACCGTGGAAAAATTCTTCCATTTCACCTCTTTTTTAAAAGGAAAATTTTCAAAGTTTTCCCCGTAGCTCTACCCTTGAAAAATGGGCCTGACACGTGTCCCAATATGGGTCCCATCGAACCGCACTTCCTTTTTCACTTTTAACTCTTTTCTCCTAAAAGGAAAAAATTTCAAATTTTCCCAAGGGTCCGCACCTCCTTCATTGACCTTGAAACAAACCTTGATTGATCCTTTGTTGATCCTACGAGCTATTTTTGATATTTTAACCCCTTTGAGAATAAGAGGAAAAATTCTAAGTTTCCCCCGATGGTCCGCTTCCCCACCCCTTTTGACTTTTCAAACTTCCACGCATCATAATGGCGCACCTTGAGATAGTCCCCAAAATTTGAGACCTTGAAAGAGCACGGGCTTGCCACATGTCCTGCCCGAAAAAAATTGTTTGAAGGCTTGAAGCTCAGCAAAAGGCACCATGTATCAGAGTCCGAGACAATCTTCTTTGGCCATTGAAAAGTCCAAGAAAATGCAAAGGGAGTGGAGGCCTCCAAGTTTCTTCCTAACACTTCTTTAAAATGAAACTCAAGGGTCGGTCCCCAAACATGCGTTGTTCCTCCACATGTCCTAGACCTCCCAAAACCCTTTTGAAAAATGAATAAGTATGGGAAGACCTAATGGAAGCCTCCACGTGTCTTCATGGCACAATTTCAAAATGGTTCCCAAAGTGGAGACCCTGAATGAGCACGGGCTTGCCACGTGTCTCGTTCCACCAAACTATACCAGCTATATATTTTGTCTAAGTCCAGGAAAAGTAGTGGAAACCTCCACATGTCCTCTCGGTGAACAACTTCAAGGCCAAACCCAAAAGTGAACTTTCAAATGAGCATCGTTCCTCCACGTAGACTAGTTTTCAAGTTGAGGTGATTTATAAAATTATGAAGTACCCCACCAAGCCACGTCTAACCAAAAGAGGCCATATTCCCTGTCGATGTAAGGATGCAAATTTGACTGGGAGAAATGCCTGTCAAACCGTAAAATGTAGAAAAATGACCATTTGAGCCCAGAGATGAAATTTTTTCCAAGGACAAAGGATTTAGAAATGTTACAAGGCTCAAATACGTTCCTTAGAGCTACATCCATTCATTTTTCTTCAAGTATCCAGGATGAAAACAATAGGGACAATAATTCCCGATGTGGAAAATGGAAAGAATGGGATAGCTCGAGTTTCACACCCAAATTGCAGACTCTTTTGGATGAACAAAGGAACGAGGAAAATAATATGGATCCATAAGTGATTTGTGGCCTAGGAAAGGATTGATTACGGAAACAAAATGGAAGATAAAAACATTACAAGCACAACACGGGAGATAAAATGTGACAGAGGCTGCAAATTGAAATATTTTCAATGGAAAATGGGGCAAGAAAATATGAGCACCAACATCGGCTCCAAACTCAGAATGGGCACTCCCATGAGTACCACAAGAAAAAAGGTAGACCAAGTGCCAAAATTATCCATTGGGTGATGAGTTAGCTTGTAGAGTGAAGAAACAGAGCCATCTCAAAAAACAAATAGAGATACCAGCAAAAACAAGCCACCAAGGACCAGAATGACAAAAAAACACAAAAGACAAGAAACAAACAACCAACTATACATTATATAGATGATGCTCATCTTGATTCAAACAAATCAAGGGAAATTTCCAAATGTCTTTTATGTTGGATATGACCATGCCAAGAGGTTTTGATATGTTTTCATCAATTGGAAATATACCTCTTTTTCTTCTTTGTTCAGTTTGTAAACCATCCATTTTCTCTAAAGCTCCTCCATTGTGTTTAGGTCAAATTCTTTAACATTTTTCAAGGCTGAATCATAGACCAAATTCCTAGAGAAAACAACATACTTAGGAGCTCTATTTTCAACATTTTCATACTTCTTGAAATCCACAAAACTCACAAAGTTGTTAAGATCAACATCTTCTTGCAAAACTTCATAAGATGCATTGCTTGGGTCTTCAATCAGGTACATCATCTTCTTCTCTCCATATAACTTCACCAAGTTGCCTTAAATGGGGATAGTGGCATAAGACATGTCCATTTGTACACTACCACTAACACCTGCTACCCATTTTCTTGACAACAATATCTCCCACTTGGCAGGAAGTCAACAATCACTACATCGAGTTTTAAGTTCCTTCCAAGATAAGATGCAAGTTGCACATCCAGATATTTGACACATCCCACCATTGGCACCTCTCTGGAGTCCATGGTAGTGCACTTCCCATATGTTTTGTTACTTTGATACCCATCTCATGCATGAATTCAAGAGGCATGACATTAGATGAAGCTCCAGAATCAAACATACAGTTATGTAATAGCTTGTCTTTGATAACCAGGGTAGTGAAGAATGGATCCACATTCAACTGGGATTTAAGAAAAGAAGTTCCTAAATAAAGTTTTGGTGGTTCCCCAACTCTTACAACACTTGTAGATTTTCCAACTTTGTAATAGTAAGGGGAATCTCAACCTTTGTTTACATCTCTCCTTGTATGATCTCTTCCTCTTTGAATCCTAAAATTCAAAATCCCTCTTCTTGTGCTCAGGGATCCTAAGTAGCTCAACAATTGGGACAGGAATATTGATTTGACTCAAAACTTGGGTAATGTCATATGGAACAAATTTGGGTAAATCGGTGTTGTTGTGAGTTATCCTATGTGTCCTTCTCACATATTGGAGGGTCATCTCACATGGGTTAGGTTTAGGGTTAGGTTTAGGGTTTGCTATTCATTCATGCACTAGGGTTACTCAGAACCCTATATGTACCCTTTTACTATTAATTTATGAGCATGCCAAGACACTCTGTTGTCTTTTCCTATGTGCAAGTTTTTTTCTGTTATGTATTAAATCAATATTAAAAAAAATACTTTCCCCATTCATCAAGATGGGGTAGCAGCTATGATAAGTCATAATGAAAGAGAATACATTCCTAAACAACTAAGAAAGATGTGTCAATGGGGCATAAAACTAAAGGCCTATAAGGTGCCCATATACAAAAACCATCTTCCTGTAGAAGAAGAATAAGAAGAGAAATGTATTTTTTTAATACAATTGGGACAAGAATATTGATTTGACTCAAAACTTGGGCAATGTCATATGGAACAAATTTGGGTAAATCAAGCACTAGGAGAAAGATTGGTAAATTCATCAGATGGAATGGGATTCTTTTTAGTTTGGGCATGGGGAGGAATACAAGTTTTTCTTGGGAAAACAAGCTCTCTGCCAGATGCATTTTTCTTTGTGGTTTCTTTGGTAAGAAATGAAAATTTGGACTTGGCTTGTGGCTCCTTGGTAGCTTTGCTTCTGGTGTTGTGCTCCTTTTCTTGGGAAACTACAACATTCATTAATAGTCTACCTATCTTCTTCTGAAGGAAATCCTCCATCATACTTTTTAATCATTAATTCCCTCAAGTATTCAAAATAATTAGTGGGAAATTCAAAATCTTGTACAGTGTCTACTTCTAAAGTATGAGAGGGAGGAAAAGAGGTACCCGATGGATGCAATCCCAAAAAATAGCAGTAGTTCTAGCACTTACTACCTCAATTGAAGTTACTTCCCTTGGTGAACTTACAGGGATCTCCATCATGTAGGCATCATCATCAATTTCATCATTTGTTGCTTCTTCAACTTCTTTCTCTTGAACACATGGAGCATGAGGCATAAAACACCTATCACACCAATCAATGACATTTGTCTCCTCCACAATGGCAACTTTGGCAGCCAAAGGATCAGGTACCATTCTGTTATCCCTAGCTTGGGACTATCTATTTCCAAATCCAACAGGTCCCTTGCCTCTATCATCAGATATTTGGTGATTTGTGAACCTATCTTGGCCTTGCTACTTGTGTTGACCTTGTGAGCTCTGCCCAATTCCCTTTTCTTCCCGGGATAATTTTTATGATATTTCTTTGATAGCCCCTACCAAAGTTTTCATAACTTCCTCCAAATCAGTAGCCTTGCTTATTTGAGGTTTTTCTGGGTTAATTAGTTTTACACCCTCCCTTTTTGGAGGCTTTCCAATTACCTTGATGTTGTTCTCTATTTGCAAAGCCATGGTGAAGGCCTACCTCAAATTAGTAGGGTTTTGTCCTCCAAGTAGTAAGCATATTTTTATCAAATGCATCTGAATATTTGATCAAACATGATTCATCACATGGCCTTATCCTAACAGTGATCTCCTCAAAGTCTTGTTAAACCTTGTGTTGAAATCATGTACTAACTCATTAGGATTATTTTTTATGTTTTCAAATTCTGTCAAAAGAAACCTAAGGTCAGTTCTATCACCATATTACAATCTAATTGCATTGCTCATCTTAGTCCAAGAATCAATAGATTTATCTGGAAAGCTTTATACTAGTCCCTTGCATCTACTTCCAGAGTACGGATAAACAACTTGATATATACATCTTCATGTTCAATCTCAAAGTCTTCCATCATATTGATAAAAAGATTCAAATGTTGATTATCGTTATAGCGTTGTTTCCTTGGAAATTTGGTAGTTTATTCCTTACATATTGAGGAACTACATTTGGATAACCAACCATCCCTACAAAATTTATAGGTCCAAATGTATTTATAACAAATGGAGGTCTGGGTGGGGGCAAGGCCATGTTGTTTTGAGGAGGTGACCCTGGAGGGGTGACAAATTGATAAGGGGTAGAGGGTCTCTAAAACAAAAGGGTATAATTTTCAAAATGGATATCCCCTAAAGGCCTTGTTTCTTGGAAATCCCTATCAACTTCTGAAAAGATAGGGGCAGAATGAGAAGAAAACTTTTCAAAATCAAATGAAGGCCCCTCTCCAATTGGAGAATTCAATTCCATAAAGAGGCTACCTGATTCAGAAGCACTTGAATAACAGTCTTCAATGATAGGTTGATCACTTTCATCAATGGAGATCCCTCTTCTTGTCTACTGATCTCCCACAACTCTCCAAGATTTTCTTCCTTCTAATTTTTCTTTTCCTAGCTCTAGAAATAATGTCCTAGTAGGGTCCCTAGCAAAGAAATACCTTCTTCCTTCCAGATTTGCAAAGGTTAGTAACAAATCTCACTTGACAGAGGTTAAGACATTGGTATTCATTAAGAATCAGATCAATAGGGAGTTTCACCAAGATTTCCACCTTAGTTGTGCAAATGCACTAAATATGATCTGTCAAATGTTTGTCAACACTAGAAACTGACAAGGAAAGATTCTGACTCTTCTTTACTCAGATTTATCAATGAAACTTAGTGTAATAACTATAGAAAATGGAAATATTACACATAGCATTTGTAACTTTGAAACTTCTTACAGGCCTAAACATAAGATGATGCCTGAAAAGATGTATTAGCACTTTGAGCATACAAGAAGTGTTTACCGTGGTCGATCTATGAATATGAACTGATAATGACTATGTCCCAGTGAAAGCAACACCAAAAGAAGCATGTTGTTGATGGGATAAATAGATATGAACTAGAAATGAATCACCAAAATAGTCTTAAAGAACTAAAATAAGTCCCCAAAAATGGTACTTAGAAGCATGGTGTTGATGGGATAAATAGATATGAACTAGCAGTGAATTAGCAAAATAGTCCCATAACTCAAATAAGTCCCTAACAATAGTGATAGAAGCATGTTAGTACCCAAATTTAATCTCCTTCAAAGGTCGAGCAACATCATGGATTCAACAGGACAATCAGAGGTAGATAGATGATTATGCATGTCATTTTTAGCAGGATGCAGTCTATCTTATTTTTATCACTCAGGCTTTGAAAAGGAGTGGGTAGCACCTTAAGAGGATTTGATCTATCCTCACTATTTTAGGTTGTGCCTTTCAACCAAGGTAAGAGAACCCTTTTGTAGCCTTTTGTTTATGGAGGAGATGGAGATGTCCTTCCTAATGAAGTTGTTATGGAGACTTGAAGAAAATATGATCAATGCAACAAAATATAACCCTCACGAGTTGTCACTCTAGATAGTGGAGATATTCTCTAAGCAAGGTTCAGGCTACTAAAGACATTTGGAATCCTAATTGTTTCTACATTTTTGGAAATAAAACTATGCATTTGTATACATACATGAAAAACATGGGTAGTATGGGTAGGATTGGTTGTTTTAAATGAATTTTTGGAGGGAGGTGAGGCAGAATGAACTTGTTTTGCCAGACCTTTGAAATTTTTTACAAAATGGAAAGCTTAGACAATAGAATGCTTCAGAATAGCTAAAATGTTCCTTTAACTAGAATATGTGCTTCAATGGAGGCCCAAATTAGCACTTTTTCACACAATCTATGAGATTCTAACATGAAGGCTCAAGTTGAAGACCCAATAAAGCATCAAGATCTGAGCCCAATCACACCTGAGGTACACCCAAAGGCTTATAGACAATCTCTATCAACAAATGAAAGAAAAGTGATTTTAAATCATTTATTTCACTCCCAAATGAAATATCTTCTGAGAAATGAATTTAAAGATCCCACTAAACTATCATAAGGATTGAGACTGTGTGATTAAGATAGATTTTGATACAAGATTGCAACAAGAATAAGAAAAACTATTTACAAACATTCATAAATGAAACAAACACATTTTGCTCAAGATCAACATAGAATAACTCAAGTTTGATTAAATTTATCAACAAGGGAAAGTTTCTAGAACAATCTCAGAGCTTGTTAATGGCTTTACACTCACAACCACCTTGACATGATCAAATTTAAAACAAAAGAGATATACAGCTTCTCAGATGGCTTCTCAAAAGACAGGCTTTGTCAAATTTTCCTCTTAGGAATTTTCTTCAACCTCTAACACTCCAACCTCCAACCATTTGCATGATAAATTTGTGCCATTTATAAAATTTACAACAGACCCCTTTTCCCCTAAAAATCCAAACATTGAGTGCCACTAGTGCTCTGCCATGATCACGATCGTGATTCCAGAATCAAATCTACAAAAAGTCACTAGGTGCTCAGGGGGTAGATTTCTTCAAATATCTCCCGCATTCAAATCCTTCCTCTAGAAAATAACTCTTCCTTCTATTCACCAACCAATTCTACCCCTAATCTATCAAATCTTGTTCCTTGCATTCTTGGGAGAAGAAAAATGGAAAATCAGATCGAGCTCGATAGTCAGACCATTTTAATGGCGAAAGACGTCTCCAGATCTCCTCACCAAACTTGGATATCAAAATTAACTCTCCTCTCTATTTGGTGTGTAGCAAATACCAAGAAATCATGAAGACTCACACTTCTAGGAGCGTTTCAGTAAAAATAGGGGAAAATAAGATTCAGACTCATAGTTATCGTTGATCTTTACTTTGAATTTGGGTCGTCCATGTGGAAGATTAAATTTAAGATGGGCCCAAGGTTTTTCTTTTGAATTTTACAACCTTTGAAAAAAATTAAATTTTCACATTTTGCTCCGCACCTCCACCCTTGAGAAATGAGCCTGACAATGTCTTAAGGTGGGTCCCAAAGGAACCACGACCAAATTCTACCATTTCACCTCTTTTTTGGAAAAGGGAAAATTTTCAAAGTTTTCCCCATAGCTCCACCCTTGAAAAATGGGCCTGACACATGTCCCAATGTGGGTCCCATCGGAACCACACTTCCTTTTTCACTTTTAACTCTTTTCTCCTAAAAGGAATTTTTTTCAAATTTTCCCCGAGGGTCCACACCTCCACCATTGACCTTGAAACAAACCTTGACTGATCCTTTGTCGGCCTTATGCGAGCCATTTTTGATATTTTAACCCCTTTGAGAATAAGAGGAAAAAATTCTAAGTTCCCCCGATGGTCGCTTCCCTGCCCCTTTTGACTTTTCAAATTGCCACGCGTCAAAATGATGCACCTTGAGATAGTCCCCAAAATTTGAGACCCTAAAAGAGCGCGGGCTCACCACATGTCCTGGCCTAGAAAAATTTGTTTGAAGGCTTGAAGCTCAGTGGAAGGTGCCATGTGTCAAAGTCTGAGACAATCTCCTTTGGCCATTGAAAATTCCAAGCAAAATGCAAAGTGAGCGGAGGCCTCTAAGTGTCCTCCTTGCCCTATTTTAAAATGAAACTCAAGGGCCGAGTCCCCAAACATGCATGGTTCCTCCACGTGTCCCAAACCTCCCAAAACCTTTTGAAAAATGACTAAGTATGGGAAGACCCATGGAAGCCTCCACGTGTCTTCATGGCACCATTTCAAAATGGTGCCCAAAGTTTAGACCACCGAATGAGTGCGAACTCACCATGTCTCTGTTCCGCCAAATGTACAGCCGTACAACCGCATAAAAAATTTGTCTAAGTCCGAAAAAGTAGTGTAAATGTCCATGTGTCCTCCCAGACAACTTCAAGGCCAAACCCAAAAGTGAACTTTCAAATTAATGTTGTTCCTCCACGTAGAATGGTTTTCAAGTTGAGGAGATTTATAAAATTATGAAGTACCCCATTGAGCCACGTCCAACCAAAAGATGCCACATTCCCTATCGATGCAAGGATACAAATTTGACTGGGAGAAATGCTCGTCAAACTGTAAAATGTAGAAAAACAACCATTTGATCCCAGAGATGAAATTTTTTCTAAGGACAGAGGATTTAGAAACGTTACAAGGCTCAAATACATTCCTTAGAGATACATCCATTCATTTTTCTACAAGTATCTAGGATGAAAACAATAGGGAAAACAATTCCCAATTGTGGAAAATGGAAAGAATGGGATAGCCCGAGTTTCACACCCAAATTGTAGACTCTTTTAGATGAACAGAGGAATGAGGAAAAAACTATGGATCCATAAGTGATTCGCGGCCTAGGAAAGGATTGATTATAGCAACAAAATGGAAGACATCAACATTACGAGAACAACATGGGGAGATATCATGTGACAGGGCCGTAAATTGAAATATTTTCAATGGAAAATGGGGTGAGACAAATTTGAGCACCAACATACAAGATAAATTGTTCTTCAACATACCTTAAGTTCATGTGGTGAATATTTATTTTCTAGCCAAGAAGAAAATATATTATTATAGATATAGAAGAATGGGTAGTGGGGTTTAGGTTATTCATTAAAAGATGCTATAGCAACTAGCCCATTTTTATGTTGCAAAATTTTGATTTGAACACAAAAAAATATGATGGGTATGTGATGGTATACATATACAACAAAGGCACTAGATTTGAAATTAAATGTCGAGGTAACTAATTTCCCCTCTTAGTAGCATCCCATACATCTATCTAGTTCCTCTATTTATCTTGTTAGGTGGGATTTCATAAGGTTGCCACTTAACCACTAATTTGTATTCTTTTGTTATAGGTAAAAATATTTATGTAATTGGGATGGTCAATATGTCTACACATGTTTATCCTTTCATCATTAAGTAATGTTTAAGATTCAAGTTTTTAGATTTTTATGGCATAAAATTTTTGTATTGGTTGTGTTTAAAGTTAATATTTAATGTCCTTACAATGTGTTGAAAATTATTGTTAATATACCATGTTTTTAATGTTTCAAACAATTTTTTATTTTCATGAAATCAACAAACATTTATATATCGCTTAAAAACTTCTAATTATAATAATAATGATCTTAAAGAATCCTAAAAAGTTACAAAACTACCATTAAGAGAGATTTAATACTTAACAAACATTTCATTAATTATGATAATTGTTTATATTATTTATCAATATCTAAATTTGTAACAACGTGGTTATGAATTAATTTTAATCAAAATAATACTATTTTATGAGGAAAAAATGGTAGAGTAGGAAAGAAATTAACTAAAATGGAAATATTAAAAGATAAATAAAAACATGATAGTTTCATACTCTTATAATATATAAAATATCATTCATATGGTCGAGTGGTTATTATAATGCATTTTATATGTTTATATGCTTACACATTAACGAATGTTGGAGGATTATGTTGGCCATTATACGTATAGTGTTTTCATTGATATCAAAGTTAATTGATGGATAAAGGATTTTATGTGTCATATGAGTATCCATGAGGTGTCGTGATGATGTATTGCATTGGTGAGTGTTTCTTGGGTGAAGTAGCATGGTGTTCAAGTGTGTTTGTGCATGGTCCAATCATTTATGGTCTAGTATGATCTCTTTAGTTGTAGTTGAAGGATTTCATGAGGTATATCAAGGTTATTATGATGTGTTATAGGTGTATATATGTTTACAAGGTGTTCTTATAGTCATTTCATGTGATTTCATGGGGTGAAGTGGTCATTCTAGGCCTATTCTTAGTCCTAGACCTAGTGTATGGTGCATGGTGGAGTAACATGAGAAATGGAGTAGGGCAGTCTTGATGAAGCATGTGAAAGGTGTTGTAATAATGCATAGCATATGTATGAGTATTTTTAGCTTAGTATTCGAGAGGTTTGATGATGTTTCATGGTCCTGTTGATGCAAAATTACATAGCACCCCGAATGGCCTGATTTTGAATGGGGCATCCGTGTAACCTACATAACATGGGACCATCTCCCAAGATGTGGGACTTGCGAACTTGATATGGTCCTCTGGAGAAGGTTGGATTCCTCTTCCTAATCCTAATGCTAAACTACTTCTAAGGAAGGAAATGTGACTATCTACTCCTAATCAAACAATTCTAAGGAAGCGAAGAGAGAGAGAGAGAGAGAGTATGAAAATTAATAAATCCTACACTACAGAGGTGATAGAACCAAGAAAAGGGGTGAAATATCATGGTGAGGAGAATACAAAAATAAAATGGAGTTGAGAGAGGCCAGACCAATGTGACACAGACCCAGATCTTCATTTACCACTAAATCTCTATGAAACACAACATCCTTGCACCTGCAAATGAGACATACATGTACGAAAAAAAAAAAAAGGGGGGCAAGGAGATATAACAAAACAACGCAAGAGTTGAATAAACACGAAGAACATAATTTTATTTCTCTTAGAATATGCACAGTCCATTACATTGTTGAAATAGAGGCACAAATACACTTGCAAGGCCCATGAGAGGGTTTATAGCTCAATGGTGTTGAGAAATTTTTTTACAAAGTTTCCCCACATCCCAGAATATCTCTCTTCTCAAATGAGAATATCTTACAATATATAGAAAATGAATGAGAGAAGGAGAAAGAGTGAAAGTTGTATTTCTTCTCTCACCAACAAACAACTATAATTAAATAGTTTGAAAATAGCATGGGCACCCTTACAAATCATCTTACATATGTACTTTAGCTTCTGGAAGAAGAAATGGGGTACCATAATTCATTAATTTCAATGGTTTGGCATGAAACTTGTATGTCATGCTCATTTATGAAAGTCAAATTTTGTAAAAATATGGAACTCTGGATCAAAAGTTATGGCATTTTGCATTTTGGTAGTCAGGTGTAAGATGTAGAAGGGAAAAAAGAGAAGTCATGCACGTAGGTGCATGTATGGGAGAAAGAAATACCTGCAAAAGGCATCGAAACAGGGTGTGTAGGAATTCAACCGAATGAGGGCGTGTGAAGGCATAAAAGGAAAGAGGTCGTGCAAGAGGAAGAACATAGACTAGGCAAATTTCGGCAAGTCTGAAAAGGGGCATGCAAGGAGGGCGTGAGGGGATAAGAAAGTAAAAGGAATGATAACCAGATCATACCAAGCCATGAACACAGATGCTAATCAAACACCACGATCAATAAGATGAAAGAAATTTTCTAGAATAACTTTACATAAAACCTTTGCAAAAAAATGAGAAATAATATCATATATTATTATGGAACTCAATGCAATACAATGAGAATGGGCCTTGCTTAAATAGGCAAGGAATAACAATCTAAGAACCAGTCAAGGTCGTAGATCAAGCCATAAATCAAGAAAATAACTAGTCATCAAATAACTAGTTAAGACCATAGATTTAGGAGAGAACTAGACATCAAGGATCTAGTCAATACCATAGATCAAGGAAAGAACTATACCTAATAACTAGATAATATCTCCTAATATCTAAATAAGATAAAAGAAATATCCATACACATAAGTGGGTGAGGATAAATACAATAAAGGTAAATAAAGTACCTAGGTGAACATGAGCTAAGGTAAATACCTACTCTAACACCCCCCCTCAAGTGAAGCTAGGGGACAAAATAGAAGTGGCATGTCCACAGTATGAGTCCTAAAAACTAGGCCTATGAGGTACTCGTGTATAATAATTGGGAAAAAGGGACACCGCAAGGTACCCAAAACCAGTAACAACAAAGTAAAGAGAGAAAAACCCACTCCAAGGCATCCCAAGAAGCTCGGCTCAAAAAAATCATACAATGCTAAAGAAGTTTGGTGTGCATTGTGGTCTGAATCCACTACTCAATCACAAAACTCAAAAACAACTGACATTGGGCTTCACTAGAATAGCTCCATACAAGGAGACTGTCAACGGAGTGATGTCAAAAGTGTAAAAAAACACCAAACATAATTTGATCAACTACTATAAATAGGTGTGCCATGATCCAAGAACAATAACCAAAGCAACAAGGAAAGGACACAAAATCAAGAGTTTCATGATCCAAGAAAAGCCAAGGTAATAAGGTAAGGACACAAAACCCGAAGAAGTAGGATCAACACCACACCCTCCCATACTATTGAATGGGTGGAGTGATGCTACAAATCTGTATGAGTTGTCAAAAAAATTACTCGAACACTGACAAACTAACACTGGAATGCACTAGAATAGATCCTCCAAGAGATACTATCAACATGCCAAAAGTGTCAAAAATACAAATACAAAATCTCTCAACAAATAAGAGAGATACACTACACCTGCTAAAGAAAAATACTCAAAACAAGAAGCATCACAATGCAGAAGTTATAGAAAATGGAGCAAGGGGGTTAGTGGTGGAGGAGCCATGCCTATAGAGTCCTCTCAATGAATTCCTATGTCACCACCATGAGTGATTAGATATCCACCCCAAATCAACACGAATGGATGAAGAAGATGCATGCATATGACTTTGTGTAAAATGCATAATGGGTGCATGCAAAAGAACATTAGAATGTGTGTCAGGTTGATCATGTCTGACAGCTGAAATCTTAGGTTTCTCAAGCCTGAGTGAAGATGCGTAACTCATATGTTGCTCGTGAACCTCAAAAAGAGTCGAGTGAAAAAACAAAGGAGCTCGATAATGTGTGATCCCAATGAAGTATCTACACGAAAACCAATGTCATGGCAAGAATTCCACTTAAAATGTGGAAGAGGGGAAACAATACCTTGTGAGTGTCTACCAATACCGCCACTAGTGAAACCTATAAAATGGAGCATGTGAGAATTAAATGCGGTGGTACGCTTCTCAAAAAGGCCATGTAATTGAGTAGAAATAGGATACACAACATGTGGTACTGTAATAAGCACAGATGTGGAAGAGCATGCAGTAACAAGCCTCATAGGTTTAGAAGCATTAAGAGTAGGAACAAGTTCAAAGACTAACTAATCAATTTCATTGGGTATAGGATAAATAACAACATGTGGACTAGGAGCATGGATATTATTGTTGACAATATCATGGTGATGTTGTAGGCTAGCAAGTTGTTGTTGTAGGGAGTGGACTATTCTATCCTTAACATAAATGAGTGATTGTAGAAGAGAATTTTACTTATTGAGTGATCTATTTTCTTCCACAAATTTTACAATATCCTCTTGAAGTCCACATACTTCAGAGAAAAGTATATCATTCTCAAAATCCATGATAGAGAAGAATGTGACTCCCAAAATTTTAGGACGTCGGGCTCAGCCAAAACTATGTCCAAAATTGATTACAACACTCCTCCATATTTGGCACTTTATAACTATAGTTTAAGTCTCAAAATAAATATTTCCAATGGAAAGAGCATGAAAACACAAGCACTTTTGTAAAAAAAAAAGCACTCAAAACCGAGTTACAGAGCAAAAGATACAAACTTTTTAATATTTGTAAAGCCATAATCGTACCAAGCCAAGAACACCGATGTTAATCAAATACCAAGATCAATAAGATGAAATCAATTCACTAGAATAACTTTACATAAAACCTTTGGAAACAAATGAGCAGCAATATCATATATTATTATGGAACTCAATGCAATACAATGAGAATGGGTCTTGCTTAAATAAGAAAGGAATAACAATCTAAGAACTAATCAAGGTCGTAGATCAAGCCATAAATCAAGGAAATTACTAGTCATCAAAGAACTAGTCAAGACCATAGATTTAGGAGAGAACTAGATGTCAAGGATCTAGTTAATACCATAGATCAAGGAAAGAACTATACCTAACAACTAGATAATATCTCCTAATATCTAAATAAGATAAAATAAATATCCACACACATAAGTGGGTGAGGATAAATATAGTAAAGTTAAATAAAGTACTTAGGTGAACATGAGCTAAGGTAAATACCTACTCTAATAGAAATAATGTGATTGCATGGGAATAGGGAAGAAAGCTGGTGCGTGAGAGGAAGGTGCGAAGGGGAGATGGAAGGAAAGAATAATGCAAAGGGAAATCAAGAAGGCACACACAGGCACACGAAGGAAAGGGGGTGCATGATAAAATAGATCATGTAAGCACATAAGAGGAATGCCAGGGGACTTAGTTGTTTGAGAAGAAAAGTATGCAAAGGGGTGGGAAAGGATTATGCAACATGATAAGGAGAAATCAGGTGCACGAAGGAAGTCACAAAGGAAAAATGAAAATGGATAACAGACTACGAGGAATGGGATCGGGAATCTCAAAGGAAGAAAAGCATGTGGGGTGTATGGAAGAACTGCACCCTCTTAAAAATGCCGAGGTAGGCAAGCATACGGTCGCACAACCTGAAATGTGAAGCATCGTAGTCATAATGAAGATATAAGTTATCCAAAATAACTAGGAGATTTATTTGGATAACAAGTCCTTTAAAGCAAGTTTCTTGAGAACAAGACATGTAGAAACAAGCAAGTCTCGGTGGTTGAGATTTTTTAGAGGTGTGAAAACTAAAATGATACTTAGGATGATAAGAGGATGTTTATGATTCTTTAGGTCAAGTGTTAGGTCTAGGTGATGAGTATTTTTTGAATATATTGAGTTTTTCTAAAATGGGTTTTCAAAACTATGTTTTAGAGTTGAATATTTACTTTCAAATGCTCGTTATGGAATTTATACTTTGCATGGGGGTCATGTCGACATTAAAATTTTCCTCCGTAATTTCTATTTTATTATGTATGTATTAGGAATAAGATGTTGTTAAGTATGATTAGTAGTGGCATCTGATAGAACATAACGGCACCATCAATACGGTGCCGCTAATAAAGTAGAGTATGGTAATAGTCAAAGTACAATAGGAATATTGTGGTAAAAAGTAAATATTTGTCGTAAGTGGTCCGGTAATGTTAAAATGTCAAAGTTGGGGTAAGTAGAGAAGTAGGGTCTACATGATTAGGAATTAGAAATATTATATTTGTAATAAGAACAAAGAGTGATGTCATAAATATTTGTGTATTTTAATTGAGGAAAAGTCTAAAAGGTGGAACCCATGTGAGTTGATAAGGTTTATCTTATCTTAGAAGATAAGCCTACATGTAAATGCAAGAGTTTAGGCATGGAATATGATTGGCCGGAAGAGATTTTATATCCTATCTTAGAGATAGGGTGGATAAGCATGAATTCTGTAAATAAAGAGGTCACCCCCTCATTTGGCATAGAAGGAAGTAGTGAGAAATATTGTATGAGTAAGTGTGTTAAAGAATCCATTAAGAGGTGTAATTGTGAAGTTTCCCCATAGTTATTGTTGGAAGGCAAGTGAAGTTAGTAACGCAGCAAAGTACCTCATGGGTGAGATAATATCAATTTTATGTTGATATTATAATTTACACTTATATTTCAGATTTGTCATCATTCCTTCGTATCATAGTCTATGGTATTCTTGTGTTATGTTTGTTGTTGTGTTTCAGATTACATCCACCAAACTAAAGGCTATGCATTAGTAAATAATCATAGCATGAGAAATTCCCGGTAGAGAATTATCATAGTGCCGGATTGGTGATGATAGGGCCTAAGATCTTTAGAATAGTCAATTAGGTCATTTATGAATATTTTACAAGTGGAATAAATTTGTTTTATTATCGACTATTATGAACAATCGTTAAGAATCCAAACAAAATTTTAAAACTCATAAAACCCTATCTTTATAAAGAATCTTGGGAGATATTGAGCTTAGTGACCCAAGATTTATTTTTTTTTTAAATGGTGTTGATTTTATGTTGTAGAGGAATCATTCATCTCTCTTCAAGTGTGATTTATTGATAATTTTAGTATGTGGGCCCCACCCAATAATAAAATTTTCTTGAAAGTTTTAGTTTGTGTAAAACTTTCCCATTGAATCTATTTACTAAATCACCATTTATTAAAGCATGGGAGTTTTACTACCCGTAAATGATATTTTTACATCATGGTTTTTCCTTTAAAGTACAAAATGTTTCCTATTTATGATGATTGGTTTTTAGGTAGTTTTGCGGTAGTTTTAAGCGGTATAGGAACAAAGAGGTTTTGGAGGATCTAAAGGTGGTTTTATGACTTGGTTTGAATTTTATTATGATTTTGATTCCAATAAATTTCTAATGATGTATCAAACTTGAGGTTTTTCTAAGGTATCGAGAAAGTTATGACTTGTTCTTTAAAGGTCAATTGTGAGGGTGTTCCTATGTGCATTCTCTTAAATGAATTCATGAGGCTTGTTCATTATTATGAGTTATTTCATGTTTTCTGGAGGTTTATGGGTGATTATAAAACATTCATAACTTTGTTTCATGCTTTAGTGAATTTGGTTGTGTTCTTTTTAATTCCTTTTATGATGAGTATATTGTTTTGGGGTTTTAGGACTTGTTGTGTCCCAAAGGTGGTCTTGGAGGCTCTAGGTGTTTTTGGCGACCTACATGGACCTTTGTGTGATATTTTTATGATGATTTTATGATTTTGAAATTATTTTTTACTATATGAATTCTTGCCTAGGTTTTTGAGGAAAACAAACAGGTGTAAAGGCAAATTAGAAAGTTCATTTGTGCTTGTTGAGCTAGTTGGAGAAAATTATGACCTAGGAGGCTTATTGATGATTGTGCTTAAGGTACTTGTGACCTTTTTGAGATGGAAATTATTTTATTATTATGTGATGGAGAGAGAGAAGTTGATGGCGAGTGAGGGAAGGTGTGAAATCAACTTGAAGAAGAGGAAGATATGAGAAATTAAGAAGAAAGTGTGTTTAAGAATAGTTTTGAGAGAAAGATCTGAATTTATGGTGACCATCAGTTGTTGCAACAACATATCCTTTGTGATTATACATTTCAGGTGACTGATTTAGTGCTTATTCATCTTTAGGGTTTTATACTCCTTGTAGGATTGGTCTCCTACTAAACTAGGGTTTGGTGTTCCTTGTGAAGTTGGTGCCTCACTAAAAAAATATTGTGTGCTTTATGTAATATTCATGTGAGTGCTTTTTATGAGATATATTAGCATAAGTTTCAATTATTTTTCTTCCTCATGAGGGTTTTATACTTAAATTTGGTGTCATTATGTTCTCTCTTACATATTGTTCTTATAAATGGTTGTTTAATATATGATAAGCACACATATGGTTAATGAATGATGAAATGGATAAGTTTAATGAATCGACAAGAATAATTAATTGAAGTAAAAAAATTTGGAAAAATTCAACACCCCCTCTCAATCCATTGTGATTTTAATAATTAGTATCAGAGTTAGGTTCTTGTGAAGCAATTCTAACAGCTTCGAGGAGATCCTATTCTAAGCACAAGATGGCTAAGAAAATAAGGAAAGAGAATCAAGAGTTGAGATCCATGGACAAGAAGTATGAAGAAACAATCATGTGTCTCAAAAATCAATTGAAGGATGGAATTGTAAATTTTAATTCAAAAGAAGATGATTTGAAGAGAAAACCATCCGAGATTAGTAAGGATGATTATAATGACATTGAATAAGGTATGGCAGATCTACAAGCTGAGTTGGTTTTCAATAAAAAAGAAAACATCAAGTTGAAATAAGATACTAATGGTTATGAAGAACAAGTCAAAGGTATGGAAAAGGAGCATGAAAAGTTCATCAAACAAGTTGGAATTTCATATTGTGACTTTGAAAGAAAGATTGAATACTAAAGAGGATGGATACACAAATATTAAAGTAGATATGTATTCCTTGAAGTCTAATTTTGATTATATATCTAGTAGATTAAAGACCTATGACAGGTTGTACATTTACCCTTGATGACATTTTGATTTGTCAAAATCCATCATATTACAAGATAGGTCTTGGATTATTTTAATATCACAAGTGTTGGAATCATAAGGGACTGAGAGGGGGCTAAATCATTCAATTAAAACATTATTTCCATTTCCCTTCATCATTCATTATTATTTATTTAACCATCCAATTAAACATTAACCATATGGGTACTTGAATAACCTTTAAATTAACCATACAAGAGAAAGAATAAGAAAGTAAAAAAAGAACAAAAAATTTAAGTGAGAAACCCTCAAGGAGAAGAAAACCCACTAAAATTTTACTTATATTACTAAAAAGGTGAATTTAGTGAAGCATCAACTTCATAAGGACAAGAAACCCTTGATTTAGTAGAGCACCAACCCTACAAGGATAACCAACCCCTAATTCTTGTGACGCACCCAATCCAAAAGGAGGATATAACCCCATAATATGATTTAGCAACAACTAAACCATTTTAACATGAATATATATAATTTTTTTCTTAGCCACAACTAATGGATATCACTAATTCAATTCAAGCTTTTCAAACACTCTTCAAACCCTCATTCACCTAGCTCTCTCTTTATTCTCTTTTCATGACCTGATTTTTCTTAAATTATTTACACACATACTCTTGATAACTATTCATATTTTCAAACTTATCCTCATCTCTGAATTCATGCCCTTGGATAAATTTAAAATTATCACCAAGGTCACATTTTCCCTCCTTGTCCAAATAGTTCAAATTTCAACTAAAATGTCACTTTTATATGCACTCTAACTCAAAAACATAAATTAGGTTGGTATTACATCATTATCTCACCCATTACAACTATAATATATAACAACACATTCATTACAACATTTTTAATGGACTCATGTAGCTCTTCCATGCCCAAATGCACCAAACAAGCTCAAAAACAACTCAAAACCCCATCACCTTGATGAAAACAAACCACAAAAATCATCACCATGATTATTAAATCTCCCAAATTCATCACATAGGTCAAATATAACATAAAAATACCATCTATTTTCATACATTATCTTTCAACAATTAAATTATGTATACCTCACTCAAGAAGGCTCATATCCTTCTTAAAATAGATCTTTCCATGAACCACTCTTCACCTATGGACCTCAATCACACACCATAACACCTAAAATATGGCATGTAACAACACATTTTGAATCCCCTAACCTATATATTACATCCATGTTTTCTATATCTTCTTAAACATCCAAACATGAAAACCACACCAACATTCCTCTTCACCACACTAAGCTACCCAAAAGCAATTTTAGAAACACAATTCATTTTCACCCTTTATGAAACTTTAAAGACCTCAAAATTTCTTCACTAGGAACTAATTTCATCCCTAGTCACTCTAAAACTGATATAAATAATCATACAATCCAAAACATGCATCATCTACCTCAATCTTCTAGCGTGTTCAAATATGTCTGAAAGCAAGAAACCTTCTTCTTCACGGAATGAGTTGGAAGACCTATCAAATCACCTGATAATGAAACAAAAAATATAACATTATAAATACCTCTAAATATAATTTACATAACACCTTACATTTCCTTCAAAATCTAAGTGGGAAGGCCTTCAACCATGTCCATCTTTGAAACTTCTCCTTCAAGCTTCTAGCACTCAATAACTATTTTGAGATTAACTTGCTCTATCGCCTCCAAAATAACTTCCACACTTAACCAAATCATCAAACACAATTATACCTCTTTTATAAGAACTAATAAACCTTCAAAAAACATTAATATCTCACCTTACCTCATGAAGCTACTTAATGTCATCCTTAACTTGACATCCTCTAGATTTTAACTTCAAATGATAGGTCATACCTTTCTCATTATTTATCAAAAACTCAAGATTGATGTATCATAGGAATGCTCTCTAAACAAATATCATAATAGAACTTGAATCAAGTCTCAACTCCACTAGTAGCTCCTTTGATCCCACTTTTATCATGTACGATCCGAATCCGCCCAAAGAATAAGTCCTCATAAATAGGGAACACATTGAAATTTATGACGTCAAACATGAACTAAAACTATCATGTAAATATATAAAAATTCCCTAGATAAAAACAATTTCAATTTATTTTATACCTTCTTTGACAACCTTTCCACAAACCGAACTTCTTGAAAACAAACATTTTCAAGTAGGGCTCATATATTGTCACATGCTCTACCATACCTTTATATAAATATTGAGGAATCCTATATAATATCCAATAATTAAATTTTCAAAATAAATCAAAATTGGTTCAATATGATCCTTTTTCTATAAATCAATTTTAGCTAGGGTTTAGCTAGTGTTTTAAAGGAACTTATCTTCTTAACAATCATTCATAAAAATGTGATGATCAAACCACCTCATTATTTTTTCTATACCTTATTAGTTCAATGGAAAAACATCCCTCAAAATATGAAGGTCCGATGAAAATCGTACAATTCACAAAGAGCATCAGAAAGTCCACTTTTAGCTCAAAAAGAAACTCTACAACACTCATTTTTTCAATAATATTCATATCTTGAAATTACTTCTTTATAATGACCTAAAAATTGTCATGAAGCATCATAAAAACATCCTCTCACTTTCCATATTCACCATATATCTAAAATATTCCTATAATGATCTAACCAATCCCACTTACATATGTTACCTTGTTTGTTCTCCCCTACTTGCTTCTCAATGACCTCATACATGTATTATACCTCTGAAACGTTACCTAATATACCTTTTAAAATTCATATAATGTGTCACCATGTTGATAACATTCTTTGAAAATATTTATTAGCTCCAGTTCTCAATCCTCCATACCATACCTCATGTTCTAGGACTAGGAATAGGCCTAAAATGACCAGACTAAACCAAGCCAACCCATGAAATGACCAAGATGACTAAATCCAAAAAAATTACATGCACTCAAAGAACAAGGGAATGATATGGGGGTTAATCATTCCACTAAAACATTATTTCATTTCCACTTATCATACATTAACATTCATACCACCATTCAAATAAACAATCAACCATATGTGTGTTTACTTAAGCAATCAAACAACCATACACATGAGCAAGAAAAATAAAGTACATATGAACATGAAAATTATGTTGAAAATACTCAAGGGGAAGAAAAACCATTGAAAAATTAACTTTATTTAGCCATGCTTAAAATTTAGTGAGGCACCAACCCCACAAGGAGTAATATCCCTAGTTTACTAGAGCACCAACCTTACAAGGAGCACCAACCCCTAATTTAGTGAAGCACACACTACACAAGGAGCCTACAACCCCTTAATATGACTAATAACATACTCAGCCACCTAATTATGATGACATCTAACTTTTTTTTCTTTTTTTTTCGCCACAACCGATGGAGATCTCTTGTTCATCTCACAACTTCGTCTTCAAACCCTCATCCACATAACTCGCTCTATCTTCTTCTTTCTCAATTGTTATTTTCTATGAAAAATTTATCACATGACCTAAATAAATATTCAACAAGAAACACATCTTATCATCCTTCAAATCATTCCTTTTATTCACCTTAAAATCCTCACCTACATCGCATTTCTATATTGGCTCAACTAGTGCACAAATACACCCAAAACTTCTCTAATATGTTTTCCTTCTCTCTAAACCAAGGTATGTAGGTCCATAATGACTAATTAAACCAATAAAAATAATAAAATTCAAATATATTCATTACAATGGTCACATATGACCCATATAGGTCAGCCATGCCCAAAACTATCCAACTTGCATCAAAACTCAAAAATCCATCACTAGGATGAGAAAAATCCACTAACACCAAAGACATGCTTATTAAAACTCCTAAATTGACCATATATGAATAATATAACATATAATCATCATACATGGTATCAAATTTACTTGTACTAATCAAATAAATCATTAAATGGGCCCACTAGCTCATATCCTTCACAAAACAGCTGTTTCTAGCACCTTGTCTTCACCTTTGGGCCTCAACGTCACCAAAGAACACCTCAAATATGAAATTTGTTCACTATATATAATCCTAAAGATGTTTAAATAACATCCATTCAATTTATACACCATGAAACATCAATGTACTCAATCCACAACAATTTTCCTCTTCTCTCAAATCATGTTGCCTAGAAACCTATTTTACAAACTCAACTAGTTTGCACCATTTCTGCCATGTTTAAGACCTTATATTTACTTCCATAGGAACAAATTTCATCCCTCTTTACTTTCCAAGTTGTATAAATCATCATATTATCCATATCATGCTTCAACCAACTCAATTGTTCAACCTAAACAGCTTCGAATCTTAAAGACCAAGAAACCTTCTTCCTCACAAACTAACCTAGACAACCCATCAAATCTCATCATCATGATGCAACATTTATACCATTATAATTATTTATGAATCATATTTACATAAAATCTGGTAAATCCTTCCAAATCCAAGTGTAAGGCTTTCAACCAAGCTCATCTTTGTAAACTACTTGAAACTACCCTTTGACTAGTCTTCACAAATATGACACTAATGTAGCCAAAATCTGAACACACTCAATATACTACAAATAATTTTAACTCCAAAAGAAAATATATCTCCTTCTTCATTTTTGAATCATGAATTACAATGTTTCCTAAATAGGAAAACAACTCCAACTCAAGTTGCTAATAAAAATCTAACTAACTTTCACTAAATCTACTCTAGATGGCGGAAATTACTATTTTTAGTAGTTTAGCTATTTTTACTAAGTTTTCATCCTTATCCAAATGGGAAAAAATATTTCCACACATCTTCTACATGCATAAATTATAGGAACTATAAAATTTACAAATCAAAGTGCATCTAAGATACTAATATTAACTAATGCCCTAAATAGGAAAAAGCCGAATTATAAATTAAATCCTAATTTTCAGACCTTCAATGGTCGAATTCGAGCACGAAAATGTGCTGAAATATGCTCAAACTGGTAGGGTAGATTAACTAGTGCGTTCATCTCATCAAAATAGGTGGTTTAAAAAAATGAACCCAATCGAACACCCGAAGCACAAGTTATGACATTTTCAAGTTCCTATTAATTTTAGCGCATCATTCTCCCCTACTTGAAAAAAACACAACTCCTACAAGTTTTCTTCTTCAAATTTATTCCATTTATCTACATCCATATTCTTAATCTCCCACTCTATGACCCATGTGTTTTCCTCTTGTTCCAATCCTTTCCAATGTACCAAATATTTGTTGTATTTCCCATGTCATGTGTGCATTGTTTTCTTGTCTAGAATATGATCCACTTCTTCTTTCTTCTTCACCGAAACCTACTACCTCCAATCTACTACTTCGTCAATAACATCCCCTTTTGCACCATCCCCATGAAAATAATATAAGTTTGAAACATTAAACACTAGAGAAATATCAAAATTCTCTAACGATTCTACCTCATAAGAATTATCATTTTTTCATGATTTTACAAGGACCAATCTTCTTATACTTCAACTTCTTATAGGTTCTTTTTGGAAACCTTTTATTCTTCGGGTATACCATAACCAATTCACCCATTATAAATACCTTTCTTAATCTTCACACATATGATATTTCCTTATACTTCTCGTTACTATTTTGTATCTTATTATGTACTTCTTCCTGCAATTATTGTATATGTTTGACAAATGCTTATGCATCATCATTGACTCTACCATCAATTGGTAGCTGTAACAAATCTAACACCCCATTTGGATTACTCCCATACACAATAGAAAATGGATACTTTCTTGTGGATCTATTTATGGAGCTATTATAAGAAAACTCAACTTGTGGTAATGTTAAGTCCCATTGTTTTGGATTTTCCCCAACTATGCACCTTAGCAGGTTTCCTAAACTCCTATTAACCACCTTTGTTTTCCCATCGATCTGAGGATGATAGGCACTATTGAACTGTAGTTTAGTTCCCAACTTCTTCCATAAATTCCTCTAGAAATGACTTAAGAACCTTGTGTCCCTATCTGAAGTAATGGTTTTGGAACACCATGCAAATGAACTTCTCTCAAAAAAAAATATATGCTACTCCTGTCGCATCACTAGTTTTCTTGCAAGCAATAAAATTAACCATCTTAGAAAACCTATCAACAACCACAAAAATTGAGTCATTACCTCGTTTTGTTTTTGGTAATCCCAAAACAAAATCCATACTCAAATCTTTCCATGACCCTTTGGGAATAGGAAATGGCATATACAACCTTGTATTTTGTGCATGGTATTTCAAGACTTGGTAAGTTGGACACCTCTCCACATATCTTACCACATCTCTCTTCATCTTTTGCTAATAGTATTTCTCTACTACTAAGGCTATCATCTTATCCTTACCAAAATGCCCAGTCAATCCTTTGTTATGTAGCTCTTTCACTATATTCTCTCTCATAGACCCAACTAGAATACATATTTGGTGTCCCTTGAATAGATAGCCATCATGTAAAAGGTACTCATCCTGGATATTACCTGCATTGTCTAATAATGGATGACTTAACCTTTTAATAATATTATTGAAATCGTGGATCAAAAGAATACAAATCCTTTATTGTTTCAAAAACCAACCAACTCATTCTCCATAGTTGTAAATAGAGTCACATGCCTACTCAATGCATTTACAACTTGATTCTATTTTCCTAATTTATGCTTTAGAGAAAAAGTATAACCCTGCAAAAATGATACCCACTTTGCATGGCGACTATTTAACTTATTTTGTGTATTCACATATTTTAGGGCTATGTGGTCAGTAAATAACACAAAATCCTTACTAATTAATTCCTCCAATGCCTCAATGCTTGTATAATTGCATAAAATTCCATGCCACAAGTAGAGTAGCTCTTTCTTACCTCATTTAGTTTCTCACTAAATAAATATAATGGATTTCCTCCTTGACTTAGGACATCACCAATACCCACATGTGAGGCATCATAATCAACCAAAAACACATTATAAAAATATGTTTAAGGAAAAATATGTGCCTCTTTCACCATATCCTTCAAGAACTAAGAGCTATCCTCAACTACCTTTGTCCATAAAAACTCCCTTCTTTTTGTGAAATCATTATAGGTGCTATAATACTGCTGAAATTTTTAATAAAATTTCTGTAAAAATTTCTAAGCCATGAAATATTTTTACCTTTGTTATACTATGTGAAGTACGTAATTAAATAATTTCCTTTATCTTCTCGGAGTCCATCTATACCCCATCTACTGAAATAATAAAACCCAAAAATACCAAACTCTCTTGCATAAATGTGTACTTATTCATATTTGCATAGAGATTATCTTTCCTTAACACTTCAAATATCACCCTCATATGCCTCAAATGCTCTTCTTTAGTTTTACTAAAAATCAAGATATCATCAAAATAAACCACAAAAAACTTACCATTGTACTCTGTAACATAGTGTTCATCAACCTCATAAAATTGCTAGGTGCATTAGATAACCCAATGGCATCACCATCCACTCATATAATCCATTCCCTATCTTGAATGTTATTTTCCACTCATCTCCTTCTCTCGACATGAATCGATAGTAACCACTTCAAGATCAATATTTTTTAAATACCTAGATCTAGCAAGCACATCCATCATATCATCTAGGTGAGGTATTGGGAACCTAAAATTGATTGTAATTTTATTGATTGCTCTGTTAGCTATGAAAATTCTCTATGTTCCATCCTTTCGGGTTCCACATAGACTCATGCTCTCCCTTACTACCCCATTTCTCACGATCTCTCGCATCTACTTATTAAATTCTTCATCCAAGTCGAATCATCCTATAATCCACTTTCTTTGGGGAGTGAAGACCCCGGGATCAAATTAATATGGTTTTGAATATATCTTTTGGGTGGTAATACATCTGGTATATCATTAGGAATAACATTAGAAAATGATTCTATTAATTAGTTTTTTCTACTAGTATTTGTACACTTTCGTGTTCATTCTTATTTCGCAACTAGTTCATAACAAAACCTGATTTCCTTTGCCTCCTTCACAAATTATTTTTGTGTAAAGCATATTTTCAACCTTCCCCTCTTCCTTAAGATGTAGAAAAACTATTTTTTTACCATCCTTCCAAAAATTAAAGTATTCTTTCCCTCATCACGAAATTTCCTATCAAATTTCCATGATATTCCTAACAACATATGACATGCATCCATAGGAATAACATCACACCAAATATCATCCTCATAAATTTTCCCAATAGAAAAACTTATTAAACATATTTTATCAATAGTAAATTCACTACCCTTCTTAAACCATGCGATACGGTAAGAGTTAGGATTATTCTAACAATGCATACATAGTTTCTCAACCATATCATTTGAAACCATGTTTTCACAACTATCACCATCAATAATAACATTACATACCTTTGCTCCTGAATTGCATCTTGTTCTATATATATTTGTACATAGACATGCATTCCCCTTGATATCCTTTCCTAGAGCAGTCATTGTCCTTTTGATCATCATACTTTCTCCCACATTTGGTGGAATTTCTAGGTCTTTTTCATCTTCTTCTTGTTCAAATTCAACAATATTTACCCTTAGAGATTCTTCTTGTCTCTTTTTATGTGTATAATAATATGTGCATTCAAAATTCGTATCCCCCTCTTCACCACATCTATAAAAAAATGGTCTTCATGGACCCTCCCATCCTCTACCATCAGCATATCCTCTTCCCCTATGAAATCCTCTACCTCTTCATTTATTTGGGGAATCTTGTCTTGTATCTTCTTAAGTTTTCACTCCACGAGGTGATTCTCCCTTACCTTGAATGAAACTAGCTCATCCCCAAAAGGAGGATGAGGCTCTCCTATTCATCTCAAGTGATCTCCTAAAACTTTAATGGATTTGTTTTTCTTCACCTTTAATCCTAGTTGATAAGCATCCTTCCCGCTTTTAATCTTCTCGCATGCTTATTTCATTGTGAATAGTACATTTTAATCCATTTACATACCTTACATCCATTTGTTCCTCAGTTTCTTGATGCTCTACACAAATGGACAACTTGAAGAACTCATCTATGTATTATTTCATGGTTTGTAATTTCTATATGAGATTTTGAAACCTCCTGAAAAGGATTTGTGCATAATCCATAGGTTTAAATTTGTCTTTTAGCTTCTTCTCCATCTTACTCCAGGTCCTAATCCTTTCTTGACCACTCTTTTTGTAGGTGATCCCACCATAACATAACATGACCTTTTAATTTTGTGCATGAAAATTTTACCTTCTTTTCTTCTGACATAGCCTTCTACTCGAAAACCATTCCCATGCTAGTAAACTAATCTATCATCTCTTTTACTTTTAGACTACCTCCATACTCTGAAACATCAACTCTTATCCCATCATTATTTCCTTCTAATGATCGAAGCATCCTTTCTTCAAAATCTAAGGGTGACACTTGCATTTCCTCCTCTTCACAAACTTCTTCTTCATTAGTGTCATCTCCACCTTGATTTCCTCTCTGGGTTATCATTGCAGCAAAGCGCAAAGATAACTTTCCTCTACAGATTTTGCATGTTTCTATTCATCTACGAAATACCACCTCCTCTTCCACTTCCCCTTCCCGACATTTTTGTCCAAGATTTAAACTTGTTCTAATACCGTATAATGTAATTGAATTCTAAACACACTCAATATACTATAAATAAATTGAAATTCAAAAGAAAATAGATATCCTTATTTTTTATTAAATCATGAATTAGAATGTTTCCTAAATATGAAAAAAACTTCCATCTTGAGTTTCCAAGAAAACTATAACTATATTTGACTAAATCTACTCTAGGTGGAAAAATTACTATTTTTAGCAGTTTACTAGAACCTTCTATTCTTAGTAAGTTCACATGCTTATTCGTACGGAACATAAATGTCCATGCATATTCTACATGCCTAAATTAAAGGAATTTCCAAATTTCCAACTCACAATGCATCTAAGAGACTAACATTAACTAATGCCCTAAAATAAGGAAAACTGAATTACAAATTAAATCCTAATTTTTGGCCCTCGATGGTGGAATTCAGGCCTAAAATGTGCCAAAATGTGCTCCGACTAGCAAGGTAGTTTTATTAGTGCATTTTTTCATTAAAACAAGTGGTTTAAAAAAATGAACCCAATCAAACACCCGGAGCACAATTTATGACCTTTTCAAGTTCCAATTAGTGCAAAATCACAACACCCCTAAATGTCTGCAAATAGATGGGTTGAGACTCTTAGTGTAAGTGCACAACATGGAGCATCTCTCAAAGTGTGGGACCTTGAGAGTTGAGAGAGCTCTCAGATTAAGGCCAGTTCCTATTCCTCTATTTAGGTGCATGTAAATAAAATCTTGTAGAGGATCTACTCTAAGCCTACTCTATCTTACCAAGGAGACAAGGTTGAGAAGATACAATAAAATAAACCTAAGCTAATGAGGTGATGCACCAAAGGAATGTTAGACACTCATTTTGCAATTTAACACAAACCACAAAAATGCAATACAAACACCATGCATAGGTAACCAAACTATAATGAGAGATCAAAAGGCAACAATGAAACACATGAGAGGGTTGAAAATCATCCACAGACATATATTATTGCTCCAAAGTTGATACAATACATTATAGTGGCCAAGAGGCAAAACTTAGCATTACAACTTGAATGGGGAGGTTAGGACTCCACAAACTCATCTACAGACTAGAGGATAAGGGAGGGTGCAAAATAGAAATGTCCAACCCTTTAGAATGTGCCCCGACTCATAATTTATAGATTGAACAAAAAGAGAATAAGGAGAGAGAGGTGGGAAAACTAATTTTAAGCTCAATCACTTCCCATCAATGATTCCTCCAAATCTACCCCAAATCTGTTGTGTCTGCATCAATTACTTATTCAACGCATTTAAGGAGGAAGAACGGTGGATCAGATCAAATCCAATCTAGTTGTTAGAGTAAAAAGATCCTATATTAAAGGCACGAAACACTTTTTTCATTTTTTCCCCACCTAAATTCTTCAAAATTAAAGTTTCAAATCTCTATGGAATATACAAGGTTGAGACCTTTCCAACGGTGCCAAATTTGTCAGATTTTGAGCACTGAATCAAAAGATATGCCCATTTGAAAATTTGAATCGAGCTCGTACAAAATGGCGGGAACTAGTTATCAAAACGAGTCTTTTGGAAACTAGACATGTGGAGGGTTGGCACATGTTTGGGGACCACTTTTGGATTTTGATTTTGAAGTTGTGTCGGGAAAACACGAGGCATATTCCATGGATTTCTCAATTTCCTCATGTTTTGGCTAAGTCCTAACTAGAGACACGTGGAGGCTTAGCACTTGTTTGGAAACTGTTGGTACCAAAATTTGTTCTCCTTTTTAGTCTGAGCAACATCGGAGATATGGCATGAAGCTTGAAGTCAGATAGATCATGATGTGTGTTGTTTTATAGCTAGGGATGTGATCTAAATGGCACTCAGATTTGTGGAGAGATGGATACCACTCAAATAGGACTTGATCTTGTCCTAACTATTTTAGATTGTGCCTTTTAACCAAGGTAAGAGGACATATTTTGTAACCCTCAAATGGTGAAGGAGATGAAGATATCCCATAATTTTTACAAATAGTATGAAAGGGCCTTGGGAAAAATATGATCAACACTCCAAATCTGACTTTCACAAGTTGTCACTCCCAGATTATGGAGATATTTTCAATGCAAGGAAAGGGTTACTAAAGACATTGTATGATCCTAATTTACTTTGTGCATTTTTGTAGATGGATTGAATTATTTTGTTGACACACAATGCAATGCAGGGGTAGTATGGGGTAGGATTAGTTTGTTTGAATGAATTTTTTGGTGGGAGATTTTAGACAAGACTAACCAAAATTTTCCAAATTATTTGAGGACCTTTGCAAGAAATTTGTAAGACCTAAACAACAGAATGCTTCAAATGGGTTAAGGTACTCCTTCAACTAGGATATGTGCAATAAATGGAAGCCCAAATATGCACTCTTCCACACAATATTTGACAACCTGCCACAAAATCTTGAAGCAGATGAACCAACAAAGCATCCAAAAACCTCTATTTTATCATGACCTAAGGTGCACCCAAAGGTTTACAAACAATCTCTAAATTTAAGGAAGGTAAAGTGATTTTAAATCTATTTATCTCTTTATCAGATGAAAGCTCTTATGAATGTGAGATTGAAAATTCCACTAAAATATCAACAAGAAATGAGACCATGTATGATCAAGAGAGATTTTAAACACAAGACTACAATAGGAGCAAGAAACACAAATTGAAAACATTTTGAAACATAAGTGCATGCAAATTTTTCCAAGAGACAACACAAAATAATCTAGAATGACCAAATTTATCAGCAGGGAATGTTATAAGAACAATCTTAGATCTTTTTGATGGCTTTACAACTGAAACCAACTCAACATGATACAAATATGATGCAAAAAGGAATTAGAAATGGTTCTCAGGTAGTTTCTCAGAGAATGGGATTTTTCCCAAATTTTCCCAAGAAATTCTAAGTTTCTCTAACCTTTTGCATGTCAAAAACAAGCATTATATAACACTCTATTACATTTGATCCTTCTTTCCCAAGAAAATAATATGTCCAACATAAATAATTTTTTTACAAAATTCCAACATGATTCGCAGATAGGGACATTTAACAAATTTTCAACAAAAGTTGCCAGGTGTTTTAAAAAAGGATGAATCATTACAAATCCTTCATCATTATCCATTGTGGAGGCACATTTTTCATCCTCAAAGCATGTAGGCCCCTTTCATGTCATTATTTCATCCTTATCCCTCCAAAATTTGATTATGCAACCTTTGATTTGATATTTCAAGTTTTGGACATGCTACTGGGTGAAAAAATTATTTCAAAAACACCTCAAATCTATAAATTGATCCCAAAACCACTTATTGGTCCTTGCAGAGGCACAAATGACATGAATTTACCAAAAATTGATGAAATTTGATGCAAAATTGGCATTTCCACACTTCCAGGAAAAAAAATGGTGGCTAGAATGAAGAATGTATAATTACCATTGATTTTCCCTTTTTCCTTCAATCTGAGCCCTCCACGTGTCAAAATACAATTGGGAATGGATTTGGGATCACTTTTTGACTTTTTAACATCTTTGGAAAAATGTAAAATTTTGACTTTTTTCTCCACCCTCGCCCTTGAAATTTGGTGCTGACACGTGGCATATGGTGGGCCCCATTGAAGTCGCGGTTCAATTCTACACATTTCCACCCTTTTTGGAATTTGGAAATTTTTCACTTTTTTCCCCGTGGGCCTGCACCTCCACCTTTATCCTTAACACATGTCCACTTCTCTATCGCTGAGAATCCATGAGCTCATTTCACATTTTAACTTCCTTTTTCTCCTAGGGAAAATTTCTTACTTTACCTCCACGGGCCTCGCCTCTTCGATTCCTTCCCCGCCACATGTCTTCTTCTCCTTCATTGCGGAGCCATGATTAGTTTTTTACTTTAACTCATTTTTTTCAAAAGGGAAAAAAATTCCCCTTTTCCTCCGATAGCCCGCACTTCCTTCAACACCCACCACGTGTCTCCCTCGTAGTTCATTTGCAGGCCGACGCTTCTAATTTTCACTCTAACTCCTTTCACAAAAAGGGAACAATTTCACTTCTGCCCCTCGTGGCCCGCACCCTCCACCGTTCTGCGCCACATGTCTCCATTTGCAATGATGTGGACCCATGGCCCTTTCTTGAGCCTTTCTCCCTTTCACAAAAAAGGCAAAAAAATAAGTTCCTGTCGTCCCTTCCATCCCACCACTGAACAAGAACGTGACATGTGTCCTCCTCTAAGAGACTGCGGGATTACGGGGGAAATTTTGATTTTTTTCCAAAAACAAAAAAAACGTTAAGTTTTCAAAGAAACCCACCGAACCTTGGCCAACCACAAGTGACCACGTAGGAGATGATTTTTAGGATTAATTTTGATGGGAAGATGACACCTGTACAACCATAAAAAACACAAAATTTCCAGAGATGCCCAAATTTGATTTTTTCTTCATGTGTGAAGGATTTTTTGGTCAAAAAATAAATGGGAAATGATTCTAATCAATTTTCAACCATGGAAAAGGATTTTTTAGGGGAAATATGCATGAAACGAACAAATTCAAGCTCCAAAGGCCGAGAAAAGTAGAAAAAATGATAGAGGCCCATGGATTTGGAAAACTAGGGCATAAAATAGAGCATACATGTATTTTTCCTTCAAGTTGGGGAAAAATAATAAGTTGATGAGATTTTCAAAGCATTCAATCTAGATGGGGAAATTTGTAGACCACCAAATTTGAAGAAAAATGTTTTAGAGCATGCAAACCAAAGGGAAAAAATGGAAATATAACAGAGGATTAAAATGGGCACCAACATTGGCTCCTGCTTGGGGATGGGCACTCCTAGTGAGTGCCACAAGAACAATAAGTAGACCAAGTGCCAAAATAATCCATTGGGAAAACAGAGTCATGAGCCAAAGACACCAAAAACCAACAGAGAAACTGACAAAAAGGCTTTCACACACCAAGGCAAACCACAAACCAAAAAACACCAGAAAAAAAAAAAACCAGACACTATACACTATACAAGTTGGTGCATACCTCAAATTTGGGGATTAATCCAAGAAATGTTTTAGATTCCTACCATTAACAAGAAATTCAAGCAATTCCCCATCTAAGTCTTTGAGAAAAAAGGTATTCTCACCAATTCTGATATCAATGGAGTAAGGGCCCATCCACAATGCATCAAATTTACCATGTTTTCCCTTATCTTCATTTATGTTGTCCCACAACAAAACCAGATCTCCAATATTGAAGGCCTTAGGAGTAACCTTCTTGTCAAACAACCTCTTTAACTTCTCTCTAAATATGACATGCCTTTAGTGGGATGCTCTTCTCTCTTCATCTAGCTCCACAATCTGATTAATCCTTGCTTCATATGGACTGACCTCTTGATCTTCAAGTTGTTGAACAAAATTAAATGAAGATAATTGTAGATGTAAGGGTAGAAGAGCTTGAGTTCCATACACCAACTCAAATGGGATCTTACCAGTAGCTCTCTTGGTAGTGATTCTATCAGCCCAAACTACAAATTTCATTTGTTCACCCCATTTTCTCTTGTTCAACTCCAAGGTCCTCCTAATGATCTTCAATAAGTTCTTATTGTTGGACTCAACTTTTCCATTCCCTTGGGGTTATAGTTTGAAGAATAAGTCAGATTGGTTCCATACTCCTTGCACATTTCCATCAAAGGTTTAGCTCTGAAACACATGGCATTATCAGCCACAATCTTGACTAGCACACCAAATCTGCATATGATATTATTCAACAAGAAGTCCATAACAACTTGGTGTGTTGCTTTCTTGGTGGGGATTACCTCTACCCACTTGGTGAAGTAATATGTGGCTATAAGAATCCACTTATGTCTAGCATTGGAAGGGTTTGAGATCTCACCAATGAATTCCATCCCCCATTGTTTGAAAGGAGCTTCAATTGATATAGGTTGCAAAGGAAGGGAGCCTGAAGCTTTCATTCTTCTAGAGAAACACTAACAACTTTCACATTTTCTAATCAGCATGGTTACATCTTTGAAGAGATTAGGCCACCAATAACCAGCTCTCAAAACTTTGTGTGTTGTAACCCTTCCAGCAAAGTGTCCTCCATAAACTCCCCCATGGAAATCAGCAACTACCTTGGGAGCTTCATCTTCAATTAAAAATTTCAAGGGGGACACCTTCAGGGTTCTTCCAAGCCAACCCAAAGTCAGTGATGATGTATTTTTGAGAAGCTAGCTTGAGGGCTCTTTTCTAATTTTTATTTAAATGATCAGGACAACATAGGTGTCTGAGGTAAAATATTATATCCTTGTACCACTCAAACTTACAAATTTCTCAAGAACATCTGCACTTTCTTCCTCTACTTCATTTAATTCCACAATTTGTAATTTGCTCTCAGCCATGAGCTTAGCAAGACCCAAACCTCTTACCAACATTTTGGTCTGAATGTCCATGTCATACTCCTGTAGTTTGTTCACCCATCTACATCTTTTACTTGAGATCTCCATCTCTAATAAGATGTCTTTTACCATGGTGTGGGGAACATAAGCAACAATTTTTGAACTTAAGATATAAAGCCTGAAAACCTTTGTTGCTTTCACCAAGGAAAATGCTTGTTTTTCCATGATTGTGTACTTTAACTCAACAACTTTGTAAAGCCTTGCTAAAGAAGGCAATAGGTCTCTCAGCCCCATCTTCATCCTTTTGGAGCAAAACAGATGTAATAGTATTTTCAAAAGCAAAAGAAAATATTTGGAAAGGCTTCTTGTAATTCGAAGCTGCTAAGACAGGTGCATGTTTCAATGCTTCTTTGATTCCTTCAAAAATTTAAGGGCAGCCTCCTCCCACTTGATAACTTGATCTTTATTTAACATGCATGTGATAGGAAGAGTCAACTCAGCAAAATTGGACACAAACCTTCTAATGAAATTGATCTTCCCAAAGAAATATTGGATACCCTTCTTTGTTTTTGGAATTGGAACCTTGCTGATTGCTTCTACTCTCTCAGGGTCAATCATGACACCAGCCTTTGAAACAATATGACCAATCAGCTTGGCCTTTTGTACCCCAAAGTGACACTTCTTTGGATTGAGAGAAATTCCAAATTCTCTACATCTGATCAACATTCTTTCCAAGTGTTGCAAGTGATCTTTTCTACTCCTTGAAAACACGGTCACATCATCCTGATAAACTGCAATGAATTCATTTATGTAACCAACAAAAGAAACATCCATTTCTCTTTGGAAAGTAGCCCCAAAATTCATGAGACCAAAAGGCATCCTTACATAAACATATGTTCCCCAAGGAGTGGTAAAGGTAGTTTTAAATCTTTATGACTCCTTGACAACAACTTGATTATAGCCAGAGAAACCATCCAAGGTGGAAAACAATTCAGATCCAGTCACTAACTACAACATTTTTTCCATGTTTGGCAAAGGATAATTGTCTTTCAATGAAGCTATATTCAGATTTCTAAAGTCTACACAAATTCTGATATCTTCGTTCTTCTTCTTTGACTAGCACAAGGTTTCGAACCCAAGATGAATACCTTGTGGGCTGAATGATCCCTCCCTCCTTCATTTTCTTCAATTCATCTAGAAATCTCATGGAGAGGAGTGGATTAATTGGCCTTTTCTTCTATTTGAATGGTTTGGCATCTTTCTCAAGAGGGATCTCATGTTAGAATAAGTATTTTCTATATTCTTTTAGCTCTGAATATGACCAGGCAAGACAGTCTTGATATTGCTTTAACAATTGGAGGTAGGAATGTTTTTCTTCCTTGCTTAAACTGCTGCCCAACCAAAAATTTCTTGGTTTATAATTAGTTCCCAAGTCATGCTCTCCCACATCCCTTGAGGTAGGCATGTTTCTATTGATGATGCAATCAACCTTGTCAAAATTGGACTCAACTGTAACAAGACATCTAGGAATGGTGTTAGTTTTCAATTGGATAATATACTTTCCAAACAAAGTCTCTCTTCCTTTAGTCACACATACCATTGGTTCCCAATCAATATTTTGATCTACAAACTCACCTTTATTTTGTAAGAACCTCTGCACTAGAGCATCATCATTAAATACTTGTCAATGTTTGATGTTGTCGGGGACAGTTGCCTAGTTAACACTTCAACATTGTACTCAAAATAAAGTGAAATGGTGAAATCTCCAAATCTTGACCCCAACACTAGAAATTTGTTAGCAGCAGCATTCAAACTTTTGTCATGATGCATAATATTGAAATAATCAAACATCTCAATTAGATCCCAAACTACATGCTTATACTGTTTCATCCGCTGATTTTTTGTAGCATATAATTTTCTTATTTGTTTGACAACTAGCTCTAAATCTCCTTTTGCAGTGATGTCCTTGACACCATACTTCCATGCAATTCTTGAACCCAACAACAAGGCTTCATACTCAGCAATGTTGTTAGTACATTCAAAATTAAGATTGAAGGAAAAAACAAATTCTTCCAAGCTAGGAGAAATCAGAATTATACCAGCACCATTTTCAAATTTGGAGCAAGCTCCATCAAATATCAAGGTCCAAGGAGAACTTACCTAATCAAGGAAATTTTACTGATCCATCTTGTGTTCTTTTCCATCAGCAAACCCAATAAAATTATCAGCATCTACATCAGCAAACAACACCTCATAGGAAGCATTGTTTGGATCCTCAATTAGATGTAACATTTTCTTCTCTCCATAGAGCTTGACAAGGCCTCCTCAATGGGAATGGTGGAAAAGACATATCCATTAGGACATTCCCTCCAACACTTTTAGCCGACTTTCTTGACAATAACATACCCCATTTGGTAGGGAAATCAACAATCACAACATCCAATTTTAAATTCCTCCCAGGATAAGATGCAAGCTGCACCACCAAACCCTTCACACAACCAACTACCAACACTTCTCTTGAGTCCATGGTAGTACACTTTCCATAGGCTACTGTCACTTTGATATCCAACTCATTCATGACTTCTAGAGGCATGACATTACATATCTTGCACTGAATCAAACATACAATTGTGAAGTAGCCTATCCTTTATGATCAAAGTTGTGAAGAATGGGTCAACATTCAATTGGGAATCAACCAAGGATGTCCCCAAATATACCTCAAGTGTCTCTCCAAAATCTGGTACTACTAGTGGTGTTTCAAGGTTAGCAATGATCTGAGGAGGAGTTTTAACAACACTTACATTTCTACCTAGAGTATTCTTCTCCTCCTTCAATCCTAAGTGATCAAATGCTCTCTTCTTATGCTCAGGAATCCTAAGAAACTCAATGATTGGAAAACTCAATTTTATTTGGCTCAATACTTGGGCTATGTGATATGGAACACTCTTTGGAAAAGCAACATTGGAAAGGAGACAAGAAGATTCATTAGATGGAAAGGGATTCTTGGCAGCTTGGGCATGCGGAGGACTGAGATTTTTGTTTGGGACAGCAGAGCTTTTGGCATGTGTTTCTTTTCTAGGAGCTTCTTTGGGAATACTTGTGAGCAAGGGTGTTTTAGGTTTGGCTTGAGGCCTCGCTACCTTAACAACTTTACTTCTAGTGTTATAGTCTTTCTCTTGAGCTACAACAACATTCATCAACAATTGTATATCTTCATCCGAAGGTATACCACCATCATACTTCTTAATCATCAAAGCTCTTAAGTATTCAAAGTCATTGTTAGGAATTTCAAAATCTTGCACTACATCAACTTCAAGAGTATGAGGGGGAAGAAATACTTGTACCTATTTGATGCAATCCCAAAAATCAGTAGTTGTCCTTGCACTTATCACTTTAGTAGATGTTGCTCCTCCTTGTGAGCTCGAAGAATAGCCCATCATGCATCATTAGTACCATCATCATTATTATCTTCACCATCTTGATGTTCCACTTCACATGGAGGATGGGGTAGAAAACACCTATCACACCAATCAATATTAGTAGCTTCCTCAACAGTAGCAAGCCTATCATTTAGGGGATTAGGCAACACTCTTCCTTCACATGCTTGAGGATGTCTATTTGTAGACCCCATGGGTCCTTTCCCTCTATCATCTTCCCTTTGATCACATCTAGGATGATTGGAAAATATGTCATGGTTTTGTGCTCTTTTCTGACCTTGTGAAGTCTGCCCAATTCCCTTCTCATCCTTGCCAACTTGTAGGAAATCTCTTTGACAGCCCCTACCAAAGTCTTCACAACCTCCTCCAAATCAGCACCCTTGCTAGCTTGAGGTTTTTCAGGGTTTATCAACTTTACACCATCTCTCTTGAGAGGTTTCCCAATTGATTTGATATTGTTTTCAATTTGAAGTTTCATGGTGAAAGCTTGTCTTAGATTGGTAGGGTTCTTGTCTCTTAGGTAATAGGCTTCCTTTTTATCAAATGCATCTGCATACTTGATTAAACAAGACTCATCACAAGGCCTCAAATTAACAAGAAGCCTTCTCAAAGTTTTGTTAAACCTTGTGTTGAAGTCATGAACTGATTCATTGGGGTTCTTCTTGATATTTTCAAATTCGACAAAGAGAAATCTAGGATCAGTCTTGTCACCATATTGCAACCTAAATGCATTCTTCATTTTAGTCCATGAATCAATAGAATTATCGGCGAGAACCTTATACCAATTCTTAGCATCCTCTTCTAGTGTATGAATGAACAATTTAATATACACATCTTCAAAATATATTTCAAAATCCTCCATCATGTTAACAAAAAGTTTGAGATGCTGATCACCAGTTATAACATTGTTACCTTGGAACTTTGGCAACCTATTTCTGACATCTTGTGGGACAACATTTGGGTAACCATCCATTCCTCTAAAGTCTATAGGACCAAAGGTGTTAACAACAAATGGATGTCTAGGCTAAGCCATATTGTTTGGTGGAGGTGATCTTGGGGGTGACACAAGCTAATGAGGAGTGCAAGGTCTTTAGGGCTCAAGAATGTGGTTCACAAGATTGGTATTCTCTAAGTGCTGATTTTCTTGGAAAGTTCTATTTGAATTGAAACATAGAGGTGCATTTGAAAAAAGAACTTACCAGGTACAACAAAAGGACCTTCACTAGCTAAGGAAAATAATTTTATGAGAGGATTTCTTGAATTAGAATCACTGGAAGAAGAGTGATAATCCTCTACCAAAGGCTGATCTATCTCATGAATGGATATATATTTTCCTGATGTCTGACCTTTAACAACTTTCCAAACTCTTCTCCCTTCTAACTCTGAGTTCCTTGAATCTGAAAACAACTTCTTAGCAGAGTCTTTAATGAAGAGAGATCTTCTTCCTTCCAATTTTGCAAAGATTAGCAACACAAAAATAAATGACAGAAAGCTTAAGACACTGGTATTTATCAAGATCAAAATAGCATGGAGTCGCCATTAAGGATTTTCACCTTAGTTGTGTAAATGCACTAAAATACTCTATCAAATACCTATCAGCACTAACAATTTTGTAAAAATTTATAGATTAGACCTTCCTTTTCTTGAATCTATCAACCACAAATGCAAATGAAGTGCAACTACTACTAGAAACTAATAAAATTATAGGTAGAACTTATATCTTCACTTAATCCTTACAAATCTGATCATAAAATGTTGCTCCAATAATGTATTTGCATGCAAAATTTACAAGGGACATTACCAGGGTTTGATATGCATTCAAATATCTCAAATATGTATGCACATGGATCAGATTGAACTAAGAAAATATCAAACTCAGAAATCTACCCTTCATTCCAGCCTTATAAATCTAATCAGAAGATGATACTCAAATTTGTAATTACACATAAATCACATAAGAAGTATTACCAGGGATTTGAAATACTGAAATAATGAATAATGTCCTGTAATGGTGCCAAGAATGTGTTGGTACCAAAATTTGTTCTCCTTTTCAGTCTAAGAAGCATCAGAGATATGGCATGAAGCTTGAAGTCAGATAGATCATGATGTGTGTCGTTTTGTAGCCAAGGATGTGATCTAACTGGCACTCAGATTTGTGGAGAGATGGATAGCACTCAAATAGGACTTGATCTTGTCCTAACTATTTTAGGTTGTGCCTTTAAACCAAGGTAAGAGGACCTATTTTGTAACCCTCAAATGGTGAAGGAGATGAAGATATCCCTCAATTTGTGTAAATAGTATGAAAAGGGCCTTGGGAAAATATGATCAACACTCCAAATCTGACTTTCACAAGTTGTCACTCCCAGATTATGGAGATATTTTCAATGCAAGGCAAGGGTTACTAAAGACATTGTATGATCTTAATTTTCTTTGTGCATTTTTGTAGATGGATTGAATTCTTTTTTGACACACAATGCAATGCAGGGGTAGTATGGGGTAGGATTAGTTTGTTTGAATGAATTTTTGGTGGGATATTTTAGACAAGACTAACCAAAATTTTCCAAATTCTTTGAGGACCTTTGCAAGAAATTTGTAAGACCTAAATAGTAGAATGCTTCAAAGGGGTTAAGGTACTCCTTCAACTAGGATATGTGCAATAAATAGAAGCCCAGATCTGCACTCTTCCACATAATCTTTGACAACCTGCCACAAAATCTTGAAGCAGATAAACCAACAAAGCATCCAGAAATCTCTATTTTATCATGACCTAAGGTGCACCCAAAGGTTTACAAACAATCTCTAAATTCAAGGAAGGTAAAGTGATTTTAAATCTATTTATCTCTTTATCAGATGAAAGCTCTTCTGAATGTGAGATTGCAAATGCCACTAAACTATCATCAAGAAATGAGACCATGCATGATCAAGAGATATTTTAAACACAAGATTACAAACATTCGAAACATAAGTGTATACAAATTTTTCCAAGAGACAACACAAAATAATCTAGAATGACCAAATTTATCAGCGGAGAATGTTATAAGAAAAATCTTAGAGCTTTTTGATGGCTTTAAAATGAAACCAACTCAACATGATACAAATCGATGCAAAAAAAGGAATTAGAAATGGTTCTCGGTGATTTCTTAGAGAATGGGCTTTTTCCCATTTTCCCGTGAAATAGTAAGTTTCTCAGACCTTTTTCATGTCAAAAGACATGCATTATATAACACTCTATTACATTTTATCCTTCTTTCCCAAGAAAATAATATGCCCAACATCAATTTTGTTACAAAATTCCAACATGATTCAGTAGATAGGGACATTTAACAAATTTGCAACAAAAGTTGTCAAGTGTTTTAAAAAAGGTGAATCATTACAAATCCTTCATCATTATCCATTGTGGAGTCAATTTTTTCATCCTCAAAGCATGCAGTCTCTTTCATATCATTATTTCATCCTTATCCCTCCAAACTTTGATTTTGTAACCTCTTGATTTGATATTTCATGTTTTGGATGAGTTGGGGCAAAAATTATTTCAAAACACCTCAAATCTGTAAATTGATCCATAAAACCACTTTTATTGGTCCTTGCAAGCACAAATGACATGAATTTTCCAAAAAATTGATGAAATTTGATGCAAAATTCACATTTCCATGCTTCTAGGAACAAAAATGGCGGCTAGAATGAAGAATGAACAGTTATCATTGATTTTCCCTTATTCCTTCAATCTGAGCCCTCCACGTGTCAAAATACGATTGGGAATGGATTTGGGATCACTTTCTGACTTTTTAACATCTTTGGAAAAATGTAAAATTTTGACTTTTTTCTCCGCTCCTCGCCCTTGAAATTTGGTGTGACATTTGGCATATGGTGGGCCCCATTGAAGTCTCGGTTCAATTCTACACATTTCCAACCCTTTTTGGAATTTGGAAAATTTTAAATTTTTTCCCCACAAGCCCGCACCTCCACCTCTATCCTTGACACATTTCCACTTCTCTATCGTTGAGAATCCACGGGCTCATTTCACGTTTTAACTCCTTTTTCTCCAGGGAAAATTTCTTACTTTTCCTCTACGAGCCCATGCCTCGATTCCTTCTTTGCCACGTGTCTCCTTTTCCTTCATCTCGAGCCACGGTTAGTTTTTTACTTTAACTCATTTTTTTCTCATAAGGGAAAAAAATTCCCCTTTTCCTCCAAAGTGGCCCACACTTCCTTCAACATCCACCACGTGTCTCCCGTGGTTCATTTGCAGCCAACGCTTCTAGTTTTCACTCTAACTCCTTTTGTAAAAAGCAAAAAAATCACTTCTACCCCGTGGTCCACACCTCCTCTCGCACTGCCACGTGTCTCCCTTTGAAATGATGCGGACCCACGGCCCTTTCCTCAACCTTTCTCCCTTTCACCAAAAAGGGAAAAAAACTTCTAAGTTCCCCACCAGCCTTCTATCCCACCACCGAACAAGACACATGTCCTCCTCTCGGGACTGAGCGGTTTCAGGGGAAAGTTTGATTTTTTCCAAAAACCAAAAAATGTTAGGTTTTCAAAGAAACCTGCCAAACCTTGTCCAATCACAAGTGGCCACATAGGAGATGATTTTTAGGATTAATTTTGACAGGTAGATGACACCCATATGACCGTCAAAAACACATAATTTTTTAGAGATGCCCGAATTTGATTTTTTGTTAGTGGGTGAAGGATTTTTAGTCAAAAAACAAATGGGAAATGATTCTAATCAATTTTTGACCATGGAAAAGTATTTTTGATGGGAAATATGCATGAAACAAAAAATTCGAGCTCCAAAGGCCAGGAAAAGTAGAAAAAATGACAAAGGCCCGTGGATTTGGAAAACTAGGGCATAAAACAGAGCACACATGTATTTTTCCTTTAAGTTGGGTCAAAATAATAAGTTGATGAGCTTTTCAAAGAATTCAATTTGGATGGAGAAATTTATAGACCACCAATTTTGAAGAAAAACATTTTAGAGCATGTAAACCAAATGGGGAAAATGACAATATAAAATAGGATTAAAATGGGTAACAAAAACCCTCCTCAAATTTTACTCTTGAAGTAGCGTCGTCGACACTTTGCTTCCTCCATTGGCCTATCTCTGCTTTGAATATTTAACCCTAACCTGTCCCTTTTTTTTCGACTGGGACATATGGAAGGTCCACACTCATTTGGAAACCCACTCAAGATTTTACCTTTGAAGGAGTGTCGGGTTGACACGTGGAAGCCTCCACAAGCTCTTGGACTTTTCAATGGCTGCTCTTACTTTTTAGGCCCTGAACATGTGGCAAGCTAGCGCTTGTTTGGGGATCACATTTTGGGCCGTGCGCATTTGAAATTGTCTTTGATGCAACACATGGCACCATCCACTGGTTCTCTATACTTAGTCAATTTTGGGCCCGCCCTATCTACCTTTTGACTTTTAGTTGTTGACTTTTCCCCTATTTGGGCCTAGGACACGTGGAGGCCTGGTGCTTGTTTCATTCTGCCCTTTTGGATTCAATATTTTGAGGCACACCGTTTGGACACTTGGCAACTTCAGCTAACTCTCTATACTTAGCCAATTTTGGGGCCCATTTTGAGTCATTTGTAGAGCTCGAAGATTTTGATTTTTCTCCATTTCTTTGACACTATTTTATTCCTTCCCCGACCATGCTCCTCCATTTTTGAACCTTCATGTAACCTGTTCATTGGATTTGAAGCATGGGTTCATTTAACGGAACCATTTCTTGAATTTCTTCCTGCACGGGGTCGTGTTTGATTAATTTTTTGGGGAAAAATAGAGATAACATTTCCTACTAATTTTAGTGCATTAGACACACTTTTCTATTTTTATACATCCTCATGATCTAAAACCACCAATGACATCAATAAAAACTCACATATGAAACCAATGTCCATTTAATTTACAACTCCTTTAGAGAACATTGCCACAAACCAAACTTCTTTAGAAACAAGAATTTTTAGGTGAGACCCACACATCACCACATGCTCTAATATACCTTCCTGAAATTTGGAATAGTTCTCTACAATATCAAATCATCACTTTTTAAAAAATAATAAAAATAGTCTAGTATAAGAAATCTTCTCTAAGTTATTCCTAGCTAAGGCCTTGCAAGGGTTTCAAACCACTTTACCTTCTTAACGATCGTTCATAAAAAATGATAATTAAACTACCTCATTATTATTTTTAACCTTCATAACTGACCTAAGAAATTATTCCAAATATCTCATCTCCCCATGCAAATCATATAATCCACAACGAGCATAAGAAGGTCCACTTTTGCTTTAAAATCACATTATAACTTACTCGCTTTACCAAAGAATGATGTATCTTAAAAATTGTTCTTCACTTTGAATTAAAAAATTCATGAAGCATCATGACAACCTTTTATAAATATCCATAATCACCACATATCCCAAATGTCTTTGAAACTCGTAGCCAATCACATTTACCAGTGTTAAACTACATGTTTCTCATTGTTTACTTCCCAAGGACCTCATGGGTAAGTCTTATGGAAAATATAGTCATCTGGACATCATATTGCAAATAACTAATATCAACTTGAGGGATTAAAAAACTCAAAATTAGACAAAATTATATTAATATGAATTGTAGCATCCAGAATCTAGTTTCTAAAATACTAATTTTTGTAAAAATGGACAAGATTAGCTATATTAAACACTTTCAAAATTCAATGACTTGGTATTTTTTTTTAAAAACGCAGATAAGATTATAGTTCGTTTGCCCACAATTTGGATGACCAAAAATTGATATATATATTTTTACTTTGGTGAGAAGTTATATGCCACTTTATCTTGGGATGGATTTTATTTTGTATTTTTTGAGTAATATTTTTTTATGATTTTTTCATGAAAGTGGTATGAAAACATAAAGAAAACAGAGCACTTTCCATTTTCCCATCAAAAATGTCAAATAATTTTTTTTTTTGAACATGTATATAATTTCACCACGGTTGGGATGGTATAAGTTTTATCACATTCGATAAGTGAAACAAATTTTGGTGTTAAACGTAGACATAAACATTCACAGTGTTTAAAGACTCTATTAGTAAAAATTATAAAATGATATTTATCCTCTTCTATTCACTTTAAAATCAGTATTTCTACAAAGCTAATAGTCTCCCCTACACAATGGTACCATTTTTATGACATAAACTTTTCTGGTTCAAGTCCTAAAAATCAAATGTAAAATTTAGGATTTGATGTCCACAATTGTCCCCCAACTTGGTGCACTTACCCTCATACAAGCTAAACCACTAAATACTAACATCAACGAAACCTTAGATACACTTCCAAAATGATTTAAAAGTATTTTCAGCTCCAAACCTCATACATCTATCTCATTTTACATGTTCTAGGAATAGGAATAGGCCTAAATTACCTAACTCAATTATGATACCTCATAACCTGAACATGTTGACCTCATGAAGACTCATTTACACATGTAACATACATCATGGACCATGTATTATACTCAGTAAATCACTTGGGAGGACCCTAACCATGACTTAACATACTCAACTATGTACCATGACACTATAAACCTTCACTAAACTTGACACAACCACTCAATCTTCATTCTTGACCCCTGAATAACACCTCATGGAGACACATACCACACCATGACACCCTTTTCCATCAATAGACTTGACATAAATGACAACACTAACACAAAATGGCCAAAAATCTCCCCCTTTGTCATTGATGACAACTACCTTCAGAAACATTGATGGTAACCAATATGATCAACACACCTACAAGACCTCATTTCCATGTTTTTGATGCTTTTCTCCCCTTTGACATCTATTACAAAGGAAAAAATGATAACAATACATGAAAATGAAAATACATGACACAACACAATGGAAACAATGCAAAAAACTCAACTTACTTGCTCAAAATACTCCCCCTTGGATTGTAGTTTCTCTTGTCTAACCTCAACAACAGCAATGAATGATCCATGGACCTGTAATGAGCTTTAAAACAACTTTCTCTGAATGTATACTCTCCATTTTTCCTTCTTACATTTTCTACAACTTCTTCTTGGTCTATACCATGCCAATATTCACTAACTCAGCCTCTAACACTATCGTAACCTCTTTTAGGACTATTTTACCTAAACTACATCTTCATTACATTATTTTCAAACTTTTTCATGTTCTAGTATCTCATAAAAATATGAAACAACTCTTTATATATCCCATTGAGATCATTCTACCCTTCTCTAACTGAAAACTCAAAAATTAGAGCTCTTACCTTGCATATATGCCATATAGGGTGATCAAATTCAATGCCTCTATCTTAAATCAACACTTTAGTGATTTCATCCTTCTTTGCATGTTATTACAACCTCCTTGAGCATATGACTTACTCTCTTTGTCACTATACCTGCAAACATGACTAATACTTCCTTTCTAACTTCTTTGGCATCTTTTCATTTTTAAATAATGATCAAGATGGGACCCCCCTATCTTGATAACCTTTATTAGACATATGGTATATCATAACAGTATATATCTTACAATAGTGACTTCTTGAACACTTTATTAGTTCTTCTTTGAAGAAAAAAATACAACAAATAATTAACACTACCATAGAGACCTCCTAACTTGAATTTCAAGTCACTTAAACACTTTTCACACTGTTGAAATTCATAAGAAAATCCTCCCGCTCTAGGAGACCCATATCAACCTATAGCATAAATTTGATGCATTGATATCATGCACACTCTACTTGAAGTAAGAAACTATCAATATAACTCTGAAATCTCCATAATTCAACCTTCCTTTTTTTTAACACTAAAAACATTTGTTTGGGACTAAAACTATCTCCCCCTACCTTGACGGGCCATATTAAACCTAAAGAATACCATATATCCTCATACATAGACCAAAAACACTCAAATGAAGGCGTGACAGATTACACATAAAGTTAGAATCCCACTTCTATAACCTATTAGGAAAGTAGCATATTCACGGAAAAATACAGTAGAATGTTAGCAGAATTGTAGCGGATGAGCGATATTACCCTACAATAATTTAATCTTTATTTCCTCATACATTTCTTCCTTAATCATCATGGAAACTATTATCCCCTGCTTCAATAATCCTTTAGTTAACCTATAGCTTGCTAGTTCACACCTTTAACATTCCATTCCCTCATAAAAAAACATGTATTAAGAAAGACTTCCATTGATATTCCTTAATAAACCTTATACTCATAGTTACATCTCTTGAATCACATAAACATGGATTTCATTTGGATCACATGAAGGAATACACACATATTATGTAACATTTGTCTTAACTTGATCACCACAAGCCTAGAATTAACTTTACATGTTAAGACATAATCATTCACACATAGAATTCTTGATATAGTAATTGAAGCTTGTGATAGTCCTATGGAACTTCATTTTGAATTAGAACTAAATTGATGAGGTGAAGCGAGATTTTATACCTTGATATCAACTCTAATCATTGATTGTGACTAAGAAATGATTCTACACTCGGTTATCATGGACTAAAAGACATCCTTTGATAACATGACCCTTACACAAGATGAGCCAATGTATATTGATAACCCTTCATACTCAAATTATTTCATTACCTACATAATAACACAACTGTACAAACTCAAATACCTCGTGAAATGACTAATAATTAACTTACAACTTGATAATTTATTGACTAGCTAAGGTAATGACACATTTTCCTCACTTGAGATCTTAACATGACTTCATACTTGGATTAATACATTTATTCTATATGAGCAAAACAATAGATATCATAACCATACATAGAAATATAACCATAAGACAAAAAAACCAAAATAGTGGAAGCACATATTTTAAGACCTAATTGTACATCCTTAAGAAGACTCTTTGATTGTAAACACACACTTTCATTGTTTAAACAAACATGTAAGACTACAGGACATACCTTGATTTTGAAATTATTTTTATATCCTAAGTAGTAGCATAGATGATGATGCATCTTCAAACTTACCCACACTTCCTTCGGATGAAGAATGTCTCCTAAAGCTTAGATAAGGCACTCAAATCTCAGTACATCACTAAAATAATATGTCACTATCAAATTATCCCAAAGACTTAATCCTCTCTCTTTCCTCCTTTCTCATTCCTTTTAAAGATCTATCTTTTTTAGGTACAATGATCACATATCCAAAGTTTTATCTTCTCGAATGGGGTCCTAATAATCACATATGGATTTTTTCATTTGCAAAAATATCCAACAAACCCTCATTGGTTTTTCAAAGATTTAATACCTCCTTTTTAACCTAATCACCATTCTTTAGAAATTTGAAAGATCTTGACTCTCCCTTCATTGTTTCTTTCTCCTTCACATTCTTGTCAACATTAGGAAACACTTCACCTTGACTGAAATATGAATCTGAATTCTTTATTACATCACTTTGATATTCATTATTCTTAATGTATTTAACATATTTTAGATCATATTCATTTACATTATACATAGAGACACCCTTATTGGCCTTATAATTTGATACACCAACCTTAAACTCATTTAAAGAACTATTTTTATTTTTGAACACTATTACATTCTACCTATTTGGATGTTGAAGTCGGTTGTTGAGCATTGGAGAATTACCTTGGTGAAAATATCTAGCAATATGTCCCTGTTTATGACAATTGTAACACACTAAATTCTTCCATCTTCTAGGATCATACACATTAATAATCCAACCACAATCAACTTCTCTATAAGTAACATTGACCTTTGAAGGATCTTTCATCATTTCAAGATGACTCATGTTTTGAGAACTTCCTCTTGCAATCCCTAGCTCAATGACCAAAACCATTACAAGGATAACAATATGCATTGAAAGAAGAACCATAACTCATATAATTTGGTTTTCTTACAGGGTAAGACATTCTTAAATCAATCTTATTTTCCACCTTCTTTTTTCTTTAGAACTTAGACCAGCTTCACCATCATTCTTCACATGTTCTCATTTAAACCCTAGGCATGTTTTGTCACTAGCCACTCTTTGGCTCTCTAAGATCCCATCAAGATTTTTATAACTCTTCTCAAACTTTGCATACATCCTTAACCTATTAGAAGCATCCTCCAAGTTGTATCCCAGTGATTTCAACCTTTTTTCATACTTAGAACAAGCTTCTCATCTATCTCTTAGGGCTTTAGATAGATCCTCAATTTGATATTATAGAATTTTGATGGATTTTCCTTTTTCATTATCTATGTTACTAATATTATCTTATAATTTATAAATCATTGAATTATCTATATCATACTTCTTCCTCAAGGTTGCTTCAACATTTGAATACTTACCCATTTCTAGTGCTTCTAAGATCCCCTTCAAGTAATTAAACTTGCATCTCAAGGAATTTATCTGATACCAATTGTTGGAATAACAAGGAATGAGATGGGGGTGAATAGTTCAATAAAACATTATTTCATTTCCACTTATCATACATTAACATTCATAACACCATTAAAATAAATAATTAGCCATATATGTGTTTACTTAAGAAATGAAGCAACCACACACATGAGAAAGAATAAGAAAGTACACATGACAAAAAAACTTATTTAGGAAACCATAAAGGGGAAAAGAACTCACACTGACATAAAATTTATTTATTTATGCTTCAAATTTAGTGAGTCACCAACCCCACAAGGAGCACCAACCCCTAATTTAGTTAAACATCCACTCCATAAGGAGAATACAACCACCTAAGATGAATAATCACAAACTCAAAAATCTAATATAAAGATCTCTAAAAAAATTTCCCTGCCCCATTGATGGAGATCTCTAATTAAGCTCACAACTTCATCTTCAAACCCTCATCCACATAATCCTTTGTCTTCTTCTTTCTCAACTTGTATTTGATCTAAACAATTTCTCACATGCACTTAATAAATCTTAAACTTGCAACACATCCGATCGAATTAAAATAATGCCTTTGATCCACCTTCAAACCCTCACCTAGGTCACAATTTCTCTATTGGCTCAACTAGTGTACAAAGGTACCTAAAACATCACGTTTATATGTTTTCCTTCTTTATAAGCCAAGGGAGGTTGGTCCTTCATGACTAATTCGACCAAAAAACATAATAAATTCATTACAATGGTCACATCTGACCTATATAGGTCATCCATGCCCAAAATTATCCAACTTTCACCAAAACACCTCAAAACCTCATCACTAGGATGATAAAAATCAACTAAAACCAAAACCATGGCTAGTAAAGCTCCCAAATTCACCATACATGATTAATATAACATATAATCATCATACATGGTCTCAAATTTACTTGGACCAATCAAATAAATCATTAAATAGTCCCACTAGCTCATATCCTTCATAAAAACAGTTGATTCCGGACCCTATCTTCACGTTTGCACCACAAGGTCACCCAAGAACACATTAACTATAGAATGTGTACTCATGTTTTATTAACTAAGTTATAAATTGAAACTAATATCTACATAGCTTCAAAATCAAATGCTAATTAAACAATGAACCATCAAGATAAGAGCTTAAAGGAAATGCTTCTTCAATGCATAAATGAAACTACATGCTAAGTTATTTCCTAATATATAAAATATGAACCTATTAACAACATAAGAAATCAAATGTTGTTGGTGGTGATCTCAAGAATTGAGAATGGAATCTCACAAAGAATGGCTATAAGGCCATTTTGGATCTTCCCATATTACTCAAATTTGAGTGAAAGGATGTAAGATGGAGAAGCTATTTCCAACAATGGAGAATGGCTCAAGATCAAAATGCCTATAGTTTTCACTATTGAAAGCATGGTGTAAGAAGAAAGGTAAGTGTTATGTTGGAAAGTAGCACCACTGGGATTTTCACATTACAAAACCCTACTTTTGACTAACATGGGATTATCTCAAGGTGTGGGACCTTTACAATTGATAAAAACCTCCAGAGAAAATGGTTCTGACTTATTCCAATGTTGATCTACTCCAAAACTACCAATTCTAAGGGACCAGTGGAAGATAAATACATAAATGTAATTCCTAAACTAAGGGAGGTGATAACACCAAAACAAGACTAGAGATATTCCTAGTGAGTGGAAGTGGAGGTAAATGGGGAAGAAGAGGGTAGATAAAATTCCACAATCCCAAAACACATTCCAACCTCCAATCTCATGGAGAAAAAAATTTAAGCCCTACAAAGGAACACAATATGCACAATATAACTAAAATATATAATAGAAGGCTAGAAATGCAATATAAATCAAGCTAGGGAAAGAAGAGCCACAAAACACTAATTTTATTTCTTAAAATGATGCACAATTGATTACAGTATAGGCACAAGAGAAATAATCCTTCACCAATGCATAAATTTAGGCCTGCCTATAGCTCTAAAAAAAAGTTGGAACAATTTTGGCGAGTTCCTTTACAATTTCCAAAATATCTCCCTTTTCAAATGAGGGGAATTTACATATATATATATAAAAGGAGCTACCCACAAACATCCTAAATTAAACGCTTTTGTATATAGGTATGGGAAGCCATGATGGTTCACTTTTCAATGCTAATTTTATTACATGGCGAACAAGGGTGTCATACCTAATTAAACCAGTTATTGATCTACCTTGTACTATGTCATTAATGTCCTGGACGTATCTAAAACTCTTTTTGTCTCCCGACGAAACCACTAGCTGACGCACAACAAGAAGGGAAGAGTCACCACCGATGAGGGAAAGACTTGTCACATGACATTGAGGGAGGTTGATGCATGAAAAGAGGCAATGGTGACATGCGATGAGAGGGAAGTGATGATGTGGAATAAAACAACGTGAGAGGAGGGGATATTTTCACATGATAAGAAGGTATGTTGTTACGCATCAAGAAGAAATGGTTGATGCACGGCGGGAGGAAGTAGTTGACATGTGTCAACAAGGTGTGGTTGATACATGATAGGAGAAATAAATTGATGCGTATCAACAAGGTGTTGTTGACACACGATAGGAAGAAGTAGTTGATGTGTGTCATAGGGTGTTTTTATGCATGATAGGAGGAAGTGGTTGACACACGTCAACAAGGTGTTTTTGATGCACAACAATAGAAGAATTTGACCTATGCCAATAAGGTGTTTGTTTATGCACAATAGGAGGAAGTGGTTGACATACATCAACAAGGTGTTGTTGATGTGCAACAAGAGGAAGTGGTTGACACACATCAACAAGGTGTGGTTGATGCATGATAGGAGGAAGTGGTTGATGTGTGTCAAAAATTTTGCTTGAAGCACAACAGGAGGAAGTGGTTGATGTGCATCAAAAAGGTGTTGTTGATGTGCGATAGGAGGAAGTTTTGATGCACGTCAATAAGGTGTTGTTGACGTGCCATAGGAGGAAGAAGTTAACACATGTTAATAAGGTTTTGTTGACACATGATAGGAGGAAGTGGTTGATGTGTGTCACCAAGGTTTTGTTGAGGCATGATAGGAGGAAGTGGTTGATGTGTGTTAATAAGGTGTGGTTGATGTGAAACAAGAGGAAATGGTTGACGTGCGTCGGTGAGGTGATAATATGTACATTTTTCTAGTTTGACCATTAATGCAAATCCTTCTCTAACCCTTCACCATGGAAAGCTTGTAAACTGACCTCATTAACTGTCAATTCCCAAACATGTATGTCGATCCATTTTACAAGGGGGTATAAAAATGGATAACAATTGGCAACTTATGGGGTGATCTTCCTACTAGATTTGAAAGACTAGTGATTTTTCATCCATTGGGTAGGAGTCATTCTAATTGTTGAAACTGGTCTGATGTTTGAAACCTCTTGTTTCTCTAGAACACGATGAAACATTGCTTTATCATCGGATCTTTTTGAAACTGAAAGTGCAACAAAAACAAAGCACAACCATGTACAAATAAAAAATCATATATATACCAAAATGGAACATGTAAAAAGTGCACAAGAACTTATCTGAAATCAATCCTAGCTAGAACAGAATGATGTGTTTCAAGAACTTGGAGGAATTAAAAACTCTAAACTAATATTTACAAGAAAGATACTCCCATCAATAATAATACTTGAGATAGATGTCATTTTTGGAATCTGCAATTCTCCTTCATCCAACTTTGTCAATTAGAAAGCATTGTTTTATTTGCATCCTGAAATCAAGTAAGAGCCACTCCATATTACATCAAACTTGGAGTTCCATCCGGGTTTAGCTCTGTCTACATCCCATTTAAGAACCAGGTCTCCTTCTTGAAAATTTTTGTTTTTGGCCTTTCTGTCAAAGCTCATTTTGATTTGAGCTTAGTCCTTCTCCATTGTTTTCATGTCCTAGTCCCTTAGCTCTTCTTGCTCCATGAGATCTACATGCCTAACTTCCATAGCTGGAAACTCGAACAACTCTAGCTACTTGATAAGCTCCAAGGATGGTAATTCAAGGGATATTGAATCCTTCCTTCCCTTCCATAAACCAACTTGAAAAGAGAATATCTAGTTGATTTCTTAGGATTGATTCTATCAACCCACAAGGATGATTTCAGTTTCGTATGCCAATTCCTCTTATTCTTATTTACGTTCTTATGATTCTCATCTTGTTCGTGGACTCTGCTTATCCATTACCCTGAGGGTAGTAGTTAGAATAAGTTCTCAAGTAGATGTCATTTCTAATAGCCCAATTAGATATCTTTTCTCCAAGAAAATCTAAGGCATTATCTAATATTATAGTGGAAGGAACACCAAACCTTATTGCAATACCTTCATAGAAGTCCAAAATGTTAGCTTCATTTTCTTCCTTAAGTGCAATTGCTTCTGTCCACTTAGTGAAGTAGTCTTTGGCTGTAAGAATCCATTTCTGACCTAGGCTGGAACTTGTATAGCTCATCCTAATTAAATCAAAGACCCCATTGCAAGAAAGGTTTCTCAACTCAGATAGGATGAAGTGGGAGGGATGTTATCTTCTCTTTACCTATGAAGAAGGCACACTTCTTGCATTTCTTGATCCATGAGTAGCAATCATTGAAAAGATTAGGCCAGTAATAACCAGCCCTCATGATTCTAATAGTTGTTACTTTTGGGGAAAAATGACCACCTGCATCTCCATCATGAAACTTTGCATTACCCTCTCTATTTGACCTCTCTTGATGCATCTTTAGAGGACACCATTCACATCCCTTTTGAAAAAAATATTATTGATAAGCACATATGGGATGTAATGAAGTCTAAAATACCTCCTTTTGGAATTACTCAATCCTTGAGGATTTTGACCTGTTTGAAGGAAATGTATAATATCCTGGGTCCAATAAGGAATGGGTATACCAAACTTGGTCTATTTTTATTATCTTGCAACATAATAACAAATTCCTCCTCTTATTGATTTAACATGCTTTTTAGAAGCTAGCTGCTAACAAAACCCTTTTCCCCTAACTAATTTGGTCACAATTATATCAATATCATACTCCATGACCCTTGTTATCCAACAAACTTTCTTTTCATTAAGGTCCTTGTTCAAAAGAAAATATTTTACACCATCATGTGAAACTAATAGATGAATTCTGTTATTTGACACTAGATTTTTGAATATCTTTAGACTTTTAATCACAACAAGGACATGTTTCTCAATGAATGAATATCTCACCTCATAATCTTGAATGCCTTGGATGAAGAATGTAATAAGATGCTCCAGTCCTTCTTGATTTGGCTATACCAGTATGGTGGATATTGCATTTGTGCCCCCAAAAGTGTATAAAATAAATTCCTTCAAGAAATATGGATTTATGAGGGTTGGAGCATATGTAATGGCCTACTTTATATCTTCAAATATTTCTTTTCCTTCAGTAGTCCATCTGAAAACCATGGTCTTCTTTAACATCAGTGTTAGTGGCTTGACAAGATGGGAAAAGTTGGGAACAAACCTCCTAACAAAATTAATTTTCCCCAAAAAATCTTTGGAGATCCTTCTTGTGACTTAGCAATGACAATGCTTGAATGGATTCTACCCTTTCTAGATCAATTTCCAACCCTTCCTTAGACACGATGTGGCCTAATATATTTCCTTCATGGGATATGAATATGAAATTCTTCGGATTCAAAGACACTCTAAACCTCTTGCATCTTTGGAACACTTACCTAAGGTGAAAAGGTGATCTGTGCATCCTTAGAGAATATAATAATGTCATCTAGATACATAAGAACTATCTTATTGATCAGTCCCTTGAATGCCATATCCATCACCCTTTGGAAAGTGGCTCCAACATTTGACAGTCCAAATGGAATCTTCTTATAAGAATATGTGCTTCACTTTGTGGTGAAGGTTGTCTTGAACTAGTCATCTTCTTTCACCATGATTTGATTATAGCCCAAGTAGCCATCCAATAATGAGAACCTTTCATAATTGGCTACAACTTGCAGGATTGTCTCCATGGAAGGATGTGGGTAGTGGTCCTTAAGAGAGGCATTATTCAAGTCTCAAAAATCCACACATAACTTGATTCCCCCATTATTTTTTCCTAATCGGAACAAGATTTCCTACCTATGAAGATTGCTTGATTGGAAAGATGATGCTTTCTTCAATGTGTTTTTCATTTCCCTTTTCATGAGAGGCTCGATATGAGGATTGAGTGGCATTTTATTTTTCTGATGGGTTTATCTCCCGAATATAGGTCAATCATGTGTTGTGATAGCTTAGGATTAAATCCTTTCAAATCTTCATAGGCCCAAGGAAATAAATCTAAAAATTCTTGGAAAATTCGTATAAATTCATATTTTTCTTGTTTAGTGATTACCTTACCAATTTGAAGTGTTTTTATTTCTCCAATTGAAATTGGATCTGAATCATCGCCTTTGACTTGAATTTTTCTCTTTCCCTCCCATAGTGATCATTAGGATTCAATATTGACTCTAGATTCATTAAACCCTTTGATAGCTTATTTGTCCTCGGTTTAACAACTTGATCATGATATTTTTATAATTTATCATGATTTCTAATGAAGAACTCGACCTCTTCCTATGAGAAATTAATGATTTTTGATCATTTTCAAATACATGTCATCTCATGTTATTGTCTAGCACAACTAGCCTCACGATTACATCAATATGTGGTTACACTTTATCTATTTTAATATTTTCCACAACATCAAATGTCTATCCAATTAATACAAGCCTATCCATAGCCTCATTCTTCTTCCTTTGTATGGCTTGAATATTGAACACTTCAAAATCATTAATTTGATCTCATACCCAATGTTTCTAGGATTTGAATAGATAATTCCTAGCAGCATGTTTTACCCCTAACTTGGTTGACAATTGATTCACTATCCCCAAAATTTGTAAGTTTTGTATACCCCTCTTTCTTTCCCAATTCAATCCATGTATCAAAGCTTCATACTCAACTATATTGTTTGAACAAGTAAACTAAAAATGGAAATTTGAGTAGTACTTCATACCTTGTGGTGATAAAAGCATTTCTCCTCCTCCAACACCTTGCCTACTCCTTGAGCCATTGAAAAATAAATTTCATACTTCATTATCACCCTTATCATCCGGTTTGGTGAGGCTAGGAAGAGGCATTTTCCTCATGCAAACAATAAACTCCCAACTCATCCTCCTCTATTTCCTTGTATGGATCATATTCGTGAATTTTTTTCCCATTAATCAAGAGTCAAATCTAGGATGCCCCCAACTTTGGTATCTATTTCCGAATGTTTGGGAAATGCTCTTGGTCAAAGGCTGAAGTAATTTGCATTGATTAGGCTTGGTACATGAGGCTCAATATGGAAATTTGCAATAGGTTCAAACTAGATTGTAGCCTTAGCTCCATACCTTGTTTTGAAGAGCATATGTGACCAATCAGTGATAAGTAGCCTCCAATTTTGGTGGTGAAGTCTCTTGACAAGCACACTGCAAAAGAGTGGTAGGAAAGTCAATCATTGATATATCTGCTAAACTATGACATTAGGACTTGTGTGTAATATAAGGTTTAAAATTTTATGATCCCAACAACCCCCATTACTATCCCATCTAACTATACCACTCCTTTGGAAACCAAGTCATAGTTTAGGTTCAACTTATCTGCAATCTGTTTGCATTATTACCGAACTACTAGCCCCTGAGTCAATCATGCATTTGTGTACAAGATTGTTACCAATAACCAACCATATATATATATATATATATATATTAAGGAGGCTTCATGATTTTACCTTGCTGATCTCCATGAACTCCTTTGGGAGATGCATTAGTGAGCACCTTCTCTTGATTCTAGAAAACTCATTTGATGTTGATCAATTCTCCATGGCTTTGCTTGTAACAAATCCCGTTGACCACAATTTTTAATGATTCCCACATAGAGATTATTACATTGGTCTTATTCATTTGATCAATAATGTTAAAAGGAGATTGATTCTCCTTATGTTGTCCATTACTTGGCATGAATTTATCTTGTGCATGGGCTCTTATGTAATCGGTACTGGGTTGGCTTATACGGTAGTTTGGGTTGATTTTGAATGTTTAGGGCTGCACTTGAAATATGTATACCCTAAAGTGTGATAAAAGGATGAGAAGTAATTGGATTAGATGACTTCCCTTCCTCTATATTTCTTTTCTTAGACCTTGTATTGGTTGTCACACTTTAAGAGAAGGGGACCGATTTATTCCACACAAATCCTTAGCTTTCCATTCACGAGTGTTGTCTCGATTTGGAGGTGTTTCCTATTATCTACCTTTTGCTGACTTTCTTATTGGTTTGGTTCTTGAGGAACACCCACCATAGTCACCATCAACGCTTGATTTAAATCACCATTGAAGCATGTTGTTTGATTATGTTGTTGGTTGCATGGGAAACACCATTCATATTATTGTGTTATGTTGTTTTGAGTTGGAACTAAGGCCCTAAATGTTAAAAATGCATTAGGGTTATATACTTGGAATGGCCTAGAAACTTGGGGTTGTCCTTGGTTCTAGTTAGCAACTTGAATAGGTGGCATGTTTTGTTGATAAGGTTTAGAATTTTGAGATTGCTTTGCCTCTTAAGAGTTACCAACGTTTTTCCTTAGTTTTTCAATTATTTCATAACCTCTTGGAGTTCATTTGAAGGGATAGAAGAAGAAGTGGAAGATTCATTTGAACTTTGATTTCTTGGAGCAGGGATGGGGGCTATTGTAGGTGTTTGATTAGGATTAGGATTCCCCATATCTAGATAGAGAGGCATAGGTGGCATAGGTGCAAGCGATTAGTGACTTGAATTAGGAAATTCTCAACTCTAATAGCTATGACATAAGCATTTGGTAGCTTTATTACCCCATAGATTGTATCATAAATAGATATATAGGAATTGAGATATTTAAGAAAATAGAGAAATGCACCTTCAGTTGTTGGTCTAACTGCAATTGGGATCCTTTCCCATGTTCTTTGGAATCTAGAATTGAAGTCTGTCATCTGCTCAATTGGTGCCCTTTTGATTGTAGTCATCTACTCCAAAAGGGATAAGTTGTCAGCCCTCTCCCCAAACTGGCCACAGAGATAGTTGTACACAATTGATCCCAATTCTAAATTGATCCTTCTCCCAATCCTCTAAACCACTGCAATGCTTTTCCTTTGAAAGAATAAGCCAACAACTTGACCGTAACATCCATCTCGGAAATCTCATGTATGGCACAAACATTTGCAATGTCTTGAATGTGGTCGATGGGAGTTGTGTGATTTTCTCTAGTGAAGTATGGGATTTTTTAATGGTGATATTGGGATTGGATTTTGTGTATTAAGGGAAAGTGGACTACTTCCTGTGAAATTTGCATATGGGTTTGGGGGTGGCTGATTTGGTGGTTATAGATGAGCCATCTTGAGTGGCTGAGAACCCTAGTCGATTGAAGAAAGGGTCTTCCTAGTGGAGGTGTTGATAAAGTTATATTTGGTGGAGATGGAGACCTTTGATCTCTTCTTCCCCTTCTTTCTCTATCTAGGGATAAGTGTAGATAGAAAAATATCCCCTCTTCTCTAGTTCTTGATCTTGTTTGGATTCTTCTCATGAACTTGATAAACTTGGGCTGTTGAAACCACTAGATTTGAGTGATGGAGTTGCTAGATGTGTTGTTGTAAAGCCTCCAAAGGCTAGAATTTCACCAAGACACACACCCAATCTTGATAAAAATGAAAATATTGACTTATCTCCCACCTAGCGTGCTAAAATTATTATGTCAGAAAAGTAGCACCCTAGGATTTACACATTACAAAACCCTACTTGTGACTAACATGGGATTGTCTCAAGGTGTGGGACCTTTGTAATTGAGAAAAACACTAGAGAATTGGTTCTGACTTATTCCAATGTTTATCTACTCATAAAATACCAATTCCAAGGACCAGCAAGAGAAATACATAAATGTAAATCCTAAACTAAGGGAGGCTATAACACCAAAACAAGACTAAAGATATTCCTATTGAGTGAAAGTGGAGGGAAATGGGGAAGAAAAGGGAAAATAAAATGCCACAGTCCTAAAACACATTCAAACCACAAATATTGTGGAGAAAAACAAATTTAAGCCTGAAAGGAACACAATATGGATAATATACCTACAATATATAATATAAGGTAAGAAATGCAATATAAATAAAGATAGGGAAAGAAGAGCCACAAAACACTAATTTTATTGCTTAAAATGATGCACAATCCATTACAGTATAGAAAAAAGGTAAGAATCCTTCATAAAATGCATAAATTTGGGGCTGTAGCTCACAAAAGTGCTACAACAATTTTGGCGAGTTTCTTTACAATTTCAAAATATCTCCCCTTTTCAAATGAGGGGAATTTACATATATATATATATATATATATATATATATATATATATATATATATATATATATATATATATAGAAAAGGAGCTACCCACAACCATCCTTCATTAAACACTTGTACATAGGTATGGGAAGCCATGATGGTTCACTTTTTAATGGTACTTTTCTGCATGGAAAACAGGGTGTCATACCTAATTAAATCGGTTCTTGAGCTACCTTGTCTTGTGTCATTAATGTTTGGACATATCTGAAATGCTTTTTGTCACTCAATGAAAACCACTAGGCGACGCACAACAAGAAGAAAGAGTCTCCACTGATGAGGGAAATACTTTTCACATGACAAGAAGAAATGTTGTCACGTGATAATGAGGGGATTTTGACGCATGACGGGGATGTGATGCTAATGCATGACAAGAGGATGGCGACAGAGGGAATAGAATGACATCAAATGAAGGGATCTTTTTACATGACAAGAAGGTATGTTTTTGTGTGTCAAGAATAAATGGTTGATGTGTGACGGGAGGAAGTGGGTGACGCATGATAGGAGGAAGTGATTGATGCACGTTAACAAGGTGTGGTTGACATGTGATAGGAGGAAGTGGTTGACACATGTCAACAAGGTGTTGTTGATGTGTGACTAGAGGAAGCGGTTGATGCACGTCAACAAGGTGTTATTGACATGTAACATGAGGAAGTGGTTAACATGGGTCAACAAGTGTTGTTGGCGCATGACAAGAGGATGTGGTTGATGCATGTCAATAAGGTGTGATTGCTGCATGATAGAGGAAGTGGTTGATGTGCGTAAATAAGGTGTGATGTACGTGCAACGGGAGGAAGCGGTTGATGCATTTCAAGAAAGGTGTTGTTGACGTGTGATAGGATAAATTGGTTGACAAGTTTCAAAAAGGTTTGTTGATGTGTGATAGGAGGAAGCGGTTGACACATGTCAACAAGGTGTGGTTACACGCGACAAGAGAGGAAGCGTGTACACGCATCAAAAGTGTGATTGACGTGTGATAAGAGGAATTGATTGATGCATGTCAACAAGGTGTTAATGTGACGTGTGTCAACAAGGAAAAAATCCGTACATTTTTCCATTTTGACCATTAATGCAAATCCTTCTCGAAATCTTCACCACGAGATACCTTGTAAACTGTTCCCATTAACTATCAATGCCCAAACCTATAGGTTGATCTATTTTACAAGTGGGGTGAAAAAATGGATAGTAGTAAGAAGGATGGTTTTTATATAGTTTTCCCAAAGAGTCAAGGCTATAAAATTTAAGAATGTGGGATAAAGGTAAAACATGGTTGGGAATGGATAATATTTCTTTATAAAAGGTAATATTGATTTAGAAGAGTTTAATTTTTATTAGTAAGTCATGGGAGTTGGGGATGTTTTAATTAATCAAAGGTGATTAATTGATAGGTAAAGGTAACCTTATAGAAGCTAATTAGAGAAAAAATTAGTATGATTTGTGGGATGCAAGAGAATAATTTGATCCAATAAATGGTGATTTATTGATTTAGAGTTGTGAGTGTAATTAATTAACCCAAGTAGAAAAGGATATTAATTAACAAAAGGTTGTTAATTAGAATCATTAATGATAGGAAGGATAATTAATTAATGAAAGGTCATATGAATATGAAGGAATTTTAGCTAATTAGTGGAAAATGACTAATTATTATAGAAATGAAAAAAAGAGGATAATTAGTGCAATTTTAGTATTAAAATTGTGTTAGCATATTTTAGGTGTCTACATTTTCCCCTCTTTGGGGTGGAGTAAGTGACACCACTTCAAAGATAGTAGACAAGGACATAAAAGTAAAATTTTGAAGGAATAGAAGAAAAATTAGTAGAATTAAGGATTCCCCCTTGAGTGTTCATGGGGTGATGAAAGAGGTTGACCGACACTTGAAAAGATGAAGGAAAAGAATATAAGAATTTATCCCTATTTCCCCAAGTGATTTGGAAGAATAGTGTTTATATAAGAGAATGATAAGGAAGAAAGATGAAGATGAAGGGAGATGGAAATAGATTTCATCTTGCTGATGTAAAAACAATTTTATTTCATCATTTTTCTTATGATCTTCGTCATCAGTCCTTATTAAAATGTACATGTACAAAAAAAAGTGTACCATAACATGAAAATCTATAATACAAACATTTTTTCATTGCCAAAAATGCTAACTCAATGCAACATACATAAATGCAATGCAATATGAGAAATTAAACAAGCTAACCTAACAGGGAAACAAGTAAAAACACACATACTCAAACAAACAACATTTAAGACAGTTGCACACATGTTTTTGTTATCAAGCTTCAATTCCCAAATGTTCATGTTTAACAAAAATGGTTGAAGATGGTGCCTCAATAAAGGATACATGTAAGGGGATTAAATGGAGGTCACTTAGGTCCTATGAAAAATCAATTGTGTACTATGAAACTCATTGTGCCAAAGAGTACAGACATAATAAGCAAAGCAACTTTGTTAATGGAGGTAGATCCAAATGATCTACTAGTCATTGGGTGAGAACAAGTGAAAACCGAATAAAAATGATTTTGTAAGACTAATTTTCTATGTTTGAGTTTAATGCATTTGACACAGATTCAACTACATGCATGTCGTTTACCAATTTTTGATGGGATTTTTTATTTTTTATAATTTTTTTATATTTAGAATTTTTACATATTTTTGTATTTTGAAACATATTTGAATGTTTTGAGTTTTTTGACACATTTGAATGTTTTTATATTTTCTAACATTTTTTCAAAGATATGAATAGGAAACCAAGAAACATGGATGCCATAGTGATATATGGGATATAAAAGGGAAAAATGCCATGCGTATGACAAAGTGAAGACATGGCATGTCCCAACGCTTAGGTGGGAGTATTGAAGACAAAATCTTCACAAGTAGAATGGGGATCAAGGTGAATATAAAATAGGTTCAATCATGAGGGAGCAAGGATTCCCCTAGCGTAATTTGGCCAAGAAACACATGATAGAAAGGAATTAGGGGATTGTCTTGTTAAAAGTAGGAAAAAGTGTCTACTGAAACATGGAAAAGAGGCCATCCTATACACATGGATGTTCTAAATGATTCTGAAGAATAAAGGATGCTATGAAAATATTTAGAAGGTGGTGTTGGGATCTTGAAATGACCAAGTACCTGAGGCATAAAGGGTTGTGGCATGCGGAAATAGGGCATGAAGGCATGTGTAAAATTAACTTTTGGGGATGCATGAAGGCTCGCACCAGGAATGGTGGATTCTGACTTAGTCACTTTGTTAAGAATGGGTAAAGCCGGTAAAGGAATAGATGGAAAGGTGACTAGATTCAGTTATGGATAACGTTAAGATATGAAGATTTTCAGCTCAAGAAAAGCATATTCCAGGGCATCATTATGGTTATCATAACAGTATAAGGACCTCAGTTTGTTATGGATTAAACGGTACTTGTATGCTAAATATATTCGATTAGAGAAACACATGATGACATTTGGCATATCAATGGGTAGTAATGATTCGATTAAAGGATATTCTTTCCCATGTTTCTTCTTATGTATTGATTAGCATGGCATCAAGAGAGAAGATGGGGAGTGTGGTATGTGATTGTAAGCTATGTAACGAAGCTCTTGTAGAATACATATTGATACTTTGTTGTTGTATTATTCCCATTTTATGCAATCCTTATTGTATTTTTGGCTATTGTAATGATGATGAATTAATATAATGGAGTGGTTCTAAACATCTGAGTTATAGATCTTGATCTATATATTTTCTTTTATGTTTATGGATCCAAACCCTTATGTTCTTGATAATTCTCATGGTTAGATCTGATTCCTCCTTGTTATTGTGATGTTCTCATCTATATTATGGTGCATTTATGCTTAGATCTAGTTTTCTTGTTTCTATCTTAGAATGCATACAATATATTTGTGCATTTATCCTCTTATGGTGATAAAAATTCTTGCAAGCTCATATAAAGAAGGGGTTTAGTGCATGTGTGTGCACCTCGGTGAGATCCTAGTTAGGCTAGGTGATATTCCAACGCACTTGGGGTTTGAAGAGAAGTTAGAGGTAAATAGAGACTACATTTTGGTTCCATTGTTGAGACTTATTTTAAATTTGTTTTAATAATGGTGTGTGATGATAGATCTATTGAACTTAGAAAATGTTAGGACCTAACTTAAAAACACGGAGGATGAGTGTTCTCAAATATTCAGCACGGGACTTGATTTTTGATGCACGTAAATGGGTAGAAGAACACTTGTATCATGAGTATTATGAGACCTTCTTTTGATGCTTTCCAGTAGAGTTGTATGAATGGATATTAGTGTATGCATCAAGGTCAATTTGGTATTAAATACCTCGTGTATGGACCCAAGAGGAATTTTAGAGGCTGCATGATGTTGATCGACTTGGACTAATATTGTTGATCAATGGTTGAGAAGAGTATTGATTAGCTACACTCTAGAATGTGTGATCTCTATGTATTAATGTCTGAGGTTTATAATTTTAAGTTCGAGAAGGATCCTATAGGATCATTATTGTGTCTTTATAACATTATCCTTCTAGATCTTGATCATCACTTTGAGTTTGGAAGAATTCCCTATGGTGGCTAAATCCTCACTAGGTGCGTGGTGCGAGAATCTAGTGTGGTGAAAGATGGTGGAACTTACAGCTGAAATGGAAAGATAAAAGAGATGGCTCAAGTATAATTAAGATTAGGAAATGGAGTTGGTGAGATAACATGAAGTTCTTGGTGTGATGATGTAATTATGGAGGAAGACATTGAGGGAAGGATTTGAAGTTCATGTAGAGGGCGTGGAACCTAAGCATTCTATGACACCTCATCTTGGAAAGAATTGGAGAGAAACACCCTCAAATTCTTGTGAGATCCCTTCGTATAGAGAGAGGAGAGTCATAGGTACATATATAAACCCACAGTGAACAACCCTTGACGCTTAGTTGTCCAAAGTTGGGGATAGGTATTGTGAACTGGTTAGTCTTTGTATTGGTGATGGAATGAAACCTAGGAGGTATAATTATTCATTTGGTACATATATGGCTCTAGAGTCACTTCCTATATTCATAGGTATCTATCGATAGGACATTTGGGAAAGGTTTTGGCACATGAATTTTCGATTGCCACATCTTGAAGTAAATCAACTTCACATATGGTTGGCACATAGTTTAGCACAATGATGGGTTCGTGCAGACAAAGTTGCATTAGGTACATTACTTATGGCAAGAGGAGGATCTGGAGGATTCGGAGGGATTAGTGCTAGTGAATTTAGTGGTGCTTTGGTGTTGGAGGAAATTTTGTAGGTCAAGGTTTTGGATCGGTGAGCAATGACCTCAACAACCTCAATAATTATTTTTGAGATGTCTTTACATTTTCCTAATTACAAGGGTGTGGAAGATGTTACGAGTGTGTGCAAAAATGTGAGTTTCTATGGAACACAAAGGATATCACTACCCCGGAGCGGAAGCCAAGTCAATTTACAACTACGTTGCGGGCGTGTGTATAGCAGGTGCAGGAAGTATGATCCACACTAGATCGTGGTAGACTATATTACCTTTGCATGATGCCTTTTGGCGAAGTTCTGGAATGCCCAGTGGGACGAGGAAAATAACTACTATTGGTGCATTTTGAAGATTCAAGATCCCAAAAGAACTCATCTGGTGACTCAGTAAATCTGATTTTAGATCGATCTGACAACACTTTTCAAGAATCATCAAATTATCAACTACAATTTTTAGGTATTTTTCAAGAAAATCATATCTATTATTTTTAATTATTTTGTGAGCAACAGACCTATTTTTCATAGTTTCAATATTTTATAAGGTCCATGACCACGAACCCTCATTTTCAGCGGTATTATTAGATAAATCATAACCCTTTTATCTAAATTTCCATTTAGACTAGTTCCATAACCCTTACTAGAATGAATATCCTTGTGACCCCAAACCTTGGAAATCGGGTATGATACCAATATGATGATCATTAAGTTGTTCAAATCAAAGTTATGTAGAGGGTTATGGTGATTTTGAAAGATGAATAGATCTTGTGATAGAGCTTAATGAACTTAAGAAATCATTTTTAGCTGTCAAGGAACTATATGAGAAATCATTATCAACGAAAAATGATAGGCATCAAGTTAGTCAGAATTCAGTGCCTATATATTCCCCTTGTCAACCAAAGTAACCCATTCATCATTTTTCAAATTATCAGGATGCTACAATTCATGTTTTTCCTACCCCACAATCATGTGTATTGAACCCAAATTAAAGTGTCCAAGTTGGCATTCAGATGTTGTCCTAAAAATAGAGTTTGTACCCCAACCTCTTGTTCAAAATGTTCTAGTTAAGGCTGAAATTAATCCCACTCCTCCTCCTTTACCCATACTTCTAGTCTAGGAAAGGGAGAATCATAATATCATTCAAGAGGGGCAGCTAACCAAAGAAAACAACAAGTTGGAATTTTTACAGAACATAGAGCAATGGGTTTCTAAATTCTAGTTCGATCATATTTCAAATTTACAAAATGAAACCATGCAAAAAAAATAGTCGACTTTGTAACAGATCAAAAATAGGTGGAAGATGATCAAAAATTTGCATTCTCTAAGTGTAGTGTGCACGACGGCACCATATTCACATCAATTACTTATTTATCAAAATTTGTAGAATCATATGGGGAACACATTTTCAAAATAAAAGAGAATTTGCATATCAATTTTGACTTTAAATCATCAATTTCAAGGAATGAACAATATGTTTGCAACTTATTAGTTACCATCATTGATGATGGAAAAGAGAAAGAACAGTTTTAGGATAATCTAGATACAATTGAGTGTGAAGACCCTTATTATGTTGCATGCATGGAGATAGATGCATTATTAAGGAGATTCAATTATTCACAAGAACTATCGATGATACTGCTCTGCAAGTATTCACAAGAACAATATTTCATTGAGGAGGAAACTAAATATTGAGGAAGATTGACGAATATGGATAGAATGAAAAAATTTGAAAGTGCTGCTGAAATATCAGTCATGGTAGTAATGGATCGAAACTTGAAGAAGATAAACAATAGTTTGAAGATTCTAAAAAAATTCAAATAGTTTAAAGAAGTAGAACAACCATCTTATCATCTTTATGATGTCATGATTGATGAGTTGCAATATCTTGAGGAAGCTGAATACTTTTCATATCAGTTTCAAATTGTCAAAGAGAATATATAACAACCTATAAGGGTTAGACAAATTGTAAACTAGCTTTAGGAAGATCCCGTTATCGAAAGGAAGGTTCATATTTCAGTACAAAACAAGTAAATTATCTTTTAATTGTTTGGAGGCCATGTCCTATTCGGTATCTTGCTAGTTCACAATAGGCTACAGTAATACCAGAATTCATGCTTGTATAAGAGCCTAAAAATGAGTGTCGGATCCTTAAGAATTAGTTCCAAAGCCCTTCAGAATAGTTTACAAAACAGTTAGAAAGATTCTTCGTGTTTTGGGCTCAGTTTTGGAACAAATTCAAGGTACACATCTCATTTTTAGTTTTGTCATGTTACTTTTTCATCCAAAACTAAGGGTTTCAGACTTAAGGAATAGATTAACAATTGTGCCAGATGAATTGCAAAACAACTATCTCTGAAAAGAGATGTAAATTACTCAAAGACTTCAAATACATCAGTTATCTCTGTAAGAGATGTCTATCCCTTTTTTGGGTTACATATGCATTTATAATAATTTTAGAAATATGAAAGGACACCTAGAGGAATGTGGAAGGTCACCGGTCTCGAGGGAGATGAGGTGTTTCATCTTCCAAGACTTACATGTGCACTAATTTTGTGAAACATACTATTTTTAGAATTTACTATTTTTAGACAGCACTACAAAAATCACAATTTGGGCCCCTTAAACATGGATTTTGGGGTCAAATGTTGCTTGAACAAAGTTCCACCTTTTCATCACATTCTACGCATTCCAAGCTTTTTGTTTCCTTTTGAACGAGTCAATCGGAGGTACGGTGCAAAAGTTATGGTCTCTGGAAGTTGCACCACTATAATTGCTACCTAGATCACTTTTTTTGCAAGCTAAATTCATTACCTCATTTTTGGAGAAAAGGAAGCTATTTTTCACTACCTATTTTAGGTTTTATTTAGCCTCAATTTTTGGTTGGTTAGAATAGGGTATATTAGGATTTCTCTTTCAATAAGTGTAGTTCATGGACATTGTAATGTTTTTCAATCCACTAAGTGCGGTCGTGCAAGTGATCTCGGTTTACAAGATCCTTTCCTAGCTTTAGTTTGTTTTTTGGAAAGGTAGATTTTGGTTATATGCTTTGACTCCATGCCCAATGAACAAGAGAAAGGCACTAGTCTACAAGCTAGCAGGTAGCTTTCCCCATAAGATCACCAGAAATGTTGACATTTTTCGCACCCCATGTGAAAATGGTCAACTCGAAACTTTTAAGTTTCTTAGATTTTTGGGTTACAAGTTTGGCTATGTTTGGGTCAACCACCTCAAAATAAGATATATATTTTAATTGTTTTGTTTTAGACAGTCTTGGAAGTCACATTTGGATCAAAACTACAACTTGGGTACAATTACAGAAAAATGCCATGCCTCATAGATGTAGCCATTCCATTTATTACCCTCATCAGAACTATGCAATAGCCATAAATTACCATTGCAAATCCCTGAGGAAGGTAGAAATGACAGCATGTACCAAACATGATGTTCTTAAACTACAAACAAGTTGCAGGTTTGAAGGACAAGGTACAATTTTACAAGTAGTTTGCATTTCCAATGATCATCAAAAAGGTACATTCAATTTTAATTTATTTCTATGATTAAGTGAATTATTTAAGTGTTTTGAGTTGTATAAGTTCATTTATTATCCATAAAAATGAAGAAAAGTATAGAAAGAAAGGACATACATCTCATTACATGAAAATATTTTCATTTATTCATGAGGAATAATTGTGCATATTTTTCTCACACAAGTTGTGAGAAATAACTAAAGAAGAAAGGAATGCATATACTTATGAAATTGAAAATATAAGAAGTAAAAGAAACCCGTCATTTCCTTGAGGAGGGTTTTATTTTCTTTCTAAAATGTTGTTGTAGCTTTCCTCTACAAACTGCATCATGATACTTGGAAAAGAGAAGAAAATGGTCATCAATATTGAGCTCGGGGTTTTATTTTAACTCCTTATATTTCCAGTTTAAAAACATGCATTCAAAAGTGTAATTATGGTATTCACAGGAAAGTTGCAAGTACATCTCGAACAAATTTTAAGATTGTAGCAGATAAGTACAAGTACAAAATATCATAAGTTGAGAAGAGAATAAAATTCAAATTTTGCAACATCATTTGTTAAGTTCAAAAGAATTCATTTTCAGCTTTCAAGGAAAGGTACAATGTTCATAAATGTAACAGGTGTAGAAGATCCAATAAAATTCCATATACATCTATAGCTAACATGATCTGAAAGTATGAAATGTTTAAACAGAAAATTTCAAAACCATGTGGGAATTATGAATGAATCCAACAAGTATAGTATTTAGCTCTTACTTTGGCATACCAAGTGTAAAAATTTTCAGTTCAATTGTTCTACCTTTTATAGTGCAAAGAATGCTTACACAGTACAAGAAATGCACATTCAAGTTTCTATAGCAAAAGAAGAAGCACAATAAAGAAAAGATCCATATCATCCATGTAGTCAAGTGAGCTTAGAAATATCGGAGTTACGTGATCAAGAAAACAAAAGTTTTAGTTCTGAAAATGGAGTTCAAAATACTTTGAATACTACATTTTAGGACTTGTTTCAAATGACAGTTCTCCTATAGAAATTTCCATACATGCCAAGATTTTCCAACTCAAATAGGAAAAATCTTCCAGGAGCTATAAGGAAATGTCATCTTCATGATCGAGAAGTCAATTTACAAGGACCAATTGTCAAAGGAAGCATTTCCCATCGATGCAGCTTTTATAGCATACAATTATCTAGGAATGGGCATGATGAAATTGAGCAAGAATTCATTTATCAAAGACACAACTTTAAAAACAAAAATTTCTAGATCTTAAGTACAAGTAGTGGCAAATCGTGATAAGTTTTAATCCCAACATAAATTACAACTGAAGAACATATGTTTTTGAAATTTCATAATACAATTAAAAGAAAGAATAATTACAACTTTGCATCAATGAAATAGTCAATTCAGAAAGTATAGTGTATAAAATTCATCCATACAAGCAGTGCAAGAAAGTACAAAATAAATAATCAATAGTTTGTATTGATTGGTTGTAAGTCTTCAACTATAGTACAAATTTATGTTTCCAACAAAAAAGGAAAGATAATAGTTTCACAAATGAATGACAAATTACAGCTACATCCAAATGGAGTAACAAGATTCATGCTTTAGAACAAATCATGCAAGAACTAGCCAATGGCATGAATATGGAAGAAAACAGAATACTTGTTACATTTCAACTCATTGTATATCAAAATGAAACAATTATCAATTTACAATATTCATCAGACCATCCAAAGAAAGACAACCTACTTTAGGAATATAAGGATAGGTGTAACTACCACATAATCAGTCATCAATATAGGAGATATCACACTGCGCATATCTTTCTCATAAAACTATAAGTTACAGAGGTCCTTATGCATTAAAGGGTGGACAAGATGCAAGTTTTAGATCATCAAATCTGCTACTATTAATCCGTCAAATTCTCAATACCAATATAGAATGGATCATCAATCAAGCTTGCAGATGAAGATGTAACATGATATTTTTCAAAGAATGATATGATTTTTCATCCATAGTACAACATGAAATCTATAGTATAGAGCATGAAATCAAACTATGTAGGAATATCAAAGATTAATGTGAAATTTGGCTAAGCAATTATTAAAAAGGTATATTTTGTTGAATAAAAAATTATCAGTACAAATTTAGATCAAATCAAAATTCATTTGACAAAAAATAGATCAAAAGAATATACTCAACCACATAACCACCCGGATCGAGCAATAATAGATGAAAATCATGACCCCGACTACAAGAAGGAGGTATAGATTCTATGCAGAGATAAAAAAATGAACATCTCATCTAAACTAGAACACATAGAAATCATCCATGGTTATCTTAATTACTAGTATGATAGTTAACCCGGAAGAGTAAGGGGGCACAAGGAAAAAAAAATCTCAATGAAAATTTCCATGACTACCGACAAAAACCTAGAATGGCCATGGCGAAGGCCAAATCAAGATATTGTAAAATAATGTGCAAGAAACCCTTACTAAGCTATAAAGTGAAATACCCAAATATGGGTCACAAGAAATGAAATCACAACTCACCTTTGTAAAACCATATCTAGCAAGGTAAAGCCTCAATCATGGACTACTAGGTCACAACCCAAATTTAAGGCAAAGCACAAAAGAAAACAAACTTTGAGCTTGCAGTGCGAATACTAACAAGATCATTTCAAAGGAAATTAACGAGAGAAAAGAATTTGAGATTTCATATCAAAACCAAAATCTCAAAATGATTTTCAATAGAGCAAGGTCTCAATATATAAATATTCAAAGTGTGCTCATTTTAAAGGAAGATCAAAATGGCCAAAGCCAAGAAAGCTTAAAATTCTTGTCAATGGCTCATACACCAGTCCATGAAGGGGGAATTAAGAAATAACCCTAGATCTAAGTGAAATAACAACTCACTTTTTTCCTTTAGTTTGAGAAAAAGTTACCTCAAATATGATGACTAGTAAAGCTCAAATTCACCCAAAATTTTGAGCTCAAACTTCCTCCAATGGCAGCACTTTGTGGCTAGAACCAGGGTCTCCAGAGTTGTGTGAAATTTTCAGAACAACAAACTATACAAAGCTCAAACTCTGAATATCAAACAAATATGCAAATACCAGGCACGAATAAGTATCAGGCTCGAGGCTTCAAACTGAGCTATATGAAATTTTCAACATAAACATAGAAATAATAGAGCCCAGACTTTACAAATACTTATCAATTTTTGCAAACAACAAACCCTTCACGAAGAACCAAAAACAACAATTTCATAGCTTCAGGTGGCGGGATAATGTAAACTACACAATGAAGATTTTTATAAAATTTCTTGTATAGGATCCTCACAGAATGAACTTGAAAGCTTCAATAAACAAAATCAATGGTGGCAATGAAATTTGAGTAGAGTTCCTCAATCTCATTAGATCTCAAAATGCAAATGCCAAAATATTAGGATTTTCAAAGCTTTTCAATATTATCTCTCACCATCAAATTGTGAAACTCAACCCGAGTTATAAAATTTTACACGTATCCATCATTGCAAAACCCTAATCATGGTCAAGTTAGTCTCGAAAAGAAGAGCCACCGACAAAGCTCGAGGGGTAGGTCATCATATAGAAGGGGACATCTTTTCCAATTAAATGATTGGTGTTTTGACCTTATAATATGCCATGTTTAAAATGAGTCACCGACATTATGAGTATGGGTCAAGCCCTCATGGGGAGGGGCCCCTTTTGAAGTAAATCAATGATTTTTGACCTTACCTTAGACTATACCATATGCCATGATTAAGGAAAAAGTTACAATGATCAAGGTAAAGACCATAGTCTATAGTCTATGATTGTCAATAATCTAAAGGAGGTCACATAATCATGAAAATGTGCATGGATTTATGCCCACATGAGGAACAAGGTTTTTTTTATTATTCACCTTTTGAGTGTTTCTAAGGAGGAGAATCTTACTTTTGCATGTGATAAGTGGACTTTCCAAGACAATAAAAATTATACCATTCATGCATATAAGATAGAATCGATGTCAACATTAGAGGCAAGTGTAGTATCAAGTGGTCCCCACACATTGGATGAACTTGGTAAAGTGTTAAAATAAAAGAATAATTTTGCTCACACAGAGAGATTTATTTTGCATGTGCATCCAAAGGGAAGGATTAAAGTGCTAATTTTGCAATTGCAAGTGGATCAAATTATAAGTGTCACATCAAGCACTAGAAGAAAGAAGTTGCATGCATTGGAGAAAACTTACTCAACAAGCAAGGGCTATTATTAGCCAAGTTATTTATCCAACTTGTTTAAAATAGAATAGTCAACTGCAGTTTGACTGGGATGTATTTTTGTAATCAAGGTTATTAATGCCTCATTGTATTAGCATGTTTATTTTATTAAAATAAGATTCATGGGTGAGTAAAAGTTTTATTATATTTTTAGGATGGGTGGGATGGGATGAATAATTTTTGTATCTATTGTGTGCAATCGCAAGACACAAAGGGAGGAATTTTGGACACAGGAGTGCTGAAGCAATTTTGCTAGTTTTTCCCTTTGAATGAGAATTGATTTCCGCCTTTCCAATTTTTTGCAATATTGTGTATACCTTATTATTTCTTGTGAATGTCAAATTCCTGATTAATCATCTTACCTTGCTACAAATTTAGTAATTTCTACATAATATTAGTGTGCATGTTTATCTTAATAGTATTTTTGTGAATCATTCCCTCAATACATCAAGTGTTTTCCTTAATATTCTAGCTGAAAACTATTGGTTTGTGCATCCAGAATCCATTCTCAAATTATTTGTGCATGTACTCAGTCAAATCCCTCAACAAGTTTGGTGTATCACCCCAGTTTTCAATTCATTTATAGTCATCTTTTTACCCTCAAAACCCCTTAAAATTAGTTTAGGATACATCAAGAAGGAACCAACCTTGATACCGAGAGAATCACCTCAACAATAGGTATACCCACAGACCTGAGGTGTTTCCATTGTATCTACAAAAGAGAGATATCAAGAGAAAGCTTAGAACCCCTACAAAAATCTCTCTATAGGGTGAAATTTCGATAGATAACAACTCCATATCCCTAATTATGAACAAAATAACATCAACATGCTCAAGGAGATTCAAAAGGTATGGTGGAAAGTATGCGAGAGTATGATGCACATTTCAAGACTCTTCACAAAAACTGTCTTATGATATACATCCATCTCAAAGCATGCCCATTGGTTTTAGATGATGATCGATCATGCCCTTAATGTGAATTCTCTTCCATAAGACCTTCATAAATCCACATGAAGTCCTGGATACTTCTTTATGCTCCAACATTGTTTGAAAGCATTGATACTAAAGTGAGCCCTTTTTAGAAGCATAATATTTTTTCATGGTAAATCAGCTAGAAAGTTATCTACAAACTCAACTCATGAGACTTGCAGGTGGGCTATAGTGCATGGATTGTAAAGTAGAATGAAACACAAAGTATAATTTCCCATGAAGGTCGGTGTGTGCCATGTCAGTGGATTATTAGATTTTCCATGGAGATCATGATGTAAGTAGGTTTCCATTGCTACAACACACAATCCGTAAGAATGTGTCATGTTATTATAAAATTTACACATCTACAACTCATGACATCAAGGATTGTAGATTTATTGACCAAATACATGATGCCATAAATCTTGGTATATGCCAAAATAGAATTGGGAGTAGTTCTAAAGCTGCATATCATCGGTATGAGGGTAACACATATGGAGGAGGTCGATGAAGAGGATTTCAGAATGAGTCAAGGGTCATAGTAATTATGGAGGGTAAAGATGTGAGTTTCCCGTGAGAACTTGCTACAACTATAGATCCATAGAACAATACAAGCATGAGTTCCATGATTTATTGCAATGCTCATGGTTTGGAAAGAAGCACACGTAATTATGAGAGTTGAGGTTGTGCATGTTTAGGAAATGATGAGGTAGAGGCCTATAATTACAAGAGAAGAAGTGTTGCATGGGAAGTATTCTAGCCCTAACCACTAGAAGGAGGTGTACCAGGGAGACCAAGGAGGTGATTAGGATTTTACAAGGAGAAATTTAGTTTCTAAAGGATAAATTGTGTTGATTGGAGCGGAATAAGAGCATTGAGGTTCCTCAAGTAGGATATGGATGAGGTTAGGGAAGTATTTCGTATGTTATGAAAAGAGAAAATTATTCCCCTATTAGTAGAATGACTAAGGGAAAAGGTAATGTGTGTAGAGGAGGGCATGAGAGACAAGTCCTACATACTAATTTACCTCCTCAAAATATTTATTATGATAAGGAAATAACACTTGAATGTAGTTGTTGATGGGTAACTCCTGATTAATATATTGATTGAAAAAAGTGTGGAGGTCAATGTGCTTACTCTAGATGCATGGAATCAAATGGGAGGCCCCATTTCACCCATATTTGAATGTGTTGTACATGTCTAACATGACAAACACCATGCCTCTAGGAGTGTTGAAAGGTACATCCATACCTATTCAAGGGGTAAGGTTTACTTGGAGACTTTAAGTTTCTAGACCTTGTTGAGGTTGATAGTTTCCCACCATTACTTAGGCACCTTTGGTGCTATGTGAACAATTTTGGCATGTGTTTCAATAAAGGCTACATCATTTTTGAGAAAAAGGAAGATCATGTGATCATTCCAATGATTGATGGATGGTCTACACGTAATGTGGAGCCATTGGGTGAAGAAGACTTAAACAAGGTATATGTGCACACCATCGGGGACCTAGAGTTCATTCATGAAGGAAGGTGTAATTTAATGGGATGATGCACATTCTATAAGTGATACAATCAGTGTTTCTTGTAATAATTAGGAGTATGGAACCTATAAACTAGCAAGAAGACAAATGAGGGGCACTTTGGAACTGAGTTGTTAGGGATTGTTCAATCTAGTGCCTAGGAGGAAGACAGTTACCAAGTTATACTTTGGAGAAAGAAACCTTGATGTTTGTCTCGAGAAATGGAAGTTTAGTAGACCTATCAAATTAAAAGGAGAAATATTCTAACTTACACTTTACATAGGACAATAGTGCGTTGGTGGGAGACACATCTAACCAATCTACTCTGGGGTGGTGCGAAGTGAGAATCATGCTCTCTATTAGATTTTTTCAAAACAATGCGCTACTAACATTTATGAATATGATGGAAAGGGATCTGATACATGCCATGTTCAAGAGTATGAGAAGACTTGGATGGGAGACATGAAATATTTACCCCCTTCCCTATGGGTGTACAATTTCTATTTCACCTTGTAGGCTTGTGCATGCACATGGTATATTCATTCATAATTGTAGCATCGATAGTGAAGCGGTAGGATTTTATGGTAGATCTTGTCCAAACATTTTAATATCAGATTGTTAAGCCATTGGTGAATGAGGCATTGTAGGTATTCAAGCACCTTACCTTGGTAGATAGTTCCATGTTGGAGGACAAGATTCTATATTTTTAGGTTAACAAGATTTGGGGGCGTGCTTCGTGGAAAAAGAGTCAAAGGAAGTACAACTTGAAAGTTCCTACGTAGAGAAAGAAAAAGAAAATTTGGTAATCTTGATAGATAATGAGGAGGTGGAGAGCTTGGATGTTAACCATACTAAGGGTACTTGCGAGGTTATGGATAGTGATGATGAGAAAGTGCATGCCTACTATAAGCCATTGAAGACAAATAAATTTAACATTGGTACAGAGGTGCTAACCAAAGGAAGTTAGTATTGGGGACTACTTGACGAACCAGATGTCTCAAATATTATTGAGCTTCTACATGATTTTCAAGATTTATTTCCATGTGGGTGCCATGAGATTAAAGGATTCCACCCTCGCAAGGATAAATGAGGATTAAGTAAAAGGAATGTGTGCACCTAATTCGGAAGAGACCTTATAGGATGAATAAAAATTTATGCATAAAGGTTAAGGAGGAAATTGAAAAATGATAGCATTTAACATCATTGAGGTTGTGGAAGAATTTGAATGGGTAAGCCAAATGGTCATCAATCAAAAAGGATGGGAGAATAAGGATTTGAGTTGAATTTAGGGATTTGAAAGCGGTGTGTGTTATTGATCCTTTCCCAACCCCATTCACCGAGGAGATCCTGGAGGGAGTATTCGACACGAGATCTATTAATTTATGATGGGTTCTTGGGATATCACTAGGGTCAAATTGCCAAGGAATACTAGGAGAAGACAAATTTCACCACCGAATGGGGAATTTTTTCTATACGGTCATGTCTTTTAGACTAAAAATGTACTTGATGTGTTTTCCGCATTGCGGTATAGGCCTTCAAGGACTTCATTCTCAAGTTTCTTCAAGTCTACTTAGATGACTAGATGGTTTATGGACTATTAAAGGACCACCGTGAAAATTTGAGGTTGAATTCGATAGGTGCAAATAGTGAGCATATCCCTTAACATGAAGAATTGTATATTTTCTACTCCATTTGGCACCTTGTTAGGATATATCATATGTATGGAGAGATTATTGGTATATCCTACCAAGATTATTCATATTTTGGGATTAGAGGATCCTACTAATCAAAGTGTTGTGCACATATTTCTAGGACATATGAGGCACTACAAGAAATTCATTAAGGTTATGCCAAGATTTCCAAGCCATTAGAGGAATTATTGAAGCATAAAGGGATATTTCATTGTGATGAGGCACAATAGATATATTTTGATACATTGAAGGACAGACTCACTATTTCACCCATCTTATGATTTCCTTCTTAGCATAATCCATTTAATGTGCATGTTGATGTTTTGGGTATGATGTGACTGGATTGGTCTTAGTACAACCTAGAAAGGCATTGTTGATGATCCATTGTGTTTATTTATAAAGAAACTAACCCTGGTAGAAAAAATTATACCACCACGAGTGCGATGCATTATGAGTGATCTATGTGTTGTAAAAATTTAGGTAGTATTTACTGGCGACACCTTTTATCTTCTACACAAACCATATGTCTTTGAATTATTTGGTGAACAAGCCCATTTTACAAGGGTGCATATGTCATTGGGTATTATTGTTCTAGGAGTTTGAATTTACGATTGTGGTGAAACCGGGGAAAATTAACTTAGGACCTGATCATTTGTCAAGAATTATTTTGGGTGAGGACATGTAGATCATTGAAGATGTAATGTCATATGCTCAATTATTCGAGCCACAATGCATTCCATCATATTTGGAAGACATTGCTATCTTTTTGCAAATGGGTGTGGCGCCCGAAGGAATGAAGAGCATAGAGAAGAAACAACTTGCCATTCGTGTCATGTGCCCTACATGTTGTTTAGTGTAGAATTTTATAAACTAGCTTGGGATTCAGTTTTCATCAAGTGTGTACTTGAGCATGAGTGCAGAGTTATTATGAAGGAATCTCATATGTATTTCAGTGGACATTATGTTGGGAGAGCCACCACACACAAGATTTTAATGGCTTGTTTATGGTGGGAGACATTATATAAGGATTGCATGGAATATGCAAAGGGTTGTGACCATTTTCAACACCTTGGAAATCTTGGGCATCATGATGAAATGCCATTACAACCATTTTCTAGTGCGAATCATTTGAGAAATGGAAAATAGATTTCGTAGGCCCTATTTCCCCACCGACGCATAGGATAGGTTCATGCTATATTATTACTTGTACCAACTATCTTATAAGGAGGATGGAAGTGGTGCCTATGAAGGATTATACTACATCTATAATAACTAGATTCTTGTGGGAGAATATAATAACCAAGTATGGATGTCCATTGATCTTAACAAGTGATAGGGGAACACACTTCTTGAATGAAACTTTTGGATATTATTATCTGAATTTATGGTGGTGCATCACAAGACCACACCCTATCACCCACAAGCCAATGGGACTGCTGAGGCCTTTAACAAAATTTTGAGTCACACATTGACCAATATTTGTGATGTGGGAAGAAAATATTGGGATGAAAAATTCTCTATCGTGTTATGGTCGTATTGGACCACTTACAAGAGGTTGAACAAAGAAACACCCTTTCATTTGGTGTTTAGCACGGAGGTAGTATTACCAATTGAATTCATGCTATCATCCCTATGTATTTTATGTGTAGGAGGCTTAGCGAATGAATAAGCATTGGAGAAATGCATTGAAAAACTTATAGAATTTTATGAGAGGCAATCCATTGCTTGCTGGAGTCAGAAAAATAGAAAAGGTTAGATAGAAGGCATGACATGATAGGAATATCAAGAATAAGAAGCTTGAGGTTGGGTATATGGTTCTATTGTATGATTCAAAGTTTTTGTGCCATCCTGGAAGTTTAAAGTCCATTGGTTGGGACCATACATTATCACGTATATACTTGATTTAGGTGCTTTCCAGTTAGAAGTGCTAGATGGCACATGGTTTCCTGGTTTCTTTAATGGGAGTAGGTTGAATCCCTACTATAAATAAGTCTTAAGTGTGTTGTAAATAAGATAGTGTTTCAAGTTAGTTTAGGATTTCCCTTAATGCATTTTCCTTTAAATGTTTTTCCTTTCATCTTCACTTTTCTTTTTCTTTTTGTTTGGTGTTGTGTTGTGCTTTGGTGCACCAGTAGCTAATTGAATTATAAGGATTCCATGCGCAAAAGGACCGTGCATGTTATTACTTGTGGGGTGGATGCGTAATTGTTTCTAAATTCAGAAAATGATTGGCACATTTCTAAGAAAGATGGACTATTGGAGAACTTATTATGGGATGAATAATGAAAGGAAGAATGATTTGTGTATAGGTGTTCAAATGTATGCTTGTGCAGTGTTAAAAATTTTTCCATCATAAAGGTGTCTTTGATAAAAAGTTGAATTGAGTATATACCACGTAGAGAAAAAATGATCGTGCGGTGTAAAATGAGGTAGGATACACCATGGGGAACTACATGGTGGATAGAGTAGAGGCTATGTAATTTTTGCACGGTGAGGCGCATGAAAGAGGTCTATGGTAGTAAAGTAGGGTTAGCACACCAAAAGGTTACAATTGTGATACGAGAAGGAACATCACGAAATTGACTTAAGTGAAAAAAATCCTTTAATAAAAAGTGAAGTTAAGACATGCGAATCAGAGGCACATAAAGGTGTTATGAAAATGTATAAATAGAGGGTAAAGGTAATCATTTTAACTACTTTATCTTGAAAATTTTTTTACTCCAAACTTTAAGTGCGATGGGGTTTTGAGATCACACGAACCAATGGAGTGGTGTGAACTGTGATGTGATCTTCCATTATAACAGGATGGAAAGAAAACAACAAAGCAAAAAGGGATTTTGTGAGAGAGAAGTAGTTGAATTCGTTGATTTTAGGTGTATAGGGGAAAATAAAGAACACCTAGGGCACAGAGGAATGAGAGAGAAAAATAGATATGACACTAAAGAAGGATAAAATAAGAAACTAGTGGTGGAAAAGGAAGAACCCGTGGAATTTTATTTAGAAATGTAAGTGTTATCACCAAATCACAGCACCCTTATGTTTCCATAAGTGCATATACTTGAGCTCACTGTGTGATTGGATAACATGGGTACTATCTCCAAGTTGTGGGACTTGTTATTTGAGATAGACCTCCAGAGAAAGCTGGTTCTTGCTCCTAAACTACCTGCCACAATCTACTCTAATACAGGGGAAAATAACTATTCTAATCTAAATTTCCAAGAGACCAGGGAGAGAGAATGCATAAAATGAAATCCTACACTAAAGTGGTGATACACCAGAAAAGGAGGGTGTGAGAGTAGTCTTCAAATGCGTGAAATACAGAAGCAAAGTGCACACTAGAAGAGGTGATGACAGTTCTCCATAATCTAGCAAAACGCATTCACAACAATATTTCAAACATACACAATGATAATGGATCCCTACATGAACATAATAATAGACACAATATTCTTGTAATCAAGGTTAAAGGGGCAAGAAGAATGCAAGAAAACATAGCAAGGGAAGATACATCCACAAACTTATATTTTATTGCTTCATGATATACACAATTCAATCTATTACAAGATAAGGGCCTGGATCACCATGCAAGGAGTCCACAAACAAGGGCTTGTAACACATCATCTTCACAAAGTAATTTTGGCAAAGCTTTGCTACAAAAAACTACCTCCCTTTACATGAGCCCAACACTCCAATTTATAGAAAAATGAGAAGGGAAAGAGAAGGGAAAATGGAAATCTAGAAATCTATCCTTCAACCACTTGTAATAGGCATTAAATGGAGTAAAATGATTATATATTACTTGTAAAAAGGCTCCCATACTATCCCGGGTGCTTCAAGAGAGAAAAATGATGACCATGCCTCTTAATTGCACTCCTAACCACCAAATAAAACACTGTTATGAACCCATCCACATTTTGTGAAAACTCCCCACAAATATCTCATCAAATCTAGAATTTCTTGATTTTTGTGTGTCAGGCTCAGAGGCATGATTCCAACGGTACCAATTTTTTGTGATTTCGTTGAAAATGCAAAAGTTATGGCCTTCTGAGTGCGGGCAAATATTTTGGAGTCCAGCGGGCGTTTTCTACATCATTTGTGGGAATGAGCATTAACTGACTGGAGCCGAATATGTTTCTTTTAATTAAATATATCTACCCTCATTAAAAATAATAAATCCATTTTTTTGGCGTAGAGGACATCGTGCTCGTTCCAGAAAGTCCAATTTTGTGAAAATCGGAGCTCGGAGTCAAAAGTTATGGCCGTTTGAAGTTTCACGGGTCAAACGTTGACTTTTCTTCTTTGCCTTCGGCTATTTCAGCTTTTTCGCATCCCGCGTACTTTTTCCCAACTGTCCCACAAACTACCTGGGACACATTCTCCCGCATCGGCCGATTCGGCTTCCTTGTCCCTGCTTGCGGCTTTTTCACCTTTTCGCGTCCCTCGCGTACTTTTGTCCCAGCTGTCCCAGACAAATATCTCCGAACTGCCCAAAATGGACTGTCTTTCGGAAAATCGGCCGATTCGCGTCCCACGCGTACTTTTGTCCCGCTGTCCCAAACCACGTGGCTTGAAACAAAGACTTGGATGATTTTCCTTACTTTCGGCCGATTCGGCTTTTCGCGTCCCTCGCGTCCCGACGTCCCAACTGTCCCGCGGACCGCCTGGGACAAAAATGTCTGACTTAGCCGATTTTCTTTGTTTTTTTGCCCCAAGCTTGGTACGACAAACCTCGGTACAACCCAAACCCTTCAGACCCGAAATGCTTTAAAACAATCCTGCAACCTTATTTTTGCATTTTTTCCATTTTTTTCTAACTCGTTGGGATTTCTTCTTGGATGGGAGAGTTAGAAAAAGCCGAGGGGACCCCAAAAACATGATTTTGTGCCTCGAATCAATCTACTTGCTCAGGACTGAATAACTTGATGCATGTTATCAAAATTACCTTGAGGGGTGAATTTTGGATAACAATAACACCCTCCAAGAGTTATTAAAGTAGAGAAGTGGAGCTTAAAGCTATACAGTGTAAAATAAGAGAGATCAACCACAACTTCCGACCAAAAAAAAAATTATGTGGAAGGATCAGCAAAAGAAGATATCACGGTTAGACAAACAAGGAAACCCTAAGGTAGATGATTCGGTGATGAAGGAGTTGTAGAAGATTGGGGTTCCGTAACTTTGGGAGATTTCAATTTTTTGTTAAACTGCGCACCACTTTTCGAGATGGTTATCGTTGTGAGTGCATGAAGACTTATTCTACTTTGTAGGGAGGAGGATGAGACTCACGGGAAATTTAATCCATAGGGTAATGAGCCTACAAAACATTGGTGAGGACATGGCCCTCGATTTGGGTGCCATTGCAAAAGTGGAAGAGTTAGCAAAACAATTAAACTATGAGAAGGGGAAGCGTTCAAGTTATTCTAGGTCTCCTACACTCGGCATTAAGAGTCACTTCTTGACTCATTAGTTACAAATTGGGAGCATTGGAGAGATGGATGAACATCAATAAAATATTTTTATGTGGCCTATAGAGTTTCCAAAAGGGAACATTAATATTTTGCATAGTTCATTGCGGATGGTATTATTGAGGAGGTGTGAGTGTAGAATGACTTAGGAGAAAAAATAACTTGGGGGTCAATACTATTATTAATTGTATTATGGGAAATTGGTGTCCCAGATGGACCAGAAGGTAACATGTGGGTTTACCCACCGCACACCCATCTCTTGTTTTACAATTTAAGTAATTCACTTATGACGGGAGTATTTCTAATGCGAACAAGGAATAGATGAATAAATGGTATGAAAGACTATACAAAAAAATTGAGAATTAATGGCATATCCACACGAGATTCCACAAGTCATTGGGGATCAATTTCAATTTTGGTCATGCAACATTTTAGTCTCACATAATTTTTGATGGCCAAAGGAGAGAAAGGATCATGGAGCAAACTTTTATTTGCATTCGTTGCTAAGTATTTAAAGTTCATCATCAATTATTTGAAGGAAACGCAATAAATGGTGACCTTTGACGCACATAAGGTTGATGCAGATTTTCACACCTTGTGTGTGACCTACATATATGACTGAATGCCAGCGTATGTTGAGACCTTAGAGACTGAATTTCTGTATCTTCTTCCACAAATCAATGTAAAATAAGAGAGATCAACCACAACTTCCACCAAAAAAATTATGTGGAAGGATCGTAAAAGAAGATATCACTTAGACAAACAAGAAACCCTAAGATAGATGATTCGGTGATGAAGGAGTTGTAGAAGATTTGGGTTCCGTAACTTTGGGAGATTTCAATTTTTTTGTTAAACCTGCACCACTTTTCGGATGGTTATCGTTGTGCGTGCATGAAGACTTATTCTACTTTGTAGGCGGGAGGATGAGACTTACTTGGAAATTTAATCCATATGGTAATGAGCCTACAAACATTGGTGAGGACATGGCCTCGATTAGGATGCCATTGAAAAAATTGAAGAGTTAGCAAAACAATTAAACTATGAGGGGAAGCGTTCAAGTTATTCTAGGTCTCCTACACTGCATTAAGAGTCACTTCTTGACTCATTAGCTATAAATTGGGGGCATTGGAGAGATGGATGAACATCAATAAAATATTTTTATGTGGCCTATAGAGTTTCCAAAAGGGAACATTAATATTTTGCATAGTTCATTGCAGATGGTATTATTGAGGAGGTGTGGGTGTTGAATGACTTAGGAGAAAAAAATAACTTGGGGATCTATCCTTTTATTAACTATATTATGGGAAATTGGTGTCCCGATGGACTAGAAAGAAACATGTGGTTTACCCACCGGCACACCCATCTCTTGTTTTACAATTTAAGTAATTCACTTATGACGGGAGTATTTCTAATGCGAACAAGGAATAGATGAATAAATGGTATGAAAGACTATACAAAAATTTGAGAATTAACGGCATATCCACACGAGATTCCACAAGTCATTGGGGATCAATTTCAATTTTTGGTCATGCAACATTTTAGTCTGGCATGATTTATGATGGCCAAAGGAGAGAAAGGATCATGGAGCAAACTTTTATTTGCATTCGTTGCTAAGTATTTAAAGTTCATCATCAATTGTCGTTGAAGGAAGCATGTGGTGACCTTTGACGCACATAAGGTTGATGCGATTTTCACACCTTGTGTGTGACCTACATATATGACTGAATGCCAGCCGTATGTTGAGACCTTAGAGACTGAATTTCTGTATCTTCTTCCACAAATCAATGTAAAATAAGAGAGATCAACCACAACTTCCGACCAAAAAAAAATTATGTGGAAGGATCTCAGTAAAGAAGATATCACTTGTTAGACAAACAAGGAAACCTAAGATAGATGATTCGGTGATGAAGGAGTTGTAGAAGATTTGGGTTCCGTGTAACTTTGGGAGATTTCAATTTTTTGTTAAACCCGCACCACTTTTCGATGGTTATCGTTGTGCGTGCATGAAGACTTATTCTACTTTGTAGGCGGGAGGATGAGACTTACTGGAAATTTAATCCATAGGGTAATGAGCCTACAAAACATTGGTGAGGACATGGCCCTCGATTAGGATGCCATTGAAAAAATTGAAGAGTTAGCAAAACAATTAAACTATGAGTAGGGGGAAGCGTTCAAGTTATTCTAGGTCTCCTACACTCGGCATTAAGAGTCACTTCTTGACTCATTAGCTATAAATTGGGGGCATTGGAGAGATGGATGAACATCAATAAAATATTTTTATGTGGCCTATAGAGTTTCCAAAGGGAACATTAATATTTTGCATAGTTCATTACGGATGGTATTATTGAGGAGGTGTGGGTGTTGAATGACTTAGGAGAAAAAATAACTTGGGGATCTATTCTTTTATTAACTATATTATGGGAAATTGGTGTCCCAGATGGACTAGAAAGAAACATGTGGGTTTACCCACTGGCACACCCATCTCTTGTTTTACAATTTAAGTAATTCACTTATGACGGAGTATTTCTAATGCGAACAAGGAATAGATGAATAAATGGTATGAAAGACTATACAAAAAATTTGAGAATTAACGGCATATCCACACGAGATTCCACAAGTCATTGGGGATCAATTTCAATTTTTGGTCATGCAACATTTTAGTCTGGCATGATTTATGATGGCCAAAGGAGAGAAAGGATCATGGAGCAAACTTTTATTTGCATTCGTTGCTAAGTATTTAAAGTTCATCATCAATTCGCTGAAGGAAACGCATGTGGTGACCTTTGACGCACATAAGGTTGATGCAGATTTTCACACCTTGTGTGTGACCTACATATATGACTGAATGCCAGCGTATGTTGAGACCTTAGAGACTGAATTTCTATCTTCTTCCACAAATCAATGTTACCATCAAAGGGTATATACACAAGGTTTTGTACGAGTTGTGCCTCTAGGATGTAGGGAGGGGTTGAAGTGCAAGTAAGAGATGCCCTTTCCTAAGCCATGTGAAGTGAAAATCCCACCAATTAAAGTGGTACAAGGGTATGAAGATGTAGTAGTAGAAGGAGAACAGGGTGATGGGAAGTTAAACACTTCCTGAAAGAGAAAATATTACATGCGTTGAGCAAGCATTAGGGGTATGAGTACTTCGCAGTTTTCCAATCTGGGAATTCACCATTAGGGCACAAGGAGGCCAATGTACCCGAATGGGAGGAGCTGGTGTTAGGAAATAAGGTATAAAATATATGAAAAATTCCCTCACAAAATCACAACAAGAGAAACTAATATGCATAAAATATTATAGATCTAAAATAAAAGTACAAAATAAAAATAACACAACACAAAGAGATAGTATTTAATGTGGTTCACCCAATTTGGGCTACGTCTAACAAGAATCACTTTCTTATATTTTATTACAAACCACTTTCATCACCAATTTGGCACTATGATAATTCTCCACCGGGAACTCCTCGTGCTATGATTATTTACTAATGCACAACCTTTAGTTTGGTGGATGTAATCTGAAACACAACAACAAACATAACACAAGAATACCATAGACTATGATATGAAGGAATGATGACAAATCTGAAAATATAGGTGTAAATTATAATATCAACATGAAATTGTTACAATCTCACCCATGAGGTACTTCAAGTGTTACTGACTTCACTTTCCTTCCAACAATAACTATGGGAGAAACTTCACAATGGATTTTTTAACACACCCTCTAAGTGATGGTTTCCTTTACACACTTAATCATACAATATTTCTCACTACTTCCTCTATGCCAAATGAGGGGGTGGCCTCTTTATTTATAGGAATTTAAGCTTATCCACCGTATCTCTAAGATAGGATATGAAATCTCTTCCGGTCAATCATATTCCATGCCTAAACTCTTGCCTTTACATGTAGTCTTATCTTCTAAGATAAGATAAACCTTATCAACTCACATGGGTTCCACCTTTTTAGAGTTTTCCACAATTAAAATACACAAAATATTTATGACATCACTCTTTTTCCTTATTACAAATATAATATTTCTAATTCCTAATCATGTAGACCCTACTTCTCTACTTACCCCAACTTTGACATTTTAACATTACTGGACCACTTACGAAAAATATTTACTTTTTACCACAACATTCCTATTGTACTTTGACTATTACCATACTCTACTTTATTGGCGGCACCGTACTGACGGCGTTGTTATCTTCTATCAGACGCCACTACTAATCATACTTAACAACATCCTATTCCTAATACATACATAATAAAATAGAAATTACGGAGGAAAATTTTAATGTCGGCACCACCTATCTCTCAATACAATACCCAAAATGTTTTGGAGCTATGCTCAACAAACTCTATATAATTTAAACCTGAATTCATACACATATACAATGTTACATTAACCCTACCATATGCACAAAACCACATAAGTAGAAATTGCTTAAGCAAATTTATAAAACCATGGACCAAAACCATCCCATAAACCTATGGGTTAAAAATACCGCGCATGTGAGAAAATCACATTTCAAGTCCAATTGTGGAAAGTGTACAATACTCTTAGTGTACAGTCTTCAACACTTGCTCACATAAAAATTAGTTCTGTAACCTAATAGCAGAAATAGAAGAAGAAAAATTTCACAATGAATCAAGTTTTGTAATAAGATCGAAGGAAGGGGAACGTGACAAACCCACCTTCGAGGAGGAACTCGAGGTAGAAATTGAGGAACAAGAGAATAAGTCTAAAGCAAAGGCCAGGGCGTAGGGGAGGCACATAAGGAAGAAGACCATGTTATTGAAGGTTCAGAGCGAGTCAAGTGTGAGAAAGTTCACCCACTCAAACCACCATCCTAGAGGAGAAAGATAAAGGAGATTCCTTCATGATTAATGAGGATAAAGATTCATCCCAACATTAAGGAAGCTTCGTTAAAAGCACAAAGTGGTGAGGAATAAGTGGACACCCATATCCCCATATATGGACTTCGTGGATGACCCCTTGAATGTGTTGCACATGATATTTCACTCCCCATGAGTAGTTACGTAAATGAGATCTTTTGGATCGGAATGGGGCCGTGAAAAGACCAGGAAGATGATAAGTGACAACTTGTACTACCATTCAAAGGATCCCGAGTTTGAGGTCAACAATCACGTGATCGAGACCATGCACTTGAAGAAGGAGGAGGGGGATAGCTTATGAGGTGGTGGATCTAAGCCATCTCACAAATGAGTGAGTACTCAACATACTACGAGAAAATTTCTTCATAGGTCATTAGATGTAACTTGGATGAAGGGGAAACCATTCAAACCTTGGTTGTGGATAAGAAAGGAAGGAGAAGGAAATCAAGAGATTACACCATGTATTGAAGGGGAATAGGCATGAACCAAGGAGGCATATAACCGAGCGGGTGTCGTGGTTAAGACTATTTTAGGGAAATGTTTTGTGTTGGTAAGATAGGCTAGGATGGATTATGGTTGTGAGATAGAGTATCTAGAGGACCTTGTGGGAATCTTTCTTACCAACATCATGGATGGCAAGGGGCCAATAGTTGCAGAGCTTTCCAAGGAAAAAAAGCAAATAAGATCATTGTTGAAGCCTAGGTCGGTGAGTTGGAGGATTTACTTTCTCAACTCAAGGAAGTGAATGTATTGGCGGATAGGGGCTTCAATAGTTGTAGAAAGTGGGAACCCATCATTAATGAATAAGTTAAAAATAAGGAGGCCACTCTTAAGGATTTGCAGGAGAAGATCCCAACCATAAAGTATGAGCGTACACAATTTATTGTTGACACTATTGCACAAAATGATAAAATAAAGACCAAGCGCGAGAAGTTAGATTTATGAAATGGATAACTTCAGACTCCATTACTAAATGCATGGATGAGTTAGATGGTGTTTGCATGAAGATGGTAGTGGTGATATAGGAACTGAAGGAGAAGGTGAAAGAAATCACATGTATCAAATTCCTAGCATCACTAGGGAATTTCTAGGAGGGCATTAAAAGAGTTGAAGCATGGTAAAAGGTGAAGTGGAAAATAAAAGAAAAATTCCCTAAGTTAATCCAGTTGGTCCTCTAGGAAGGGGTGGCATGTAGATAAGTTTCTTTTTACCTTAGAAAAATTTTGGTCATTGAATTTTTATTTGAAGTGTGGAGGATTGTCGTGGGTCACAATCACATTAGTGTGGAGTGATGTTGAACCGTTATAATGACCAAATTCCTGATGCGTGAAAGGTTGTGCCATGTTGAAATAGGGTGCGAAGGCACGTGTGGAATTAAATTTTGGAGATGCGTGAAGGCTAGCACCCAAGCGGGGTGGATTCGCAACTTAGTCACTTTGTGAAGAATGGGTAAATACGTGGTAAATGAAGAGATGGAAAGGTGACTAGATTCAGTTATGGATAAAGTTAAGCTATGAAGACTTATAGCTCAAGAAAAACATATTCCAAGGCATCATTATAGTTATCATAATCGGATAAGGATGTAATTTTGGTATGGATTAGTTGGAACTTCTATGCTAAGGATACTTGATTAGGGAAATGCATTATGACATTTGGCATGTCCATGGGTAGTAATGATTTAGTTAAGGTAGATTCTTTCCCATGTTCCTTCTTATGTATTAATTGGCATGGAAAGGAGAGAGGATGGGGAGTGTGGTGTGTGATTGTAAGCTCTGAATGAAGCTATTGTAGAGAACATACGATACTTTGTTATTGTATTATTCCCATTTTATGGAATCCTTATGTAATTTTGGCTACCGTAATGTTGATGAATTAATATAATGGAGTAATTCTAAACATCTGAGATATAGATTTTGATTTGCATATTTTCTTTTATGTTTATGGATCTAAACCCTTGTGCTCTTGATAATGCTCATGGTTAGATCTAATTCCTCTTTGTTATGACAATGTTCTCATCTATATTATGCTGCATTTATGCTTATATTTATTTTTCTTTCTTATTTCTTATAATGCATACAATATATCTGTGCATTTCTCCTCTTATGGTGATAAACATTCTCACAAATCTCATATAAAGGAGGGCTCGGTGTCTGTGTGTGCGCTTTTCTTAGGTGAGCTTCCAAATCGGGCTGCATGATATGCCAATGCACTTGGGGTTTGAAGATAATTTAGAGGTAAACAGAGACTACAGGTGGTCTATGAAAAATTTATTATCCCAAGGCACAAATCATGAGACAAGGCATGCACTAAAGCAAGAGTTTGAATAAGGTCCAAAAAGCAACACTTGGTAACATACTAATCTTTTTTTCTCATAGAGATGTAGTGTGTGCTTTTGGAAATTAATTACCTTTTCAAGGGAAGATTTGATAGATAAAAAATGAAGAAACTAGCCATTGTATAGGAATGCTTTATTTTAAAAGGTGATTTGTGAATGGATTTTGGAAGGAGAGTCATACATTACTCCCCTACCAAAGGGCATCCATACCCCGAGGGAGATGAATTTGATTTGAATTGCAACATTTCTCTACTACTAGTCAAGCATCCATATCCATGTTAGATATTATTATAAATACCCTAAGAGAGAGTTATATATCAATTTTTTTTTCTTTATAGCTTTTGCTTCATTGATTAATTGATTTTGATTCTTGTTTTTTACTAAAAACTTCTTTCACTCTTTTGTTTGACAAGGGTTTAAGAATCAAGGATCACTTGATGGAAGGATGTTGAAGTGATTGTGATGAAGAAATTGGTTAGTGTTAACAAACATGTCCAAAATTTCTTCATAAAGTTTATTAGATGAGAATTGTGATAGGATATCTAAGAGGTTAGTCGTTGTTTAATTTACCAAGGTGATAAAAGACAAGGGTCAAACAAATACTATAGAGATAAATTTTGCAAAATGTGTGTGAATAGGCTAACCATAATAACAAAATGGTGGAATACTTACAAAATAATATTAAAGAAAGGGAATAAATAACATCCATCTATACGAATACTTGATTACAATGTTTGATCTTTTTACTTTTGATTTTGTTTTTTTATCTTTTAATTTTTCTCATTTTTTTGTATTTTTAAATATTTTGTATTTTTTTAATGGTTATCAGAAATAAATGTGTCACTTGTCTTAATAGGATCCAAAATGATGTTTTCAATTTCCTTGATTAGAGAGACTAGGTGTGTTTTCTTACCAAGTGTAATATTATCCCCGATCTCGATGTTCATGGTGATCTCACACTCGAAAACTGATTGTGATTTGTTTTGAAAAATGGATTTCTTATGTGGGAGATTGATTTCTCTATCCATAGGCTTATGTACTTTACACCATACTTGATGGGTACCTTGGTGTGCATTATGGAATTGTGTTTGATTTTGCATTTTATGATCATTTGAGTTGTTGGTAGCTTTGGAGATCTTCGTAGTTTTGATATTTTCTTGATAAAGAACCTATTTTGGTTTCTTATAAGCTAATACATGATTTCTCTTATCCCAAGAAGTGGGAGAATAATTTTGATGTTTAGAAATGATGAGAGAAATTACGACGGACTTGCCACAATTATTGATAGAGGGAAAATGTGATGGGACGAAAAGGACATGGTCCAAGAATTTAAGAAGATGGTCTACCAAAAGGTGAGCCACGAATATAAGATGAAGGGATACTAGGATATGGCCCAATAATAGAATAATAAGGGCTACTAGGACACGTCCCATAGATGGAAGATGATGAACTACCCCAAACATAGAAGATGATGAACTACCCAGGGTTACCCATACATAAGACAAGGAGCTAGTTAGATATGCCCCAAGAATAGAAGATAGTGGACTACTCAAAAATGTCCCACAAATAATAGAGGGAGGGCTACTAGAAGGTGATCCACACCTAGAAAAAGATGAAGGGATACTTGGTGTTAACCCCATAATAGATTGTGATTGAGGAATTGTGATAGACAAAGAGTGATTGGTTGATGAAAATATAGGTTATTGATTAATGAAAGACCTAGAAGTTTCATCACGTAATGAAGAATGTGAAGATGGAAGAATAAGAGGATGATTAAGTTTTATGATATGATGCTCTTCCTTCATTTCTTGATAAAAATAATCAACCTTTTCCTCAAAATACACAAAACATCAAACTATAAAGATAATCCTTGCTCGTAACTTGTTAGAGGGATATCTTTGTGTTCCCCTATAAAGGCCATGATCACTCCATTATGAAATAAATCAATTGGTATGGGTTGTTGATCGACCATAGGGGATTGATTGGACAAAAAATGGCCAACTAGTGTGAAATATTGAGAAGAGGTTTGATGATGATTAATAAAAGAAGGTGACGTGGGGGATGAAGTAGACGTGGAGCTAGATGTCTTGGGAGTATAATAAGGTGGTGTGGACCTACCAATATGATGGTATATCATATGTAAACTAGTAGGATTAATTCCAAGGTTTGAAAATTATGATGTAGGAGTCAATTTAGATGTTTTACTAGAAGGACTTTGAGTCGCATGAATCTTCAAAGAAGAAAAATTTGTAGAGGTGACTAATGAAGAAGGTCTTGCAAAGAAGGGGAGGACTGTGATTCAAAAATCACATTGGATGAATAATAATAGGGGTCCTATGAAGAAAGAGAGGACTATGATTCAAGAATTGTATTAGATGTTTGATTGGAATGATTTGGTATCGCGCATATCTTCAAAGGAAGAAGACGTCATTGAGATGACTAATAAAAGGGATCCTATGAAGAAAGGGAGGATTGTGATGTAGGAGTTGTATTAATTGGATGATGAAGAGGGTCTTGAAAATATAGGAGGACCATGACGTAGGAGTCGCATAGGGTCCCGCAAAGATAGGGAGGACCATAAATCAAAATTTGAACTAGAAGTTTGATAATGGAGGCCTGCGAAGAAAGGGAGGACCACGACATAAGAGTCAATTAGATGAATGATGGGGAGAATTTTTGGTAGAAAAAATATTTAGAGGAGGAAAACTTTGTTTAAGAGACTAATTATTCCTTAGAAGAAGGTTGATTAGATTTAGTTCAGGAGACTGAGGATAATCTAAATAATACTTTGGATCAAAATAATCAGAAGAATTAGAAGAATGAGATGAATAGTTTGGATTAGAAGTATTCAAATCATAAGGAATGTTTGGATTAGAAATAGAATAATCATAATACCAACTATTAGATGAATATGGGAAAAAGCATAGCTAGATGGGTTCTCTAGCATAAAGAACCAAATGATGTTTAGTCATGATGGACATATTTTGATGTAAATTCTAAAACTTTGATTCCTTATTGTCGTATGTATACGGTACTTTACGATAGTCAGTCATTGTTGGTGTGTGTTGGGTTCAAATGCCTAGACCTATATTGTATGATCAAACTTATTTAAAAGTGAAGAAGGTTTAATGTTGATTTGAGCATCATAATGAAAACCAACTAGATGTTTCTTAAATATGGGGATGCGTGTGTGAATTTCCAAAAGGGATCTAAGAAAACCATACATCGTGATAATGCAATTTTTAAAATCCAACAAGGTTTGGACAATAAGTTACAAGTTCGAAGGATCAAAAGGATTGTCCTAAGAGATAAGTCAATATGAAAAATAATTACAAGGCATGATCATATAAGTATAATAAACCGATCAATCATTGACTTACTTCCTAATTGTTTTCATAAGGTAGTTTGATGTTTAAAATATGATCAATGAAATGTCATCACTTATTTCAAGTTCAAAATGAACAAGGCGTAAGTAATAACAAGAGGTTGATGTGATCTCCAATCAAAGTATACTTAAAACAAGTTCAAATCCAATAAAGACCCATATCTCAAAAGGTGGAGGTTACGAATATGAACAACACAACAATACCACTAAGATACGTTAACTAAATGTTATAGAAAAGTAAGATATTATTATCAAAATAATATTAATATGAGGTTTACAAGGTAACAAAAACACCTTTCAAAATCGAGGTAATGTTTGAAATCAAACCAAGGCTAAAGTATACCAAGGAATTGTTAAGATGTGCATAGAGTAACATTATAATATAAACGCTTAGGTTAATTTTTCAAGAAACAAGATGTAAGTGTCAAATTTTTGTGCTAAGATACAATAAACATAACACTTCAAAGGAGAATCAAGTGAATAATCAAGCCTAACTACAATAACTACCTTGACTTGGGTTTCAAGATCAAATGGATATCAAGATATGAAAACGTAAAGCGTTTCAACATTTACCATCTAGTCTCAAGCAAGGATGAATGTAAATGGGTGTAAAATTGGTAGACATAATTGATTGATAACACATGTATTGTTGTTCCACTTTTGATCAAAAAGTGTCAAAATAAAATGAAGGAATTAGATCAAGTGAGGTTGAAAAGTGTTTGACCTCACTTCGGTAATGTTTCAACTCATTTTATGGCGAGTGAAAAAATAATAAAAAGTAATGCTTCAAAATTTCGTGATGAATGACGTGTAGTTTGAAATTTGATGGACTCTCCCTTGTTTGATAAATAAGGTTTCTTATCCAAAAAAATTCTCCTTTTTGCAGGATCTCAAAATGATTGGCATAAATAAGTTGGCTCCAAGTCAAGATATCTTCCTAGGTGGTTCATTCAACTAGGTGTCACAAGTTATCTAATATGAGCTTGATTTACCAAGAAAGTCACAATGAATAATCTTTGTTTATCTCATATTTACTTTACCCCTTCACTTATAGTGAGAAATTAATGTGTTCATTGTGTACTCTCACTAGGGTTGCGATACATATAACTTTGAATCTAACTCACAAAGGTAAAACTAGTCACGTAGGCATGCGGGGAACTTCCTATTTTTAACAAGGTTCCCTCTTACGTGGACTACTTTGGGGTTCCTAGGACCACCCCTATTATTATATCTTAAGGCTTATGCCAAAGGGGTTATGTCCTAGTTTTAAGCGGATGAGGCATACCCTTGTCCAAACCAGAAAATCAAGTCTTTAGAATGTGGTGCATCCTTTATCTTTTAGACTTAATGTGGTTTAGTCATTCACCGTTTCGCCACCTGCAATACATGTGTAGTTAGAAAATATTTTTAAACTACTTTCTTTGACAAATATTTTTAGGTCCCGCACTCAATTGTTAGTAGTTCTCAAAACAAATAACATTAATTGAAAGAGGATTAAGAGTTACTTTTGATTCTCAAGATCATCCAAGGATGCAAGAGAAGATCATACACAACAAATAATTCAACTAAAAAGTAAAGGAAAGATTTAAAATTAATGAACCATACAAAATGCTTGATAAATGTTCATTCCCTTAAGCCAAAAATGAAAGATGAAGTTTCCAATTAACCAAATGTTAGAAAATTAAGACTAAAGTTGATTTTGACTCTCAAGATCACCCTAAGGTGCAATAGAAGAGCATACACAAACTTTAGCCCAACTAGATAGAAATGGAAAACTTCATATTAAAGGACCATAAAAATGCTTTATAAAAGGTTCATTTCCTTAAGAAAAATGAATAATGAAATTTCTAAGTTAATCTAAATATTAAAAGATAGAGATCAAAGTTTTTTTGATTCTCAAAATCACCAAAAGGTGCAAGAGAAGAGCATACAAAAGCTTTGGTTTAAATCAAGTAAAGCATAAAACACAAAATTCATCAAAATATTTATTTGTGTTATAAAAATATTCATAATCATATCCATTTATAATTCTAAATGTCACTCGAAAGTGCAAGAGAAGAGCATACATGACATTGACCAAAAGTGAATCTAGTATGCAACAAAAATGACCAGTTTTATAATAAATTAAAACCTTGAAATTTTTGTAAATATAAATCTTGAATTTATGATTTCATTGCATACTTCACTTCAATACCTTTCCAATGCAAAAAAAATGGATTTGTTTTGAGTTCATGGGAAAAATTTATGGTCTTCAAAAGATGGTTTATGTATATGCTCACGGGTATGAACTTAACATGTACTCATAAAATGTCACAAAAACGTCACTTATTTTGCAAAAAGGTCAAAATTTTCCAACCAAGATTAAATTTCAAGAACAACCCATCACATTAATATATGAATAGAAAATTAACGCTTTGAAACATTAAACATTCATGATAAAAAAACTTAACATTTTCAAGAAATTGACAAAAATGGCATGTAGAATGTTGAAGAATGAAGTTCTAAACATGAAAACATGGATAAATCTTGAATTTTTCTCACAAAGATTCAATTTTGACAAAAAACCATTACATTAATATTTAAATATAAGACTCAACACTATCAAACACTAACCTACATGCTTGAGAATTTAAGATTTTCAATAAATCAACAAAATTAACATGTAGAATGTTGAAAAAGTAAGCTCTAAAAATGAAAACATGGAGAAATATTGAAATATTCTCACCAAGATTAAATTTTGAAAGCAACTCACTACATTAATATGTAAATAGAAGACTCAACACTATCAAACACTAACCTACATGCTCAATAATTTAAGGTTTTCAAGAAATTGACAAAACTAGCATGTAGAATGTTAAAAATGAAGCTCTAAACAAGAAAACATGGAGAAATATTTAAAAATTCCATTAAGATCTAATTTTTATAATAATTCACCTCCTTTACACCTACAAAGAAGAATCAACACATCCAAACTCAAAAAAACAAGTTAAGAAAAACAAGTTAGATCAACATGTGCAAAACAGGGTTAGTAACCAAAATTGAAACTTAACTACAAAATCTTGAAATTAAGTGCAAAGGAAAATGAAGTAAGTCCCACTTTGGGCATGCCAAATGTGCTCATGTTTTATTAACTAAGATATAAATTGAAACTAATATCTACATAGCTTCAAAAGTAAATGTTAATTAAACAATGAACCATCAATATACGAGCTTAAAGGAAATGCTTCTTCAATACATAAATGAGTCTATATGCTAAGTTATTTCACACTCTCCAAACTATGAACCTATGAATAACATAAGAAATAAAATATGGTTGGTGGTGGTCTTAAGAATTGATAATGGAATCTCACCAAGAATGGCTACAAGGCCATTTTGGATCTTCTCATATTACTCAAATTTGAGTGAAAGGATGCAAGATGGAGAAACTATTTCTAACAATGGAGAATGACTCAAGATCAAAATGCCTATATTTTTCACTATTCAAAGCATTGTGTAATAAGAAAGGTAAGAAAGAGGGTTCTTTTATATCTTGCCCAAAGAGGCACGGCTAGAAAATTTATGAATGTGGGATAAAGTTAAAACAAGATCAAGAATGGATAAGGTTGCTTTATAAAAGATAATCTTGATTTAGAAGAGATTAATTTGTCATTAGTAAGTCATGAGAGTTGGGGTGTTTTAATTAATCAAAGGTTTTTAATTAATAGGTAGAGGTAAGCTTATAGAAGGTAATTAGAGGAAAATTAGTATGATTTGTGGGATGTAAGACATAAATTTGATCCAATAAGTGGTGATTTATTGATTTAGAGTTGTGAGTGTAAATAATTAATAATAATTAATTAACCCAAGTAGAAGCGGATATGAATTAACAAAAGGTCATTAATTATCATCCTTAATGATAAGAAGGATAATTAATTAATGAAATGTCGTTAATTAATGAATTTTAAGAGAAATTTTAGCTAATTAGTGTAAAATCACTAATTATTACGAAATTATGAGAAAAAGGATAATTAGTGCAATTTTAGAATTAAACTAGGTTAGTAGATTTTAGGTGTCTACGAGAATGTAACCACTATATCTAATCCTTAGTACCTATACATTTCAATAATGAAAATTAGACACCACGAAAATCAATGTGCTCAATCCACAACAAATTTTCTCTTCTAAAAATTATATTTCCCGTAAACCTATTTTCCAAAATTAACTAGTTTGCATCATTCCTTCCACTTTCAAGATCTAAAATTCCTTAAATAGAAGAAAAATTCATTCCTCTTCACTTTCCATTTGGTATAAATAATCAACACGTCCATCTCATGCTTCTACCAACTCAATATTTCATCTTCGAAGTTCATTCCTGAAGACCAAGAAACCTTCTTTCTTACAAACTTATGTAGAGGACCCATTAAATATAATATTCATAAGAAAAAACTTATACCATTAGATATATCTCTAAAGTAAATTTTTAGAACATATTATAACTCATTCCAACTTCAAATGGAAGGAATTCAACCAAGCTCATCTTTGCAAACTACCTAAAACTACCCCAAAACTAAAAGAGTTTGCGAGAATCGAATCAGAAATGATGCACCATGAAGTAGTTACACTCCAAAGGAATTGTGATAGCTCCAACGTAATCGCAAGAAAGAATTGATCAGTAATGGAAGACCTTGCTCAACAGAAACAAATATTGCACATAGAGGAAAGATAGCGAGTGTCTTGGCATGCTTATAAATGAATAGAAAGAGAGTACATGTAGCGTGTTGAGTAACCCTAGTGTAGGACACACATGTAAACCCTAAACCTAACCTAAACCTAACCCATGTGAGATGACCCTCCAATATGAGAGGAGGACACATAGGATAACTCACACCAACACCCCCCTTCATCAAAGCTAGGGTAGTGGCTAAGATGAGTCATGTAAAAGAGAAGACACCCCTAAACAACTAAGAAAGATGTGTCAATGGGGCCCGACAACTAAAGGCTTGATAAGGTGTGCATATACAAACACAATCTTCCTAGAAGAAGAATAAAAATAAGGACTACATAGCCCAAAGAAGATGAGAAACTGTAGAAGACCTCACCCCAAGAAGAGACTGTAAGTGAAGAAACTTCATCTCAGTGAAGGGCTTGGTAAATAAATCTACAATCTGATTAGCTATCTGAATGTACTGAATGTCGATGATACCATCATGAATAAGCTCCTGTATGAAGTGCATATGGATCTCAATGTGCTTCATGTTTGCTGATGCTTTGAACTAGATTTCTACAAATAGAGATAGTGCTCATGTTATCACAATAGATAATGGTAGGCTACCGAAAGTGGATGCCAAACTCTGTCAGAATACCCTGTAGCCAAATAGCTTTTGTGGCAACATTAACTACTCCTCTATATTCTACCTCTGTAGATGATATCACAATTACATTCTACTTCTTGCTAGACCAACTAATAGGACCCGAACCAAGAGAGAAACTATAGCCAAAAGTAGATTTCCGATGATCTAAGTCACCGCCCAATCAGAATCTGTGAACCCAATCAAGTCAATATCTACCCCTCCATGATAGTGAATGCCATCAGCATAAGTGCCACAAACATAATGAAGGATCCATTTAGCTTCTTTCCAATGTAGCTCATGTGGATCCTACATGAATCTAGACATGATCCCAATAGCATATGATAAATCAGTCAAGTGTGAGTCAAGTAAATCAAGCTCCCCACCAATTGTCGATAAAGAGTACCATCAACCAAGGGAGTAGAGAATTATGAAACCAACTTAACCCTCGAGAGAAAAGGAGTAGGATAAGACTTGCAATCGAACATCAAAAAATGAGCTAGAAAATCAAGAGCATACTTAGGTTGTGAAATCAAGATTCCCAAGTCATATTGTGAAATCTGGATCCCAAGGAAGTAATGAAGTAGACCTAAGTTAGTCATGGAAAACTTGTTGGCCAAGGCGATCTTCACAGAATCAATAATAGAGGAAAAGCTGCTTGTGATCAACAAGTAATCAAAATATAGAAAAATAATTAGTATGGAGTCATCTTGCCATAGAATATAAACATTTGGATTAGAATGACACCTAGTAAACCCTAATGTAAGTAAAAAGGAGTCCATCTTGGCATACCAAGCCCGAGGGGCTTGTTTAAGGCCATAAAGAGACTTCTTTAACTTACAAATGAGGGAGGGATCTTGGACATAACCCGAGGTTGTTCCATATAGATCTCTTCCTCTAGGTCACCATGAAGGAAGGCACTCTTAACATCCATTTGATGGACTTTCCATCTATTTTCTACGGCAAATTTCTAAGGTCAATTGAATAGAAGTCATCTTTGCAACCGGAGCAAAGGTTTCAGTATAATCAAACCTAGCTATCTAGGAGAAACCCTTTGCTACTAATTACACTTTAAACTTTTCAATGTCTCCATCTACTCCATACTTTGTTTGGAACACCCACTTACACCAAATGATTTTTCTTCCTTTCGGAAGAGTGGTGAGATCCCAAGTATCATTCTTCATGAGAGAGGAATACTCCTCATCCATGATAGAATCCCACTCAGGAATACCATAAGCCTCCTAGAAATACTATGGATCAGAAGTAGAGGTGAAGAAAGAGTGGGGTCCAACGAAATCTAAGCGAGTATGTTTCATATCCGAAGTATCTCCAACTAAATCTCCAACACTTTGCAAAGTTTTCCTAGCCCAAATAGGACAAGGAGGATCAAGATCAGAGTCAGAAGATTCTTCACTTGAGTGAGAAGGGACATAGTCCTCATCATCACTACTATCAGAATCGAGAAGACTTAGAGGTCTCGATGGTAGGGAGGATATGGAAGAGGAGAATGCTCAACAGTATCATCATCTAATGAGTCAGAATCCGAGTCAGCAAGCTAAAGAACCTTAATAGGTGAAGAAGTATAAGTTGAATAAGACTCATCAAACTTAACACTTCTCTCAATATACAGCTCATGAGAAGTAGGATTCATCAATCGATATCCCTTCATGCCATCAGGATACCCTACAAAGATACAAGGTTTGGATTGTGGTTCCAAGGCCTTGCATTTCTTCTTGGGAATCTGAGCCATAGCCTTGGACCAAAGACTTGAAATTACTCAACATCAGGCTTGCATCCAAACCAAACTTCAAAGGGTGTCATCCCTCTTACTACCTTGTGTGGAACATGGTTTTGAATGTAATTTGCACAATTCACTGCTTCGCCCAATACTACGGAGGAAGAGACTTTGAGTGAATCATACAAGTGGCCATCTCCTTAAGAGTATGGTTCTTTCTTTCTATGACTCCATTCTGCGAAGGGATATAAGAAATTGTATGCTACAAAGAGATCCCTTCAGAAGTACAAAAATCCATGAACCTATTGTTTACATATTCACCTCCATTGTTAGTTCAAAGAACCTTGATAGACCGTTCCACCTGTTTCTCAACAAGAGCCTTAAAGTCCTGAAAATGTTCAAAGACTTCAGACTTAAGCTTAAGAAAATATACCCAAGTATATCACGAATAGTCATCAATGAAGGTTAGCACATAAAGAGATCTAGTAAACGAAGGAGAAGGAAATGGACCAGAAACATCATTGTGAACAAGATCCAAAGGACGAGTGGCTCTCTAGGATTTTCCTTTGTCAAAGTTCTTTTCAGGATGCTTTCCAAGGGTACAACCCTCACAAAGACCCTTAGAAAACTTGACGTGAGGCAACCCATTGACCATTTCATTTTGGCTCAATTGTTCAAGGTAGTGATAATTTAGATGTTTGAAATGCTCATGCCATAGCTTACTAACCTCATTTGCATGAGTGAGCAAGGTAGTGGGTGTAGAATCAAAAGTAAAGTGGGAGAAGGTGTACAACCATGAATGGTGATCTACCTTTCCCTCAACCATTGTAGTGTCATCGTTAAGCTCACGAATAATCATTGAGTTAGGACCAAATTCCACTCGCATTCCTTCACCAAGGTGAGTAATTTGGTAAACCGATAGGAGATTGGTAGAGAGATCAGGAACACTCAACACTTGGTTAAATGTTCCCCCATCCATCTCTACTGATCCACTACCGGAAACCGATATTTTCGTGTGATTATCCATCATGATTTGGGACATTCCATAAGATTTGATGTTGGAAAACTCAACATACAAAGAACCCATCTGGTATGAGGAACCCGAATCTATAATCCATGTCGATGAAGGAGTAACTCGGCCATAAGGGCCTTTCCTTTCTTCTTATCATTTTTAGCACCTTTTGCAGCAGAAGACTCGGCCTTCGGAGCACTTTGTTTTATGGATTTAGGAACACTTATTTTATTCTTCTCAAGTAAATGAGATAAGTGATCAATCTATTTCCAAAAATAGTGTTGCTCGTTGTGACCAGACTTCTTGCAATAGGAACACAAAAACTTGCTTTTATGTGCCTTAGGCTCGGTTGAAGTGTTTGTGTCATTTTAGGTTTTCTCTTGGTTTATTTCTTAGGTTGATCCTTTTCTTCTTTCTTCTTTTCATTCTTCTTTCCCTTACAAGTACTTACTACAAGGGCATGTGACTTGGACTTGAGAGACCCCATTTCAATGAGTTTTCCTATTCTCAATGAGTTGGGATGAAAAAAATTCAAAGGAAGGCATAGTCCAAGTATCACCCAAAGCAAATTTTGTAGCGTAGAAAGTTGACACGAAGATAGAATATTCGGGACCTAGCTTAGAGAGAATCGACAAGATCAGTTGAGAATATTTCTTCTCTACTTGACATCCTTTTAATAATAATCTAATGTGGAAAAATTTCAAGAAGAAAGCTTGTAGGTTTTCAAAGTCACTAGGATTTAACTCTAATAGTTCATTTTCCAACTCATGTGCTCTCATGTCATCTACTTTTCCAAACATCACACCCAACATTTTCCACGCAGATTTAGGTGTTTTGAATGCCTCAATGTGGAAGAGCAAGTCAGGAGAAACAGACATGCAAAGAAGACCTAAAGCTTCATCACTATGGTTTAACCACTTAGATTTTTTAGGTTCGTCATCTAGTTCAGTCTCAGTTCCCATGGTGATGTGGAATAACCCTTTACCCCTTAGTTTCATTATTATTTTCGATCTCCATTCTAAAAATTTGAATGATGTAAGCAAAGGAATTTAAATTACATCCATAGTTAGAGAGAGAGAGAAAGAAATGCAGAAAAGAAACACAACCACCCAAGACAATAACAACCCCCTACTTTTGGCACTTTATAATTTAGTGCATTGATTACAATCGGGTCCATGTGTGTAGTTTGAAACACTTGGTATCTCATCTTGCAATTAGCGTAATAACACGTAAGAGAGGAGACCACAATAGTGTTTCATGGAGTGCAGAAAAGGACACCGTAAACAAGCAAGAAACAAGGAAGGAGGTGAAAGCCAATCCTGGTTGTGAGAAAAGTGTCTCACGTCACAAATGAAAAACCCCCTTGCTGCGATTATGGTAGACACGCTCACTAGTCACAAGCAATAATAAGGGTAAAAACAATGATTGGGAACTCAAGGAGTTCAGATATCTTCAAAACGCTAGAAAAAAATGCCTAGAAGGGAAATAAGTGCTCAAAGTGATGTTGCACACTTGAGTGCACGATTAGAGAAAAATCGACAATAACGTTAAAAATTACATTTGGAAACGTCCAATCTAGCTAATTTAAGAGCTAATTTGGGGGCGAGAGAGGGCCGAGGGCCATGGCGGGAGTGAAGGCAGCTAGTGGGAATGGCCGCAAGCATAAAACAAAAATGCCCCAAAAACATGAGCTCCCACTCAAGCGAAGCTCCCACGTAGTATCAAGAACAAGGGCATGGCAGCAATGCAGAGCCACATGTCAACCTGCAAAAAAAAACACACAGAGCCAAGCCAATTTTTCCCAAAAAAATATGGAACTGAAAAAAACAGAGATATTAAAAAAATTTCACTTCCATTTTAATAATTTATTAAAAAAATAGAAATGAAATTAATCTCTATTTAAAAACCACAGAGAAAATAGAAATAGAGATCTAAAAAAATTCCAGTTAAATAAGAAAATAAAATTAAAAAACTAGAAAATACTCTATTTTGGATTTAGCTGCAGCTAGGTAAAAATGGCGGCAAAACCCTTGATTACTCAAGGTATGATGAAAACCTACACATGCACAAAAAAAGCACAAAAATGACACAAATTTTTCGAGAAAGCATGTTATATACATTAAGAAGGACAAACCGAGAAAATAGAAATCGAACAAAAAAAAATTTTGCACACGGAGTAAAAGAACGAAACAAAAAGAGTAATCACAACTAAAAAAATGAGTGCACGTTTACCCGATCTTAGCTCTGATACCATGAAAATATTTTGTGAGAATCAAATTAGAAATGATGCACCATGAAGTAGTTGCACTCCAATGGAATCGTGATAGCTCCAGCATAATCGCAAGAAATAATCGATCAGTAATGGAAGAATTTGCTCAACAGAAACAAAGCTTTCACATAGAAGAAAGACAACAGAAGTGTCTTGGCATGCTCATAAATGAATAGAAATAGAGTACATATAGGGTGTTGAGTAACCCTAGTGCAGGACACACATGTAAACCCTAAACCTAACCTAAACCTAACCCATGTGAGATGACCCTCCAATATGAGAGGAGGACACATAGGATAACTCACACCAATAAAAACTACCCTTTGACTAGTCTTCACAAATAGAACACACTTTCCTATTTTTATGCATCCTCATGATTGGAAACTACCATGGAAATCAATAAAAAATGCATATTAAAAACAATGTCCATTGATTTGTAACTCTTTTGGATAACTTTTCCACATACCAAACATATTTAGAAACAATCATTTTTAGGTGGGGCCCACATATCACCGCATGATCTAATATACCTTTATTTAAATATGGAATATTACTATACAACATCCAATCATCATTTTTCAAAACTAATCAAAACTAATCCGATAAGTAATATTTTCCAAGTTTCTCCTAGCTAGGTTTTTGTTAGGGTTTCAAACCACTTTACCTTTTTAACACTCGTTCATAAAAAAGTGAAAACCTCATTATTTTTAAACCTTAGTAACTGACCTAAGAATATATTCCAAATATATTAGGTCCCCATGCAAAGCATACAATTCACAATGACCATAAGAAGGTCTACTTTTGCTTTAAAATCACATTATAACATACCTGTTTTACCGAAAATGATGTATCTTCAAAACTATTCTTCAATTTTACATAAAAATTTCATGAAGCATCATGAAAAACTTCTATAACTATCTATAATAACTACATATCCCAAATGGCTCTAGAACTCTCTATCCAATCTCATTTACCTATACTAAATTGTTTTTTCTCATTATTTTCTTCCCAAGGACCTCATACATGCACTAAACCACTAAATACAGACCTAAAACTCACCATACACCTCGGTACAATAAAACCATTCTTCTATCATATTTGAACAAGGATATTCAGCTCTAAATATCATACTTCTATATCATTTTGCATGTTCTAGGGCTAGGAATAGGCTTGAAATAACCTGACTCAACCATGAAACCTCATGACCTAACCATGTTGACCTCATGCCAACAATACACCTATAACACACCTCATGGACCATGATGGAAGTCATACCAACCATTTACACTCATAAATGACCATCCATGCTTATACCATGCCTGAAACCATACCTAAACACCATTCTAACTTGACCAAATATTGACACTACCAATCAACCTTCATATTTGACTTTTTAATAACACCTCATGGAGACACATATGACCTCATGATAACCTTTAGCATCAATGGACTTGACATCAATCACAACACTAACAAAAAATGGCCAATAACAAAAAGAAAAATGAAGGTGATAAGAAGGATGAAGTGTCAAGTCAAAGTGCAATTCAAGCCAAGAAGGACTGGGAATGATTAGAATAAAAAGATATCAAATTCAAGAGGTTTCATTCCATAAGACAACCAAATACAATAAATATTGTAAATTTGTTTCAAAGCTACTTTTATTCTTTCAATAAACATGGTCATAAAGTAAGCGATTATATGAGGTTCAAGGAGTATCCATGGAGTAATGGAAAAGGTCATAGTCTTCATCGCTTAATAAGTAAAAACATCATTTTATATATTTTTCATGTGAATGATTATAACGCATAAAGTTATCATCATGTTTCCCTTAGTCAAGATAAGAATATGGTTTCTCCCAAGATCAATAAGGTATGGATGCCAAATGAATTTGATCATGCCAAAATTAATAAGAAGAGTGAACAAAATCCTAATAAGCCCAATTTTGATCTGCAAAAATGTATGTTTACCATTATTAAGAATGAACTAAAGTTTGAATTAAATCTTATGTGTTTGACTATAACTCGAGTCACCTGTACTTGAGAAGTTGAGAATTTTGGACATGCTTTAGGATGCCTCAAAATCTATTAGGTATGAATTATGACAATTCATGATATTTGAATTTACAAATCTATGTAGTTAGTAATATGTCTGAGTTTGAGTAAAAATCTACTATTTGACCATTCATGAAGAGTCTAATTTCATGGAGTCTTGCTCTTGTAGCTAAGGTCTGAAGTTTTGTTAGGTTCAGTCTTGATAAAGTATGTTTGAGTCCTATCTATCCAATCCATGGAAAGGTGTGTGTATACAGTCAAAAGGCCTATGAAGTTATGTTAGTTTGTTACTATGTATGCATATATGAGTTCTCAAAGAGTTATAAGGTAGTGAAAGGTATTTTTAAGTTCATGAGCATCATTAAAGCCGTTATATAGTATTTTTTCTCAAGAAGGTATGGTTTTCTGATATAATCGATATAAATCATAAAGTCATGTCATGTTTTAAGGACATATTTAAATTCATGAAAAGGATCAATTAGATGAAAATGACTTAGAGGTATACTTGATGAATCAAACTTGAGAAACATTTTGTATACCGTGAATGGATAAATTAGAATTGAAATCCTCCTTTAAATATTTTTGAAAGTCACTTTATGTGTTTTGGGAGACTTTAAATTTTCTAATAAATGAGTGTTTAGGATATTTCAAGAAGATATCATTTTCTATAAGGTTTTTACTTATTTGAGGACTACATCGAGTATGAAGAAGTTGATGATCAAATTCTTGAAGGTTTGAAGATTATAAGAATGTGTGACTTGATTGTAGATTAGATCTATGTTTTGATTCAAGATGGTTCTATAATTCTTGTTTGATCCTTGAATGTTATGTGTCTAAGCCATTATGAAGACTTCAAAATTCTTGTTGTTCATGTCAAACATGAAGGAGATCTCTAGTAGGAATGTCTAAACTAATAACTCTATTTTGAATATCTAACTCAGTTCAAATAAAATGTTAAGAAGACATATTTTACTAAGGAGTCATGAATTTTTAGTAGTGGTATAAAAAAATTCAATGTAATTTGAGCATGAAATATGTATAAATGCCTCTTCATAGAGAGACAAATGCATTAGGCCAAGAGGAGCTTAATTGCCTCAAAATAATTTGAGAGCTAAATTTCTAACAAGGTATGTAATGCAATATGGTGAAGTGTTATTGATTGGTGATTGTAATCTAGTAACACTTGAACACCTTCCTTGAATCCTTTTGAAAATATGAGGTAAGTAGACAACTTCAATATCCTTGGGTGAGTCAAAGTAAGTGATTTGATATCTAATATAGGATTAAAAATCTATGTTATGAAAAAGGATCATCACGGGAAGCTAAGATGTTTTAAGGTTTGTGATATTGTATTTTTATAAATAATAATGATGTTAATACATTTCTACATTTGAGATGTCACTAAAATCTATTTTCAAAGTGATAGGGATTGCTTCATTTCAAAGAAAGGTTGATACAAGTCGAGTACACAGGAGTTGTTTATGAATCTAAGAGAATTGTTAGAATGTGTGAGTTTAATTATTGTCATTAATTTATAATATCATTGATGACAAAGAGGGTTATAGGCATGATGTTGACATTGAGAATTATGTGATGACATGATGGAAAAAGTGTACAAGGTGAGAATGGATTGGTTTACCAAACCTAATCAAGTGACCTAGGTAGTCTAGGTGAAAGTTCATGGTGAGTAGATATTCATATTGACTTGAGGAGCATGTTAAATGCATGGATAACATTATATAAGTGTGTTGAGATACTCACATGAGTCTTAGAATGTAGGTACAAGTGGAAGACACAATTACAAGTGCTAATATATACCTAGTCTAAGTGCATAGAAGCCAAATGGAGCATGGGAATGAGTTATATAGCCATGTGATCTCATGAGCGATTGTAGGTGAGTGATACATGTTGTATCAGATGTGTCATGACCTTTTTGAGAGTTTGTATGATGAGATATGGCATTCTTCTACTATGAATTAGCTTAAACCATGTAAAACCCTAAGGGATAGTCATGAAAATGATATGGAAAATTAAGATATAGACCTATTTGAGCTAACCTAATGATTGAAAATGGTGCATAGGGGTGTCTTATAGGTGTGAGAAAAATTTCAAGTCATCATGAAAATAAATTTGTAGGTTATGATGTTTTAGGAAAAATAGGGTGTTTGAGATTGTATTTTCCAACTCAAGTGGAAACTTCGATGCTCGTTGTGAATTTTATTCTTTGCATGGCACCCAAAAATTTCAAGGTGTTTTTTCCATTTATCTAAGATAATTTTTTAAAAATAATTGATTTTTTTTCATTGTCATGTTTTTATGAACAAATATTAAGAAGGTAAACTTCTTTTTATGAGTTTGAAACCCTAGGTTTAGAGAGGTAGGAGAGATATTCTTGGTAAGTACCCATAATGGATTAATTTTTATAGTATGATTATTTTTTTTTATATTACATCTCTATATTTCCAAAATTTATGGTAGAGCATGTGAAGTTTGTGTAACCTACTCAAACATGTATGTTTGTAAAGATGTTCAGTTTATGGAAAAGTTTCCCATTGAAGGCATTGAATAAATCAACATTGATTCGAGATGAGGATATTTAATATATTTACATGATACTTTCAGGTTATGTTTTAATTCCTAGAGGGAAAATTGTTCCCTATTTATGAAGCCTAGTATTTAGGCCTAAAAGGGAAGTTTTTAGCGTCTCATAGATTGACCTAGTTGAAGGCCTTCCACTTAGAGTCGGAGGAATGGTAAGATCTTATACAGATTATATTTAGATACCTATCCAATGATATTTTTTTTTCTCTTGATGAGGTGTTTTGATAGGTGAACTAGCTCAATTTGTGAAGACCAAGTTTGATTGTTTCAGGACAAGATTGCCTAGTTACAAGATTGATGTAAAATACTAAAGATTTGGATTATATAATTTTTTATATATATTATAGAGTTAATATGGATGAATTTATTCCAGGTAGTGATAAAATTTAGAGGTCTTGAAAGTAATAGTGAGGGTGCAAACTAGTTGAGTTTCTAAAATTACTTTCTAGGCGAAGCTTCAATTTAGTTAAGAGTAAAAGAGGTGTGGGTTGATTTATTGGATATTTCATGAGGTATATTAAGTATGGATATTTTATAAAGGTTATTTTATTTCCAATTATTGGTTACATGGAATAGTTGCAGTTTTATTTTGTGATCTTGAGCATGATAGGTGAAGATTGATTCTTGGAAGGAGCTATTTTGAGTAGGAAATGAGCCTACTTGATAGAGTTATGAAGAAAATGATTGGTGAAATTTAATATCCAAGCGTTTATTATGATTTTATGATTTACTTGTCATGTGTGATTTAAAATTCATGTTGATTAGTTTTGAGGTCTTTTATGTGCAAGGTGATGGGGTTTTGAGTCATTTTTGGCTTATTTGTTGTCGTGTTGCATGTCCAAATTACATGGGTCCATAATATGAGTTTTTATGAATGTATTGTTATATTTGTATGTTTTATTGGTCGATATCCTTGGTATGGATTTACATTTTTTTTTTGAATTAAGAAACATATAAAAGTGCATGTTTGGTTCAAATTTGAACTAGTGTGTAAGGAGGGGAAAATGTGACCTAGGTAACAGAGTGAAATTTTTTAAGGGAATCATGAGAGAGATGAGGATGTGTTTGAAAATATGAAGAGTGATGAGGAGATATTATTCAAGTGTATTGATCTAAATTATTCCAAATTTGATCATTTTTGAGTGAGCTTGAAGAATTTTTGAAGGTGTTTGAGATTAATCTTGTGATCACTATAAACCGTGTGTGTGATGGTAGAATTTATTTAGTGATATTCTTATCAAAATCTTGTGTGATGATTCATATTCATGCAATTATCTTATTATGAGTAGAATAAAAAGGGGTTTGTTGGTGTGTGCTCCTTGTAGGGTTAGTGCCTCACTAAAGAAATATCGTGTGATGTGTAATATTCACTTGAGTACTTTATTGTGAGTAATATACGTAACATTTTTTTAGTGGATTTTGTTCCCTTGACATTTCCCACTTATATTTTCATGTTTATTCTCTCTTTGTTGTTCTTATGTGATTGATTGTTTCATGATATTTAATTCACATTAATGTATGGATAAATTCTAATGTTGCATGTAATTTAATCTTAAATTGTTTAAGGGTTTAAAGAACTAATTCACCCCTTAGTTAATTCTTCCAACAATTGGTATTAGAGAAGGTCCTTGAGAGTTAAGTTTAATCACTTAAATAATATCCTTGAAGCACAAGAAATTGGTAAATCCATAGATGTTGAGTCTTCATTGAGAAATAAGTATGATATAGTGAAGTATTTGATTCATAAGTTACAATATCATATCAGTAACATTGAGAATGAAAATGGAAAAGGTTTCTACATCCCTAAAGGTTAAATAAAATACTTGTTTCAGGTATGAAGAAAGGTTGAAATATTTTGTATCTAATTTAGAATATTCTTCCAACATGTTAAATATATATGGGAAGTTAGAGAAGAGTTATGAAGCTCTTGATGGGATCTTGGAGAACAAAAGATTTTCTAGTGACAAAATAGGTCTAGGGTTCAAAGGAGAACATGTGAAGATTGATGGTGAATGTGGTCCAAGATCTCAAGAAAACATGAATGTGACCAAGAAGGTTGATTCAAAGAATACTAACCCTATTACAAAACCTAATGGTGTGAATTATGGTTCTTCTTTCAATGGTTTTGATCACAGATCTAGGGACTATAAAAGGAAGTATTATAAAGCTTGTTCATCTTGGAATGGTGAAAATTCCTATAAGGGTCAATGTTACTCATGTTTTTAATATGGACATTGAGAATATGATTGTTTTTATAACCTTACTATATATGAGCCTAGAAGATGGAAAATGTTGTGTATTACAATTGTCACAAATAGAGACATATTGCTAGATCTTATCACTAAGGTAAATATCCAAAAGTCAACAGTAGGTTTCAATATTCTAATAGGAAAAATGGAATAATCTTCAAAAGGAAATATAGTTCTATAAATTATTCTAAGGCTAATGTATCAGATTCTAAGGCTAAGAAGGGTGTCTCTGAGTTTGAGGTAAAGAAGGAAGATCCTAAATCTCTCAAGGACATCAAGAAGAATGAAGATCAAAGTGTTGTGATGGAAAAGTTAGATTCATTTTTCAGTCAAGGTGAAGTGTTTCCTAAGGTTGAAAAGGATGAAAGGGTAAATGATGTGAAGGAGAAATAAATAATGACATCTAAGGAGAGTAAATCTCTTTGTAATTTGTCAAAGTATGTTGAAAAGGTTAATAAATATTTAGTCAAGCTTGGAAAATCTAATAAGGGTCTATTGAATCTTTTTGCAAATGAAAACATCCATATGTGTTTATCAAGATCCCATTCAAAATATGAAGATTTTGGAGATGAGAACATTATACCTTAAATTGATATAACTCTAAAGAGAATGAGAAAGGATGAAAGAGAAAGTATAGAGTCCTTGGGCTCATTTGATAATGATATACTATTTTAGTGACCTAATGAGCTTTGAGTGTATTCTCCAAGATTTTAGGATACATTCTTTATCCGAAGGAATCATGTGTTCATAGTCATCTACTTCTCGAGGTTTTACATGTGCATCATCATCTACTACTTGAGGTTTTACATGATTTCATAGTCAAAGGTATGTTAGTATATAGTCTAACTCCATGTTTTCATTTTAACGTATGTGCTTTTTAAGTAGCAAAATCCCTATTCCACGAGCTAGTGGTCCAAGATCCATTGAATGTATATGGTCTGATTAATGGTTCAAGAATAAATTATCAACATTTATGTATTGGATCAAATTTTTCCTTAGTAATGTTTTTATTGTGATGCCTATCAAAGATGGTCATGCATCAATTATTTTGTTGTCTATTTTAGGTCTTTAAGAATGAGGAAAAATAATATTTTGCATTATGAGAAGTTGATATGCCCTTTTGTTCACTCATCAAAATAACTTCCATGAAGATCCAAGTAAGGAAAAGGTATCTCAAGCCCATGTCCTTTAATATGTTTGTTAGGTCTATCAAATCCCGAGTGTGTTGATCATATCATGAAATAGTTTGGTATGCAAGTGTACAAGTGTATGCTATGTCATTAATATTGTGCATGAGGATGTATTTTTATGACTCGTTTCTATTTTTCTTTCAATATTGAATAGTTCTAGTACAATTCTATCTATAGATTCACATCATGAGAAGATATCTTTAAGGTTAAATGAGTTTTGAAAATAGAGATCAAGGTATATGTATGTCTTTAACACCTTTAGAAGCCAATATTGCTTGTTTTGAGAGGTATTTTCCAATAAGTGTCTCATGTTACTACTATATTCAAAATTTTCATAGAAATTGAAAGGTTACAACTCAGTGGGAAATATTAAGGACTTCAGAACTCTTGAAGAAAGATAGTACTTTATGTTTCAAAATTATGAAATTTTTTTATAGATCGTGATGTGATATAGCCAAGCAAGATAGACTCAAAAATATTTTTTTTACATAATTTTATAAAAATATTCAAATTACATATGTTTCCTCTCATGGAAAATTTGTAGGATAAATTATGGATTATAAATTATCTATGACCGTCAATTCAAAGTAGTGAAGGTTTTCATCTTGATCAAGGTCATCAAAGGTTGTGCAATGGTTTGAACATTGAAAACCTAATGATATAATCCGAGAAATGTAATTTGCTCCAAGATGCATAATGGTGTCAAGGATGATTAGTCCTGTGAAAAATTATCTATATGAAGATGAAGAAGACGTGAGTGATTGTCTCTTATTTGTAAAGTTTGGAGGAAGATACGGAATTTTAACTCTACATAAAAATTATCCGGCTCCTTAAATACTCGGGTATTGCAAAACAAATATCTAGCTAAGAAATCAGGCATGAATTTGTTACCATGGTGTCTAAATCTAAATGGTCTCTCATGTGTTAGAAATAATAGGTGGAAAGATATTCAAAGTATGATGTAAGATATTTTCTATATGAAGGGTTTGAATCTCTTTATATGATAAAGGATCCATATATTGAGCTACATGTATATAGCATGGCTCGAGTTTTGTGGTACTATTATTAGTTATATGAGGTAAAAAAATAGGCTTGAAGATCGGTAAGAAGCACTTGAAGCTCTGAAATAAGTATGCTCTAAATTTTTTAGTGATGTTTTGACACATATAATGGGTGAAGGAGGAAACCATAAACATGCTCAGTTTGATGTTAGTCCATAAAAGGTATGACTACTAGTTATTTTTCTCCAAGTTGATCATAAGATGAAAGTGTTGCACAAGTCATATGATGATTTGTTCCTTGATCTATGACTTTTCATCTATTAAAGGGTGTATGATTTCCTATTTATAGTATATGTCAAGATGTGTCTCCAGGTTGTAAGTTTGTCTTTTGTTTGTGGATAAAATCATCAAGGCGTTCTCTATTAGAAGATTCTTACAAAAGTATAATGACTATTATTTGATTCTATCATAAGGTATACACACTATGATTTTTATGTCACTTTGTATTTAGTTTGGTACTTTGTGTTAGAATAAAATAATGGGCATAAAGGTTGAGAATGCATAATCCATTAATGTTCCAAGATGAAAAATTATCATCATGTGCATCTGATAGAGTTTCTTGGTTAATCAATGCTCTGTGATAAGTCTATGGCATCTACAAAGGATAATACACTCTAATGTTGAATGATTGAAGGAATGATCTATTTTTGACTTATGTGCAAGTCAAGTATCTAAATGTATGAAAAAATTAGTATATAATGTGTACACAGATTTTTAATAGATATTGAAAATAGGGAGAACAAGGATGAAGAGGACCGAGAAACTATGTTTTGAATTCCAAATGGATTTGTTCATAGATTATAATCCTCATGAATGATTAAGGTATGTTTCTCGGTGTTATTAAGCATAGAATGTTGTGAATAAGTTTGTAAATAAATAAAATTTAAGTATGATACCTCGGGGAGAAAGGTTGTTGACTGATAGAGTGTCATGTCAGTTGTAAAAATAGAGATTCTAGGTAGTTGTGTTGATACCTAGGAGTTCAAATAATGCCAAGAAATAAAATTTTCCTAGGAAGAATGTTGACTGCTAGATGAATGTACTAATTTTTTTGAGTGATTATGGTTTATAAGATCTTTAAAATCATGACACAAGTTTAAAAGTGAAATGTATAGCTTCGAGTGGTGATAGTCAAGATAAGATAATTTATTACATCGTGATAGTGTATGAGGTATTGTGGAGGATTGTGATAGTAAAATAGAGGCTTGTAGATTCTTATAGAGGAAAGAGGAACTTATTTTGACCCTCAATATGTGAATAAGGTGGAAAGAAGACTTGCATGTCAATTTTATATTGATTGTAAGGTTATATGACTATTTTCCTTCATTATGAATGAATTTTGAATTGAATCAAGGTTCAATGACTATGAAATAAATAAAATGACATGCTATTGGACTATAAGAGACTCTTAAGATAGAGGGCCTATACCAACCTTGAATCAAGTATGCAAGTTACTTAGAAGGTTTGTATAGAAAAATTAGCCATAATTATAGGTATATTGGTAAGAAGAGCAAGTAACATGACTAAGTCAATCATAATAAGAATGGGAAGAGATAGAAATCACTAAAGAATATATTTAGGACCATGGTAAATGGAACAATCCATCTTGTATGTAATTTCTTAAATGATGTACTTATCTTTATGTGTTTTCAGTTAAAGGAGGATAGAGTGAACCTAGGGGGAGATATAAGGAGATAATGCATATTGTGTTTTAGCTTCCAGAGCATGGATATGTTTGACAAGAATGTGATGAATATGTGGTTTAGGGATAATGATCCTAAAGAAGGTTTTGCAAGCATTTGAAGTGGGTTTTTTTATTGCATGGTATTATAGACACAAAATCACGCACTTGGATATATTTCTAGGATCTAAAAGCATGTTAGCCTTTACATGATTCCTAAGTAAGAAAACTAGTGGTTGACAAATATATTTGTCCTCTTTTATTTATCTCTTTCTTTCTATTTGGTATTAAACACCCTACATCCCAATCCTAATTTAAAGTATTTATATTTTATGGCTTCATACATCAGCACCCAACCAAGATAGCAACACTAAGGAGCTCATGTCCCTCCTATGTGCCCCTAGACCTTTCTTACCTTATTCATTCTTGTTGGGTCTATTTTATCTTTTGGTAGTATTTTTCACTTATGGGACAACCCTCTAGTTGTCAATTACAAAATTCAAGCAAGGGAATCATATAAATACATAGTTATGTTTTCAAAATCAAGGACCAAGAACTAAACATTACTATCATCACCTAAGCTTGCATTCCAAAATCACCAGTCACTTCAAAGGCATCCATCTAGAATTCATTTAAGGGATAAGGATTCTTAATTTTACATACACTACATAAGAAGGGGAATTATATTCTATTCCATCCACACATGTTATACATTTCTACACTCTAAATCTAGCCCACTATCTAGTGCAACTTACACAAGGACATCCTAGGGCATCATTCTTACACACACACGAGAACTAAATGGAGTATGAGATTTAGTAAACAAATCAATTATAATTTCACTCTTTGTGTGACCACCGAGTTAATCCAACTCCCATTCTACATTTTCCATTTTAGGTTTGATTTGGTTTATGGATATGTCTAGGTGATCTTATTTATTATAGGTTATAAGTGCATTCAGCAATCCAGAGTGAATATTAGGTGATCAACATGAATCAGTAGTGAATCCCTTGTGATAAAAAATAAATCGAGTTACTAATATTTTACATAGTCATCGGTTCCCAGATCCAATCACCAACACCTTTTCCCTACACTGGGATCCCTTTTCTAGCTCATCCTTGAGTTATAGACTTTCTATGAGTAGTGACGACCCTATTTACAACCTATTCAACACTTGTACCTACCCGTATCACTTCCATATTGCATGGATATTAGCTAAGTTTTCTTACCTCTCCTATTTTCTTATTGTTTAGCACATTACATGCTAGTTTTATTATGTCAATATTATATTTTAGCATTTACATTTATTATTACAATAATTAATCCATGATAAGATTTAATTAAATAAAATTTAATTAAATCGGGTACAATCTAGATGATGATGGATGACATAGATTAAGACAAAATATGAATATATCAATGCACAAAGAGCTTTGTGGATGATCTCATTAGATTCATGAATCAACCTATGTTGTTTCAAGACAAGAAAGTGCAAGTATACTCCAAGTGCTATGTGTCATTAAGATATGGAAGAGTCAAGTCAAGTTTGAGATTTATTAAGTAGGGACATGTTAGAAAGAGGTAAGATGATTTTTTAATCTGGATTTATGATTTTTCCGTGTGTGGATGAGTTATTTACATATTTCCAAGGTTTGTTATAGTGGTTTCAAGTGTGAAGAAAACAAAAATAGAGTACAAAGTAAGGTAAGATGGATTTTATCCTAGGATGATAGATTTTATTATTTTTTTCACTCAATTAGGTCTCCAATTATGTTGAAGATGATGAATACCATGCATTTATAGCTATGATTTGTCATTAATGTAAAAATGATGAGAATAATTAGGTGGTTTTAATCAATGACAAAGGGGATATTATTCGCATGTGTGAGTTTAAGTGTTTTCATTGATGTAAAATCTGATTAATGAAAAATAATCTGATGAAAAAGTGTCATAGGATGCTAGGCATGATGTTAACATGGATAATTAGGTGATGGCATGATGGCAAGAGTAGAAAAGGTGAGAATGGCTTGCTTTAAGAAGCCTAATCAAATGACCTAGCTAGTCTAGGTGAAAGTGTGTAGTGAGTAGAGATGCATAGAGACTTGAGGAGCATGTTAAAGGCATGTAGAGAATTATAGACTTATGTTGAGACACTCACATGAGTCTCAGTGTGCAGGTACAAGTGGAAGACCCAATTGCGGTACTCATCTATACCTAGTATAGGTGCTTGAAAGTCAAATGGAGCATGGGAATGTGTTATAGAGCCATGTGAGCTCATGAGAGAATGTAGGTGGGTGATACATGTTGTCTCATGTGTATCATTACCTTTTGGAGAGGTTTTATGATGAGGAATGAGGATCTTATACTATGATTTAGCTTAAACCATGCAAAAACTTAAGGGATGGTCATGCAAATGATATGGGAGATGAAGATGAAAACCTATTTGAGCTAACATAATTATTGCAGATAGTGTGCAAGGGTTTACTTAAGGTGTGAGAAAATTTTCAAGTCAGGATGAAGATAAATTTTCAAGTTATGATGTTTTAGGCAAAATAGGGTGCTTGAGATTACATTTTACATCTCGAATGGAAAATTTTGATGTTTGTATTTAATTATATACTTTTATGGGACCTAGAGGTTTTTAGGAATGTTTTTCCATTGAGCTAAGATAATTTCACAAAAATAATGGAGTGGTTTCATCATCATGTTTTTATGAATGAATGTTAAGAAGGTAAACTACTTTTTATGAGTTTGAAACCCTAGGTTGAGAGTGGTAGGAGAGATCTTCATTTTTCTAGTTTGATGATTGGAGGTTATAGAGGACTCCTCCATATTTCCATAAAGGTATGATGGAACACATGATAGTATGTGGACCCCACTCAAATAGGAAAGTTTTTGAAGATGCTCAATTTGTGGAAAAATTTCCAATTGAAGGTATTGAATAAATCAACATTGATTAGATATTTAGATTTTGATGCATATAAAATTATTTTCTTCATACATTCCATCAATAAAGAATGTTCATACAACAATTTCACCTAGGCCCTACAAATTGAGGATCCACCTTATAGCCTAAAATGGCTAAACTGGCAATTTGTGATCTAAATCCCTTGAATGGCTTACGTAAACTCATTCCCCTATTTCATACACTCCATGCACCCTTCACCATATCAATTCAAGCACCAAACTTTCACTCTTCATGTAGACACCAAAATTAGGTCACACTCCCCTTGGTCCCTCAACAAATCACCAACTCGAACACACTCACCCAACCATGGCCCCTTTCACCCCAATCTAATATTAATTTAATTAAATTAATCTATGATCTCATAATACCTATTATTTAAATATCCTAATTGGATAATGCCCACACCATCCACCTCACCTATACACATCATCTAGCCACCTCACCCTAAGACCTATTCTTAGTATGTTGCCATAACTAACTAAGACCTACCCAAACCCTAAAAATCAAAGCCTATATTCCCTCTAACCACATTCCCGCCTGTTAGAAGGAAGCTTCCATTCTAATCCATGAGAGAAAATGAACGAGATCCTAGAAAATCAAGAAGATCTACCTAGTTTAGTAAACCTAGGAAATATCACCCTAACCGATGTCGGTTACCTAAATCGCCGCCTGTCGACCCAGAACCACCGTCGCTTTACCATTTAATCCCCAAAACAACCTTATTTTGAGGTTGACACATCTTCTAAGAGCAAGAGACGAAACTAGAGCTGCATGCAAGCAGAATCAACATTCATACACGCATCAGAGCATCCACAGCCAACACCAAAAGCAATCACAGAGCCATTTGCATTCACGGGAGCATCCGAGGAAGTGCCAACACCTCACCAGGTTCTTTCCATTTGATCACCCACCATTGCCAACCAGACATCAAGCTCATACAACAATAAGTGTTTTATTAACCAGCACTTGTCCATTGTCATTTTAGTAGACTCTTTTATTTTTGTTATTAGTTTCTACTCCCATTCCCATTCCCCCACCATTTACCTCCATACAAACTTGACCGTTCCTTCACCCACACCCTTGAACGCCCATACCCAGATTTTAATCACCCCTGAGTATACCTAAGACCTACACAGACCTTGCCATTTCCCTTCACATTTCTAGTTAGCCTTAGATCTTCCCTCACCTCAAGTTTTTATTGAGTTTCTTGTACCCTGACCATACCATCGCGGTTACCCACAACTGTCATCGGTTCACCTAAACCGACATCGGTCATACCAAACCGACGTCGGTCTCTATGTTTTTACCCTCAGACCAAGAACAGAGCTTAAAACCTCCACCCAATACCCAAAACATCCCAGACCTGACCCTGACTAGTAATACCCTAACAGAGACCTTGACCTTCAAATTCAATCATAGCTTAGCCTGTTGTGAATGAATTTTCTTATTATAGATCGAATGAGATACCTAAATCATTTTAACTATAATAGGATTTCCTTTATTGTTAACATTAAGTTGTTTTAAATAGTGGATTGACAGCCATCTAGGGAGTATCACACTTCCGGATCTAGCATACGCTAGGCAGTCCACTGCATATACTATTTAACTTTTATTTGGTGGTCTTGTTTTCCATTTCAGGTAGTTCCTCCAAGCAAAAAGGAAGCTCTCACGATCAGCTATGGATCAAGAAGTCATACGCGCACAACAACCTACAACCAAAATTTTGACAGTATTCCTCCTAGCCCTTTACCCTTATCTATTTCGTCAACATTCGAAGAAACGATCTAGAATTAGGTGAAACACTTCACTCAAACTCTCTTTACACTTACCTTGTTAACTTGTCTTAACTAGCTTCTCCACTCTTATCAAGAAACTTTTTGTTTTTACCTTCCATCAATTCTTCCTTCTCATTTAACCTATTTCAAAACTCAATAACAATGTTATATCAATCCTCATCTAGACTCAAAAGTATAAAAACATCAAACTTTCACCCAATTTTCTTAAACTACCCCTAGTGATCTCGAAGACCAAGTAATTTTCTTGGTTCATGATTGGGAGCTTCCAAGCATGCCCAAAAATATCTCTTAACGTTTTCATACAACATTTACCTTCAATAATATGTGTGAAAATTTTTACTAGCTATCTCCATAATTTCTTTCTAAACCCTCCTTTTACCTTCCTAGCCTTCTTCATTACTACTAGCCCTTCTCCTAAACTTTGTTAGAGATATCTTATTTTTCATGAGATTATAAAACACAATTAAAACATTTTAAGAACCCATTTCAATATTCTCTCTACCCAAGAAGTTTCAAGGTTGGATTCCTACTTCGTAAATTGACCTTCACAATTAGGCTTAAACTCTGTGTTCACTCTCTTAGGGAAGACTCACAGATATCTCAAATTTTAACTAATGAAACCATAAAATTCCTTTTAATCTATTTAAGCTCTCCTTCCTGTTATTTCTTCCAAATTTTGGGTCGAGTATTCATTGTGTAAGTTCTTCAAATATAATTTCCTATACAAACCCTAATGTCAATTTTGTGAGCCTAAGAATCTCAAATCTCTATAAAATGAGTGAATATTGATTTCAAATCTTTATTTTGGAGATAATGGTCTATTTTAGGTCATTATTCATGATTTCCTTACCAATGATTCTTCATGCATCATTCTTACCTTGCTACACACTTATTCTATACTTGTCCTACATGTAGAGTTTAGAATTACAAGGTTTATACAAGATAGAAATAATATATCCTACAATAGTTCCTTCTCATTCATACTAAAATATGGCCACAAAATTTTAACTCACTCTTGGTCTTCTTGTTAGGTTGTGGAGCCTATTTTCATGTGTGAAATTGTTGAAGACTGTACACTAAGAGTATTGTACACTTTTCATGTATCCTCGCCGGGTTCGGGACAAGCCGGGTCCCGAGAGGGGTTCGAGGGCGAAGCCCCTGTAGCGGGGTTTAGGGTGCAGCCCCACGATAAGCGGGGTTTGGGGGCACAACCCCTGAAAAAAAAATTGGCCTAAATTTTTTTGGCCTCGAAAAATACACCCGACATATCGGGAAACGTGCTCTTCTCATATGGGCGAGTTTTTGACCCATAGGTTTATGGGATGGGTTTTTCCCATGGTTTTGATACCCATGGTTTTGTAAAACTGCTTAAGCAGTTGTCTATTTATATGGTCTTATGCATATGATAGATGTATAAGCAAATGTATTGCAGATGTGTTTTGAATTCGGGTGTGAATTCTGTAGAGTTTGTTGAGCATAGCTCCAAACGGATTTGGGTATTGTATTGAGAGAGCGGTGGCTTGTAATAAAATATGAGCAAGTGATTCTTGGTGGACGTAGCCCAAATTGGGTGAACCACGTTAAATACTGTCTCCTTGTGTTGTGTTATTTTATTCTGCAATTTTATTTCAGATCTGTAATAATTTATGCATATTAGTTTCTACTGTTGTGATTCTGTGAGGGATTATTCCACATATTTTATCTCTTATTTCCTAACACTACAAGTTAGTACATGCATTTACCTTATTGTGTTGTAGGTGACTGTTTACAAGCTCTTATTACATGCTTTTGAACAAAATAGGGCATTTCATTAAATGATACCTTTATTAGACATGTTCACTCAACTCTTCATGAGTTAATAAATCATAAAAATCATATATATAAATATATACTTCTCCACAAGTTTCCAAGAGTGTTAGTATGCCATTACATAGTCAAATAGCTATTCAAGGTTCAAACAGGTATATAAAGCTCCTGGATTCCATCTTAATAACATGCATGAAAAGTTTAGTATCACATGCCTTATCACATTATCATTTATTAATCTAAATATTTGAGTAAAATGAACAACCTCCACATTTATCCTAGACTCACAACACAACCATGGTTAAAGCGTTTGATCTTGCCAAGTAATAAGGTGTAAAATAGAGCAGTTTTTATTTTGAGGTTAGGTACTTATTCTTCCAAGATCTTACCCACATTCCCAAATGTGCATCAATATAGATATCAGTGCATGTATACTTTGCTTGATGCTAAATCAAATGAAGCAAGAACTACCACCTAAAATAGTTCTACAATTTAGCTAAAACAAAGCATAAACACCATCATGATAAGAATTAAACAAGGGTTAGATGCTAGCATTCATCAATACAAACTTTGAAACTAACAATGCTAAATATCTAAACTCCTCTATTCTCTAACAACAAATAAATGAATGGACCTAAGTAAGCTCCATGGCTATCAAAATAGTTGTCCTTAGTATGCCAAGTAACTTAGGAATGAGGGCCTATCAAAGTTGGGCTACAAGACCCCTTTGACACCTCCCATATGACCTAAGCACTTAAGAAAGAGGCTTAACTCTTCAAGATGATGAACTCTCAAAAGGGCAAGGTGCAAGCTCTTAGTCTCTTTGCTATATGATTTGCATTTGCTCTCTTAGGAGTTTAGGTGTAAGTAAAAGGTAGGTGGAGGGCTCTTTATATAGCCCAAAGGATAAAGGATTCAACACATTCTCATGAATGTGGGATAAAGGTAAAACATGATTAGGAATGGATAAGGTTGCTTTATTAAAGGTAACCTTACTTTAGAAGGGTTTAATACATGTTTAGCAAGTCATGGGAGTTGGGGTATTTTAATTAATCAAAGGTGATTAATTAATAGGTAGGTGTAAGCTTATAGAAGCCAATTAGAGGAATATTAGTGCGATTTAGGCTATTATAAGGGGATTAAATCAATTAAATATTGATTTATTGGTTAAATGGAAGGGAAAGCTAATTAATTAATAATAATTAATTAGTCTAGGTAGAAGGGGTGATTTATTAACGGAAGGTCGTTAATTAGGGTATTTGTTAGATAGGAAACTTAATTAATTAGCTTAGTGTAATTAATTAATGATGATATGAGGGAAAATGAGTGCTTTTGACGATATGTCGTTGATTTGTGAGAAAGGGGATAATTAGCACAATTTAAGTATTTAAATTACTTGGGCGTAATTATAGGTGTCTACATTTGCCCCTCTTTGGGGTGGCATAAGTGATGCCACTTCAAAGATAGTAGACAGAAGAGATTTTGAAGGGATAGAAGAAAAATTAGTAGGAGGGAGAGATGCCCCCTCGAGTGTCGATGGGGTGATGAAGGAAGCCGATCGATGATCGAAAAATATGAGAAGTAGGCAGAAGAATGGGGACGAGGTAGGATGCCCCGAGGAGAGGGAGAATTAGGGGTGAAAGGGAAGTCGTGTAGAAGAAATATGGATGAGGGGAGAGAAGAGCTTAACCTCTAGCCGCTTATTTGTTTGGAACAAATTTGATGTCATCATATTGCCATAGGAACTACATCATCGGTCCTTATGAAAAATATAAGCATACGACAAAGGTAGAATGACATGAAAATCCATACTACGAACAATTGTCCATTGTTGAAAGTACCAACTCCACGCAACATACAATAATGCAATGCAATACGAGAAGGAAACAAGCTCATATAATAGGGAAAACAAGTACGAACGCACATATCTAACCCAACAACAAGACAGGTTGTACAAATGTTTTATTATCGGTCTTTGAAGAGATCCACAAGTTCGTGATTAATGACAAGGGTTTAAAATGATGCCCCAAGCAAGGATACATACAAGGGGAAATGAAAATGGACACGGGTCCATGAAAAGCATTTGTGTGCAACGAAACAAGACTGTGCAACCAAAAGTGCCCCCGTAGTGAGGAGCGCAAGCAGCCTAGCTTTTGTGAATGGTTGTGAATCCAGTGATCTCATGAGTCGTATTAATTGGGGAAGATGTGAGAAAAACCAACAGGATATGGAGAAAATACCATGCGCAAGACACAAGTTTTAGCCAAATTTCGTAAGAAGAAAGTTACCATTTTGTAGGGTGTTTTACTTTTTAGGATTTTTTTGAAAAATTTTGCCTTGTTTTTAGATTTTTTATATATATATATATTGTTTTTGTTGTTTTCTCGAAACAATTTTCTATTGTTTTTGTGTTGTCTGAAACAATTTTCTATTGTTTTTGTGTTTTGTGAAACAATTTTCTAGTGTTTTTGTGTTTTCTCAAACAATTTTCTATTGTTTTTGTGTTTTCTCAAACAATTTTCTATTGTTTTTGTGTTTTTGACAGTTTTCCAAAGCTATGTGCAGGTAACCAAGAAAGCATGGATGCCCCCAACGATTAGGTGGGGAATATACAAGGGCAGAAGCCACGCGCTTATGAACAAGAAGGTGAAGTCATTGAGTTGCCCCCAGCGTAAGATGGGAAATAACGAAAGACCACGTACTTACTGATTTAATAGAAGAAGGCAAAGCTGGATCAAGGCTGGACTAGATGGTGTGCATAAGGAAAATCAAAAGCAGAACCAGGTCCAGGCCAAAGACAACTACCTAGGATGCTTGTGAACAATGAATCCTCCCGAGGCACCGGAAACCGGTTTTCACCCAAGGACTTGTCCAAAGTGCCACAATTGCGTGGTTTTCACTAGTGGATGACCTGTTTTCTCTTTTTCTTTTTTTGATTATTTATTTTATTTTATTTTTTTGATGTTTTTGTATTTATTTTTATTTTTTTGACTTTCTTGTGCCATGTTTAGGCATAAAACCTCTTAACATGCATGGCATTCATGGGCTCCCGAGCTCATCACTATTGGGTGAGCCAACTTGTATGCCCCTGTGCCATACTTGGCAACTATGACATAGGGTCCTAACCAGTGTGGTTTGAACTTCCCTTTCTTTTCTCGCTCTGCTCTAGTGTTGAACTGGTTCTCCTTCATAACTAAATCACCCACCTCAAACTGGCGAGGGATGATTCTCTTGTTGTAGTTGTAGGAGATTCTCGTGTTGATATACCTTGGGTGATTAAGAGTGTGAATGCGCCTCATCCAGAGCTCTAACTCAGCCAATCTTGCCACTCGATAATCTTCATCCTTATCCAAATAGTCTCGAAGAGAAATTCGCGAGGATGGGAGTTCAATCTTTAAAGGGATGATAGATTTTGTCCCGAATACTAGGGAATATGGTGTGGCACCCGTAGGAGTGCGAATTGATGTTCAAGGTAAGCCTGCAGGGCTGGGTGGATTTGTAGGTGCCGAGTTTAAATAGGTTTTCTAACCATCTTCTCCATTATCCTTACCAAAGTCTTGTTTGTTGCCTCACTTGTCCATTACCCCGAGGGTAATATGGCGAGACCATTTCAATCTGATTTGGAACCGTTAGCAAAGACTTTTCACATTTTTGTTCTTAAATGACTTCCCATTATCTATGACAATAGCTGCAGGGATACCATATCGGTAAATAATATGATTCATGATGAATTTAGAAATCTGTGCTCTGTGACATAGGTTAAAGGGACAGCCTCCACCCATTTTGTAAAGTATTCTCATGAGCTGTGATGATATGTGTATGACCATCAGATGAGGTAGGAGTAAGCTTCCCTATTAGATCAAGTCCCCATTTAGAGAATGGCCACGGGGTAGTGATTGGTTGCAATGGTTGTGATGGATCATGGATGAAATTTCCATACTTTTGGTAAAGCACATATTTTCTAACATAATTACAATAATTAGTTTCCATGGTGGTTCAATAGTAACCTACTCTTAACAGCTTTCTTAGCCAAGACCATTCCATTTGTATGTGCTCCACATACTCCTTCGTGTACTTCTTTAATTCCCTGGATTGACTCACACATCCAGACAACGTAATGCATTCCCATCGTAGCCATACGACGATAAAGTATACCTCCTAAAAGGGTGTAACGGGCTATCTCGCGAATCGGATTTTATTTTCGAATGGGAGATATTGGGAGGGAAAGTATTGTCCTTAAGATAGGTGAAGATGGGTTCATACCATGAGGAATGGGGACCAACAACCTCCTGGCTTGAGCCCAGCAAGATTTCGGCATGTCATACGCGGGCTGGTGTAGATTTTCTATGAAGAATGGCATATCATTGTTCCTGGTGGAATACAAAGCATAGATCCCACCGCTACCATGGCATCCGTTGATCTGTTCGCGTGCTCTTGGAATTTGCTCAAAGGTGATGCGCATAAAATACTCCTTTAGAGTTTCCACTAACTTTTATAAGGTATGAGCTTATCATCCTTAACTTTGTACTCATCATTAACCTGTTTGATGATTAGCTACGAATCACCTACAACCTTAACATGTTGAATATTCCACTTGATGGCTAGCTTCATCCCCTAATGAGTGCTTCATATTCCACAATGTTGTTCATGTAAAAGAAGGCTAGGCGGAAAGCTGCAATATAGGATCACCCGAAGGATTAATAAGGACCACTCCTACACCTAAACCATGAAACGTAAAAGATCCATCAAAATGTATCTACCATATGAAAGATTCTTCAATGTAGAGCAAAGATGCATTTGGCAGATCCAGACTCAAAGGTTTTGTGCTTTGCAAAGGTGCTTCTGCTAGCTGGTCAGCAAGTACTTGTCCTTTAACTGATTTTTGATGGACAAATTCTATATCAAACTCACTGAGTAGAATGATCCAATTATCCATTCTACCTGTGAGGGCGGGTTTGGACAACAAATACTTGAGTGGGTTGACCTTGGATATGAGCTTGGTCTTAGTATTTAGCAGGTAATGGCGAAGTTTCTGAAAGGTAAAAACAACGGCCAAGAAAGCCTTTTCAATCTGAGGATAATTACGTTCATAGGCGATGAGGGTGCGACTTAGATAGTACACTACTTTCTCTTTATGGCTAAGGTCATATTGGGCGAGCAGTGCACCAATAGCGTATTGCGTAGCGGAAATATAGAGCAAAAGTGGTTCTCCTGGAGTGGGAGGCATGAGGACAGGTGGATTAGCCAGGTACTATTTAAGCAAAGCAAAGGCTTGTTGTTGCTCAGGTCCCCAGATGAAAGCAATGTCCTTCTTAAGAAAATGAGTGAATGAGTGACATTTATCTGCAAGCTGGGAGATAAAGCGGCGAATGGCTTGAATTTTCCCTTGCAAGCTACGTAGTTGCTTGATATTCTCAGGTGGAGGCATTTCTGTGATGGCAGACACTTTAGCAGGGTCTACCTCAATACCTCGTCTTGACACGATGAAGCCTAATAGTTTCCCAGATAGCACACTGAAGACACACTTCTTTGGATTTAGCCTGACTTTGTATTCATGCAGGCGTTCAAAGATACACCGCAAAATGATAGGATGATCCTCTCTTGTTTTGGACTTTCCCAGGATGTCGTCTACGTAGTCTTCCATGATGTCATGAATCATATCATGAAATATTACTGTCATGGCCCGCTGATAAGTTGCTCCCGCATTCTTAAGGCCAAATGGCATCACCTGATAATAGAAGGTTCCCCAAGGAGTTGTGAAAGCTATTTTGTGTTGGTCTTCTTCAGCGATCTTAATTTGATTATAACCCGAAAATCCATCCATAAGTGATAGCATTTCGTACCCTGCGGTTGAGTCAACAATCATGTCAATGTTGGGCAACGGAAAGTCATCTTTAGGGCAAGCTTTATTGATGTCCCTAAAATCTGTGCAAATTCGGATACCAATAGGTTTCTTCTGGATAGGAACAATGTTTGATATCCATTCAGAATAATCAATTGGCCTGATGAATCCTGCTGCAAGCAACCTTTCCAACTCTTCTTTAACTAACAAGGCCACTCTTGGGTGCATCTTTCGAAGCTTTTATTTGATAGGCTTAGCATCTGCGTGCACAACTAGGTTATGCACGACCAAAGTTGGATCTAAGTCGGGCATGTCTTTGTAAGACCATGCGAACACATCAATAAACTCTCACAAAGAGCATAGTGAACGCTTTTGTTCTCTCAAGGTGAGAGTGATGCTCCCAATTTTACTATCTTGGGATATTCTTCTGATACTAATTGACATTAATGGTTTCTTCAACTAACAATTTTGATAAATCCTCCATACGCGTAGGATCAGGAGGTAGGTTGAGATCTTCATCCAAGGATGTCTCTACGAGATTTTCATCCTTGGCGTGGTCACTTTGTTTGTCCTTTGATTTTCTTATTTGTTTGTCAGCCAATGCCTCAAAGAGGTTTTCACTGTGTGACTTGGACTTCGATTTTTGCCGAGGCTTTTCTTTAGAACTCTTGCCCTCGCTTTTCTTTAAATTTTCTTGCGACCACGAAGTTCACCTCCTCGCCAAAGTAGGCGCAGTGTCTAAGTCGATAAAGAAACCCTTCTTCGATCTCCAATGGGAATTGTATCCCTTATTCCCATGAACTCTGCAATAGCCTCCTCGTTCTCAAATAAATCTAGTGGCACGTGACGCGTTGTTGGTCCCATTCAACAAGGGAGGGGTATACACGGTCAAGGGTTGGTTTAGTGGGGGTGATGGTTAGACAGCGTTATTCATGAAAGGTTCGTGGAGGCCGGATCCTCATATTGGCTACAACAGAATCCGTATCACCGTTGTGCAGATAATCGAGCTATCCTCATGCTAAAAAAATTCACATCTTGATCGTTGGGGTGTGCTCCATAAGGGCGAATCCTAATGCCATATCTTTCTGTTTTGAAATGTGGAAGAGGGACTAGTTCTCTTTGTCCTTGTTCATTCCTCCCACATCCTAGGCCTTTGTAGCCCATGGAGTACATCATTCTGCTAGATTTTTCATATTCTGGGGTTTGATAACAAGATGGCTGAGTGTCCTCAGGGACCCAAGTAGTAGGTGGATCAAGTAATTTTTCCTTAGCTAACAAGCCTCCAGGTAGGAATGACCCAATAGTGTGTTCCTCTCTAGGTCTCCTGAAGTGGTAGTTGGGTCGACCTCTAGTCTTGGGCGACAAGGAGAGGTCAAAAACCAAGAGCACTTGTTGTACATTATACTCCCCATAGCCATATTCCATAATTTTCATCTCCCATGAATTAAATGGAGATGTTGAAGTAGATGCCCCATGAGTGCAAGAACTAAGAGAATTTGAATCTACTCGAGATTCCATGGCCTCAGAATGAAGAGGGACAGCTATATCTGTGGAGGGACATGCATATGTACCCTTTCGTGCAAAGCTATTAAGAGCTCTACAATGAGCAAAGGGCTCTGAGTCTCCTGGTATTGTTACTGTATGTCCCTCATGCTTCAGCTTGATGCATTGATGAAATGTTGATGGCACTGCTTGCATGGCATGGATCCATGGTCAGACTAGAAGCATATTATATGGAAGTTCCAAGTCTAAGACGTGAAACTTTGTCTGATGGAAAGTGGGGCCCACCTCCATTGGCAGTGTAATGGTGCCTGCTGACTCTCTTTCCGCATTGTCGTATGCGGTGATAGTGATGATATGGGACTCAAGATCTTCTTCTGTATGTCCCAATTGTTTGACTAATTTAAGCGTGCAGATGTTCAATCCAGATCCGTTATCCACAAGCACCCGTTTGATTTTCCTACGGGTAACAACTACCTCAATGTATAAGGGAAGATTATGTGTAGGATTCTCGGTAGGGACCTCCCTATGGTTGAAAGTGAGATGCTCACTTGGTGTAATATTTTCCACTACGGTTTGAAGGTACGCCGATCGACTTCTAAAGGCACTCCCGACCCCTGAAGAGTTTGATACAGGATGTCCTTATGTACATTGGAAATCTTGAGAAGGTCTAAGATCGAAATCTTAGCAGACGTCTTCTCAAGTTGTTCTAAAAGGTTATACTTACCAGTATGTGGGGTCGACGGAGAGGGGTCGAATTACGAGGCGGGCGCGCCTTGTTACATAGCACGATCCTTTCCCTTAATCCGGATGGTGTTGACGCGGTCGGTCGGGGGGAGCGAATACATGCGATAAGCGAATATTAATGATTGTTATCTCTCTTGGTATACAAGTAATTTGTGGCTTTATAGGTTTAAGATGACTCTCCCGATCCGGTTTGCCTTTTCCGACTTATCATGCTTGGGGAATGATTCCTTATAAATCCCCATTTTCTCGTTAGGTGTTTTCATGTGGCTAGGGTTATCCACCTCTATCTCCCGTTGTCAATGAGGTCTTGAATATAGTGGTGAAGTCGCAAACATTTATCTGTTTTATGACCTTTAACGCGATGCATTTCATAGTATTCATGCTCCTTATACCATGAAGGTTTAGGAGTGTTTTCATCAAACGTTACGTTATAGGATAGGTCATCATGTGGGCCGCATCCAATTATGTTTTAGTATGACGGACAACGGCTCATTGAGGGAGGTGAATGTTCGTCGCTTTGGTGGTGGTTGAATTGGGCCCTTGGTCAGTTTAAAAGGTTGACTGGTTTGGACTGTTTGAACACGTTTGGAATCAGTGATTTTGTCTCCCACCACGTTTTTTTTTTTAAAGATCTTCAACTTTTCAGTGGGTTTGACACTTTGGTTGTCTTTAGATTGGGTTTTGAGGGTGCCTTTGGCAATGAGAGCCTTTTCTATTTGAATCCCTTTCTCGATAACCTCCTCAAAGGTGCGGACACAATGCATTTGGAGGTGGAAAGCTATATCTGGGTTGAGATTAGGGACGAAAATCGGCCTGCCATTGCTTCTCGGGAAAGCGCGAGGAAGGCGACTAGCTATCCCTCTCCATCGTTGGAGGAAGCTAGCGAAGGTATCATTTGGGCGTTGTTTTGTGCCGCACAAGTTTCCATGGTGACATCACTCTACATGTTATATGAGAAATGACGACGAATCTTTCACCCAATTCGGCCAAGTGAAAATTGATCCTCGTGGTAAGCGCGTAAACCATTCCAATGCTTGACCTCCGAGACTCTTAGGAAAAAGTCTGATGAGGTAATTATCACTATAAGACACCTCTTGACATGCCATGTAGAAATCTTTAACATGATCCCTTTGGTCTCCCTTTCCTTTGTATTTGTCAAACTTTGGCATATCAAATTTCTTTGGAAAGGGTTGAAGGGTCATTGTCTTGTCAAAAGGATAGGGGCATAATTCTTCGTATTGGTATTTCCTAATACTCCCTATATTACTTTCTTGTATGCTCGCAAGCATTGCTTTCATTGATTGTACTTCTTGTTCAAGCAATTGTTCTTTAGTAGGAGAAGCGGGATGTGTACACGATGATACCCCCGTGTCTTCTTCTCCTTGGTTTTCTCGATGGAGTTCATGGATCCTAAACTTAGGCTTTGAATTTTGAACGTTCTTGTTTGTGTCTTTACGTACTGGAAAGTAAGAAAAACTAGTTGTCGGCTTAGGTTCTTGAGTTGTTGTTGGATTGTGACTTGGTTTGTGTCTTCTTCTTCTAAAGTTTCTTCCTCTTCGTATTATGGAGGTTCTTCCCCTGCTCATGTTCTATCTTGTTTCTTCGTGGCACTTTGATGAGGGGTATTCTATGCCCTACCACTTTATCATTTTCTGTGGTAAGAAGTGGAAGCATGCCCACCTATTAAAATATCTTCCATATTGATAAGGGGCGTTCTTCCTTAGTAGTGTCATTTGTAGGTAATATTGCTTCATTCTCGGGTGGGAAATTTGGCCCCTAATTCCATGACCCATGCCAAAATCTATCTTTGTTTCTAAGGAGAAACTCATCTAGTAGAGTGGGGTCAAAATCAAAGTCTGCTTGTGGTGATTCTAGTTCATTTCCACTATGATCGACCATCTCTTCGGTTTCCTTTTCAGAGAAAATAGTGGCCCCTAAGTCGTGTCCAATGAAGGGGTTTGACCCTTGTCATTAGAGGTCTCCCAAGAATGTGCTTGTTGTTCCTCATATGTCTATTTCTTCAACCCTAGATGTGTTTTGGGAGCCATGTTTTTCGTGATAAGTTTCACTAAGGTAAGTTGTAGATTTGTTCAAAATTCAATGACTACCCCTAAGTGAAACACAAGATGAAATTGCTAAGAGTATGAATGTGTCACCAATGTGAGAATACCAATATGATAGAGTGATAAATCACCCGTGATACAAGCATTTGGTATTAAAACTTAATCAAATGAAGTACCTCCTAGACTACGTTTTAAAGTAATTTACGATGCGCCGATGATTAACAAGATGTCTCCACTTATGCCAAGTTCAAAGGAATGAACAAGACGTAAGTAAATACATGAAGTTAAATGCGATCTCCCAATCAAGATATACGATGAGCAAGCTCAAGTCTGATTAAGACCTATATCTCAAAAAGTGTCAATTACGATTTGTGAATGACACAACAATATCACCAAGATATGTTAACCCACTTTGCAAGAAAGTGAAGTATTGATATCGAGGTGTTATTGATATAACATGCACAAATGGTAGTGCCTAGCACCTTTTGAAATCGAGGTAATAATAAAACCGAACTAAAAATCTCAAAGTATAGCTAGGAATAGTTAAGAATGTGTGCAGCGTAACCATACAATATAGGTATTTATGTCGAGTTTACAAGAAACAAGATGTAAATATCAAAATTGTAATGATACGAGACAAACAAGCTAACTCCTCTATGGAAGTCCGGTGATGAACCATGCCTAACTACAATGACAATCTTGACATGGGTATCAAGATCACAATGGCTACCAAATGACGTGAAAACACCTCCACTCACTTTAGACGTTTAACTAACTCACCAGCAAAACATGGATGGGCGTAAACAGAACATAAAAGTGAGAGAAACAAATCGAATGGAAACACAAAGGTAATCACACTCTTTTGATCAACAAAGTGTCAAAATAATATGAAGGAAATAAATCAAGAAAAATGACAAAAATGCTAGCCTCACTTCGGAAGAGTTTCACCGCCTAAGGCAAGTAAAAACTAGGCGAAAGTAATACGTCACACGTTTCTCAAAAAGAAGGTTCTACAACTCAACACTGTTTAAAATGGTCAAAGTGGGCTCTGGCCAAAGTATATTCTCCTAGGTGGTTCTCTCGCCTAGGTGTTACAAAGTTGCCACGAGCGCGTGATTTACCCAAAACTCACACTCGACTAGTTTGGGAGTATCTCGGCTTTACTTTACCCCCTTCAAGAACGGTGAGGCAACTAGTGCGTCTACGTGTACTATCACTGGGGTTGCCACAACAGGACAACTTGTAACGCTATCTCACAAAGGAATCACTAGTCAAGTAGGTAGTTCGAGCACTTCCTGTTTCGTCCACAAGGTTCCCTCTTGCGTATTGGAATACTTTGGGGTTCTGAACCACCCCCATTGTTGTAGCTTAAGGTGTTATGCCAAAGGGGTTATGTTCCGACTTGAGCGGAGAGGGACATACCCTTTTCCGAGACCTGCAATACAATGGTGTTTTGAATATGTTGTTCTTTTTATCTTGTTTAATTAGGTGTGGTTTGCTTGAACACCTTTTGCAACTCGTATAACAACCTGTATTAGTAGTTTTTATTTTTTTTGGTTCCTCTTTTTTCGACAAGCGTTTTTAGGTCCTGCACTCAAGCGTTAGTAGTTCTCCAAGAAAATCACATTATTTAAAAGAGGATTAAGAGTTGCTTTTGATTCTCAAGATCATCCAAGGATGCAAGAGAAGAGCATACACAACAAATAATCCAACTAAAAAGTAAAGAAAATCTTTTCGATCAATGAACCATACAAAATTCTTGATAAATGTTCATTCCCTTTAAACCAAAAGTGAAAGATGAAGTTTCCAATTTACCAAATGTTATAAAATGAAGACTAAAGTTGCTTTTGATTCTCAAGATCACCCTAAGGTGCAAGAGAAGAGCATACACAAACTTTATCCCAACTATATAGAAATGGAAAACTTCAAATCAAAGGACCATTGAAAAATGTTTTGTGAAAGGTTCATTCCCTTAAACCAAAAGTGAAAGATGAAGTTTCCAATTTACCAAATGTTATAAAATGAAGACTAAATTTTATTTTGATTCTCAAGATCACCCTAAGGTGCAAGAGAAGAGCATACATAAACTTTATCCTAACTATATAGAAATGGAAAACTTCAAATCAAAGGACCATTGAAAATGCTTTGTGAAAGGTTCATTCCCTTAAACCAAAAGTGAAAGATGAAATTTCCAATTTACCAAATGTTATAAAATGAAAACTAAATTTGATTTTGATTCTCAAGATCACCCTAAGGTGCAAGAGAAGAGCATACACAAACTTTATCCCAACTATATAGAAATGGAAAACTTCAAATCAAAGGAACATTGAAAAAATACTTTGTGAAAGGTTCATTCCCTTAAGCAAAATGAATAATCAAGTTTCCAAGTTTAATCCCAATGTTAATAAGATAGAGATAAAAGTTGTTTTTGATTCTCAAGATCACCAAAAGGTGTAAGAAAGATCATACACATGCTTTGGTCTAAATCAAGTAAGCATAGAAATACAACATTCATCAAAACATTAGACATGTTAGAAAATGACCAGTTTTAAAATAATAGAAAAACCTACAACTTTTGTAAGTATAAATCCAAATTTATGTTTTCATTGCATAGTTAACTTCAATACCTTTCCAACGCAAAAAAAATGGAGTCATTTCAAGTTTGGGAGCAAAAGTTATGGCCTTCGGAAGATGGGTTACGCATATGCTCTTATGCTCATGGGTGTGCACTTGACATGCACTCAAAAAATGTCAAAAAAAACGTCCCTTAATCTACAAAATGGGAAAAAAATTCCAACCAAGATTCAATTTTGACAACAACCCATCACATTAATATATGAATAGAAGACTCAACGCTATCAAACATTAACATACATGCTCAAGAATTTAAGATTTTCAAGAAATTGACAAAACTAGCATGTAGAATGATGAAAAAGTAAGCTCTAAAAATGAAAACATGATGAAATCTTGAAATTTTCTCACCAAGATTTAAATTTTGACAGCAACCCACCACATTAATATGTAAATAGAAGACTCAGCACTATCAAACACTAACCTACATGCTCAAGAATTGAAAATTTTCAAGAAATTGACAAAACTAGCATGTAAAATGTTAAAAAAGTAAGCACTAAAAATGAAAACATGGAGAAATCTTGAAATTTTCCCCTCAATTCCAATTTTGACAGCACTTCACCTCCTTTATACCTACAAGGAAGACTCAACACATGCAAACTCAACAAAACATGTTAAGAAAAATAAGTTAGATCAACATGTGTAAAAGAGGGTTAGTAACCAAAAATAAAACTTAACTACAAAAACTTGAAATTAAGTGCAAAGGACAATGGAGTATGTCCCACCAGGCATGCCAAATGTGTGCATGTATACTTTGCTTAATGCTAAATCAAATGAAGTAAGAACTACCACCTAAAATAGTTCTACAATTTAGCTAAAACAAAGCATAAACACCATCATGATAAGAATTAAACAAGGGTTAGATGCTAGCATTCATCAATACAAACTTTGAAACTAACAATGCTAAATATCTAAACTTCTCTATTCTCTAACAACAAATAAATGAATGGACCTAAGTAAGCTCCATGGCTATCAAAATAGTTTTCCTTAGTATGCCAAGTAACTTAGGAATGAGGGCCTATCAAAGTTGGGCTACAAGACCCCTTTGACACCTCCCATATGACCTAAGCACTTAAGAAAGAGGCTTAACTCTTCAAGATGATGAACTCTCAAAAGGGCAAGGTGCAAGCTCTTAGTCTCTTTGCTATATGTTTTGCATTTGCTCTCTTAGGAGTTTAGGTGTAAGTAAAAAGGTAGGTGGAGGGCTCTTTATATAGCCCAAAGGATAAAGGATTCAACACATTCTCATGAATGTGGGATAAAGGTAAAACATGATTAGGAATGGATAAGGTTGCTTTATTAAAGGTAACCTTACTTTAGAAGGGTTTAATACATGTTTAGCAAGTCATGGGAGTTGGGGGTATTTTAATTAATCAAAGGTGATTAATTAATAGGTAGGTGTAAGCTTATAGAAGCCAATTAGAGGAATATTAGTGCGATTTAGGCTATTATAAGGGGATTAAATCAATTAAATATTGATTTATTGGTTAAATGGAAGGGAAAGCTAATTAATTAATAATAATTAATTAGTCTAGGTAGAAGGGGTGATTTATTAACGGAAGGTTGTTAATTAGGGTATTTGTTGGATAGGAAACTTAATTAATTAGCTTAGTGTAATTAATTAATGATGATATGAGGGAAAATGAGTGCTTTTGATGATATGTCGTTGATTTGTGAGAAAGGGGATAATTAGCACAATTTAAGTATTTAAATTGCTTGGGCGTAATTATAGGTGTCTACAGATATGCATAATACATCATGCTAATTCCAACTTATGGTCATTTACCTTACGAAATAGCTAAGAGAAATGTATCAAAAACAAAGTGCTTCATCTATAGAATGTATATTTTTCTACAAAATGTGTGTTCTAATATGATTTACCTCATCGATCTCAAGGAAATTCCTTCCTTATCCTCTCGTTACCTTCCTGTAAATGTTTTCCCAAAGTACTTTTATCATTAAAATTCTTTTCTTTTTAATTGTAACTCTTCCTTTGAAACCTAACCAACTTTTCAACTTCCCTATGCCCATACATCAACATGAAGGATTTTTACATCACTCTTAGTCATTTTCATAAATCATACACATTATTAAAGACTCGTGACCATATCCTAAGATGTAAGATACCCTCTCATGAATTAAATCATCCCTAACCATCTTGTTAAGCCACATTGGCTCATTTATATGCCTTATAGTTTTTAAATTATATTTTGGAAGGAATTTTCAAATTTGAAACCCATAACTCTTGACCACCTAGATTTCTCTCTTAGGACCTCAACATGCTCTAATATACCCTTACATTCATGAATAAGGTGAAAAATTAAATTTTAGTGTTCTTGAAGATGTCCCTACATCATATTCCCGAGGTGAGGAAAACTATCTTTGTACTTTGTGTACATAGTCATGTCTTGATTGATTCTTCATCACCTTTACTTATCCTTGGTCTTCTTTCTACTCTCTCATTTTCCTTGTAAGACTCATAAATACCTAGATACCATATAGTATTATTTTTCCTTACATTTTTCTTTACCTTAATTCTTTTCATCTTGATTTTCATCTATATCTTCATCATTCTCATGCTTCCATCCTTTATACTTGCATACACAAACAATAGAATATAAAATACACATTTTCTTCATTTTTATCACTTCCTCTATCTTTTTTTCATAGCTCATACTCTTTATCTTCTCATCACTTGTCTTGCCAAAATATGAATTTTCTTGTCCAATTTCTTGTTTTCTCTCATTCACCATTATGCCAAGTTGCTTCATATTTGTACTGGTTCTTATTTGTTTTCATTTTGATCAATATTTGTCCAAAAATATTCCTCTCTCAACCATATCTTCACTCTTTTATTTCTTTTCCATTACATCAATCAAATCTTTAAATAGTTCATCTAATTCACCTTTGTAAATATGATCATCTTACCTCTTTTCTTCACTATGGTCATCCATCCATTTACCTTTGTTTGTATCACACTTCTTAAATGCACTATTGTTTGTATCATTAGAAATAATTCCCAAACCTCTATATTATTTTTCTCCTCCCTATATAATCTAGTTCAGGGTTCAATGTTCCATTATTAGGAATATCTCTTTACTCACTAGTTATTTTCATTCCTTCAAGAAATTTTCCCATGCCCATATAGAATGGAATTTGATCTTCATATTCCTCTTGATTAGGTTCAAATTCTTCCACTTTATCCTTGCTTTCTATACCAATTGTACTTGTTCTCTTTTAGCTTCATCTTCATTCAAGGGTGCTTCATTTGACCCTTTTTCATCCACCTTGAGGTATTTTATTTTACCTTCATGGCAGTTTTCTTTATACCTCTGACACATACTCAAACATGGTGTTCGATAACAAAAAGAGCCCATATAGCCCCATGAGAGTCTTCCTCATAGACACTTCTTCTCTTCTCAAACTCTTCTTCACATGGTATCTCATTTTCCTTCATCATTCCATGAGTATCTTTCACCATTTATTTTTCCAAAGCAATCATCTTTTTCCTCTTCTTCTTCTCTATAAGTACCTTGATAGAAAATTTTATCTTCCTATTCAACTTCCATACAAACTATTGAGTCTATTCTTTCATCATGGTATTTATTATGGATTCTAACTTCTCGATCATTTATTTTGCTTACTTTTTTTTTTTTCAAAGAGTAACTCTTTTCTTTTTGTGCTTTCCTTCACATTTCTATAGAATTTTCCTTCTTATAATCCCTTAAGCCCATCTCTTTTCTCAATCTCTCCATAAGATCTTCACCCAAGTCTCTTCCACCTTGGTCTATTGATCTTCTTAAGTCCTCACCTAGGTATTTTTCACCCTAGTCTCTTGTTCTTGTCTAATAGATGCAATGTTATTGTAGACACCAGTTATTAGTACCATTCCTTGTGTTTATTCTCCTTCATCGGGCTTACCCATTCATTTGAATAAATACCAATTCCCACCAAAATAATTGTTCGATTAATCAATCAATCAATCTTAATTGATTAATTGATCCCCATTAAAATATCTAAACCTCGTTATATGAAAATATCCAAGTGATAATTACATATTCCAAATTAAGTCATATCACCCCACCTAATAATTAAATACTCGAAAATCATCCAGGATCACGAACCCCACTCAATCAAATCAAATCCATTATTTCACCTAATCACTCAAATCATGTCCCCCCACTCACCTAATCAAGGTTACTTTGTCCAACCTAGGTTTTATGATAACCCCTAATTTAACCCCATCTCCAGGCTATAAATATAGGCCTTCCCCACTTTCGAACAAGTTTAAAACATGTTAAGACTCGTTGAGGAAAACTTTAACATATTTGCCTCTTGCTTATCATAATATGATCACATTGCCCTTGTAATGCCACTTGAATTATCATAATACCATCCTCATGATTTTTTGGTTCTCTTAGATTGGTTTTCTCTTGCATTCAATTTGGTCGCATCGCTAGCTCTTCTATATATCGACATTTTTAGGATCTATTTTTTATCAATTTCTGCATGTTATCCATTTATCATTTGTTTATATCATTTTATCTTATCAAACGGGGGTTGACATCTACATAAGGAAGCTCGTTCTTCTTGGAACCGACTTCATCAAGAAGCGCACACATATATAATCTAATATATTTTCTTCTTAGTTGCCTTTGTTTTGCAGGTTTATTCAGTTCGTAGTGGAGATCATTCACTTTAGCGCCTATATCCATCATATCGCATCTGAGGTACCTTAAACCCTCCATCATTTGAGGTTGTTTAATTTTTTGTTATCTAGCTCACTAATCTGAATAGGGACGAAGAAAACTCGAACAACATTTATGGCACACCGATGGGACCAACCCTAGAATCTAGTCATTTTTTGTTTTAATTTACTTGTCTTGTGTAGATTTCATACGTATAACAACTATCTTTATTTATAGTTTTCGTCCATTTATATATCTTATGAATATTTCATTTTTAGTCTTACTTGCTTTCAGGGTTTAGTGTTGTCTCTATCAGTTCGGCATGTTACTTTCGGTAGTTTGAATTCGCCTTGAGGTATGAGGATTTGATTTTTGTTGAGTTTGATTTGTTTAATACGCTTCTTCATTTTGTTAAGTAGATTTTATATAAACATGTAAAAACAAAGTAACAAAAATCATTGTTATTAAAAATAAATAAAGCAAATAATTAAACAAAAGATTCATGTTGTGAGTTTTACCGACATGGAAATCTATCCGAAAATAATCTTATTGTTTGGATTTTGTTCTCGATCTTAGTTTTACAATCGATATATATATTTCTTTTCAACAAATCATGATTTTCGACCTTTGTTTACACTAAACAATATATATATCTTAGTCTTTTATTGGTGTTTTATTTTGATCTTGAATAGCTAAGATTTTAGTTTACATCTATATCTATTTATTTTAATAAATAAAAACTAAAAAAAAAAAAAAAATAAAACCAAATCCTAAACTACCCACCCCCGACTCTGGGCATAACTCGGCCAGAGCCACATCCTACCTATCCTCAACACTCACCACCCATCTCCCCATCAACCCATCCACTCAACCCATCTCCTCAACAACCTATCCACTCATCCCAATTCACCTCACCCAACTATCATCCCATTTAGCATTGACCCCTCCCACCCAAGCTCTCCTACTCCGAACTCTTCTAATCAATCCACCTACCCTCGACAACACCACCCCGCACACCCATCCACGTCCTAAGACCTACCCCACTCCTAGCTCCTTGTCAAACCATTCCAACAAACCCAACCCATCCCATAGGATGCTTCCTCCCGAGGCTTTCCCCAACACCACAACCCATCACTGCTCGCTCGATTACCCACTCGTCCTCTTCGCTCTATTGTCTCAGCCCAACTATTTCCTTAACTATGAAACTCTTTGCTTGACTTCATTGTAACTCAAGGGTCTCATTATAACCCTTAAAAACTTTTATTAAGAAGTCTATCTCATGGGAGTGTTCACTTGGAAAGGGATTCTCTAAGAACAAGTATTAGTCTTTATTACTTTTAGCTTTGACTACGTGCAAATGGCCTTCCTCTATTTACATATGTGATCTCCCACTACTCACTCTTCCTGTGGAGATTCACCTCTACACTGTTGACCTTGCACTGCTCAAGTTTAAACCAGTGGACTCTGTGACTTGTGTTCTACTATTCAGATAGGCTTGACCTTGTCTTGATCTCCCGCCATCTCTAAAGGTTTGACCCTACTCATATTCCAACGCAAACACAACACAATCAGACCTTCATCTTCGACATCAAGCACTACTTCAGATTTGTTCACTCAGCCCCTCATCCTATATTTTCTCTCTGATCCCCACCTTCCCACTTTTCCAAACCCTTACTGTGTTGCCACCCGTCCTGGGGAATAGATAATAACATCGCGATGCAAATGCTTCTCGGTAATTCCTGCAACTTCACTGATTTCGCCCAACCTTTAACTCTGCAGCTGCTTGTTCTTCCTTGTAATTTATCTCTCTTGTAACAATTACCTGTGGATTTCATGATGACGCACCCAAGAAAATCGAATGGACACCAGACTCACACTCAGGCCACATTGTTAAAGTGATCTTTGCAGTAAATTACTATTCCTTTTCAAGTTTTCTTGGAATTGTCTTACTAGATTTCAATTGAAATGTTTGGCACCTGAGATTATCACTCTGGAGCTCAACATCTATTCAGTCTGTGTAGATGGCAAGTCCATAGTGGAACTGAATCTCATAGTGCAACAACTGATGACTCAAATATAGCTCCAGATCGGCATGTCTCTCCAAATCCTTGTTTGAGTGAGTCTGCAATTGCATCGAGAAGCATGGAAAATAGGTGTTGACGATAAAATATCCATCAAGGCTCGAATTATATGATATTTCAAATGTATTTATGCTTCTACTACCGTATCATAAGCTAATTTCCAGTGAACTTAGCAGCCAATGATTTCATCAAATAATCTGTCGCATATGGTCCAATGATTGCAAGTGTTTCCTTTGTTGTTTGGTCAACCAATTTCTGTAATTCAAAGGTGACTTCGTTGTTGAGTTGATTAATTTTGGAATGGATAAGAAGAGAGTAAGACGCAACAAAGAAGACTGAGTTGAGTTGAATCCTTGATTTTATGTTTCTGATTCAATTATATATGATTCCATGTCCTCTCGCAGCTGTGACTCCACAATAATTATTTATTTAGTTATAAGCGAACAGGTATAAAGTTTGAAAAATTATTACAAATAAGATTTTAAAGTGTCACGTATTCATTATTCTAATTTCCACCTAACATTATTTCTTCTTTTTCTACATTCACCTACTCCACTAAGTTTTTGTCCCATCATTCCATTTAGTCTCTCCTGCCATTTCTAGTTTTAATTCAAGAGTATTTATCTTCCTCCAAGCCCACGCTTACAATGAATAATTCCACATTCCGGTCCTTAAATTATGTTCAACCCACCCACTTTTTGTCTTGTCCTCTTAAAGTCCACATTCCTATCCTAAAAGTCTACTTTCCCAACCCAGTGTTTCTCTTGAATTCTTTAAGTCCACATTCGATCATTTTATAGTTTATTTTGTTTATAGTTATTCTTATTTATAGTTTATGTAAACAAGTAAACAAAACGCACACACATTAATATTTTTGTGGTTTATAGGTTATCCTATTATAACATAGTTCATTTAATAATTTCATATCACCTCATCTTTAATTATTTGTGTCATATGTTCTCATAATTTTATTTCATAGTATATTTCATCGTTTATTTTGTAGTTTAGTTTATAGTCTATCGATAAGTTTTTATATCTTCTATATTCTAAATACGAACGTTGCACTACAATTTTTATTAACTTGTTAGATTAATTATTTTTATTTTTATTTTATTTTCTACGAAGGAACTTTTTGTAAACAAAGTACTTAGGACATCTAAATTATTTTCTTATTTTGTCAACCACGTGCACTAATTGTTTTAATTAATTTTGCGAGGTGAACTCTATACGACACTACGACCACCATGTTACACTATCAAAGATAATTATCTAAATATAAACACGTAAGTAAAATCATTTTCACCAACTCCTTCTGAAATCGTGAATGATGCAACTTTTAGGGTCACTCGACATTCCTTGTAACTATTTAGAACCTCCAAACACCATGTAACCAGATAAAAAGGAAAATCTCTCTCTAGGTATTCCTCGTTTTCCCTATTTTCTCCTTTTCACATTGTGATTTCCCTTTCCTAGGTGATTGTCTGCATCGAACTTCACATTTGAGATTTGGTCTAAAAGGAACCCTCGTGCATCCTCTTGCTTACATAATTTAAATAGGGTTTTAACCTTTTGCATCTCATGTTACCACACACAACCTAGACTCACGACAAAAATCAACACATCAAAACATCTCCTTACTCGGTTCACTATTTGGGATTTCATCACCCAATAGGAAACCACATGAGATTCTCCCTAGCCAAAACTATCAGAAACCAGCCTTAAACTATCATTCCTTAGGTGCCTTCATTATCCACTTTTATTTTCACATATTCTAATTAATCATGTTGATAAGAAAATTATAACTTGATTTGTCTTTTTATAAATTACCTAAAAAATGTTTGTCTATTTCACACCTATTATCAATCTTTATCAAGTCAAAACAACGCAACAATCTGCTCCATCCAATGACATCCCTTCCTCTAAAGATCTCTCCCAACAAGATTCTAAATTTGAGACCACACCTTCGGGTACCCAACCCCTTATCTCCATAGACTCACTTCAAGAGGACCATATCATCCAAAATCATCCCTATCTTGAAACCAATCCTCATGTCCCTCATCAATCAGCCTTTCTAGACCAATTACATCCCCATCTCCCGATCCTTAGAAACTCCTGGACCTCCTTCCCACCCCATTTATGACTTTCTACTTTGTAAATATCTCTGCAATCTCTCAATCCTATCAATCTACTCATTTGGTGGACCATATTCCACCCTTGTCGGTTTATGTCAAATATATTCCCTCTGCTACTAGCATGCCTCTCTAACCATCTCAAACTCTTAACACTTATATTCCTACCCACCATATGCTCCAACCATCTCAATATCTTAACACTCATATCCCCACTTTTCATTTACCACAACAACCTACCCAATATCAACAATCACATCACATCCCTATTTCTCAACATCAACCTATGTAGAAACTTACCCAATCTCAACCCATGACATATATTAATCTTTCTCAAATGATTCCCCAAACGCCTGCACATCTACAAATTAATCAACTTCTTTATCAAGCAATTCCACAAATACCCCACCCACAAACATATCAACCAGCTTATCAAGCTACTTTTTATGCCACTCACCCACAATCCCAACCCAACCTTCATCACATTGAATGATCATATTCATGCCTTAATGAATAAACTGGCTAGTCTAGAAGCTGACTACCTTGGACACTGAGGTTACTTTATCCTACGAATCACATTTGTAATGAATTAATTCATCCATGTCAAGTTCCTATCAAACCTTACCCTCCTCATTGGGAGCTTCCTAAGTTCATTAAGTTTAACAACAAGAAATATCCCCATAGAACATCTTCATGCATTCAAACACACATGTTATCTTATTTCACATTATCAAGACCTAATTGTCTATACTTTCCCCATGTTCTTGGCTAGTCCCACATTAGATTGGTATAATAATATCCCTCAATATTTGATATTTTCCTTCACCCAACTCATGTAGTTGTTCTTATAACACTTTTTGATCAACATTGTGTGCAAAATCACTATCACTAACATATACACCATCCGACAGTTTGAAGACGAGTCCATCGCATACTTTGTCACATGATGGCATGGTGTTATAAACCAACTATCCTTCTCTCTTCCACAAACTGAACTCATCGATATCTTCTCACGTTCATGTGTGAATCATATATCATCTACCTTGCAAATATAATTTGTTTGAACTTTTTGACGAAGGCTTCACCATGGCTCATAAACTCAAAACCCATGCCATTGAGCAAGGTCATCTTAAACTCATATCGACCAAACCTAAATTTGAATTTACTAAACCATCCACACATAATGACACATTTAGGGGTGCGGAAAAAATTATGGTTGTTAAGTCCTCATCCACACATACATCTAGCACGTGGCACAAGCCCCTCGACCATCTCCTAACTATACCCCTTTGGGGAATCCTATAGTTTTGTATTTGACAAGTTGATGGAAATACACTCCATCCAACTTCCTCCCATATGACCCATGGATGACTCACGACCCAAGCCTATTTGGTATCACAAAGCCCACTATTGTAAATATCATCAAGTCAAAGGTCACGACATTGATAAGTTTCATTCCTTCAAATATCATATCCAACAACTTATAAATCAAGGGGATATCCAAATGGACAACTCCACCACTTCACCTAGCCAACCCCTCGATAGAATTACGCAACCTTTTCCTAATCAACCAACTAATAAATCAATCCACCCTTTTACATCCGAACTATCAAATTCTTACACCATTAACACCATTAATCAAGATCTCATCTCATCAATGACTCCACATGTTCCTACCTTAGACATTATTCCCACCCCTTATTCAACACCTATCATATCCACAACTATCACACCTATATCAACTTTTACTACTTGTCCTATATCTATATCTGCTCCTACCCTTACCACATCCACATCAACTTTGACTATGTCATCTACTTCATCCAATTTGGTCATGCCCCAATCTATGACATCATATTCATCCTTAGCACCTATTTTAGCCCCATTGATATACACACCTATCCTTCCTTCTCTCACATTTGTTCCTTCACCCACATCTACATCAAACAAACCTATCCATACATCCACACTTACAATATCAACCCATTTCACAAACATATCATTCTTACCCCTTGAAACATTTATGAAACAACCATTCCCACCTACTTCTACACCCGATATTACTCCTACACTCACTACATTACCTATCATATCTACTCCATCGGTTACCATATCCCCTTCGGTAGGTTTGACTACCTTACCTACATCCATTCCACCTTTACCCATTATACCATCCTTAGAGTCAATCACAGTTCCTCCTTTCCCAATTTTTTCCATACCAACCACACCTACTACCTTTACCACATCCACATCGACTTCAACTATACATACCACTTCATCCACATCTATTGTGCCCTAACCGATCATATTCAACCCCTTAACCACATCTATATCAAACATACCCATCACCACATCACTTAAATCTCCAAATATCCCCATTATGCCCACCTCTCTATCAATCCCAACTACCCTTATATCTGTCATATCAATAAATCCACTTACTGACCTTGACATCTTCATCACCTATACCTATAGCCACATCATCCCATTTTATCCTAATATTCTTTATTTAATCCTTCTATCACATTGACCAAATCCTCTCGATTTGTAACTCTATCGATGATACCCTTGAAAAATTTATGGATCAAACAACTCCACTTGAGCTCAACACAAGGGGATCCTTTCTCCCTCTACAAAATCAACTATTTCCACATTGAACAAATCAAAACCTACAAAATCCAAATCTCACATAGACCTTATTAATCACATTATAAAAACACCTCTTTATCGATCACTATACGACCCTACACTACAATATTTAGACCCTCTATTAAGGTTATTATCATCCCTACCAAAGGTAAATATTCTTGATCAAAATCTAAGGCTTGTGGTAAACATCCCCAAAAGTATCCTACGCATCCTCATAAGAAGTCAAGTCTTCCCTCTTTTCAGTAATCCAATGTTACAACATCTATTTTAAGGTCAATCCCTTCATCTAATACACCTCATAATGATAAATCCCAATCCAACAATCTAACCCTCATCTCAAAATTGATTGGTCTTTAAGACATCTAATTCACCCATCCGATCTACATCCACTTCTCACACTAACACCAATCCAAAATATTCTATCAAAACCCACAAGATTTACCTTTCCTATGACACTTCATTGGGTCCTATGCATGAGACATTTTTGACATTTAATTCAAATATCTACCATCACACTTCCTCCCATTAAATATTTCAATCCCCATAGTCCAAATCCATCATGGTTCAATCCCAATTACATTTGCACTTATCATCATACCCCAGGCCATGAAATTGAACATTGTAAGGCCTTTCATAAAATCATCCATAACCTTATTGAGAAATATGATTTCCACATATAGGGGGAACATCCTTCTCAATCTACATCTAATCCATCCATTAGATTTCCCACGATTCCTCTATCCATCCATCATCCCTTAACATCTCTCTTGCACATGACATTCCTCCTACGGAAGGTCCTTCATTGTTCATCGATACTATTTATCTTTCCAATCAACATCATGATCTATGATCGTTATCCAATCCAAATCCAAAACAATCCTATCTAAACCCTTCACATCCACTAACTCATCTACATCTAATATTATCTCCCTCACTAGGGGGACATCCTCCCCTCATCCTTAGCATCCCTTCTACATCACTTTATCTCTTATCCATCCATACAACTCCCTTGATGTTGGGGACTTCACTTTTGACATCACTTTATTTAATCTCATCTAATCCATCTCATCTAATCTTAAATCCAAATTAATCTTGTCCAAATCTTCATCTCTTTTTAAATCCCACTTTTGTGGCCATATTCATCTCTCCCTTGAGGGACCATGTTTTTCATTTTAAGTCCACCGTTGTGGCCATACGTGTCCCTTCCTTTGGGGCACCATATTTATTCCAAAATTCCACACTTGTGGTCGTGCTCTTATCTCAAATTCCACCTTTGTGGCCATGCTTGTTTCTCCATTGGGGGACCATTTATTTTCATCCTTAGACAACCTTTGTGGGAATTTATTCACCTCATTATGGGACACATATTTATTTCTCTTTCTCAAGGATAACGCATAGTTTTTATCTTCACTCATCTATATTATTGTATCCTATCATATCCTATCTTTCTCCCCTAATACTTTATCCTATATTTCGATCCCACTCTTAATGCAACTTATAATGCATAAGTATGGGTCCAAGGTTTATCATTTGGCTTCCCTTACTAGTAAACCAAAAATTAAACCTCTTAATGCATTGCACTTATGACCATTATGTTGTTAGCATACCTACTAATGAGAACTTATTTATATCCTTAGATCATTCCTCCATCATGAACCTCTTCCATCTATCACTATAATGATTTGGAATTATGAGGTCTACTGTCACTTCCTAGACATTACCTTAAATAGGGGCACCACGACTCTATCCATAGCATTTTCCTTATGGATAGGTTCTCCCTTATTGGTGAGAACTTTGAGATCATTACACCCATCACCCTCATATCTACCTATTGAAACCACATAATGGTCTAGGGTTGTGACTTAAATGATCATCTTCCTTTCCTAAGTTTTCTACCTAGTTATACCCAGCTCTTCCCCATCAAATAGAAAATCAACACAAAAAAAGAAAAGAAAGTACAAATTATGGATGCTCTTGTCTCATGCTATCTTATCAAAAATAGACTGATCCCTCAAAGGAAAATTATTCATTAAATCCATTTAATAAAAGTAGATGATCCCCTGGAAAAAGCTATCATGCATATCTTATCCTACCATCTAAAATAAAAAGTCAAAATCCAAAAGCAAAAGAAAAAAGTAGACCATACCCTCGAAGGATGGCTACTCTATTATATCATGGCAGTAAAGGCTTCCCACATTGATCAACCTTCTATATATCATAGCATCCTAAGAAAGCTTCCCACATCGATCATCTTTCTCATATACATTGCAGACTTCCCGCATTGATCAGTTTGCATCTTCCCCCTTCCCAAAGTTGGGGCATAGTTCTAGGAACAACCACCTATGGAGATCCCTCTTCCTATGTACAAGTTACATCTAGAATCCTCGTTTTCATGTCGACATTAGTTTTATGAGAATATTTCATCCATATTTCCCTCATGGTCTTTTGGTATAACTAACTATCGTTGGTTATGTATTAACACTTGCTATTGGTTGTAAGTGTAGTGCCTTGAGTGGTACCCTTTCTTATTTCCCTCAAATCCGGTTCAAAGCATGGTTTCCTATATGCCCCTTTACGATTATATGTCATTTTATCATTAAGGTCACCGTATATCAAAATCACATTCTTCCATATCAAATTTTACACCATGAATTATATATCTATATGTTTACATTTAAGGGTGAAATATCTTACAATCATCCATAATTCTATGAATTTCGTTAATATCTATGACTAATCTCACTAATACACTTTTCAGTTTGAGAATTATACTTGATCTTTGTTAGATTTTGTGAATCCTACTTGAGGATCCTTCTCAAGGTGAGTTCGTTATCTTGTAGCTTCTTATCCCCCACCATGATCAATAATTTATTTGATCTGTCACTCCTCATTTCCACTCATCACCACTTATCCCCATATCACCCTTTTCACATTTATGTCCCCTTTCACCATTTTGTGTTCTTCCATTTCACTCTTGTACTTTAAGCTTGACGATCTTACTTAATCACCATTTTTTTACACGGGAATCTTGGTTGAGATATACCCCCTTCCTAATATCTTCCTATTTTAGATATTCCTCCACCATTTCCTTTTTCATCGACGCCTTCACCACAAAAACATATTTTCACTTTGCCTCTTCTATTTGAAATTCTTTCATCATCACTCCCACCACATGGGAATCCCAATTAATGATTTTCCTAACACTCTCCATCTTCACTACATATATTCCTTGATCCATTCATTTCACATTCCTTTGTTTCCTTGTTATCACCTCCTTTCACCTCTTATTCAATTTTGGCATACACCACTCACTCTTTTCTCATTCTTCGTAGTTATATCCATCATCTTCTTTGGTATCTTAATTAAAAATACTTACCATATGGAAAATTTACTTGAGGGTTCCCCTTCAGTCCATCTTGTCATGCCCTCTTCCTATCTACCAATCACTTACTTCTTCTCATCATTCTTCTTCTTCTTTGGCTTGGCATCCTACTTAACCATCCCCATTGCATGGAAATCTTAATTAAGATTCCCTCTTAAGTTTAATATTTCATATCTATCCTTCCCCATCCCATCATATTTCCCTCATCTTATTTCTACCACCTCTTTTCATAATCATCCATTCTACCTCTCCTACCCAATACACTCATGTCTTTCTCCTTCCATATCATCATCTTTCGGTTTGGTGATCTTACTTAACCACTCCTATGGCATGTCAATCTTACTTAAGATTCCTCTTAAGGATGATTTGTTATCTTGCACTCCCCCATCACTCCAAATTCTTACCATCTAAATTGTTTTGTCATTCCCCATCATCACATCCTCTCACCTCCTCTTCCATCCTTGCAAACACCACCTCTTTCCTACCAATTTTCATCTCCATCATCCCTCACTGAAATCTTACTTAATCACTTCCTAAAAATATTTCATGTCTTTTTCTTCATCTTTACCTCATTCATCCTCATGCACTACATCATCTCCTTGCTTTCATCTTTGCATAAATTGTCATCCCTCCTTTCTTTACTCTTTCCACTCCATCTTCTCGAATTCTCCCACATATCTACTCCCATGCTTACTTGCCATTATTGTTGGTATTCACCTAACATTATTTCATCATCATCTTCCATTTCATGCTAATAATTATCGGTGGAATTCTCCTAAAAATCACTCATCCCCATTCTACATGACCTTTTCCCTCTATTTGAACTTATTTTTATTCATTCCTTCCTTCCTCTATGCCCTCTTATCATTATCGGGGACTTCTCGTAAAGTCCCTTGATTGGATTTTCCTCTTCCATTCCTAATTTAATTTTCCCTCTTCTAACTTTTCCTCCCATCCTTCCTATAGATCATTATTGGTGAACTTCTCCTAACATCCCTTCACTAGTATTTCCTCTTATATCCCTTCCTCTATTTTACTTTTCCACCTCTCCATATTCCATTCTTCTTGTTTATTTCTTTATTTTCTTCATCATACATCCTTTTTCTATTATCTCATAATAATTTTCTCCTCATCTCACGCATCTCCACATCTCTTTTCTAATCTATTGTCATTCAACCCCTCCATCTTCTCTTTACATTCCTGATATTGCTCACTCTTCATTAAATATCTCCATTCTGGGTTTCCTTCCTTCTGCATCATTTTCTTTGTTTTCCTCTCCTCCTTTCTACTCCTCATCTTATTTCACTTCCTCTGTATCATCTTCATCCCCTTTTTACTTCATGTTTCCTTCTTACTTCCCCAATGATAACCTAGCTCTTCAGCGTTGTCCCATCTTTTTATCATCCCACCATCCACATGCATTTCCATGCGGTCTGTTCCATATTCCTTACCTTATTTTTTCTCACATTAACGAGGTCCTTCAATATTCTATACCTTCTCATATCTTTCATTTCCATCATTTCTCTCCCTTCATCTACTTCACCCTTCTTCACTCCCTTCATTTTGAATATCTCTCTCCCTTTTCATAATTTCACCCTCTGCTATGTCATTTTCTTGTCTTCTCCTTTATTTTTCCTTCATCATTTCATTCTTCCCCTATCATCCCTCTCTCTTATTTTCTTCTCTCTTAATTCCTTTTTTCTCCTCCGCCATCTCCATCAACTTTATTCCATGCCCTTGTCTCCTTCACCTTTCACCTTTCTTTCTCTTCTCATAATCACCCATTATTCTTGTTCGTTCCTTTTTTCCACTCTTACTCATCACATCCATAACACATCCTCACACCTATTAAATTCATGGTTTATTATGATATTTCTCCATTTATACACCAACACTGATCTATTTCATTACACCCCATTCTCATCCTCCTCTCTATAGTATTGACCTCTCCTCTTTTCACGAGATCTCACGAGCTCTCGGCCCTCTCATGAGAGCATCATCATATCCATTTCTAAGTATTTATTCCCATGGTATTTTATTCTTCGAGGATACTATATAGTGACCATAAACTATCACATTTTCCTTCACAAGTGCCTACTCTACTTTTTTCTTTGCAAACATTGATCCTAATCTTCCCCTATTTCCATGAATCAAAGTTTTTCTACTTTCTTCTTCTAATATTTTCTTGTCAACACAACATCTTCCTTAGGAAATATCTCTTCAAAACTATTAACCCCCTCACCTAGGGCATATTACCTCACCATCCATATTCCAACTCACCTTTTCAAACTCTTCTTATCTTGTGTTGGGACACCTTTGTTTTTATCCTCGTCCTTGTGAAAGTATAAATTTACACTTGATTCCTCTCATAAAAAGGATTTTACATAGCTTTCTCATTTAGTTGCACATACTTTGATGTTGGATTATGACCCATTTGTCATCATACTTTGCATCCATACTGTAGTGTTCTTCACCCACTCATTGGTCCGTAGAACATTATCGCATGTCTCTATTGAGACCGTAATTTTCCACTATTGATGTGATATTGGAGTCACCACCATATTTTTCATTATTATTCTGATAATTTTTTCTTGGGAATCTTGCCTATGTGTTTACCCATATTTTCATCACCCATCTAACCTTTTTCATCCATTTCTTTCAAACTCAAGTTTGACTTCCTTTATGTCGTTAATCCCAAGTTTTAAGGGAACACTTAATCAATCATATTTTTGATCTTCATCATTTTTGTCTCGTGGATTGTCTAACGCAAACCACTCATCAAAAAGGGAAAATGAAGACACTAGTTTTTAGTAATATTCCCCCCATTTATTCTCCTTCATCAAGCTTACCCATTCATTTGAATAAATCTCATTTCCCACCTAAAATTCATGTTCGATTAATAAATCAATCAATATTAATGGGTTAATTTATCCCCTTTGAAATATATAAACCTCGTTGTATTCCAATATCCAATTGATAATTACATATTCCCAATTAAGTCATATCACCCCACCTAATAATTAAATACTCTAAAATAATCCAAATCATGAACTCCACTCAATCAAATAAAATCCATATCAAATCCATTATTTCACCTAATCACTCAAATCATGTCCCCCCCACTCACCTAATCATGGTTACTTTGTAAAACCGAGGTTTCCTAATAACCCCTAATCTAATCCCATCTCTAGGCTATAAATACAAGCCTCCCCCTTTCAAACAAGTTTGAAACAAGTTAGGAGGGATAAAAACTTTGACATTGTAGCCACTTTCTTATTATAATATCATCAAAGTTCCCTTGTAATGCCACTTAAATTATCATAATTCCATCCTCATTATTTTGTGGCTCTTTTAGCTTTGTTTTCTTTGTATTCACTTTGGTCAAATCAACAAATCTTCTATATATGTGTGTTTTCAAGATTTGTTCTTTATCATTTTCTACATGTTATCTATTTATATTTCATTTATATCATTTTATATTATCAAATGGGGTTGAAATCCACATAAGGAATATCTTACTTCTTGGAACCAACTTTTTCAGTAGCCCCTGCATATATCATCTAATTTTTTTCTTCATAGTTGCTTTTTTGTAGGTTTATCTAGTTTTAATGGAGATCAGTCACTTTAGTGCCCATATCCATCATATCACATTTGAGGTAACTTAAATCCTCCATCATTCGAGTTTGTTTGATTTATTGGTTATCTAGCTCACTAATATGAGCATGGATGAAGAAAAAATTGAACAATATTTACAAGGATTATCTTTTTATTCTTCCAACTCTCCTTAGGTGTCTCACTAAGGTCACCAACACCTTAGCTTGTGTCTTTTAAACAATTTGTTTTCTTAGCTTCTCAACATGTTAACCATTCATCATTTCACCACTTGTTAGGTACACACATGCCTCAAAGCTCATAAAAATTGATTCATTCAATGATAAAATAGAATATTCAAGCATGAAATCTCCCAAATTCATAAGAAAATTGAAACATTTAGGTTTAATAGTACTTTTGCATGAAAAATTAAAGAAAGATCCATTCTTCAAAGCTCTTTATTCTTTAATATAAATTCAAGAAAGATAAAATCTTCAAGGATTCACAAAAAATAATTATTCTTCATCGAGGCTTGGTTACCTGCAAATATATTCTTTAGACAAGTATTAGTACATTAAGAACTTTACACCAAACTTTCAATAATTTCCTTTTCACCATCTTCCTCTACAAACATGATTCCTTCAACCTTGCAACTTAATCACTTCAATATTAGTAACACATAGTATTTAAAATTGGTTCTTCAAGGTCTAATACTAAATGATACACATAAAATTATTTTCTTTAGAATTCCATCAATATAGAAGGTTCATACAACAATTTCACCTAGGCTCTACAAATTGAGGATCCATCTTGTAGCGGATAAACTAAAACCTTGAATGGATAAACTTATAATTTTTCCATATCTAAATAACCTTGAATGGCTTACTTTCTTAACTTGTCTGAACTCATTATCATATTTCATATACTCCATATTTAAATATAGAAGCATACCACTTTTCCATATCAATTCAAGAACGGATAAACAAATATTCACTCTTCATTATCTATTTCAAACTCTCTTTTCCATATCTTCACTATTCACTCTTCGCTCAACTTGTCTTAACTAACTTCTCTACTCTTATCAATAAAATTTTAATTTTTTAGCCTCCTCCAATGCTTCCTTCTCCTTTAACCTATTTAAACACTCAATAAAAATGGTATATCAATCCTCATCTAGACTCAAAAGGATCAAAACATCAAAATTCACTCCAATTTTCTTAAACTATCCCCATTGATCTCAAGACCAAGTACTTTTATTAGTTCATTGTTGGGAGCTTCCAAGCATGATTAGAACCAAATATTAACCTTTTCATATACCCTTTACCTTCAATAATATGTGTGCAAAACTTTAGAACCTATATCCAATAATTTATCTCTCAAACCCTCCTTTTACCTTCCTATCCTTCTTGGTTTCTACAATCCATGCTCCTAAACTTCTGTCAAGAATATATTATTTTTCATAAGGTTATACAACACAAGAAAAAAAAATCAAGAACCCATTTTAGAATTATTTCTTCCCAAGAAGTTTCAAGGCTGGATTCTAGGTTTTAGGCCTACTTCATTTGTAAATTGATCTTCACAATTAGTCTTAATTTGTGTGTTCACTCTCCTAGGGAAAAATATCACAGATGAAACCATAAAAATTATTTTTGAATCTCTTTAGTGAGTAATTCCTTGTCAATTATTCTGAATTTGGGGTCAATATTCATTTTTAAGTGCTTCAAATCTAATTTACCATACAAACCCTAATGGTCAATTCTGAGTGAGCCCGAAAATCTCAAAACTCTATAAAACGAGTTAATCTTGATTTCAAATGTAACATTCCCATTTTAAGACTTTAGAAACAAGGGATTTTTTTACATGTAGATTTCTCTATTCTAAATTAACATAATTTAAAACACACATTACAATTCATTTCATTAACCGAAACCATATGCAACTTTAAATGACTTGGTGAACTACCGATCTCTCATTTTAACTTAATGATTTATATACTAAGTATACTTGGTTCCCATACCCTTTTCAGGGTATTAAGTGTTCTTTTTAAGAGGCCTATCTGAATATTTGTTACCGATATTCATCTGAAATCCCACTTCGTAAACTAGGTGACATAGGAAAATACAACAAGTAGCTTGTGATACTTTGGCCAAAGATTTTTAAACATATTTTCATGTTTATATTCCTAGATGGCATAATCATCAAACAAAATACATCCTTCACCCCACTTCATATGTTATCTAGAATGGTCTTATCAAATCTTATCAGTCCACTTCCTCAAGGTTTAACCCTAGCCAAGGTTAGCAACATAGTCTAGTGTGGAGGACTGCTCATGGTGACTAAGGGTACATAGACATACTCAATCGACCTATGTTGATTGTGTGTTTCTAGTTATCCTAAGTCATCATGAGTTGACCCGACACTAGATCATACCCCTAACTCTACCTAGGGTAGAACTATGACCAAGTCATATTTATGTAAATATGGATGACTAAACTCGAAGGGTGTTGCAACATGTCAACTGCAACACAATATCCTCATGAAGACCCAAGTCTTCACAAAGGTACTATATTGTAGTTGGCGTGTGCCAACATCTGACTGAGTTCACCTCATCTAGATGAACATATCAAGGAAAGAAGTTAAAGACTTATTAAATTTTCCTTATAAAGGGTTAATTGCAACAACCCTACTAAACACTAGGTTCATTAACCATTAGGATTTCAAGTAAAATCTGCAATTAGAGTTGGTATGCAGATACATCTGCCCCCTAACCATTTCATAAGTTTTTATTTTTAATCCATTAACATTCTTATTTATGTTTCACAAACAAATTCAACATACTTAACAGTGATGTTAACTTAACTTACATATCCAAGTTCTAGCTTGTTTAAGTTTGGAATCAGTTCTCTCCTTATTAGAATTCATTGGAATGAAGTCTATTCCTTAATATTTTCTTTCCATTGTTCCTATTATGATTTCAGAATTAATCAAGAGGAAGCACACCTTCCTCTATACAGGATAATATTTAGATTAAATTCCAATAGATCTTAAAATAGTTTATTAATCATTGTAGGGGAGTTGCCTTCCCTTTTTCCTTATAAAGGGTTAGGGTTCATTTATAACCCCATAATAATATTGTAATTTATTATCATGGTTTATTCTACTCATAACCATTTTTTTAGTTAATCCATAGTGATTTAGTTGAACGTCCAATCATGAATGTCAACTTAATAAGTTGCAATTAATTAAAAGGGTAGTACATCTAGTACCCTTAACCTCTAATTCCTTTCAAACCAACCCCAAAGGGTATATTATAGATATATATAAAATAAATAGAGATAATCTTATCATTTCCATTCACAGAATATCCAAAAAGATGACACATCAAGTATAGATAATCCCACAACTCTTTCATTCATCAAAATGGTATTCATACATGATAAGTTCGAACACATTAGACATTTCTAGTGTCAAACAACATCAACAAGATCAATTACAAGGAAAAATTCTTTTCCAACTATTACATTTCAATAATGGTCCATATTTCATCATAAAAAGATCCAACCTCTTTGATAAACAAAAGTAACATCCTAAAAGATATTTTCTCCTTTCATCACTTACGAAGTCCATCTACAAAAATTTCTAGCACGGGTTAGTTCATTGAACTGAGCATGATAAGAACTAAGCACTAAAATGATGTGCTTCTAGCTAAATGTTTCATAAAGAGAACTCTACTTTTATGAAATAGTTAAAGCATTACAAAAAAACATACCAAAGAGAAATACCAGTCACAAAAGAGAGAGAGATAAGGTGATAAACCATATCATCATTAAGAATAGATCAGGATATAATCATATTCAAATTTCAACTATTTATTACATGAAAAGGATTAAATCATTAATCCAGATAAATAATATTTCATCAAAATCACAATTGCTTTTCATATACTGATTTACATGATTCACTCCTTAATTAATTCCATCTAACTTTGAGAAGATACTAACACTACTATCTCTTAGGAATAGATTTGCATTATATGGAACAATAGTACATTCATCTCAGCATTATCTCACTTAATTTCATCCTAAAATAAAAGATGCCAAGTTCAATCAAACATTAGGATAAATTTAGGATGAATCAACAACATATTTAGTAAAGAGTTTCTTATTTAAGAATTCTATATCCTAAATTGAGTCAAAACCAATCTAAGTTTAGGATCAACTCTAAAAAATTTTTACAAAGGATGAAATCAATTTGACATGCAATTGAAACTAATCACACAATCCCCAAAAAGGTACATCATTACTAATGTTTAAGTCAAAGAGAAGAATGGTGGAATTTAACATCAAGTATAGATCTTACAACCCTTCAAATATATTTTCACCCCATAAGAGACTTACTCAGGACTTTCCAACCTAACATAACAATTCTTTAGAGTAACCTTATTGCTTCAGCTATCCTATTCTAACACAATTGGACTTAATTCTTCAAGCAAGTCCCAGTGGAGGTATAGCGATACATAATAAACTATTTGGTTCCCTATTTGGGAATGATATGTGTGGAAGATAAAAGGAGAAGAGAGATTGTAAATTCTATGTACAAGGCAAGATTAGAAAAATATCCCTCCATAAACAAGAATACCAATAATCAAGTCCAATCTTAACTATCCTCTAACATATTTCCCGAATAGAAGACAATCAGAGATCAAAATGAACGATTATAGTCTGAAGAAGGGAATAAACTATTAACCAAGAACATCCATTAACTTTCATTGTTCAAAGGGGTAGTAACAATAGCACCGTATCTAGAAATCTACAAGTAAACACTTCCTCAAACATGGTGGAGGAAGGAGATAATTATCAGAAGAGTAATTCTTAACAGTCCTTCTACACCCAAGTGAAGTAAAGAAAAACACGATCAAATATGATAAATCTAAGCCCCCAACAACATTCCCTAAATAGAAATACTTGTGCCTTCTTTGGAGAAAGAACTAAAACAAGTTCAATGGCCAAAGGCCAAGAAAAAAAACTGACAATTCAACCATTAATGTCCAAGTAACTACTCAACTCACAAGTCGATAACAACAACTATAACACAGTGAGCTTAAACCGAAGATAACTTCCCTTTCTACACATTAATTACATCAATTACAAGAGTTACCCAAGTTCCCAAAATAATAAACAAACAAAATAACACTTCATTAAATTACCCTTTTTCGAGCAACAACTTCCTTTCAAGGAGATAACACGGTAAACTTACCCATCCTTTGTTGGTGAATGAAAAAGCAATAACAAGTCTTAACAGACTAAAGCTTCCTTACAAATCCCAACTCAGATCATTGCATCATCCTTAATAACCACTGAAACAAACAACTAAAACAGGAAGGATAAAACCCAACCTAGATTCATAACCACAGAGAGATAAAGGAAACGTTGGCATGATCACAAGTTTTGTGCATGAAAACAAACTCAGAAGATAGGCTAAACCCAGAAATGCAAAATTCTATTTCCCTCAAGGATTCATTCAAGTTTAGATAATAGTCAAGTTACTCTACAGTTCATATACTGAAGTATTCTCACAGAAGTGATACAAGATCCCCTCAAACAAGTTCCACAATTAAAGAAAAATGAGTTACTCATGATTTTAACACAACTCAAAAAAGTATAAGCAGTTACAACTTCTTCCCAATGCAAACAGAAGTTAAGCATATCTTTGAAATTTCCAAACAAGGAATTTAAAACCTAGAACATATCTTCCATCATAATAGTGGAATCAAACAGAAAAACACAATGAATAATACAAGCATCGAAAGAAAGATCATAACATTCATCAACAACCCATTCATTTCCCAAGAGTAGAGTTATTTTAATGAAACATTTAAGTAAAAGAAAAACAACTTAATGGGTAGAGCCTATCATGCCTGATAGCGCTTCTCCTTAATTTGTAGAAGATTTCCAAGCAGAGCTCTAATAGTTTCTTCTTCTCCACAAAATGTCAACCCTCTTCCAAATCTTCTACCTTCTTTTATTTCCTTTACAAAGTCCAAAAATAGCTTTAGGTAATGTAAAAAAATCTAGTCATGCAAGAATTGATCTGGTGGTTCAAAGGATAGAAAAAACATCATGCAGAGCTCGAGCTCAAAAATAAACTGAAGAGAAAAACAACCATGCAAAACCCCTCATGCATTCTCCTAGGTAGTTTCTTGCCAAATTCAAAAACATTAAATGTAAAGGATAGATAGTTCCCTCTGATTTCCTTACCACCGCCATCTCCAATTTTGGCGAAGACTACATTAAAATTTTGCATGCAAATAATTTCAGTGGAGATGCCAACTCAGCTCTCCCCAAATTTTCCAATGCCCATGCCAAATTTGGTAGAGTAGGAGATAAGAATACATTAATTCCCATTCAATTACCTTGAAACCGATGCCACCAACCCTCCAATGCCCATGTGTTCCTTAGACTCCCCCTTTAGGTTAGCCACATTATAGTTAGGTTAGCATAAGTCTAGGATATCAACATAGGTCCTTAGGTAGGTCTTAGTTAGGGTCTTACATTTTAATTTCAAGAGACCAAAAATACATAGGTTAGACTTAGCTCTAGGCTTAAGTTACTAACATTTTATTCATAGATACAATAGGTTCCCGGTTGAAGCCACCATTACATACTAGAAAAAGAAGAACCATTCATGACATCAACATACTCATACAACAGGGTCTGAAGCCCTCAAATATTTCCTAGCATAGTCTAAATCCAATGATCAGTTGATCAACAGACTTGGTCATTTTGACCTCAACAATTTAGAATAAAACTGCATACCTTGGATCAATGGAATTGATCCAAGGTAATGTTGTTTTGAAATAGGAGAGTTTATAAAAACTAAACCTGGATTTCTCAATCCTAGCAACGAATTAATTTTACATTAACGAGGTGAATTGCTCATTTAAATTAAGAAAAAGTATGACAAAATGTATCTATTAAGTAAAGGAATTATTCCCTACTACAAACATGATTTCCCAAATCATAAGAGTACACCTTCTTAAAACCAAATCACCTATCAATGTTTGTACCTTTTAAGTAGAAGTCATCTTAGGTACCTGTCATGCTAGGGGCATTACATAAAATCTTGATTTTAGATCTAATGGTTTGTTTTAGGTTATTATTCATGGTTTCCTTACCAATGAGGCTTTGTTCATCATTCTTCCCTTAGTACACACTTGTTCATACTTTCCCTACCCGTAGAGATTAGAATTACAAGGTTTATACAATCCAAAAATGAGACATCCAAAAATAGTTCCTTCTCATTCATAATCAAACATGACCACATAGTTTCAACTCACTCTTGGGATTCTAATGACAATTACATCGAGCCAACACTACTAGTTAGTACGTGCATCTACCTTAATGTGTTATATGTGACTATTTACAAGCTCTTATTACATGCATTTAAACAAAATAGGGAATTTCATTCAATGATCTATTTGGAAAACATGTTTACTCATCTCTTCATGAGGGAATAAATCACAAAAATCACATATATATAGTTCTCAAAAATTTCAATAGTGCTAGTATATTACTATACATGTAAATAACTATTTAAGGCTCAAACAGGGGTATATAAAGCTCATGGATTCCATCTTAATAACATGCATGACAATTTGAGTATCACATACCATATCACATTCTCAGTTATTTATCCAAATATTTGAGTAAAATTAACAACCCCCACATTTATCCTAGACTCAAAACACAACCATTGTTAAAGCGTTTGATCTTGTTAAGCAATAAGGTGTAAAACATACGAATGTTTATTATGAGGTTATGTACTCATTCTTCTAAGAGCTTACCCACATTACGAGATGTACAAAAAGTTCAAGACACGTAGTAAATCATGTTAATGCCAAATTATGATCATTTATCTTATGGAAATAGTTAAGATAAATGTATCAAATTAGAGTGTTTCATTTATAGAATGTATTTTTTTCTACAAAAGTTATTCTCCAACATGTTTTCCCTTTCGATCTTGAGGAACTTCATCCCTTCTCCTCTCCTTACCTTCCTTACAAGGTTATCCATTCAAATAATCTAATCATTCTAATTCTTTTCTTTTTATCGTAACTCTTCTTTTGAAACCTAACCAACTTTTCAACTTCCCTATGCCCATACATCAACATGAAGGCTTTTTACATCACTCTTAGTCATTTCATAACTCACACACATTCTTGAAGACTCATGACCACATCCTAAGACCTAACTTACCCTCTCATGACTTAAATCATCCCTTAATCATCTTGATAAGCCACATTGGCTTATTTACATGCCTTATAATTTTTTAATTATATTTTGGAGGGAATTGTCAAATTTGAAACTCATAACACTTGACCACCTAACTTTCTCTCTTAGGACCTCAACATGCTCTAATATACCATTAAAATCATGAATAAGGATGAATTTGTAATTTTAGTGTTCTTGAAGATGCCCCTTCATAAAATTTGTACTATATTTCCATGATAGTTTCAAGTCATGTATTAATTCTAGGGGGAAAAGTGTGCACTATTTTATGATAATTGTCCTTTGGGCCTAAAAGGGCAATTTTCAAATGTCTCGAGAGATTAACTTGGTTGAAGGCCTTACACTTAGAGTTGGAAGGAATTGTAAGATGTTATGGAAATTATATTCAAATACATTTCCAATGATATATGGTTTATCTCTTGATGAGGTGTTTTTATAGGTGAACCAACTCGGTTGTGAAGACAAAGTTTTATTGTTTCAACACAGGATTTCCTTGACTAAAAGATTGATGTAGAAGACTAATGATTTTGATTAGCTGATGATTTATATATATTAGAGAGTGAATAGGGATTAATTTTTTTCTATTAAAGGAATTTAGAGTTCTTTAAAGTAATGGTGTAAACTAGTCGAGTTTCCAAAATTACTTTATGGGTAGTTCAATTTAGTGAATAGTAAAAGAGGTGTGGTTTAATTTTTGGATGTTTTATGATGTCTAGTAAGTATGGATATGTTCTAGAGGTTATTTTATTTCTAATTAGTTATTACATGGCATATTTTAGGTGTTTTTGTGTGATCTTGAGCATTATAGGTAAATATTGGTTCTGGAAGTAGTTGTTTTAAGTAGGAAATGAGCCTACTTGATAGAGTTATGAAGAAAATAATTGTTGTAAGTTAATTTTTGCACATTTATGATGTTTTTATGATTTATGTGACATGTTTTACGCATTTGGATGCTTTAAAAATCATGGTGATGATTTTTAGGTCTTTGATTTACATGGTGATGGGGTTTTGAGCCTTTTTTGGCTTATTTGGTTGTCTTGATGCATGGCTGACCTACATGGCTCCATATTATGATTTGTTGTGAATTTATTGTTATATTATTATGTATTATTGGTTTATCTCCTTCATATGGATCAATTTTTATTATGTTTCTAAAATAAGAAACATATAAAGTGCATGTTTGGATCAAATTTGAACTAATGTGCAAGCATGAAAAAATGTGACCTAGGTAAGAGAGATAAAGTTGTTCAAAGGAATCAAGAGATAGCTGAGGATGTGTTTGAAAATATCAATATTTATGAGGATCTAGTATGTAATTGTATTGATTCAAATCAGCCCAAATTTGATCATGTTCGAGCGAGTTAGAAGAAGGAGAGTTTTAAGAGGGTTTGAAGGTGTTTGAAAGAATCTTCAGATCACTATCAATTGTGTGTGATGGAATAATTTATTGACACTATAGTCTTATCAGAATATTATGTGATGATTCATATTCATTCAAGCATTTTTTTTAGTAATATCAACAAGGGTTTAGAGATTGGTGCTCCTTATGGGGTTGGTTCCTCACTTATGATGTGTAATATCAACTTGAGGACTTTGTTGTGAGTAATATTAGAAAAAAATTAGTGGGTTTTATTACCCTTGAGGGTTTCCCACTTATATATTTTTTCATGTGTACTCTCTCTTGGTTGTGCTTATGTGGTTGATTATTTCTTGATATTTAATTCACATTAATGGATGGTTAAATGTTAATGGTTCATGCAAGTTAATCTGAAATTGTTTAATGGTTTAAAAAATAATTCACCCCCTCCTCTCAATTCATTGTGCTTCCAAAAAGAGCTTAAAAGATATTTTTTTACATCAAGAAGTTTTAATAATCATGAAAAATGGTAAACTTATCAATGTAATGTTTCAAATCCATGTGTGTTGGATCAAGGAAATGCATGAAAAAGTATTTGGCAGGTTATGAAGTTTCAAGGTGTATAGCTCCATATCCATTTTGTACAATTGCAGTCATGAGAAGTGATGTGTTTCATGAAGTTCAAGGGAATTTATTTAGGTCTATATCTCTTATCAAGACCCAACAAGTGGGTATTATTTTCATCTCTCTATTTGATAGTCTTTCTTCACCTTGAAGTCTATGTTGCTTCATCAAGTATTAATATGAAAGGACTAAAACATGGTGGTAAGAATGTGTGTTGAGTATTTATTCCTTTAGATGCAATGTCAATATATTCTTGAGACATCATAGGTAGATTATGGTTAAAGTTGAGGAAAGGTCAATAAATTCATCTTGAAGTCTCAAATTTGGCATTTGGAGGAAAATATACGCATTTGATAGTTTGACATTTTGAAACTAGTATTAATTCATAAGGTCAAGGGTTGAGTAATAGCTTTAAGTGATGAATCAAGATGACAAGATGAAGGTATAAATCAAATAGGTATTTTTGGTTTTGAATACAAGTGACATAGTTTGAGAAGTAAGGAAGAGTAGTATAAATGGTTAGGCATAGTCAAATATGTCATTAAATTCTTGTGAATATGATCAATCAAGAGTATTTAATCATATATTATCTACTAAAGGTGATTTTAATAGGTGAGAGAATGGTCTAATAGTGAAAAGGGTAGTTTGAAGGTCCATTGAAGACCGGTTTGGAATAATGTGTGAAGATGGTATGAGTGTATGCTCTGCTTGTGTGATACCTACATTCTTACTAATCTAATATTATATTGGAGATTTTAAAAGTAATTATTATTATTTGTAATAAAAATTATGAGGGTCACATGAACATGGAGATTTGTTGAGAATTTTTTTTGACCGATTTGACTCTATTTGAGCTTGTGAGTATAAATCAACTCATGATAGTCTGAAAGAGAGTTAGAAGTATGAAATGTGAGTCAAGAAAAAATGGTAATAATATTAAAACAAGTGCATAAGGTTTTAAGAAGGGTTATTAGGCATAAATAATGTTTTTTGTAGGTATAATGAAAGATGGAACTTGTCAAATCTCTAAGTAGTTGTGTTTTCATGCGAAAAAGTAGAGTACAAAAAAACGTGATTTAGGATTGTGGCATCTAATATAATATATTTCCATGGAAAGTGTTAAAGGTATGAGACCTTATATTTTCATTAATAGGTAGATGTTGATGGTATAATATCGGGGATAACTTAGAAAATGTTTCATATACTGTGTTTTCTCTTGTTACACTAATAATTTTGTAAATTTGGTCTCAAGAGCTACTTTAGGACTCTTGGTCCTAAATGATGTAATGATAATGATTAGAGGAAGATATTGTATTTTTTGGCATGATTATTAATTGTATAGTACTACAAAAAGGTGTTTAGCAGAAAAAGTATGATGTATACTCTCAGGGGGAGCTATGTGCATGATCTTTTCAAGTCCATGGATCTTTTATTGTTGTTATTGAAGACAAGAAAACATAGTACAATCCAAGGGGGAGCTTGTGAAAAAGTAAGTGGTGTGATACATTTTTATCACTTTGATTTGTCATTTTTCATGTCAAAATTTTCATATAGCTTTTTTCATAGATGTCAAATGGGGGGAGTAGCATCTAAAAATTGAAAAAAAGGTATTGGAGGTGTGTTTAGTCTTGTGGTTTCCATTAATTATTTTAAAGATGTTGTCATAAATGACAATTGGGGATATTGTTGGCCATTTTTTCTATAATGTTTTCATTTATGTCAAAGGTCATTGATGGAAAAGGTAGTTTAAGTTTCATATGAGTCTCCATGAGGTGTCATGATGATGTAGTGCATATGTGAGTGTTGCTTGGGTGAAGTAGAATGGTGTTCAAGTGTGTTTGGTGTATGGTCCAAGCATATATTGTCTAGTATGAGCTCTTAAATGGTTTTGAAGGATTTCATGAGGTCAAGAAAGGTTATTATGATGTGTTAGAGGTGTATATGTGTCTGCAAGGTGTTTTTATAGTCAATTCATGTGATGTCATGGGGTGAAGTGATCATTTTAGGCCTAGTCCTAGACCTAGTGCATGGTGCATGATGGATTAACATGAGAAACATAGTAGGTTAGTATTGTAAAATAATGGGAAAGGTGTTATGACATGTAATATCATATTTATGAAGAATTTTAGGTTAGTATTCAAAGTTTTGATGATGTTTCATGGTCCTTTCAATCTTGTTTCTTAAGAACAATACATGTAGAAATAGGTAAGTCTCGGTGGTTGAAAAGTTTCAAAGGTTTAAATAATAAAATGAAATTTAAATAGTGATATGAGGTTTTTATGATACTTTGGGTCAATTTTCAGGTCCAGGTGATATGAGTATTTTTAAGATATTAAGTTTTTGTTGAAACTAGGTTTTCAAAATTGTGTTTTAGAGCTAAATCTTGATTTTCATTTTAGAGCTAAATCTTGATTTTCAGATGAATTATGTAATGTATGATTTGAATGGGGAATTCATCTCTTTTTAATATTAAACTATTTATTTACAAATATTTTCCAAGTACAATGAATTTTTTAATCATCAAAATTTTATAAACAATCGTTAAGAAGACAAACAACATTTTAGCCCTCATAAAACCTCACTCTATAGTAACTTGGGAGATATTGAGTAGAGTGATCCATAATTGATTTGTTTTTGAAAAAATGAGGATTTAATGTTGTATAGTACTCCTTTAAATCTATCTAGGTGTGACTTAAATATTTTGAGAGTATGTGGGCCCCACCCAAAAGGTAAGTTTCTAGAAAGTTTTAGTTTTAAAAAAATTTTACCATTGAACCTATTAACTAAATTACCATTTATTGAAGCATGGGAGTTTTGATAAATGTAAATTATAGTTTCATATCATGGTTTTTCAATTAAATTTTAAAGTGTGCCATATTTATGAGGACTAGTTTTTAGGTAGTTTTGGGGCAGGTTTTAGTAGTTTAGGAGAAAAGTGGTTTTGGGGACCTAAAGGTGGTGTTATGACTTGGTTTGAATTTTTTCATGATAATAATTTCAGTATATTCACAATTATATATAATTATTTATTTTTTCTAAGGGATGAGCAAGTTATGACATGTTCTTTGAAGGTCAATTTTGAGGGTTCTTGATGTGCATGCTCTTGAGTGACTTCATGAGGCTTGTTGATTGTTATGAGTTGTTTAATGTTTTCTGGAGGTTTCTAAGTTCTTATAAAACATGTATAAGTGTGTTCCATGCTTTGGTGAAGTTGTTTTTGGACTTTTTCATTCCTTCTATGGTGACTTTTGTTTTTTGGGGTTTTAAAACTTGTTGTGTCTGAAAGGTGGTCTTGGACACTCTAGGTGTTTATGGAAAACTATATGGACCTTTGTGTGGTATTTTTATGATTATATTATGATGTTGAAATAATTTTTACTATATGAATGATGACATAGGATTTTGAGGAAAATAAATAAGTATAAATGTAAATTATAAAGTTCATTTATGTTAGTTAAGCGAGTGGGAGAAAAGTGTGACCTAAACATCTTATAGAGAATTATAATGAAGGTCCATATGACCTTGTTAAGAGGGAAATTAGATTTTGGATTTTTTATAAAGAGAGAATTTTATGGCGAGATAGGGAAGGTATGAAATCATCTTGAAGAAGAGGAATATTTTAGCAAATAAGAAGTTGTGTTTGAGATGGGTTTTGAGAGAGGAGCTAAATTTGTGATCACCATCAGTTGCAGAAAAATATTGTTAATGATCATCTAGTTTAGGTGACTTAGTTGGTACTTGGTCATCTTGGGGAGTTTTAGCCTCCTTGTAGGATTAGTGTCCTACTAAACTAGGGGTTAGTGCTCCTTGTGGGGTTGCCTCACTAAATAAATCTTGTGTGATGTGAAATATTCATATGAGTCCTTTGTTAAGAGTAATATTTATATAGGTTTCATCATGTTTTCTTCCTCTTGAGGTTTTCCCAATTAAATTTGGTTTTCTTTTATTATCTCTTGCATTTTGTTCTTAAGTATGGTTGTTGATGTGATTAAATAAAAATTGACTAACTAACTAGTATATATATAGTTAATCTAAGTTATAATAGTTGTAATACATTAGATAAATACAATAAACAAGAGCATAAATGAGATAAATAACTATGTAAAAGGAAATGATAACCCTAATGTGTAAAAGAGACTGAGGAAATAACTCGGGTGATAACAGATTCATATTAGAGAGTGTCACAGAGGTAAATGGAAAAATTAGGAACAAGAACAACTATGCAGAAGTCCAGAAAAGGATTTATTTTTAGGATCTAGCTATATTGGGGTGCCCGGAGGAGGACTGAGGTTCCTATAGGTGCTTTGGTCTGAAATTTGGTTACCCTGGTTTGTGTAAAATATCTAAAATTTGTTTTTATAGGGTGGTATGGTGATCTGAAACCCTCATTATGTGTCGCATCAAAAAAATTGCTGCAAATGTCACCAATACTCCAAGATTAAAGAAAGACCTACAATACCTCAAAACAATCATCCAACCCCCTAAAAAAATAATACCTATGAATAGATCAGACTATCCTTAGTGGCCACTAAGTAAGCACTTTGCACTACATCTCGGACCTGATGTAGTTCTATGTGCAAGTGTGTGAGTGAATATACCCTAGGTTGCTCTTGTACTAGTTACACGTTTTGAAGTAGTGCAAAAAACCTATCTCTGTACAAAATGTAATAAAATGTGTACATGGAATAGAATAGAATCCCTCCCCCTATGAAGTGTGATGTAGGTGGCTTAGCCTTGATGATGGAGCTATGTGGATGTAAGTGTCGAACGTAATAGATGGATGCAACTCTATATGGAGTGATAGTAGTAAGTGATGATAGGTCCCTCATTATGGTCTCGTAACTTTATATTTATAGGGTTATCTTGATTTAATTTTGTAATTAACCCCAAAAAGACTAACCACAAGAAAAATAAAGATGCCAAATTTCTAGGAAGAGCCCAAAAAGTGGCAAGAACATGCGAAAATGATCGAGGTGCCCCTAGTGGGACCAAGGAACCCACGTTGAGTGTGATACTAGCTCAAGTGCCCCAGTAGATGTTAAAATGATGGTAAATGACTGAAATAGACTAGGAATGTGGCTAAAAGGGGCAATAATAATGAAATAAAATAAAACAAGATGGCCAAAAGATGGGGGTTAATTAGTACTTTCTTCACTCAAGAACCTTATAAATAGTAGTATGAAACTAGGATAAATAAATGTCTAAAGTGCATGATTTTGTGACTACATTTTGCCCCCACTTTATGTTGGTAAGCTGAAATCTCAATAACATAAATTAGATAGAGATGTGTAACTGTTTCCATGAATAGTTTACTACAAATGCACTAAAGGACTAGACAAAGTGTGGAATGAAAAAAATATGGAGTGTGGAAACTAAAGATGAAAATTGAACAAATAAAAAATGATGAGCAGTGAATCTAGGGAAGAACGTGTGTGTAGTTGTTGTATGGTGTGTAATGTACCTATATGGTTAGTAAAGTGTGTGTTGTCACAAATTGTTTTTGTTGGCATTGTTGTTTTATTTTCCCCCAATTTGATTACTTGTTTCTCATATGCTCGGACCATATCCAAGTCGAGACAAAGAGTGTAGAAGGATATCCTATACTAAGAATTTTTTGAGTGATCTCATCCCACCCCGAATGAAGAATTTTAGGGAGGAAATGATCTATGTCCTCCAAGCTCTAACTAATTCCCTAAATATATGTGAAGAGATCTCTGTATCGTCCTAATTTTTGGGCGATCCAATGCCATTGGCAAAGCAAAGCGTGTAGAGGCACACCCACTATAACCTTCAAGCCTATAACTACTTCCCAGAATGTTAAGGACACTATGTCCTATAAAATTCACTATGTATGGGTTTCATAGACTGGTCTAAACCCACTCATTGTATATCACTAAACCAAAATGGTGTAGAATCTTTGTGTTAGTATGTAGAAAAACCCCAAATGATGCCCCCTCTTTGGGATCACATGTGACATCGGTGATAGGATAATGTGGTCCTAAAAGTGGACCAACTACATGTATTCTATAACTCTACCCTATAGAGGGAAGGGAATGATCTTGGTAGAAACCAAGGCATGCATAAAAAGGATGGCTAGCCAAAGCAAGGGTTAGTATGAAAACACATGCATGTAGAAAATAAGTGAAAAGTGCGCAAACAATGTAAAAACTACCAAGCAAAATAGTGTTAATATGTAAGAAGATAAGTAAACAACATAAAGTGGGCCACAAAATGGGACATCACTCAATATTTTTCAAAACACGCAAGGTCATCATGGCTGCAAATAATAAACAAGTATACAAGAAGTAGTAGAGAATGAAACAAACAAGTAAACAAAAAGTAGCCATGAAAAGATATAGACCTTCAAAACAATGCTACACATGGAACACATGTTAGCATGTTAGAGAAATAACTAATATGTTAAAGCATAAATAAGAAAGTAACGTAAAGTGTTAAGTACAAAATGAATTAATAACACCTCGAGAGACAAATTAGAATGCCCTCAACGATCATTGTAGGAATAGTAGAAGGTGACCATCCATGCTTTGTATGTGAAGAATTTCTATCTGTGATCACAACTATAAAAAGGCATGAACATGCATATATTAATGGTATAGATAATTACATCTAAGAAATCAATGTAACATAAGTAGTAAAGTGATCATGTACAACACTAGTAAACAAGAGTAAATGCCCCTAAGACAATGTTATATGTTGTGGATGGATGTAAATTAATGCAAGATGGAATGATAGGAGCCACATTTCCCCTGAGTCAATGGAAGTGTATGTAGTGAGGTTAATTTTGTTTCCCACCTCGGAAGTCAAGAATGAACTATAAAAAAGAGTGCATCATCAGGAAATGGTTGATTAGGATGTTGTTTCTAACATGTTGTGATGAATGTGTAGGTGTAGTGGTGAGATGTGACCTAGAAATGATGTGTGTGTGAACCCTATAGCCAAATCATATATCACAACTAGATGAATATATAATTGATGATTTAGCTTAAGTGTATATCACTATAAGATAAATGGATGAGTGATGATTTATCCCTAAGCATATATCACTATAAGATGAAAAGAGGGAGTGGTGATGTAACCTAAGGTGTATACCACTAATATTGATATAATAGCTAATGATTTAGCCTAAAGTGCATGTCACTAAGCTAGAAATTTCACATGATGAAAGGTTGAATGATAAGCATGTGATTAATGCAAGGTCCATTTGAGTTGTAAACCCTCAAAGAGTTGAGTATAGACCAAGGAACTAAAGTGCATCATAGGGTAGTGAGTGCAGCACATAGAAAATAATGTAATATATATATGACCATATAATGAATAGAATGTATAAATACACTATGTGTAGAATGAAAATTCAAGAGTTGTAGAATGTATAACATTTAATGAATAATCACGTAGTGTAGAACATGTAATTAGATGAATAATGTATCATGTAGGAATGAATGTAATTCTAGACTCATATGCGATGAAAACTAGTGTAGTATATAGAAAATATTATGACATGAAGATGCGTAGTGTATGATGTATGTTATACGATTATGTATAGGATTTGAGAGAATATACGTAAATACCCTAATAGTGTATGATGTAAAATATGTAAGGTGAGAAAGAGTATAATGTATAATGTGTAAATGTGTAAATGACACAATGTTGTTTATGAACATAGAGAATGTATGGTGTATGGTTTATTATGCGTGATATATGAATAGATGTGGTATGTAATTCCTAGAGTGCGGTGTGTGATATTTAGTGTAGTAGTAATCCTCAACATTAATGTGTGAACCGAAGCATAATAGTGCATCACCAGTAATGAAACTAGAATTTATGATGAATGTGACTATGATAAGACAATGTGGGGGTAAAATAGGGTAGAACTATGTAAATATCCTAGAATAAAGGGATAAATTATATGTTATGCCCCCAAATGTGTGTAAGAAGATCATGTAAATTCATCAAGAAGATCTTCATCCTCTAGGTCATAATCAAATGGATAAGCATTAGTAACTTGATAAGAAATAGTGTCTGGTTGATAACACAATGATCCATTGAGGCACAAGTTATACATACCCATAGAATCTTCCTCATCCGTTATTAGAGGAAGAGGAAATTCATTCACATACTAATGAGTAATATTTTGTGTATAACATAGGAGATAACTATTGCATATGAAAATGCATCCAAAAGGAATAGGGAAAGATATATCTATGTGATTAGGATCTAGAGTGCCCCTAATATAATCAAGCCATGATTGTTATAATGTAATTCGATAAGTAATAGGAGTGCATGTAAGAAATACATCAAAGTTAAATACATAAATACCATATGCAACATCCGTAACATGAACCAACCCATGATATAAATGAGAGTCATATGGTGGAGGATGGATGTCATCAATAGAAAAGCCTAATCAAGCTAATCCCACTTGTGTACATATGGTTTCTGGTGAAGTAGGGTCAAATGGAATGTGTTCCCAATATGAATTATTGATGAAAAGTGTGCAAGTGAATAGTGGGCGTGCTAAAGTAGGTAATGTATGTGGAGGTGGATGTGATAGATCGACATCCATAGACTAGACAGGCCCCTGATAAGGAATCATAGCAATAGTAAGAGTAGGTGGCATAGAAAAAACTACATCTATCATACAAATGGTACTTTCAAGTGGTGGCAAGTGAGGTGGTTCATCCATAATTTGGGGATCATTTGTGGTATTTATGCATGGGATAGGAAGACTAGTATTAGGATCTCGGTCACAATACTTGAAAATAGATCACGGTCATTAAAAATAGTATACTCCTTTCCCTCATGTAAGAATTTAGAAAAGTTATGGTTATTAGAAGTGACAACTAACATGACACGAAGCCATCACCGACCAAGTAGATAGCTATAGGAAACTTGGAAATCAACAATGAAAAAGATAGTTTAGACAATATTTGAAGGAGTGTAGGATAAAGACCTGGAAGGAATTCACGCATCGAATAGTTGCACTTCACCAAAGTGTAGGAGTTGTGAGATTAAAGCAAGCAAGCTTTGTAAAGCAATGTGCATGCATATGAGAGCTCAAGATTTGAAAAGTGGAGTGGAATGGAAGCCTTAGCTTAGCTTGTATTGGCTTATCATAGATCAAAAGAGGTGGTGTACATATAGGGGAGTGAATGTGTAACTCCCATGTAAGAGAAGATTCCTCCATAATGGAGAAGAGGAGTTACTTTCCCAAATGGGAATGTAACTCCTATGACACACTTACACATATGATAGATTCTGTAAGAGAATTTGTCATAACTAAGATGACACCTAGATCCATGTCCACCTAAGTGAGATGACTCACTTGGTGAGGTGGAATAACACTAAATAAGTGAATAAATATACCACCTACACCAACACCCCCTTCATCATAACTTAGGATGAGGTGGCAAGTCAGAAATGAGAAATGGGTCTCAGCACAAAGCCTGATGAGGAACCCATGTACAAGAAGAAGATCCCAAGCAATGAAGGAAAACCCAGTGGGAAAAACATCCACCACAAGAGAACAACACACTCTCTAATCTAAGAAAGATGCCAAATATGGGTCCCGGCCATGAGCGAGCTGAAAGGGTACCCATGTACAAAGAGGCAATCTCTCGAAAAGAAGAAGAAGAGAGAAGAAGAGGGAGATGAGAGGAATGCAGAAGATGCCATGGACGGATCTAAACTCTGCAGCTCTAGGAGGTCTCCCAGAAGAATGTCAATGATGAGATCCTTGCCTTTGGACTGAAGAAGAGCCACCACAATGAACTATGTGCCTGCCCTTAGGAAGGACAAAAATGACGTGCTGGAAGTTTTCCCACTCCACAAAGGAAACTGAAGGCAACAACACGAAGAACTCTAAGTCTAGTGCACGGAAGTGTGACATAGGTCTAGTGAGTGAGTGCCAAGGAACCGAAGGTAATGCCATGTGTGTAGAATGGTCGGAGTGAAGAGGAACACCCATGGAAAGGATGTCCAAGTAATGTGAAGGGAACAAAACATCCTCCGAAGGGAACAAAACATCCTCCACAACAGAAAAGGGATCCACAACTAAGGGTGGATCAATGAAGGTCTTTAGAAAAGTGGAAGTGGTAAGATTCCCAGAAGGAGCACTCCCAACAATGGAGATGATGAACTCCTCTAAACACCTGTAGATGGATGAGGGACCTGTAGATCATCACAAGTAGACTTTGCGAAAAGATGACTAAGGTCAGGCAGATACTCATCCCAATGAGGGGGCTCAACAAACAAAAGAGTGATGTTAGATAGGTATGAGTCATCCAATGAAGGTAGAGGAGTGGAGTGGGCCTCACACACTAGAAGTGGAAAGGAGGCTAGTGTAATGATGGTGTGAGGCTGAGTAGAAGACTGCTTGATATTTGATGAGATGTGGGGGTGACAACAATGTCTGAATAGTGAGAGAAAGAGGAGAAGAGTCCTCTGTAGTACTCTCAACATCAGAACTGTGTGCACAATCCTCGTCATCAGAAGTAGAACCAAGCGATTCTATGGTAATGAAACTGTCATCACATGAAGAAATGGAGGAGATGACTGAATCAACAACAACAACAATGGCGGCAGAATGTGAAGGGTCTCCATAGAGGGACTAAAGAATGCTCCAGACACGGTGGGGTGGATTTGAGTCTACCACGTGAAACCAGAGAGAATGAGAGACATGCATCATCATGTGACCATAGATGTGGTCGCAAGTGTCGAGAAATTCCTCTAGATGATGATGATTAGTGGGTGCAGGAACTGGCCCAAGCAAGAAGGGTATAAGACCCTCGTGGGTGAAGTAGCATTCCATGGAAGCACGCCAAGCTAAATAGTTCCCTCTCCCGGTGAGAAGTGGCGGAGGCTGTAAGGCGATCCTACGACACTCACATCTAGAAAGAGAACTCTCCATGATGAAAAATGCAAGATGCACAAAAGCAAGACGTCGGACTCGGCCGATAATGCGTCTACGTGTGTAGGCCCAAGAGTACAAGCAACCCCCCCAAAATGTGGCACTTTATAAAAGTAGTGCATTTACAAAAATGAAAATGCCATCATGTAAAGTGCAAAAAAACATGTAACTTTGACCAAGGAAGCACTTAGAAACGAGTAGTGAGTCAAAAGTTATCGCATTAAAATGATTCCCACAACTCGATGGAAAAAGTCAATAAATGATGCAAACTGATTTAAAAACATGCACAAAACAGTGTAAAGGGTATCGTGTGGGTACTCATTGGAAACGGCATCAAATTTTAGACATAGTTTTTTTACTTGCGAGGGGGATTAGCCTCCTGCTAACCCCAAACCTCGCCCTCCATCTTCGACGCTCATAGGAGGGGATATTAAAACAAGCCAATAACCCAAATTATAATGCCAATACAATGAAATGTTTTTTTTTAACACCTTAAAACATTAAAAAGAAGGTGGAAAGGAGGTGGGGGCCCACGTTGAGTGAAAGATCTATAGTCCAAGTGAGTTGTCCATGTGTCGATCAAGCCCACCACCCCATGTCGGATGCTGAAGTCCACGTTTAGTATACCAAAAAAGTGTTGAAGTTGCAGTGAATGGTCAAAGGTTTATGGGAATCCACAGTCTCATGTGGTGGAGAGCCGAGAAAACCATTGGCGTAGCTACAGTTCATTAGAGGTATACGAAGCAGGGAGGAGGCGGTTCAAAGGAGCAACCGGAGGGTCATTGTGGTGGAAGCCAAGTGGACACGCTAGAAATGAGATTGTGGAGACCAAGTTTAATGGAGCCACATGTTGATGGGTGCACGAGTTTTGAAATGTTGAGGTAGGAAGGAGATGCGTAGCAATCACCAAAAAACCTGAATGATGAGCAAAAAGACAGTGGAATGGGTCTTGAGGGCAGCAACGAACCAGTCAAGCTAGTTGAGTAGCATAGTCACATCAACAACGAACCAAAAGGTTAACCAAACATGGTTTTAAATGTAACTAGCCTTGTCAATGCACATCAGTAAGTGACAGAGGCATGAGTAAGAGTTTCCAGCAGGCGTTGAATCTTAAGCGAGTGCAAGGAAACCGCTTGGAGCTCGAGTCACTGGTGAATATTATCCACATCTTTGGAGAGTGTGAGATCAAATGAAGACCCCAAAAACACCAAAATGGCTGAACAATTGTTAGTTGAATGGAGCCACATGTTGGTAAAGTGCACATTTAAATGCATAGTTAGGTAGAGTTTAAACGGCTAGAGCTTGAATGAAATGTGTTAGAGCTTGAGTTAATACATCCAAAGTGCGAGGTAAGACTAGTAACTACCATTTTAGATCGTAACATACGTTAAAAACATGGATCGAGTGTATTTGTAGCATAGCAGACACACAAAAAAATTTTGTAGGTAGACATGATGCCGAGCAAGGTAGTCACAAGCACGAGTATACCAATGAATGAAGTATGTAAGCCAAAGCCAAAGAGGTTTGAATGACATGCACCAATGTTTCTGAGCACGGTGAAGCATGAGCAGATCAAATGAAGAGCGAGCTATCAACCTTCAAACCTATAATATGTTAAAACCTGAACAGTGTAAAATTCCTCCAAAGCACACATGCAAGGCCACTAAAAAATTGAAGAGCACAAACACCCAAAAAATACACCCTAAGAATATCAAAATTTACAAGTAGAGCACATGCAAAAGCGAGAGCTTGCACAAGCAACTACATGGTGGAGCAATGATGGTGAGCAACGTGATTCCGGTCCCACACTCTGATACCATGAAGGAGTGTAGGACGAAGACCTGGAAGGAATTCACATGCATCGAATAGTTGCACTTCACCAAAGTGTAGGAGTTGCGAAATTAAAGCAAGCAAGCTTTATAAAGCAATGTGCATGCATATGAGAGCTCAAGATTCGAAAATTGGAGTGGAATGGAAGCCTTAGCTTAGCTTGTATTGGCTTATCATAGATCAAAAGAGGTGGTGTACATATAGGGGAGTGAATGTGTAACTCTCATGTAAGAGAAGATTCCTCCATAATGGAGAAGAGGAGTTACTTTCCCAAATGGGAATGTAACTCCTATGACACATATGGCTTTACACAATATGATAGATCGATTCCACCTATAAGATGACTCATGAGGTGGAATAACATAACTAAGAATAAATATACACCTAGATCCATGTCCACCTAAGTAAGATGACTCACATGAAAAATGGAACCATCATAAGTGTAGAAACACTAGAGGACTAATGTCACGAATAGTAAGACATAAAACTTTGAGAAATGACATGGGACACAAATTAAACTCATATCCATTGTCAATCAAAGTACATTTAACAACGACATTATAAATGTGAGAGATAATATACAAAGTCAGATCATTATCAAAAGTAGCAAGGTCATCATGAGGAGTACATGGGAAAGTAATATTTTGAGAGAACACATCTGTAATGGTATTATAGACTACTTTTGGATGAGTGTTGTTAGGAATATGATTAGTTATTAAAATATTAATGATTTTAGATTGTAATTTAGGATGAATAAGTAAAAATTCATGAATGGAGATAGCCATGATGAAGGAACCCTAAGAATAATGAAGATCCTAGAAGTATATAGGTTGAGTCGGGTTCACCAAAATGATTAACTAAAAATGGACTAACTAAGTAGTATATAGATGGTTAATCTAAGATATGAAAATTATAAATAAAGTAAATAAATGCAGTAAAGAAGTATGTAAGAAAGATAAACAACTATGCAAAAGGAAATGCTAACCCTAATGTGCAAAAGAGAGTGAGGAAAGAACTTAGCTAATAATAGATTCTTGTTAGAGAGTTTCATAAATGTAACTAAAAATTTAGGTGTAGGAACATTGTGTAGAAGTCCCAAAAAGGATGGATCTAGAGGATCTAATTGGGCCGGGGTGTCGTCGGAGGAGGATAAAGTTTCTGCGGATGCCCCGGTCTATAATCTTGGTTCCTTGGTCTATGCTAATTCCCTAAAACTAGTTTTTACAATGTCAAATGGTGTTAAAACCCTTATTATATGTCACTTCATCTTCGATGTCATGCATTGAAAGTTTTCAACACTCTAAGATGAAATAAATACCTACAAGACCCTAAAACAAACATCAAACCTAAAAATAATAATGCATATGAAGGGGTCACACTATCCTCAGCGGCCACAATGTTGGAGCTACTAACTGATCTTGTTGCACTACATCTTAGGGCTGATGTAGTTCTATGTGAAAGTGTGTGTGAACATTCCCTAGGTTGCTCTTGTTCCAGTCACACTTTGTGAAGTAGCAAACAATAACTATGTGTAGAAAATGTAATATAATGTGTGCATGGAATAGAATAGAATCCATCCCCCTATGAAGTGTGATGCAAATGTCCTAGCCTTGATGATGGAGCTATGTGGATGAAAGTTATCTCTAACTCAATAGATGGATGTAATTCTAGATGGAGTGAGAGTAGTAAGTGATCCTAGGTCCCTCATTATGGTCTCGTAACTTTATATTTATAGGTTTCTCTTAATATAATTGCATAATTAACCCCAAAAAGGCCAACCACAAGAAAAATAAAGATGTCAAATGACTAGAAATATCCCAAAAAGTGGTAAGAAAGTTTGAAAATGACCGAGGAGCCCCCGGTGGGACCAGGGCACCCACAGGCACCCCAATACTAGCTTGAGCACCCCATTTGAGGCTAAAATGATAGCGAATGACAAAAATAGAATGCGGGCATGTGGCTGAAAAGGGGTGGTAATGATAAAATAAAATAAAAAAAGATGGCCAAAAGATGGGGATTAATTATTACTTTCTTCACTCAAGAACCTTTTAAATATTAGTATGAAATTGGGATAAATAAATGTGCGAAGTGCATGATTTTGTGACTACATTTTTCCCCCACTAGTGAGATGAAATATTAGTAACATAAAGTAGATAGAGATGCATACCTTATGTCTATGAAGAGTGTAGTATAAATGCACTGAATAACTAGACAAAGCATGGAATGAAAAAAAGATGGAGGAGCATGAAAACTAAAGATGAAAAATGCACAAAAAAAATGATGAAATTGAACCTAGGGGAAAATGTGTGTGTAGCTACTATGGTGTGTAATGTACCTACATGGTTAGTAAAGCATGTGATGTTGAAAAGTATTTTTATCACATTGTTGTTGTTGTTGCCCCTAATTTGACTACTTATTTCTCATACGGTTGGACCTGATCCATGTCGAGATAAAGAGTGTAGAAGGATATAAATTACTATGAGTTTTTGGGTGATCACACGCCACCTTTGATGAAGAAGTGTAGGGAGGAAATGCTTTGTGTCCTCCAAGATCTAACTACTTCCCTGAATGTATGTGAAGAGATATCTGTATCATCCTTATTTTTTGGGTGATCGATGCCAAAAACTAAATTACTATAGAAAGGCACACCCACTGTAGCCTCCAATCCTCTAAGTTCTTCCCAAAATGCTAACGAGACCATGTCCTCTAAAATCCACTATATATGGGTATCATAAACTGAGTCGAACCCACTCATCATATATAACTCGAACCGAACCAATGTATAATCTATGTGTTAATATGTAGAAAAAACCCAAATGATGCCCCCCTCTTTGGGGACACATGTGACATCGTTGATAGGAGAATACGGTCCCAAAATAGGACCAACCAAATGTACTATGTATCTATACCTTACAGGGGGAAGGGAATACACTTGGTAGAAACCAAGGCACACACAAACAAGGATGGATATCCAAAACAAGTTTTAGTATGAAAACACATGCATGTAGAAAACAAGTGTAAAGTATGCATGCAATGTAAAAACTACCAAGCACGATGTAGTATAAATTTGTAAGAAAACAAGTAATCCACACAAAGTTAGTCACAAACATCGAACATCACTCATGATGTTGTAAGACACACAAGGCCATCATGGCCATAGATAACAAAGTGTACACACTAAACATATGGCAAGGCCCGCATACAAAAGTCAAATAAAGTAGACAATGTAAAAAACAAGTGAACACGAAGTAACATGGAAACATATAATCCTACAAAAACTACTACACATGGAACACCCATAGGCATGTTAGAGAAATAAACAATATGTCAAAGAATGAATAAGAAATTAATGTAAAGTTCTAAGTACAAAATGAAACAATAACAGCATGTTAGAGATAAATTGGTATGCCCTCGGTGACCAGTGTAGGAAGGGTAGAAGGTGAGCATCCATGTTGCATGTGAAGGATCTATATCTGTGATCACAACTAGATAAAGGCATGAATGTGAATGTGTGAATGGTATAGATAATGACATATAAGAAATCAATCTAACATATGTAGTAAATTGATCATGTAAAACACTAGTAAACAATAGTAAATTCCCCCAAGACAATGCAATATACTATGGATGGATGGAATTGAATGTAAGATGGAATGATAGGATTTGTGTGCCCCTCGAGTGAATGGAAGTGTATGTAGAGGTTCATTTTTTTTCCCCCTCAAAATTCAATAATGAACTGTAAATGAGAGTGTGTCATCTCAAAATGGTTGAGTAGTAGTTTTTATCTAACGTGTTGTGATGAAGGTGTAGGTGTAGTGGTGAGATGTGACCTAGAAATGAAATGTGTGTGAAACCTATAGATGAAGTGCATATCATGACTAGATGAACATATAAGTGATGATTTAGCCTAAGCATATATCACTATAAGATGAATGGATGAGTGATGATTTATCCCTACCCTAAGTGTATATCACTATAAGATTAAATTAGGTAGTGGTGATGTTACATAAGGTGTATACCACTACAAAATGATAGAATACATGATGATTTATCCTAAAGCGTATGTCACTAAGCTGGAAATTTCACATGATGAAAGGTCGAATGATAAGCGTGTGATGAATGTAAGGTCTATTTGATTTGTAAACCCTCGGTAGTCGAGTATGGACCAAGGAACTAAAGTGTGTCATAGGGTAGTGAGTGTAGTGCATAGAAAACAATGAAATATATGTGATGACCATGTGATGAGTAGAATGTATAAATATGCTATGTGTAGAATAAAAATGCAAGATGTGTAGAATGTATAAAATGTAATGTATAATCATGTAGTGTAAGACATGTAGATAGATGAGTAATGTAGCATGTAGGGATGAATGTAATGCTAGACTCATATGTGATGAAGACTAGTGTAGTATATAGAAAATTTATGACATGAAGATGCATAATGTATGATGTATGGTATACGACTATGTATAGGATGTGAGAGAATATGCATAAATACCCTAATAGTGTATGATGTAAAACACGTAAGGTGAGAATGAGTATAATGTATGATGTATGAATGTGGAAATGGCACAATGTTGTAGAAGAACACAAAGAATGTATGGTGTATGGTGTATGATGCATGATATGTGAATAGATGTGGTATGTAATGCCTATAGTGTAGTGTGTGGGGTTCAATGTAGTAGTAATCCCTCAACATCAAATGTGAATAGAAGCACAAGAGTGTGTCATCGGTAATGGCACTAGAATGTATGATGAATGTGACTATGCTAAGACAATGTGGGGGTAAAATAGGGTATAACTATGTAAATATGCTAGAAAAAGGGGGGAATTAGATGTTATGCCCCGAATGTGTGTAAGAAGATCATGTAAAGTCATCAAGAAGATCTTCGTCCTTTGGGTCATAATCAAATGGATAAGCATTAGTAACTTGATAAGAAATAGTGTTTGGTTGATCACACAATGAGCCATTGAGGCACAAGTTTTACATAACCATGACATATTCCTCATTAGTGAATGGAGGAAGAGGACATCCATGCACATACCAACGAGTAAGATTTTGTGTATAACCTAGGAAAGAACTATTACATATGAAAATGCATCCAAAAGGCATGGGGAAAGATATATCTATGTGATTAGGATCTAGAGTGCCCCCAATATAATCAAGCCATGATTGTCATAATGTGATTGAGAAGTAGTAGGAGTACGTGCAAGAAAGACATCAAGGTGAAATACATAAAGACCATAGGCAGTTGTAACATGAACCAACCCATGATATAAATGAGGGTCATATGGTGGAGGATGGATGTCATCAATAGAAAATCCTAATCGAGTTAATCTCGTGTGTGTACATATGGTTTCTGGTGAAGTAGGGTCAAATGGAATGTGTTCCTAATATGAATGATTGATGAAAAGTGTGCAAGTGAATAGTGGGCATGCTAAAGTAGGGAATGTATGTGGAGGTGGATGTGATAGATCAATTCATAGACTGGATAGGCCCTTGATAAGGAATAATATAAATAGTAAGAGTAGGTGGAATTGGAGAAACTACATCTGTCATACAAATGGAACTTTCAAGTGGTGGAAAGTGAGGTGGTTCATCCATAAGTTTGGGATCATTTGTGGTATTTGTGAGTGGGATAGGAAGACTAGTATTAGGATCCCAATCACAATACTAAAATTGATCACGGTCATGAAAAACGATATACTCCATGCCCTCATGTAATAATTTAGCAAATTTATGGAAAATAGAAGTGACAACTTGCATGGCATGAAGCCATGGCCTACCAAGTAGACAGTTATAGGAAACTAGGAAATAAACAAAGAAAAAGATAGTGTGGGCGGTCTTAGGACCAACAAAGTGAAGGGAAATTTGATGTGACTAAACATGGATGAATGGAACCATCATAGGAAAGCATTAAAACACTAGAGGGACTGATTTCATGAGCATTAATACCTAAAACTTTGATAAATGACATGGGACACAACACACTATTGAAAATCAAAGTGGATGCCTAAATTTGAAGAAGAGTTTGAGGCGTTACAAGTGAAGATCATGACCTATGCTTTGAGGTAGCATGCGCCATAAAACATTATAGTAGAAAAGCCTACTACCATCACTAAGGAGGAGGTTTTCATGCACAAGTACCTAGATCTTGTCCATCGAAGGAGGTATATCAGAAACCATGTAAGTTCTCATGAATCTTTAGGGTGAGATACAATACTTAAAAGAGAAATCACGGAAGATGGAGAAAAATAAAGTATCAGAGATGGTCCAAACCGATATGGATGACTTAAGAGAAGTGTGTAAAATGTTGTTCTAGGAAAATATCATTCCATTGTTAGGGGATTGGTTAAAGGGAAACACTCCACGCACAAGTATGGATAATAGACGAAAAATCCTGCATGTGAATCTTCCCCCTCATAGCCTAGATTATGACAAGGAAATAACTCTAAATATTGTTGTGGATGGGTGGCTATTGAGTAATATATTGATTGATACAAATGTGGAAGTCAATTTTCTTACCTTAGATGCATGGGTACAAATGGGAAGAACCCCATTGCAACCATCCTCTAATGTATTGTTCATGGCTAATCGGACTAAGGCCACTCCCATTAGAGTTTTGAAAGATGCATCCATTACCATACAAGGAGCCAAGTTCACTAGAGATTTTGAGGTTTTAGTGCTAGCAGATTCGGATAGCTTCCCAGCTCTATTAGGGCATCCTTAGTGTTATGTAAATACTATTGATCTTTGGTTTAACAAGGGTTATATCATTTTTGAAAACAAGGAGGAGAGAGTTATTATCCCTTTAATATATGGAAAATATACACCCTATGTTGAGCCCTTAAGTGAAGAAGATATGAATAAAATTTATGTATGTTTCATCCGAGATCCGTAAGTACTTGAGCCATCTAAAGAAGGAATAATTCATTGGGAGGATGCATAGTCTATTAGTGATACTAAAATTTTGTTTGTGATAATTGGGCTCATATCACTTATGATTTGGTAGGGCATGAAATAAAAATCATATTTCCTAGAGGCGTAAAACCATGTTATATCAAGAGGATAGGTAACAACTTGGTACCTTGTTACATAAAAGGAGATCTTATGATATTCATGTGTACCATGGAGGAAAAATTGATAGACCCATTGGAATGAAGAACTATTTTTGCATATACACTATGTGGGATAGTAACATGTTGGTGGGTGGCCTAAAAGGATAATCTTGTAGGATGGAATGAAATTAGGATCACTCTTGCTACTAGGTTCTTCAGGAGAAATGTGCCTACTCAAATTTGTACTTATCATGGTAATCAACCTATTCACCACCATGTTCAGAAGTTTGAGAGACTATGGTTAGAATGGCAGGAAGCTTTACCACCTTTTCTATGGGTGCACAAGTTTTATTCCACTTTACAAGGATACACACGTGCTTGGTATGTATATGTATAACTCCATAGAGAGACTAGAAATTGGTAGGATTTAATTGTAGGAATGGCCCAGATGTTTCACTTCTTCTCTATAAAGCCTCTGGTGGAAGAATCATTGAAATTCATAAAGCACTTATCTATGGGAGATAGTGCAAAGGCTCTCCTTCAGAGTTATTTGATAAAGGGGACTCGGGAGAACGTCTTGTTGAAGAAACACAGGGCTGATGTAGCACTACTTCAACGCATTTTCCTTGAGAAAGAAAAATGAAAAATGGTCTACTTAGTGGATGACGAGGAAGTAGAAAATCTAGATGTAAACCATTCAACAGGTAGGCGTGAGGTATTAGACAATGTAGATATGACCACACACACGCCTATCATGAACCTATGAAGACAAAGAGGGTGAATATTGGATTAGATGCTGAGCCTAAGAAAGCCGTAATTGGGGACTATTGGTCAGACTCTGAAGTGGAAAAAATCATAAAGTTACTAAGGGATTATCATGACTTATTCCCTAGGGGGTACCATGCACTTAAAGGCGTGCATGAATAATTAGGGGAGATGAAGATAAATCTTAAAGAGGTGTGCACCCAATTAGAAAGAGACCCTACATGATGAACCCCAACTTGCGTGAAAAGGTCAAAGAAGAGATTGAAAAAATGTTGAAGTTTGGAATTATCAAGCCCCTTGATGAGTTAGAATGGGTTAGGCCAATGGTGATCAGTATCAGAAGGATGGATGGATTAGGATTTGCATGGAATACATGGAGCTGAATGTTACATGTGGGACTGATCCCTTACCCACACCGTTCATTGAGGAAATACTATAAGGCATTGCAAGGAACAAATCTATTCATTTACGGATGCATTCTCTAGGTATCATTAGGTTAGGATTTCCTAGGAGCATCAAGAAAATACTACATTTAGTATGGAATGGGGTAGCTTCACCTATACTATAATGCCTTTTGGTTTGAAAAATGTGCCTATTGTATTTTCACGCATAGTTTTTCAAGCATTCAAGGAATTTATTCACAACTTCTTACATGTCTATTTAGATGATTGGACGATGTATGGATTATTTAAGGATCATTGCGACAATATACACATAATGTTTGAAAGATGTAGAAAGTTGAGTATCTCTTTGAACATCAATAAGTGCATATTTTCTACACCATTTGGAATACTATTAGGACACATAATCTACAAGGAAGGTTTGTTGGTTGATCTAACCAAGGTTTTAGTCGTTATAGGCCTAAGAGAGACTACTAGTCAAAATGAGTTGTGCAAATTTTTGGTTATATAGGATATTATAGGAAGTTTATTAAAGGATATGCCAAATTTTCCACACCATTGGAAGAGTTACTGAAAGGGAAAGGTATGTTCTCTTTCGGGAGAACCACAACAACGTGCATTTGAGACGTTAAAGGAAAAACTTACTACCATGCCTATTATGTGTTTTCCTATGGGACCAACCATTTCATGTACATGTTGACGCCTCTGGCATGACCATTGGTGTGGTATTAGATCAACCTAGAGAAGGTATTATAGATCATCCTATTTGTTTTTCTAGTAGAAAGTTGACTCATGTAGAACAAAATTACACAACTACAGAGCGCGAAGCTTTTTCAATGATCTATGTGCTACATAAATTCTGCCAGTACCTACTAGCTACACCATTTATCTTTTATACAAATCACATGAAATTGAAGTATTTGGTAAACAAGCCTATTCTACAAGGGCACATATGTCGATGGGTGATATTATTTCAGAATTTGATTTCACAATTGTGGTCAAACTAGGGAAAATCAATTCCGACCGGACCATCTATCAAGAATATAGTTAGGAGAAGAAGCATAGGAAATTGAAGATACCATGCCAGATGCATAGTTATATAGGTTATAATGAGTGCCATCAGAACTAGAGGATATTTTTGTCTTTCTACGAATAGGGATGACACCAGAAGGAATGAAATCCTTGGAGAAGAAACAACTTGCTATATGTGTAACCCCTATATGTTAATTAGTGGTGACCTATACAAATTAGGTCAAGATGAATTATTGTACCATTTTGTATTAGAACATGAGCGCATGGATATTATGGAAGAATCTCATGGTGGTATTGTAAGTGGCCACTATGCAGTAATGCCACTATGTGCAAGATTCTACTCATTGGATTATGGTGGGAGACCCTATATAAATATTGTAAGGAATTTTGTAAGGCTTGTGATCATTATCAACATCTTGGGAAACTAGGTTAATGAGATGAAATGCCTCTAAGAACCATTACTAGTGTAGGACCGTTTGAGAAATGGGCTATAGATTTTGTGGGTCCCATTTCACGAAATGCATGCAAAAAGCTGGATTATGTTACATCATACTTACATAGATTATCGACAAGGTGGGCGAAGTAGCACTTACAAAGGATTGTACAACATCTACAAATCAGTTTTCTTTTAGACAATATTATTAAAAGGTATGGATGTCATTTAATTTTGACCAATGATAGGGGCACATATTTTCGTAATGAGACTACTAGAATTTTATTCAATGAGTTCATGATTGCAACCATAAGACTACACCTTATCATCCTTAGGAAAATGGAACTATTAAGGCTTTCAACAAAATTTTAAGCTAGTCATTGACAAAAATATGTGATGTTGAAGAAAGTATTGGGATGATAAAGTATCTACAGTACTTTGGGCATATCGGAAAACATATTAAAGGTTAAACAAAGCCACACCATTTCAATAGTGTTTTGCGTAGAATTAGTTCTTCCCATGGAATTTATGTTACCTTCTTTACATATAACGTGCGCAAATGGAGGTCTAGGCGATGAGAAAGCATTAGAAGAATGGATTGAATAGTTAATCAAGTTGGATGAGTGATGAGCCATAACACGTTGGAGTAAAAAAAAGAAGTCCGGCAAGAAAGCATGGCATGACAAGAACATTAGGGATAAGAAGTTAGAGATAGGATACATGGTGCTCCTTTATGATTCTAAGTTTCTACGCCATCTAGGTAAACTCAAGGTACATTGGTTGGGGCTTGTATGATATCACTTACATACTCAAATCAGGCCCTTTTCAATTAGAGAAACTTGATGGAATATAGTTACTCGATTACTTACTTCAACAAGAGTAGGTTGAATCCCTACCATAAATAAGTCTTCTTGGAATTTGTAATAAGGTGTTTTTTCCATTTAGATTAGGTTTTCAATTATGCATTCCCTTAATGTGTTTCTTTCTTTATCACTATGCTTTGTCAATTAATTTGGTGTGTTTGTGTAATAAGCACATTTACGTGCCAAAAGATAATTCTTATTTGAAGAATTTTTATGCGTGAGAACTGCACATACCCTTAGTGTTGGTAGGTTGTTGATATCTAGGTACAAATCATTGTTGAGAATAAGTACACATGAAAGGAACTATCTACGGGTGTTATTCAAGGGTGGAGAATTGAAAAACAAGAGAGATTTCTTCTAGACACAGGGACCATAGATAGAGAGGAATAAAGGCAAAAGTATAATGCGAGGTAAGAAGGGTCCCAAAAGAATATTAGTGGAAGGCGCAGTGATGAGGTACTCAGGTGTATGGAAGCACACTAAAGAGAAGTCTACAGCCAAAAGGTAGAAGGGCACACTAGAAGGTTATAGCTTGGGTGTGAAGATGTACCACATGGAAATAATGAAAATGGTCAATTAATGAGAGGATTTTTGATAGGTGGAGGAGCAATAAATGCACTAAATTTTTAAAATTCTATATAAGAATAGGATGTGAATTCATTTTTACCATTGTAATTGCAATAATTTGAAATGAGTTAAGTTTGAATGAGCTAAAAATTCATGTTGAGGTGTGAAGAGTGTAAAACCGGATGTGGTAAGAAGGGTTTTGCACAAGAGAAGCTTACATTCCCATAAGAGAATGGTTTGAGTGAGAAACATGTGTTACAAATGAGCTAGGGCACACAATTTCCACTAGGGACAAAGATTTAAACTAGGTTTTGACTTTCTTGATTATAAAAGGAAGAAAAGAGAGATTTTTTCAAATGGCACTGAAGAACTCACCCGTAGTAGGAGATAAAGGGAAGAAGAAGGTTGAAGTGGAAGAAGAAATTGCTCCTAGAATAATTTCTCATAAATGCAGTATCTAGAGGGCATGATTATGGGACAAGAATGGGATCCCACATCTACCAATGTAAAATCAATGATTACAACCATCAAACATTAGATAATAATAAGGATCTTGATGTGTTGCTGAGAATGAAAATGAAAAAGTGAATGAAAGAGTATATACCAGGTATACGATGATGCAGGTGAAAAGTAGATGAAGTATAATGGGGTCTACCAACCGTAATGACCTACCATATTTTGGAATTTATGAACAATTATATTGGTGGTTGATGAGCAGAGTCGATAAGGACTTCTTTTAATTCCCGGATGGAGGGTAAGAATCACAGTTGCTTTGATTTCAATAGTGATAGGACTAAGGGACTTAGGGTTGGATCTGGATAGTGATTTAAATAATAAATTTGCAATCCTGGAGATGAGGAAGGATCTACGGTATACCAAGGGTCCACGCGGCATGGAAATGATAAATTAAAAAATTTCCCAATAGTGTAGGCAGCTGCACATCTTGTAACAAAGTTGAATGACCAAGGAATGTGGTCATAGGTAAACATAATGTGGTTGCATGTCACAAAGAAAATGTCTCAAGGAGTGGTCTACAATATTGCAGATCACATAGTAAAGACAATCATTGAAGAAGCGTAGATAGGTAACAGAATAATTTTTGGTGTTGTACTATTATATTTAGTATTTATGGAGATTAGGGTACTTGATGGGCCAAAGGAGAAGATTTAGGAATACCCCACGGAACACAAGTCACCTAAAAAAATATTTGACAAGTACTTATGTGATGGATCAATGAGTGGACTATTCAAGTAGAGGGTAGGGATGTGGTATCATAAACTCACATGATATTTGAAGAAGAGTGGCACATACACAAGGATTTACCTTCGATGGTAGGTAAGGCAGTTCAGTTTTCCATATACCAACATTTTTGCATCATGTAATTTGTGATGAAGGACGGAGATTGGATCCCATGTTGTAAACTTTTGTATGCCTTCACAGCAAGGTATTTCTAGGAATCGGTTCACTGGTTTTCGATGTGCATAATTCCTAACATTCAATGAAGACAAGGTAGATTGTGACTACCACACTCTGAGGAAGAAGTATGTATATCCAGGGTGTAATCCATACATTGAAAGACTTATTTCAAATATTATAAGCATGAATCTTGTAAGCTTGGTAGTTGGAGAAACTAGAGCAATGCTTGTGTACCTGCAACTCAAACCCAAATTGGAGAACACTAAGTATGTGGAGAATGAGTTCATGCTCCTGGGACAACCAAAAGGTAGGCATACAAAATAAAATATTCCAATGCCTAAGCCCACAAAAACAATTTGGGTCAATGATGAAGAGGAAGAGCATGAAGATAGTGGTGGTTTGGAACATAGAGGTAGGTAATAGCCTCCAAATGAGGATGAAGCTAAGTGTGCAAGTACACCACCTCGGGAAAAAGAGGAAGATGATGAGGACTTGGATGTATTCCAAGGAGAGCGCCATTTCAAGAGAGTATTTAGAAGAACAAGGACCCAAGGTGTTACTCTACAAATAGTGCGTAGATCACCTTGACTCTCTCCACAAAAGGAGACAACTTTGAAAAGATGAAGGAAGTTAAAGCTAAATGAGGGAGCAAAATAGTCAAAGGAAAGTGTGCCTAATTATCCTACACCTCCGAGAGAATTTGGAAGAAAGAAATTATGAAGAAATGAAGGATGGAGAAGAGGGAGAAAAAGGGACAGATGAGACATCAACCGAGACTTCTCAAGACATAACATCACAAGTTCCAAATCTTAAAGCCCAAGTTCCAAAGCAGCCTAGATCAAGAAGAACAAGTGAGGAGTATATTCCACTATCCATGGGCTATGCCGAGGGAAGTTAAAATTTTCTACCCCCATTTCCGAGCACAATGACACAAAAGAGTTGTATGGATGGGTGTTAATTGATGAAGATATGGCAACCGTGTGCACAAGGAAGCAATTTTTATGGTCAATGCACACACACATGGATGAATAAAAATTTGATGTGTGAGAGTCAGTGTGTGAGGTTGAAAATACACCTCGGGCCGGACACATAACAAGATAAAGCCTACTATTATGCTAGATGAGAAAATAATCAATGCTTTTGTGAAGGTCTCGATAGAGGTCACATGACGGAATATGGATAAAGATGCAACAATTAGGGTGCTAAGGGAGGAGATCAATTCTAAGGATGAGGAAATAGTGCACCTAAAGAAGGAAAGATACTTGGCCCGAAGAAGAACATTGTGTTTATCAACATCACAGAGGAGATTGGTGACAATGTCATGAAGGCTAGGCCACACTTAGAGCCAAAGGTACCCAAGATGTTTCCTTCAAAATACATTATGTAAGTACATTAGTGGAATTAGTGCTTGAAGATGAACCTATGTGCATGCCAGAACCAAAGGATCCAACACAGGAAGTAGAGCGAGAAAAGGCTTCAGTGATGCGGAAGATTGCATCATATGAAGGATTGCTTTAGAGCTTATAGGAGGAACTAAAGAAGGTAAATCAAGTGCTAAATATTTGTATAGTGTCGAGGCCATTATAAGGACCAGGACCATTTTAGAAGATAATGAAGTCCTGAAGGCCATGAAAGATGAGACATTGGGCCATGTAAAATGATTATCCCTAATAATTAGAAGTGTGAGGCCCTTACAGTAGCTCAGGAACCACACAAGGAAAGGTTGGATGAGCTTGGGAAACTCATCACTCAAAATATGGACTTGTTGGAAGGGAGAATGACTGGCATGTCCAGCATTGTGTTGGTCTTACAAAATGAGAAGGGAGAGATTGCAAGGGATGAATTAGAGTCAATTGTAGTGGATATTATAGAGAAAGTAGAGGCCGCACTCAATGACTAGAAGACCTTAGAGGTGGAGATAAAAGAAGAATATCCTGAATTGATTATTTAGGTTACAACAAAAGATACTGTAGGTTAAAGACATTCGTTTATTCATCAAAATTCTTTCTATTCTTCTATTTATATTATTTTATTCATTTTAGAGACAATCATATTCGGATCGGCAATGAAAACTAGTGGGGTAATGTTTATCAATCGAATCGGCACCTAGTGAAGGAAATACGAAGGTTCACGCGGTAGAGAAGAGCACATTCAAAGATGTGCAGAGAATTGGAAAATATCATGCATGAATGAGAGAGGAAGATTTGGGACTTATCCATTTTCATGATGAGGATCTATTTTTTGAGATAGCATGCAGAGCACTCAAACCAAATGGAGACTTATATGACACGCACTAGCTATTTTTGATGATCGACTAGGGAGTGCTTTACATGAATGAAGATAAAGATAGAATTTTGAACTGATAGTTGACTAAGAGAGATCTATTGTTAACACTCTTGTAAGTAAGCCTATTTGTATAACGGCGCATGTCTAATAATAGCATGCAACCTATTTTGGGATTAGATAAATGGTGAAGGGAAATTCCTCACCCTTATGATTATTTATTTTAACTATGTAGTAGAGAGAGCATAGATATAGGTGTGAGAACTAGGTTATAGTGAGATTATGCTGATAGATCTGATATGTGCATGAGCGTATACTATTGTGATTGTAAGGAAGATTTTGTGTAGTTACTGTAATTAATATAATGGGGATTATGGACTAAAACAAGGTGTTATCATGGTTATAATTCAATATTGCATGCTTGATTCCATTATGGTTATCTTTTAAGTCTGTTATGTTCTAGATCTAGATCTGAATAAGCATTGTAGGAGGATATATTAGCCATATATATGAATGATTAAATTATTCATCATGTTAAACATCATGTAACAAAACCATAAAGAGGGGATTGGTACCTTTACATACTTTGGGTGAGCACCACCTTAGGTGAGTGATGTGATAGCGCACTTGGGCTTATGTTGTTGAATTCTAGGATGCATCGCAAATTAAGCTCATATCCATTGTCAATAAAAGTATACTTAACATCAACATTATAAATGTGAGAGATAATATGTAAAGGTGGATCATTATCAAAAAAAGGGAGGTCATCATGAGGATTGTATGGGAAATTAATACGTTGAGAGAATGTGTCCGCAATGGCATTATAGGCTACATCTAGATGACTATTGTCGGGAATATGGGTAGTGATTAAAATATTAATGAAGTTAACTCATAATTCGGGATGAATAAGTAAAAATTCATGAATGGAGATATCCATGCTAAAGGAACCCTAAGAAGAATGAGGATCCTAGAAGTATGTTGGTTTGAGTCGAGCTCACCAAAATGATTAACTAAAAATGGACTAAGTAGTATATAGATAGTTAATCTAAGCTATAAACAACTGTAAATAAAGTAAATAAATGCAGTAAAGAAGTATGTAAGGAATATAAAAACTATGCAAAAGGAAATGGTAAGCCTAATATGTAAAAGAGAGTGAGGAAATAACTCATTTGATAATAGATGCCTGTCATAAAGTGTTGTAGAGGTAACTTAAAAATACTAGAGCATGAATGACTATGCAAAAGTCCTAAAAAGGATGGATCTTGAGGATCTAGCTGGACCGGGCACCCGGTGGAGGATTAAGGCACTTGCGGATTCCCTGGTCTATGAAAAATCCCTAAAATTTGTTTTTACAAAGATCGAGGTTTTTCAAAAACTCTCATTGTGTGTCACATCAACTTCATTGTCCTGCGTTTAATGTTGTCAATACTCCAAGATGAAAGAAAGACCTATAAGACCCCAAAACAAACATCGAGACCTAAAATATAATATTACATATGAAGGGGTCATACTATCCTCATCTTACACAATGGTGGACCTAGTAAATGAGTGTTACACTACATCTTAGACTTAATGTATTTTTATGTGCAAGTGAGTGTGAACATGCCCTAGGTTTCTCTTGTGCTAGTCACACTTTATGAAGTAGAAAACAATAACCATGTGTAGAAAATGTAATAGAATGTGTGCATGGAATATAATATAATCCCCCCCTAAGAAGTTTGATGTAGATGTCCTAGCGTTGATGATGGAGCTATGTGGATGCAAGTGATATCTAATGTAATAGATGAATGCAACTCTAGATGGAGTGATAGTAGTAAGTGATGCTAAGTCCCTCATTATGGTCTCATAACTTTATATTTATAGGGTTCTCTTGATCTATTTTCATAATCAACCACAAAATGTTGTCCACAAGAAAAATAAATATGTCAAATGGCTAGAAAGATCCCAAAAAGTGGCGGGAAAGTGTGAAATGGACAGGATGCCCATGGTGGGACCACACGTCCATGGGTGCCCAAGATTAGCTTTGACTGAGCACCCCATTGAGGCTAAAATTACAAGAAATGACAAAAATAGGCTAGTCATGTGGCTAAAAATGGATGGTAATGATGAAATAAAATAAAATAAGATGGTTAAAAGATGGGGGTTAATAAGTACTTTCTTCACTCAAGAGCCTTCTAAATAGTAGGATGAAACTAGGATATATAAATGTCTAAAGTGCATAATTTTGTGACTACACAATATATGATAAGCACACATATGGTTAATGAATGATTTAATGGCTAAGTTTAATGGATCATACAAGCATAATTAATTGAAGTAAAAATTTTGTAGTAATGATTCACTCCCACCCCTCATTCCATTGTGCTTATAATAGATTATGAATTTACATGGTCTTCAAGAGATGGTTGAGGAGGTATTTTTCTATTCAAAACTTTAAAATTGGCTAAAATATTTTCTATCTTTTTCTATTGGATCCCCTTAAGATCCACTTGTATTTAATGCATTCTACATGAGAGGCTTGTTTATAAATATAGTCAAAATTTAAATTCTCAAGCTTTTTTTTATGAAAATATCATATCATTATTCCTTGATAAGGTTTCACTTCATTCTTCATCAAATTTGGTGAAATTATGTGATAAAGTGGATAAGTCCCTTATCCTTTTATGTTTTCATATAACTAAAGAACCCGAAAAAACATTTTTTCCATGAAAATTATATGTTGACAATTTTATCTATAAAAACATGTCGAATAATTTGAGGTATTGTATGACAATGACATCTCCATAAATTTTAAAATCCCATTTTGAAAATAACTCCATTGGGCATTATGTCTCATATTTTGATGGAAATTGGTATCAATAATATGCACGATAATAATGAATCCATTTTTCCACCCCTAGTTTTTGTAAATTAAATTTTTATGAGGCCTCTAAGGGGAACCCTAGACTTTCAAGGGTAGGGTGCTTGTTGACCAAAATAAGCTCACACTTATTTTTTGTCAACTAATACCATTTTCCCCCTTTTTTATTCAATTTAAATTTTTATATATTTTGAGCACTTAAGGTCCCTTGAAATCATTTCCATTAGATAGGAAATTTCTTCCCCTTTCTAGAAATATAAAGTAAGTCCTTCTAAATCCTCATATTTTGCAAATGGCGGGCGGCGGGCCTTGGAAGGATTTTTTGCCAAAAATGGGCCAAAGGCTTGGGAAGATTTTTGCCAATAAGAAAATTATAGACCAGCGGGGGCTGGGAGATATCTTGGCACTTTGTGCTATTTTCAAAAAGTGTATTCTACAATTGTGGGCTAGCTAGCCCATGGAGAAAAAAAAAAAAAAAAAGAATGCCTAAGGCCCGCAAAGGGACACGTGGCCATGTTTCAAGTCAAAGAGGGAAAGCGGGTCGCTAGAGGGAGTTTAATTTTTGGATTTTGTTTTGAAAAGGTGTAAAGTATAAAATTAAACCACACCTCCACCGACACCTAGACAAGCAACATGTCGAGCCTTTGTGAGCTACGGGAAGCGGACCATTGAGAAAATTTTTGAAATTTTTCCACTTTAGATCAAAAAGTGTAGTTTATAGTTACGGGACCGCAAGCTTGGTAAGGATTTGTTTTAATAAGTGGAAAATGCATGGTGGCGGGCTAGGGGATGAATTTTGGGAAATATAAAGTTACCAAGCTATGGGGGTGCAGCGTGCCTCAATGGCACAACTTCAAGGGTAGGACCCAAGGGCGATCTCAAAACAAGCGCAAGCTCACCATGTGGTCGAGTCCAAATGGGAGAAGAATCATCCATTGAATCGGCTAAGTAAATAAGGGCCACGGAAGGCGCCACGAATCAACTTGGCGTAACATCAAAGGAAAAATCTAGATTGGGTTCCTAAATGTGCGTGGATCTTCCACATGTCCCGAGTCCAAAAAGGGATGACTCACCATTTAATCGACTAAGTATAAGAGGGTGGGTGGAATCCTCCACGTGCCTCATTGGTGCAACTCAATGGATAGAATCCAAGGCATGGTCTCTAAACAAGTGTTTGTTATCCACTTGTCTATGGTCCAACAGAAGTCAAATGGATAATAGGCCTGAATCAGCTAAGTATAAAGGAGCGAGCGGAAGCCTTCACATGTCTCATCAAAGCACAACTTCAAGTTATAATCTAGAGGTATACCCCAAACGAGCGTGAAGCTTCCACGTGCCTAATTAGCGTAACTTCAAAGGAAGAATCAAGAGTGGGTCCTCAAATGTACGTTGAGCCTTCACATGTCTTAGGTCAGAAGAGTTTCTCTCCAACATGAGGGACTTATGTAAAACACAAAGGATCCCTACAGAAGGCTGCCATGTGTCATTCGGGCACAAATTCAACAAGTATGAAGGAAGGGGCTGAATTTTCAAAATGCGCAAGGCTGCCACAAGAACCCTTTATGGATAGACTCTTTTAAATATTATGAGCCCGCAGCCCGATCTTAAATTTCACCTAGGAGCTCGGATTTAAGCGGAAAGGGACTTTTTGAAAGCTCTCGGTGCCTCTGCTACACATATACCACCATTAATATTCTAGTCCACCATTTTCAAGGATGTCAAGTCTCCCACCTACTTCCATGATGAGTAATGGACCTCCTTTATGCCCAGAAGAAGAACATCACATGGAGACATGGGTCTTGTAATGAAACCCATCATTATTGTAGGTGGATTTTAATGCTCTTCTAGGGGTGGTTGGAGCAGGGTTCGAATTCTTCCCTCTCTCCTTCTCTCATTCTTCTATATATTGTAAAGGAGGGGAATATTTCAAGAGGTTGGTCATTTTTTCTCTCCTACCCCTTCTCTCTTTCTTCCTTAGGGTAGAATGTGGAATCTAAGCCTCCTTTTTGGCTTTGTAATGGCATTTTCATGCCTCTTGCCCACTGATGATGTACTATGAAAACTCATGGAGCAATAAAATCTATTTTGTGATGCATTTGTCCATCCTTTACTTATTTATCTCTCTATTCTTTCCTCTCATCATTATAGGGTGTATTATGCATACTTTGATGTCTATTGCATGTTTTGAGAGCCGCATTTATTGGGTTTTGAAGTGGTCTTCTGTTTGACATTCATCTTTGGTCTATGATTCATTTTTCCATCCTCTTTATTGCTCACCTATCTCCATTTCAAGCAATTGGATTTTGATCAACCACTTCCTATTCTAGTGTATCACCACTTAGTGTAGGATCCCTTTCACTCTCTATCTCTCCCTAGTTCCTTGGAATGGTAAGATTAGGATTAGATGGTTTTTCCTACACTAGAGTAGCTTGTGGTAGGTAGTTTAGGAAGAAGAAGCTCACTTTCTCCCAAGCCCCATCTCAAGTCCACAAGTCCCACAACTTGAGATATAGTCCAATGTTGTGCAATCACACCGAATGCCCCACTCAAATCCAGGTGATTCGGGGATGTTGTGATTTTAATCAATAGTTTTGCATGCCCAGTGGGATAAATCTGAAGCACTTTACCACTTCATTTCATCAAGTTGATGTATTCTTAGTGAGATTCATCCTTTTGAGGTGCATGCAAAGCACATCTGGTGACTCCATCCGGTCAACAAACCATTTTATGAGTTGCGAGACTTTGCTTCCATCCATTTCCACCCATTCTTCTTTCCACATCTTTCATTTCCTTCTATTCCATGAAGTTGTGTAATCATGACTTCATTTCCATCTTGGAATTACAATTACAGTATTAGCAAGTGCATTCCACCCCCAATGTATTTCTCAACTCCTCCAAATCAACATTATGATCAGATCTAGAATAATCATGCTTACACATATGAGAAGTGCCAAAACTAGTTTAGCTATGGAGCTTATCAAGATCAAGGGTATGCATATAATGATAATAGCTACATGGAAAATGCTGATTTTATAGAGAATATTCAAGGTATGGAGGTATGGATGGTACAATCAAGGGCCATAACTCAGATAAAAGCATTCAAAATTGGCTATAGGACACCTTGTCCATGGGTCAGTGTTATGCCAAGACATTACAACCCTCAAGAGAAGGTTGACTTCATGTTTGAAATGTTTCCTAAACTTGCATAGTGGATTAAGGATATTGAGGCATATGAGCAAATTTTGAGACAACCTTGTCAATGGGTAAGTCAATCACCAGCTCCTTATGCTCCCTTTTCTCCATCCCAAACTTTATCATTTCAGCATGGTCAAGAGTCAAGCCCCTCACTTGCTTCCCCAAATGTTGTTTTCCCTTCTCCATCTCCTAGTCTTCCATCTCATCTTAATTCTTCTTCCCTTTTCCCTCCCAAGAAATCATTCCCTCTAAACAAACAAGAATTTCCACTTCCCTCTCCACCACAAACAATAGAAAAACTGGTTGAATCCCAACCTACCCCTCCTCTTGCATCCCCAAATCCATGTTGGGAAGATGAAAATCAGACAACCAGCCAAGGGAAGAAAGAAGAAGATCCAAATAGAGAAGAAATGACCAAAATCTTGGTAAGCTGGGCTCTCAAATTTGGGATAACAAAGATCCCCTTGATGGTTAAGCCTACTAAGAGGAGATCAAGGTTGAAGAGCCAGTGGTGGCCAAGGCTGAGTTTACATTAGAAACAATAACAAGAATAAGAACAAGAAGATAAGTAATTTGTTTACTCTAAATGTAGTGTCCATAATGGCACTTTGTCTGAAGAGAATGTTGATCCAATCCAAGTTGCACAACCAGCTCCAAGTCCCATTGAAGAGGAGTAGCTAGAAGAGATCAAATCAGAGTTGAAGCCACTTGATGAAGAAAGAATCATTGAATATTTTTTTCTTTCATTTGAAGGGCCTGATTTGATTGATGAATCCATGAAGGAAGAAGAACAATCAACTCTAAGTCTAGTTAAAGAGGAGCATATGGAGGTGACCAAAATAGATTTAGAGGCATTGAATCATGAGCTAGTTGCACAAGAGATTATAGATCTCTCTCCCATTCAACCTCTCCAAAATTCTGATTTTTGGAAGAGTTTGAACTCATTAGCTTCATGTTTTAAGATGAAGCTTCATATGGTGAAAATAATGAAGATTTCAAGATCACCATGCAAGAGGGAGAGACCTTGCTACAGCAGGACAATGAAGAGTTTGATTTCCTATCAGACTTAAAATAATGTTTTGATATGGAGGAGCCAGTTGAAATTGTAAATTTTTCTCCCCCATCATTCATCCTTCAACCACAAGGACCTCTGCTTTACCATGGAAGAGAATGTGCAAGCACAACCTGCAGTTTGTAACATGCCTCTTGAATCAAAGTTGGAAGATTTTGATCTTCCAAAAGCCACACCTACTATAGAGGAAGGAAAAGACCAAAGAGGATGTCATCATCCCTCTCACATCACTCACCCAAGAAGGTTCATAGGAATATTCCATCCTTGGAGTCGAAATTCAAAACCATGGGCACATCCATCGGATCAAATTGTGCCCAATCAAGTACTTGGCTTCATTAGAGCCAAGGTAGAAGCCAAAACTATTCATGCCCACTCCAAGGCATGAGGATGAGTAACAAATCACCAAGGAGCAACATCAACACCTCCAGGAGTCTAGTGTTAATCAGCTTGAGGAGGTATTTTTCATTAATGTTGATACCTTGATGATTTGGGTGGAAGATCGGCCTCTTGTTGGTTTCTCACTCATTATAACTACCATGTTTAGTGCCAAATCATATACATGGCCACATTTTTTGAGAAAGGGAAGCTATTTCTCCCTACCTGTAGTAGCTTTGTTTAGATTTTCTTTGTTAGGGTTAGTGTAGGAGTAGGAGTAGATTTTTTGCTTTTAACGTAAGAAGTGCTTGTGCACACTCTATATATCTCACTTGGGGTATGTATGATTTCTAGTTTTTGTACATACTTTGTTGTGGTGTTTTTTTTCTCATGCATAATACATTGGATTAAGCATTTGGTGAGTTTAGCTCCGGTTCAGCCAGTTTCCAAGTGGCTCAAGGATCAGATTTTCAAAGTTCAGATCAGATTTGTGTTTACCAGGCATAATCCATGCCCAATGGATTATTTAAGGCAACTGATCATTTCACCTAGCAGGCAAGTGATCCCTATGAGTCACCAAATTGTTGACCAAAATAAGATCACACTTATTTTTGTCAACTAACATAATGTTCCCCCTTTTTGTGCTTCAATCTAAATTTTTATATATTTTAATCACTTAAGGTCCCTTGAAATCATTTCCATTAGATAGGAAATTTCTTCCCCTTTCTAGAAATATAAAGAAGTCCTTTTAACTCCTCATATTTTGTAAATGGTGGGCGGAAGGCCTTCAAGGATTTTTACAAAAAGCGGGCTGACTAGCTTGGGGAAGATTTTTTTGCCAATGGGAAAATTGTAGACCAGCGGGGCTAGATAGATATATTGGAACTTTGCACTTTTTTCAAAAGTCGTAGTTTACAATTGCGGGTTTCATGAGCCTACGATGCAAAGGCCTAAGGCCCACAAAGGGACATGTCACCATGTTTCAAGTCAAAGCGAGAAAGTGGGTTATCGAAGGTAGTTTGAATTTTTGATTTTTTTTTTTTGAAAAGGCGTAAAGTATAAAAGTAAGTTGCACCTCTGCCTATGCCTAGAGAAGCCACATGTCAGGCCTTTGTTAGATGTGAGGAAGTAGGCATTAGGGGAACTTTGGAAATTTTACCACTTTCTCAAAAAGCGCAGGTTTGTAGTTGCAGAAGCCCGCATGCCCGGAAGGATTTGTTTTGCTAAGTGGAAAATGTGGGGTGGTGGGCCCAGGATGAATTTTGGGAAATGTAAAGTTGTGAAGCTGCAGGATGTGCCACATGCCTCAATAGAGAAACTTCAAGGAAGGACTCAAGGCGCGTCTCCAAACAAGCGCAGCTCGCCACATTGTTGGAATCCAAATGAGGGCGAAATCGGCCATTGAATCAATTAAGTAAAGAAGGGTTGTGGAAGGAGCCATGCATTAGCTCAACACAACTTCAAAGGAAAAATCTAGAGAAGGTTCCTAAATGTGCGTGGAGCTTCCACATGTCCTAGTTCGAAAAAGGGACAAAGTCAACCATTTAATCAACTAAGTATAAGAGTGTTAGCATATGCATCCATGTGCCTCATCGGTGCATATCCAAGGCAGAGTCTCCAAACAAGTGCAAGCTCTCCATGTGTCTAGGGTCTAACAAAATTCAAATGGGTAGCAGGCCCAAATCGGCTAAGTATAAAGGAGTGAGTGAAAGCCTCCACGTGTCTCATTAGCGTAACTTCGGACTTATAATATGGACGCGAGACCCCAAACAAGCGCGAAGCTTCCGCATGCCTCATCAAGCACAAATTCAAAGGAAGAATCAAGATTGGGTTATCAAATATGTGCTAATCCTCCACGTGTCTCGGGTCAGGAAGAGTGTCTCTGCCAATAGGAGGGAGTTAGGTAGAACACATAGGAGCTCACGGAAGCCACCAAGTGTTAGTTCAAAGATAACTTCGGGAGTAAGAAGGAAGGGGATGAATCTTCAAAATGTGTAGGGCTGCCACATGGACCTTATATGGATAGACTCTTTTAAATATTGTGAGCTCATAACCACGATCTTGAGACAGCCATAACTTTCACCCGGGAACTTGGATTTGAGCGGGAAGGGACTTTTAGAAATCTCTCGAGCCTACTAAACACCTACCACCATTAATGTTTTGTCCACAATTTTCAAGGTATCAAGTCTCCCACTTGCTGCCATGATGAAGAATGGGCCTCCTTCTTTCCCAAAAAGGAACAACACATGGAGGCATGGGTCTTGCGGTGAAACCCATCATTTTTGTAGGAAAATTTTAATGCTCTTCCAGGGGTGGTTGGAGCAAGGTTCAACTTCTTCCCTCTCTCCTTCTCTCGATTATTCTATACATTATAAAGGAGGGGCATATTTCGAGAGGTTGGTCATTTTTTCTCTCTTTCCTCCCTCTCTCTTTCTTCCTTAGGGTAGAATGTGGAGTCTAAGCCTCCTCTCTTGACTCTATAATGGAATTTTTCTACCTCTTTCCACCTGATGATGTACTATGTGAACTCATGGAGTAATGAATTATGTTTTTTGATGCATTTATCCATCCTTTTCTTATTTTGTTGTCTCTTATTGCCTCTTGTCATTGTAGGGTGTACCGTGCATACTCGATGTCTATTGTAGGTTACGAGTGTTGCGTTTATTGGGTTTTTGTTGGTCCAAAATCATGCCGCCAGACAGATCTATGGATAGACGAGCCAAGCAGTGTGCGAGGCATAGCCCTCTTTGAGTCAAAGCAAGCGAAACCGGTTTATTGCTATTCTACCAAAGCAGGAATCTATGCAAGTCTCACAGTTACGCATTCGGGGGTTTGGGATCTCATCCCGGTGGGGTGTTCGATCATGCGAAAAGAAAGGAAAGGAAGAGGGGATGAAGAAAGAGCAGGTCCGAAGGAAGAAAAGAAATGAATTCCAAAGCAGAAAGGTCAGAAGATTTATGTTTTGGGATTGGTAGTAAACAGAGCCAAACCTACTTGCATAAACAAACAAAGCAATACTGATGATGAATAAATGACAAAAAAGTAGATATGAATCTAACAGAATAAACACATACAGATCTAACATAAGAAAGGTCTGATGCATAACACAGCTATTCAGCACAAAGTCTCAATATTTGTATTACTGTTTTCTTCTGTTACAAGAAAGCTCAAAGTCTTTTTTCTTCACTTCTATTTTTCATCTGAAAGATATTCATCCATCTCACAATACTACAAGTATTGGAGTATTTATAGAAGAAGAAGAGAAAAGAAGGCAAAAAGGAGCCAACAACTATTTACAAAGATATTTACAAAATATCTAAAAGTCATGTTGACTTTTTACAACTTGATGGATGACATCATCCCATGATGCAACATGGATGACGTCATCATTTGCATCAACATACTCCAGATATTTCCAGAAAGATGAAGAAGAGAAAGAGAAGAAGGAGAAGAAGAAGAAGAAGAAGCAAGAGCAGCAAGAGCTATTCGTCATCATCATCTTGCGGCCGAAAGGGGGTGGACTGCTTTTGTTGCTCCTCAGGTGACGAGATATGGAACTGAGAGCGGTATTCCATGAACTTGTTGATTATTGGCCCTAGTTGATCCTGGGAAGGATCCTTGTGCCTATCACTTATCGCCTCACAAGTCTCCCGCTCATCTATGAGCTTCTCTGGGAGTTTGGAATAGTCCTTTTCTGCCTCAATGAGGAATCCAATGAAGTTCCTACTGCATCAAAGGTTGTTGATAGATTCTCAGTGTCAAATGTGACCTCTCGCCCTTCATGAAAAGTGATCTCCTCAAGATCCGGTGGTTTCATCAGCTTTCCTTAAAGTGAAGGAAGGAGTAAGTAACCCTGGCGACATATTAAGAACAATGTTCCATTTGGTGCATCGCATCCAGGGCTTCTTCCTTGACTTTGTCAATTTTTTCTAGAATAAATTCTAGCTGATCCACCTGCGGTAGTCCAGAGTGGACATGATTTTGTTGAGGGCCCTTGGATGGTCGAAGACGCCGAACTTGACCAGATCTTCGACTGAACAGTCGAACATTTGTTGGAAGGTCTCGTGTTGCAGTCTGGCATGTTCCAGCTCTTCTGATATGGGCCCTGCTAATGCTTGGAGCTCTTTATTCACCTTACTGATGTTCAGGTACAAGTCGGAGAACTCGGCGATCACTTTTTCACTGTCTTTGAGGATTTGGCTCCTCCAAGCGGAAACGGCCATACCCTGCTCGCCGATTTTGGCATACTCATTAATTTTCTCCTGGCTGAGAAGCTCAGAAGTCTCGGCGGAAGTTGTGGGAGGCGCACTACCCATCTTCTGTAAGGCTTGGAGCAGATATTTGTTTTGCTCCTTTAGTTGCCTTTTCTCTTCCTTGGTTTCCTGATGCTTTTTTTGCAGAGGCGTCAACCGCAAAAGAGCCTCCCCACAGAAGACTTTCTCTCAAGATGTCCCCATTGTGACTTGGGTCACAGTGAAATCTGTAGGAGACAGATCCTTTTTCTCTTTGAGGGGATTGGGGTATGCGATTTCCATAACTCTTTCTCCTACACTTTGAGAGAAGCGCGTGATAGGCTTCTGCTTCTTCGCCCCCTTAGATGGGATCACGGAAAAGTCCATCGGAGTGATGGGAACTTTCCTCTTTTGCTGACTTAGCTGCTGAGAGATCCAAGCTGGACCCACGGTAGAAGGACCGGAAACAGAGGAGGGGGCAGCTGCAGTAGTAGAGGGGAAAAAGGTGGAGACACGTGGCGGTGGCATTGAGAGAATAGCCGAAGAAGTGCCCACGGAAGGAAGGGAAACTGCAGGCATGGAAGACATAGGAGGGGAAGGGAGCTCGGAGATGAGGGAAGAAATGGAGGAGGACAGATCAACGAGGGAAGAAAAGATAGATGAAGAGGCGGGGGAAACAGTAGAAGAAGGGGAAGAGGACACGACCAAAGGGATGGTCGCTTGAGTCGCTCGAGGAGGGGAAGGAAGAGAAGAAGAAGGGATGGAAGGGACCTCGGTTGTTGTAGCAATGCCGACATCCTGAGTGGATGGGCCTATTGGAACTTCCTCTTCTGCTTCTTTCTCTGGTGAAGCCAGAGTTATTACCTGCTCGGGTGCCGCGGAAGGAGGACTCTCAGGGGCTTCTTTCTCTGGCGTTGATTCACCTTCTACGCCTTTGCCCTTGCTTTAGGCTCTTGTTTGGGCAAGTGGAGGTGCGTTACCCAACGGGGAGGTTGTGAAATCAACCCCAAGGTAGATTAGTCCGTTCATCCGGCACCAATGCTCTGTCCTACGCAAAGTCTCCTTGACCCTCTCCTCAATTGTCTGAGGGGCTTTAGTTCTATCAATGGCTGGAAAGGGCCAATTGTCCACATCTCAACAATATATACCTTGTCTACTTCATCTTCCGTAGTTTGGAAGCCTTTGGGGACAATGGCTACCCCATATTGGATGATTTCTGCCAAGGCTAGGCGAGAATGATCCTTTCTTCTGAGCTCCACCTCATGGATGACGTCAATGTAAATGTCCTCAATCTGAGGGACGTGGATTGGGTTGAGTTTCACCCTTGCAGATCCTTGGGTCGAAGGTAGGCCTGGCTGGGAAGTCATGTTTCAAATTGAGTAACTCCAGCTCTGCAAACATTTCCTTCACCTTGTGGTGGGTAGAGCATGTGTATCGGCCCACTGTGAGGGGGAAAGGAGTTCCACCCTTCTTTCTTTTCAGGCATTTCTCGTGGTATGTGATTAGCTACCTTGACCTCTCGGTTTAGGCCCAACATACCTTGGTAGCTTTGGCTCTCCTAAAAAGTTGGCAGCCCTTAGATAGGTGAATGTGGGAAACTGGGTGAACAAGGCCCCCCATTTCTCAGTGGCTACTACTATGCTTTTGGTCGTGCGACCATAAGTCATATTCGGCCTCAATAGGCAGATGATGTGATAGAAAAACACATCGTTAATTTTTGTGAATTGGGAGATGCTATTCTCCAGCCTCAATTCTGGTAGTACTCGTATATCTTGACCTGAGGCCAAACTCCACTCCGCGTCAGGCCTGGATAGTCCCTCTCTGATGCTGCAGCGTAGACCACGTAGGAGTTCATATGGAATGTCCCCGTTGTGCTAAATTGTTGTAGCTGCTCAGAGATTGTGCTGCTTATAATTTCTCCCCAGCAGAAGCGCTGATCAGGCATATTCTTGTTCATGGTCTCTAAGTATCGCAACATCCATTTATGGAAATAATGGGCGTCAGAAAGCTCAAGACCCTGCTCAGGAACGTAATGGTGTCACTGAGCTCCTCTGAGAAGTCGTTGCGGTGGATGATTTGGGGCCACCGGGTTACTACCTTTTTGTTTTTCAAGTAAACTTCATTCATTAGTTGCATACACTGATCTGCATTGTCATCCCATGCCTTAATGCAATCTGCTTGACTGACGGCCACAAAGTGCCGGTGGTGGGGTATGCCGAGTATTCCTTCAAAGTGACGGGTAGTGAGGTTAATGACTACCTCGCCCTTGCTGTTTACGACACACCTTGTGTCTTTGTTGTAACATTGGGCAATCACCATCAAGAATTCATTGTTGACGGCGCTGACTGGGATTCCACCGGCGAAGTGCAGGGCACTGCCTATCAGTTTGTCCATCCATGGACTCCTTGTGACTTTCTGAGTTCTAGCCCAGAATTCCTCCATATCAATATGTCCCAATTCTGAGTCTCTGACGTCCATGCTACACTCGGCCTGGGACTCGGGCATCCTGACCCTTTGATATTTATATTTCATCTCTTCTTCTCGTAAGTTTGGCCTTTCCTTTGGATTTGGTAGGTCTTTTGCTGGATGTTGACATATGTTCTTTCAAATTTATTTGCTGATCTGCACGAAGAAGAAGTGAAACCCAATCCAAAAAGGTTGTATTAGCCATTTGATCTTCCATTGAAATGTTAGCAGAAGAAAGAGTTAGAGATTTTGAGACTCAAGGCGCATGGCGCATGAATACTGCAGGATGCATTTTACAAAAGGCGCATGAAAACATCGTGTTGCATAGAGACAGGATGCGCCATAGGCGCATGGATTTTGTACGTTGCATGAACATTTGGTGCGCCCAAGGTAGTTTGGCGCGGCGCACAAAGGGTTTACACAACATGATGCAGCTGTAATGGGGAATGCGCTTGCGCTTTCAAAGCTTTGTACTTAGCGCGGATAAAGCTGATGTTGCGCAGATGCAGGGTGCAGAGGGGCGTAGATATGCGATGCAACAAGGAAGGTTGATGCGCCAAAGAGGGCGCAAGGCTAGTGTTTGTAGCATATGGAGGAGGCGCGCCTTGAGGGCGCAGAAGTTTATGATGCAACAGGCGTGATGGGTGCGCCATTGGCATGGGTTTTATTCATGTTGCGAGTGGGACAGATGCGCCAAAGGGGCGCAACTGTTTATGATGTTGCAGGACGCGTCGATGCGCCAAAGGGAAAAACGGTCTTCTTTTTCTCCATTCCTTTCTCTCGTTCTTTGCAGGTTTATTTGGGCAATGAAACGGCTCATCAAAAAGGAAATAAAACCATGTTTTTTAGACAAGCTCCCCTATTAGCAGATCTGGACAGAGGGAGAGGGATATGGGAAGATAGCAAAAGGAGGAGGCTAGACCAACATTTTGATATTTCAATACTTCCAAACCACAACCAGACCACGAGCACACCAAGAACCAAAAACGTAAAACACACGAGAGGGAGAGGAACCTCTTACCTGGATAAATAGCAAAAACTTGCAACGGGTCCACAAGGCGTTGAAAACGACGAGGCAGGGGCTGACAGGCTCAGAGAAAAGAAATCACGTGCTCTGCGACTAGTGAAAATGACATTTTGGGCGCGCAAAAACATATATATAGGTGAACTAGTCATAAATGCGCCACCCACTTTGTAAAGGGCGCATGAAAGTTGCTGTCGACATGGGAAAGCATGCGCCCTTTGGCACACCAAAGCATTTTCCAGCATGAAACTAAGCGCGCCTTTGGCGCACCAAAAGTTGTGTTGTCATTAGATTATGTGTGCCCTTTGGCACACCGAAAAGTGGCGCAACAAAAGTTGTGCTAACATGAAGGCGCATGCGCCTGGCACACAGAGAAGACTCAACATACAAGGCGCACCGAAAGGTGTGTTGACACTGAAAAATATGCGCCAAAGGCTTTAAAGGGGGCACACCAAAAGTTGGTGTTACATAGTCATTCCATGCGCCCAGCCAAAAAAGACCAAAAAGACTAAGTTTGGAAACCAGATTTTCTCGGAAAGGGATTTTGCAACGTTCCGAACGCAAGGGATCCCTAGCAAGGGATCAAAAAAAAATTTCGGTATAGTTATCGGTAAAATTGCCCTTGTCAATTTTACGGGATAATTTTGAAGTGGTGTTCTTATTGAAATTCATCTTTGGTCTATGATACATCTTTCCATCCTCTCCATTTCTCACCACTCTGCATTTTAGGCGGTTGGATTTGTGATCATCCACTTCCTTTCCGGTGTATCACCACTTATTGCAGCCTCCCTTTCACTCTCTCTCTCTCCCTGGTTCCTTGGAATGGTTAGATTAGGATTAGATGGTTTTTCCTGTACTAGAGTATCTTGTGGTAGGTAGTTTAGGAAGAACAATCCGAATTTCTCCGAAGGTCCATCTCAAGTCTGTAAGTCCCACATATATAGAGATGGTCCAATGTTGTGCAATCACACTGGATTCCCCACTCAAATCCGAGGCCATTCGGGGTGCTTTGATTGTGCATTAATAGTTTTGGCACTCCTGTGTGGGACAGTCTAAAGCACCTTACCACTTTATTTCATCAAGTTGATGTGTTCTTGGTGAGATTCAGCCTTTTGGGGCACATGCAAAGCACATCCGTGACTCCATCTAGTCAACAACCCATTCTCCGAGTTACATAATTTCCTTCCATTCATTTCCACCCATTTTCTTTCCAAATCTTCCATTTCCTTTCATTCCATGAAGTTTTGTAATCATGACTTCATTTCCATCTTGAAATTCACACTTGCAGTAAAGTGAGTGTAGTCCACCCCAATGTATTTCTCAACTCCTCCGGATCAGCATTATGATTAGATCCGAATAATCATGCTTACCCATATGAGCAAAGTGCAAAACCATTTTGGTTGTGGAGCTTATCAAGAACTAGGGTATGTATATAATGATAACAACTACATGGAAAATGTTGATCTGCTAGAAAACATTCAAGGGATAGATGTATGCATGGTATAATCAAAGGCCATAACTTAGATGAAAGCATTCAGAATTGGCTATAGGGCACCTTTTCCATTGGTCAGCCCTATGCCAATACATTACTGACCCTCGGGAGAAGGTTGACATCATGGTTGAAATGTTTCCTCAACTTACACTAGAGTAGTTTGTGGTAGGTAGTTTAGGAAGAAGAATTCGGCTTTCTCTCTAGAGAGCCATCTCAAGTCTATAAGTCCCACAAAATTGAGATATGGTCCAATGTGTTGCAATCACACTAGATTCCCCACTCAAATATTAGGCCATTCGGGGTGCTTTGTGAATTTTCATAAACAATGCCTTCTTCAAAATGATTCGTAAGTTGATTTATGCAGGTTCCTTCCACTTGCCAAATGGGACTGTAATCAAGTCAAGCACAAGCTCTGCTGCTCTCTGCATCAAACTATAAATTAAAAATGGCATATCTCATCTCCCATCGAAGGGGATTCATGATCATGACTTAAGCCATTAAAAAGGTAAATCCTCAAATTGGATACTTGACTATTTCATATCCAATGCAATTTTTAGCTCACCAAATTGGAATCGTGGGAAATCCATCACATTTACTAAGAAGGAAACCAATTTGTGGATGTTATTTAAATTTTTAGTGTGTCTCAAAGCCCCCATTCTCATTCAACCAATGATTGTAGTGAGTGGTTGGGATGGCCGCCATTTTGGAGAATGATGCACTCTCTCAAAAATGGCAAGGTAGACGTCATGATTTGTGCGGCATTCATTTTAATTGCTCATATTTCCCCCATTTGTTTCATCCTACCTATCTATCTCTAGCTTCTCGCAAGATTTGATTCCTCAATCAATATGGAATTTGGCCCATTTCTTGGTCTCTTTTTTAGGGGTGAAACACAAGAAATTGCATTATACGAGCTCATCATGTTGATCTAGTTGAAAAATGTGTTCCAACTCGATTCCCTTCATATTCGCAAGGCCTTAAAGGCCATTATCGGGACTCAATATCTATAGATCTCATGACATCCTCGTTTTAATACAAAAATCACATCTCTTTTTGTGACCCACATGTTGTTGATTGGTGAAGACAAAGCTAAGGCAATTAATATCACTTGTCGTTTCATTGTTCCACCCACTTGGTTGGAGGGTGGAAGAGGTAGTTTGGGGTTTTTTTCCTTACTAATTCATGCTCGATGGAGAAGATGTGGGCTCAAAAGGTGTGGACGGGGAGCTGGTTCAAGATTTGGAGAGGAGAAACAAGGTGTTGAGAAGGTGTTTTACAGCAATACATGTGAAATGTAGATCCAAGGAAAAAAAAAAGGTTCTTTCATCTCACAACTTGATTTGGATGAGTTGGATAGTCCCATTAGTTTAATTCCCTCGTATGTGGCTCATCTTCATGAGCATGGTGTATCGGCTTACACACTTCTCCTTCAAGTATCCCAACAGTAATCTCATGTATGTCGTAGTAGCTCCAGTTTTACCAAGTTGCTCTGCATGAAGGGGAAATCTTATGCCCCAAGATTGATATTTTTCATGTATCTGACTAACGGAAGTAAGGCCTATCAGTATAGTTATTATAAATAGCTTTTTTTTTTGTTGACTTGGGTGAAAAATTTCACAATGTCATTTCTAATCACCTTGTTTTCTCTATAGATACAATTTGTTTTGTATTAGGGTGGTATGTTTTTTATGGTTACATTTTTAACCACCCTGTCATTTTTGGATATTTTATACATGTTGTAAAAGGGGGGACCCAAGAACCCCGATTCATAGCTCGATCAAAAGTGTTTACGTTATCAAACAAAATATAATGTATCCATTTTTTTCATTTATTTTTAGAAGAAATATGTTGGTGTACAAGATATGTCCCATTGATCTCAAGCGTACCACATTTAGACATATTCCTTTCAATATATATGTATTTTTCACCTTTTCCATTTAGCATTTTCTATAAGCAATCCCTTATTACATATGTGATATAAATAAGAAATAACATGACTTAACGTTAAATTAAATATTCATATTAAACTTCCTTTTAGATCCTTTATTATTTCATCTTACATGAAAAACCTTCCAATCATGTTGGTTTAAGTTTGTATAAAAATTTCATCTCAAATAAAGGTTCAAATGTGTGAATTTGAATGAAAAATGAAAAATATTGAGAACAATGTTAGGTTGCATGTTTAAAACATGTTGATAATAACACTAATAGTGAAATTATTGACTTAAATGTTTCATTTTTAAACACACAAGATATATAAAAACTATAGATGTTTGTCCCCATGTATTCCATGAGTTGAATGTCCTTCTATAAAATATATTCAATTCATAATGGTAATCCCTTATACACAAAATAGATGTATTTTACTCTTTAGTAGAAAGATCTATTATTTTTTCATTCCTCGATATCAAATGAATTATTATTATCTAAAAGGGCCAAAAGGTTATGCCTACTACCAACTTCTTGATAGAGGTTCATCTTATGAATGGTACATAGTTAAATTTACTATTTATAAAGCTAGTGTGAAATCACTTGACTGGTTTATTTTCTAGTGATCAAATTCACCATATACATTGGTGACATGGATTTTGAGTCCCCAAAAATAGGATATATTTTCCTATGGAAAGCATAAGTGAACTCCCATCTAAATGGAATGATCTCTAGTTATCCACAAAACATAAATGATGACATTATAACAAGAAACTATTGACATTGGGACTATTAAATGAGAATGAATTCCATTCATAGTTACCTCTAGAGTATGTTTCCTAAAAAATTGTGCATCATTACCCCTTTCTCATTATATTCAATTACAAAATTGGAATGCGTTCAATATGTGACTTCCCAAAATAATGAATAAATTTTCCTTTTATCTCTCTAATGGTTACCCGCCCATTAAATGCTCATCTAATGATCATATACTTTATCACATCTCAATCTATTACAAATATTCACCTTCAACTTCTTTAATGGATATATATTCCCTATTTAGTTAGAAGAATGGAATATATTTTTTTATTCTTCTACAACTATGATTTCTTTGTTTCCTAAGGTAAATCTCACATTAAATACTACTATTGAATAATAGAATCAACGATAAATTTATTTAATTTTTATAAATACATAAGATAGAAATGCTAACTATAATAGTGAAATCTATGTATTTTACTAAGAAATAAGAAATTAATAAGATAATTTCTAATTCACATGTGTTCAAACATTGATGATAATATTCTTAGTAATGAGAGATGTCGTGAATAGCATGACATTAATGAAAAACGTGCAAGATATAGAAAATAGGTATATAGTTAGAAACAAACATCTAATGAATAAAAAAGTAGTGTATTTTATTTCAATAAATTATGTATAATATTAATGATAATACCAATATTCTTGGTCCTCTCTCATCTTCTCTAAGGCCTCCCTCTTACTAAATATCCCATAATGTAAAAAAGTGTATAATAGTAGGCATAAGATTATATACATGTGGCAATGCTTCAAATTTAATGAGTGTTAAGAATAAAAATGTTCACAAGGTGGTGTCAAATACAAATCCACATGGAAAACTCTTACATAATTGATATGTATTGTTTCTTATGAAATCGTGGAGAATTTCCTAAGATAATGTTATATAAACATGATGGGAAACTACTTGACCTACCATATTTTTTTCTTACCAAATTCATCTACTATGTAGGGCCTACATATATATATATATATATATATATATATATATATATATATATATATATTGCTTTCCACTTGTCTCTATCTCTTATGTATCACATGGCACACACAAGAAAATTCCCCTAAAATTACCATGTTCTCAAACTATCCACAAAACACAAGGGATAACATCATAAAAATTAATTATTGACATTATGGGAATCAATAAACAAAGGGATTAATTTCTAATATATCTCCAAATTACATATCCTCAATTATATACTTTCTAATATATCTCCCAATTACATATCCTCAATGATATATGGACCACAACCCTTTCTCCTTTAAATGATTGAAAAAAATGGCACATGGTTCATATATGTCTTATCAAAAGAAATAAAAATTTCATGTGTTCCCCACATCATTCTCCCTACCCCTAGATCCCTCCTCTATATATCTCCTTATTTAGCACCCCTCTTCCTCTATAAATGTTTTAGTCTCTCTCAATTTAATTTTTTTCAATGTATCCTACATCAAAATGATAGATCCATATAATTTTAAGAATCACTTTTGAAACTTCTCCATAGTATTCGAGGTCTCATATATAAATTAAAATTGGTACCATAAGTAGTAACAATATTAATGAATCCATTTTTTTCATTCATATTTGGAAATAAGATGTCGGTGTGCGAGAATATATACTATTGATCTTAATTTCACCAATGTCTTCCATAAAACCCTCATTATAGATGCATTCTCACCATTTCCATTTGGAATTTTTAATAAGTAATTCCTTATTACAGCTATTCCATAAAAAAACTTTAAATTAAATAATCATATAAAAATTCCTTTCAGTCCTCTTATTCTTTTATCTTACATAACCAACAATCTCTCCATGTAATCCATAATCTAGTTATATATTCCACAATACACTTCACATAAATATTTCCAATGATTCCTATCTTATACAAATACTAAAAATAACTCATTTACATGCAAAACCAAAGTTATCAAGTGTTAAAATAAATGTTTGGAATAATTAAAATATGCACAATGAGAAGAAAGGAAGGAAAAGCATAAGTAAACATTATATTTTATCCTAGATATAGTCAAGAAGGAAAAACCTCCAATGAGTGAGTAAATTTCATTCCCTATTAACTATTCAATTCACAAACATGTTCAAGTTACAACCATTAATGGCCTTTACAGAAAAAATCTTCTCTCTCTCCAAAGCTTCCACAAAACATGCTTAACACCTTGAAGACACTCCTCTTATAATAAAACCCTCAAGAAACATCTTCTCACTATTGGGAAATCATTGGCTAACCATTTAAAAGGACTCTAACTTATTTATAAACAACAATGGGAATCCAAATTTGATAACTTCTCTTACATTCTTGAAGATAAATGACATCCATTAGACTGCAAAGATTCCCCTTATATGAGATATTACTAAGAATTTATTTTTGAAGTAAAATAATTTACAACCATTACATTCTAGGAATTTTGAATGAAGAGAAAATAATAAGTAATCAATCATATAGTCACCATTCAATATTTTTAAACATTAACTTAACTCTATCTCTATAATGTGGATCCAACCAAGCCCAAAAAGGCTTAAGAATTTGCAAATACTTGATAGAATACCACCTATAAACTTTTGAATTGATAATTTAACACTTAGAAATATCTCTCTCTCTCTCTCTCTCTCTCTCTCTCTCTCTCTCTCTCTCTCTCTCTCTCTCTCTTAATTCACCCCACATGTATGCATAAAATTCACCCTAATTCAACTAAACTAACTTGCACTCTCTTTCCTTAATTGGCTTCCGATTTTCCTTTCACTATATGTTGAAAAAACATGCATCTAGTGTTTTAGGCCTTGTTGAGGCTTATTAAGGCTTATCCCTTGTTACAAAACTCATAAAATTGTTAGATCCAACATAAAATGCATTCAAGGAAATCAAAATGCCCACATTTATCCCCTTTGTCAAAATTGTCCTCTATCCCCTTAAGACAAGGTAGTTTGCTTCACTCATGCAAATAGGTTTTTGAGCCACCCATAAAGCACAATCACCTTATTTAGTAACCCTTCATCACTCCCGATATGCTTGCAAAATATCAGGACCTCACTTCTTCCAAAACTCCTTCTATCTCACTTTTTGCATTTTAGCTCTCAAACCCTCAACTAGGTCTACCCCAACCTATTGTCATGCATAGATTCACCACCTTAATGTTTCAAAGTACAATATATACATTTCTAGAGATCCATTTTCTTATTTTAATGATTTGAAAATTTTTAAACCTGATCTCAATGTCTATCTCCAACTTCCTTTGGAAAGCAACCCTCTAAACTAGCCTTTTGGATTGTGTTTATACACCCTTCCCAGTGACTATCATACAAATCTCATATTTAAACCCTTAACTCTTCAAATTTCTTGCATAATCCTTTTCCTTGATTAGTGTAAACACATAGAATTCAATCAATCAATTTTATCACTTAATTTACACTAACTATCCTCTTTCCCATAAATTGATGACACTTCATCAAATAAACACCTCTTCTCCTCTCATTGGGTCAATTAACCACACTTCACTTATAATTAACCACGATATTCACTCTTTTTTTTAAATGATGAAAATTTGTCAATAAACCACCATTTTCCCTCTATTCCCATTAATTAATTACATTTTAACTAATTAATTATCCTTCCTATCAATTAGGATGCCGATTAATAACCTTTCATTAATTAATGTTTGCTTCTACTTGGGTTAATTAATTACACTGTGCAGCCATAATTCAATAAATCACCATTTATTGGATCAAATTCCTCTCTTATATCCCCCAAAATCACACTAATTCTCCTCAAATTATCTTCTATAAGATTACATCTACATATTAATTAATCACACATGATTAATTAAAACATCCCCTAATTCCCATGAGTTACTAATGACAAATTAAAATCTTCTAAATCAAACTTTCCTTTTCCAAAGCATGCTTATCCATTCCTAATCTTTATTTTCCCTTATCCCACATGTACTAATATGTAAATGTCTCTTAAACATGCAAGCTATATAAATGACCAAGCTTCTTCCTCTAAGACACACACCATGCTTTGAATAGTGAAAACTATGGAATTTTAATCTGGAGCCATTATCCATTGAAGGAAATATATTATCTATCTTGCATCGATTCTTTCAAATTAAAAGCATGGGAAGATCCAAAAATAGCTTTGTAGCCATTTCTTGGTAAGATCTCATCTTCAATTTTTTGAGAAACCACTCCATTTTGATTACTAAAGTGATCTAAATAGGTTCATTTATTAGTTATCAATCTAGAGAGTAAGAAATAGATTAGAAGTTAGTTTGAGATTGTTCATGCATTGAAGAAGTTGTTTCTCATAATATCTTCTATTTACATGGTTCTATAGTAGGTTTTATTGTTTCTTTGAAGCTAGTAGGTTTTATCTTATATAGATTAGCATGGAAAATTTACATATGAACACATTTGGCACACCCAAAGTGGGACTTACTCCATTCTCCTTTGCACTTAATTTCAAGATTTTGTAGTTAAGTTTCAATTTCGATTACTAACCCTCTTTTTGAATATATTGACATAAATAGTTTTTCTTAATTTATTTTGCTAACTTTGCATGTGTTGAGTTGCTCATATGGTTTTAATTATGATGGTTTGTTATTAATTTTGGTCCAAGAGATCAAATTTTTAACCTTTTTAAATTGCTTGCATTATTCCACCATATTTTTTTGATGTCATTTCGGTACACACACAGGTGTGAGGCATCCTCGTGTATGCATCTTAAGAGTTGTGTATCCATTGATTAGGGTGTACTACTATTCTAAGGTCCACATATGCATCTTATGTGTCATGTAGGTGTCTCTCTATCCACGCATATGTGACATTTTGTTTAACCCTTTTGCATTATTTTTTTAGACCCGTGTATTCTCTTCTAGGTCCGTGCAGTGCCTCTCTCGGCCGCGCATATGTCATTATGTGTCCCTACATTCTATTTATTTATCATACCTGTGCATATTCTTCTAGGTATTTGTGTTTGTCTCTCATCCACATATATGTATTCTTTTCTTTATTTTTTATCAAAGTTGTGTTTGTGTTTTGAGGCCATGTAATCGCTACTAGTGGCGTGTATGTGTTCTAAGATCTGCATAGTCAATCAGCAAAGTCCACACAGTGTATTTTATAAAATTTTGGGCACTACTTTCCAAGTTTGTAAAATTTTTATCTTTGTTATTGCTAACATCTTGTAGGTTTTTGGAATCTAACTATTGATTGCGGGATATTTTGAATCATGATTTTTCTAACTTGTTTGAATGAATTCAATGAGTGCATTGTTTTCATTTACTAGTTTAGATTTTCATATGTTCTTCCCTCACACCTTCTAGGTGATCTTGGGAATCAGAAACAACTCTAATAATTTATCACACTTTCTAATACTTCATTAGAATTCATGGTTAAGGGAATGAAAAACAATTTGCTAAAATGATTTGCTTAGAGTTATAATTTTTGTATTAACAATATAATAGGGTTTATCATTCCATATGCTCTTCTCTTTTGTCTTAGGACAATCTTGAGAATCATAAACAATGTTTTATCTTTTTCATGATGTTTGATCATTTGGAAAACTATTAACCTTTGCATGCAAACAAAAGCATGTTTGTCAAAGAATCATGATATATACCCAATACTAATACATTTTGTTACAAGTTTCCAATGGTGTACAAAACCACACTAAGCTGAAATATTAAATAAACACCACATTCAAAACACCTTGTATTTGCAAGTTTCGATTAAGAGTTATGACTCATTTGATTAAAACGCGGGAATTGCCTTGGTGTAATCCATAAAACTCAATATGAGGATTACCCTAGGAACCCCAAAGTAGTCCACACCTTGAGGGAACTAATGGATGAAACAGAAGATATTTTCTTACCCACTTGACTAACACGTCTTTATGAGACTAGCATCACAATTATATTCACGCAACCCCAGTGAGATAAAAGTAAATATAATTTATTTCTCATTTTTTTGAAGGGGGTAAATTAAATTCAGGATACTCCTTGGTTTAGTCAGTGTGACTTCCTTGGTAAACCATGCTCGCAGAGATAAATTTTGACACCTAGAGATAGAACCAATTAGGAAGCCATTTCGATTTGGAGTCATCTTCACCGACTCAAATTCAATCATGTTTCAAATATATTTCCTGAAGCAAGAACTTTTTCAAAGTCAAAACCTTTTTTTTTCATCATACAAGGGAAATTCCATTAAAATTTGAGCCAAGTTTCATTCATCACAAATCTTATGACGTGTTACTTTGTCTTAGTTTTTCACTTTCCTAAGGCAAGGTGAAACTCTACCAAAGTTACGCTTAGTTTGTTTCATCACCACTTGGTCTACTCCTTTTCTCTCTTGTTGATATTTTTGATCAAAAGAGGAGCATCATATGTAGTGTTATTAAATATTGTGTCCACCAATTTTACACCCACTTACATCCTTCCTTATTGCGACTGCGATAGTAAGCATTGAAAGTGTGTTAGTACATCTTCATATCTTGATAGTCTTTATCTTGATACCCATGTCAAGAAATTTCATCATAGTTAGGCTTTATTCATCATCAATCTTTCCTTGAGGTGTTACTTTGCTACATTGTCTTAATATAATTTCAATGCTTACATCTTGTTTCTCGTAAACTTAAGCTAAGTGTCTAGATTGTACCATTACATTGCTCATGCTTTAACAACTCCTTGGTATACTTTGACCTTGTTTATTTCTAAAAATTGCCTCAATCTTGAAAAACATTGTTGTTACATTATTCACGTTATATCAATAATATTTTGATACTAATATCTTGTTTTTGTAAATCTTGATTAACGTATTTAATCGGTATTATTACATTACTCACATTTGTAAATCTTCCAATTTTTAGGATTTAGTCCTTGTTTATATCTAAATTGGTTATAATATACTTTTCATTGAATTCAAATTAACCCCTTATCAATACTTATGCCTTGTTTATTTTAAACTTGACTTAAGTGTTGACATTGTTTTGATCATCGTGCGTTAACCTACCATTTACACTTTACATAAGGAGTAGTTTCTTGTAGATTGGACTTGTTTTATGAACTTGCATGATTCTTCCTTATGATTTTTCATCTTGTAAACTATTTTTTCTAAGGATAATCCTTTTGATCCTTTGATCCTTTGATCTCTTTTTATTCATCTTGACATTCACACTTGCAACTTTTTATCCAAACCTTTTTGAATTGTCAAAATTATGTCATCACAATGTATGTTTTCCTTATATCCCCTTTGGAAAATCACATGAGCATCTCTATACTTACAAAATGTCTAGTTGGTTGTTATTATGCTTCCTGAATCGACATGGAACTTCCTTCCATCCGAATGGGTTCAATCACACTATCGAGGTCCAAGAAATTTTACCCAACAATGCCAACAATGACTAACTATCACATGGTTCCTCACACTTATGACAATAGGGAACCTAGGTTTAGGTATTCACATTGAAATATGCCCATCATGACTAAACCTTGATTGGTTCTTCATGCTAGAGAACCTATTTAGTTACCCCTTTCCCCACCTATATCTCAAAATCAAGTGGTATGATTCTCATGATTCTAATCCAAACAATTCTTTTGATTCGTCTCGATGTTTTGATGATTCTAATCCAAACTATTCTTTTGATGATTCTAATCCAAACTATTCTTCTGATTTCTCTCAATATTCTGATTATTCTAATCCAAACTATTTTTGGGATTACTCTCGATCTCCCGAGCCTCATCCAATCAACTTTCTTTTAGGGAGTAATCAATCACTTAAATGACATTTTCCTCCTCTAAGGATTTTTTCACCAATGTAGACACCTATAATTATGCCCAAGCAATTTAAATACTTAAATTGCACTAATTATCCTTTCTCACAAATCAACGACATATCGTTAAAAGCACTCATTTTCTCTCATATCATCGTTAATTAATTACACTAAGCTAATTAATTAAGTTGTCTATCCAACAAATACCTAATTAACAACCTTCGGTTAATAAATCACCCCTTCTACCTAGACTAATTAATTATTATTAATTAAGTAGTTTTCCTTTCTATTTAACCAATAAATCAATATTTAATTGATTTAATCCCCTTCTAATAGCCTAAATCGTACTAATATTCCTCTAATTATCTTCTATAAGCTTACATCTACCTATTAGTTAATCACCTTTGATTAATTAAAACACCCCCAACTCCCATGACTTGCTAAGCATAAATTAAACCTTTCTAAAGTAAGGTTACCTTTAATAAAGAAACCTTATCCATTCCTAATCATGTTTTACCTTTATCCCACATTCATGAGAATGTGTTGAATCATTTATCCTTTGGGCTATATAAAGAGCCCTCCACCTACCTTTTTACTTACACCTAAACTCTTAAGAGAGCAAATGCAAAGCATATAGCAAAGAGACTAAGAGCTTGCCTTTTGTTTTCTTGAGAGGTCACCATTGTTAAGAGCTAAAGCTTCCTATTCTTGCATTCTTTAAGGATCAAACAAAGCAATTTTTGATTGCCATTAGAGCTAAATAGGTCCATTCATTCTTGTTGGTAATCTAGGAGAGTAGAGATGTTAAAATAGCATGCATAGTTTTGATCTCATGTTTTCAAAGTTATAATGTTAGTTTAGATCTTGCTTAGTTCTCTATCTTGATGGTGTTTATGCTTTGTTTTAGCTAAATTGTAGAACTATTTTAGGTGGTATTTCTTGCTTCATTTGATTTTGTATTAAGTAAATTATACATGAACACATTTGACATGCCCGGTGAAACTTACTCCATTGTCCTTTGCACTTAATTTCAAGTTTTTTTAGTTAAGTTTCATTTTTGGTTACTAACCCTCTTTTACACATGTTGATCTAACTTGTTTTTCTTAACTTGTTTTGTTGAGTTTGCATGTGTTGAGTCTTCCTTGTAGGTATAAAGGAGGTGAAGTGCTGTCAAAATTGGAATTGATGGGAAAATTTCAAGATTTCTCCATGTTTTCATTTTTAGAGCTTACTTTTTTAACATTCTACATGCTAGTTTTGTCAATTTCTTGAAAATTTTAAATTCTTGAGCATGTAGGTTAGTGTTTGATAGTGTTGAGTCTTCTATTTACATATTAATGTGGTGGGTTGCTGTAAAAATTTAATCTTGGTGAGAAAATTTCAAGATTTCATCTGTTTTCATTTTTAGAGCTTACTTTTTCATCATTCTACATGCTAGTTTTGTCAATTTCTTGAAAAGTTTAGATTCTTGAGCATGTATGTTAATGTTTGATAGCGTTGAGTCTTCTATTCATATATTAATGTGATGGGTGTTGTCAAAATTGAATCTTGGTTGGAAAAATTTACCCATTTTACAAATTAAGGGGTATTTTTTTGATATTTTTGATTGCATGTCAAGTGCATACCCATGAGCATAAGAGCATATGTGTAACCCATCTTCCGAAGGCCATAACATTTGCTCCTGAACTCAAAATGACTCCATTTTTTTGCGTTAGAAAGGTATTGAAGTTAACTATGAAATGAAAACATAAATTTGAGATTTTTACTTACAAAAATTGTAGGTTTTTCTGTTATTTTAAAACTGGTCATTTTCTAACATGTCTAATGTTTTGATGAATGTTATATTTCCATGCTTCCTTGATTTAGACCAAAGCATGTGTATGCTCTTCTCTTGCACCTTTTGGTGATCTTGAGAATAAAAAAAAACTTTGATCTATATCTTTTTAACATTGGGATTAAACTTGGAAATTTGATTATTCATTTTGCTTAAGGGAATGAACCTTTTACAAAGCATTTTTCAATGGTCCTTTGATTTGAAGTTTTCCATTTCTATATAGTTGGGATAAAGTTTTTGTATGCTCTTCTCTTGCACCTTAGGGTGATCTTGAGAATCAAAAGTAACTTTAGTCTTCATTTTATAACATTTGGTAAATTGGAAACTTCATCTTTCACTTTTGGTTTAAGGGAATGAACCTTTTACAAAGAATTTTTCAATAGTCCTTTGATTTGAAGTTTTCCATTTCTATATAGTTGGGATAAAGTTTGTGTATGCTCTTCTCTTACACCTTAGGGTGATCTTGAGAATCAAAAACAACTTTAGTCTTCATTTTATAACATTTGGTAAATTGGAAACTTCATCTATCACTTTTGGTTTAGGGAATGAACATTTATCAAGAATTTTGTATGGTTCATTGATTGAAAAGATTTTTCTGTACTTTTAGTTGGATTATTTGTTGTGTATACTCTTATTTTGCATCCTTGGATGATCTTGAGAATTAAAAGTAACTCTTAATACTCTTTTAAATAATGTGATTTTCTTGGAGAACTACTAACGCTTGAGTGTAGGACCTAAAAACACTTGTTAAAGAAAGGAGGAATCAAAACAAAAGTCATAAAACTACTAATAAAGTTGTTATACGGGTTGTTAAACGGTGTTCAAGCAAACCACACCTAATTAAACAAGATAAAAAGAAAAACATATTCAAAACATTGTATTACAAGTTTCGGAAAAGGGTACGTCCTCTCCGCTCAACTAGAACATAACCCCTTCACATAACGCCTTAAGCTACAACAATGGGGGTGGTTCCAGAACCCCAAAGTAGTCCACGCAAGAGGAACCTTGTGGATGAAATAGGAAGTGCTCCGCAATACCTACTTGACTAGTGATTCCTTTGTGAGATAGCATTACAGGTTGTCCGTTTTGGTGACCTAGTGATAGTACACGTGAGACGCACTAGTTGCCTACTATTCTTAAAGGGGGTAAAGTAAAGTGAGATAATCCCAAACTAGTCGAAAGTGTGACTTTTTGTGTAAATCACGCTCACTCGTGGCAACTTTGTAACACCTAGGGTGAGAGAACCACCTAGGAGAATATACTTTGGCCAGGAGCCCACTTTGACCATTTTAAAACAAAGTGTTGAGTTGTGAACCTTCTTTTTGAGAAACGTGTGACATATTACTTTCACCTAGTTTTTACTTACCTTAGGGCAAGGTGAAACTCTGCCGAAGTGAGGCTAGCATTTTTTGTCATTTTTCTTGATTTATTTCCTTCATATTCTTTTAACACTTTGTTGATCAAAAGAGGTGTGATTACCTTTGTGTTGCCATTCATTGTTTCTCTCACTTTTATGTCTGTTTATGCCCATCCATGTTTTGCGGTTGGGTTATTTAAATGTCTAAAGTGAGCGGAGGTGTTTTCACGTCATTTGGTAGCCATTGTGATCTTGATACCCACATCAAGATCGTCATTGTAATTAGGCATGGTTCATCACCGTAGACTTCCATAGAGGAGTTAGCTTGTTTGTCTTGTATCATTACAATTTCAATATTTACATCTTGTTTCTTATAAACTTGACATAAATACCTATATTGTGCAGATTATCTTTGCACATATTTTTAACTATTCCTAGCTATACTTTGAGATTTTTTGTTCGGTTCTATTATTACCTTGATTTCAAAGAGTGTTAGGTCTTACCATTTATGCATGTTACATCAATAACACCTCGATATCAATACTTCACTTTCTAGCAAAGTGGGTTAACATATCTTGGTGATATTGTTGTGTCATTCGTGAATTGTAATTGGCACTTTTTGAGATATAGGTCTTAATCGATTTTCATCTCGCTCATCGTATATCTTGATTTGGAGATCGCATTGACTTCTTGTTTTTACTTACGTTTTGTTCATTTCCTTAAACTTGGCATAAGTGAAAACATCTTGTTGATTATCTTTGCATCACATTTTCATATGGTGTATTTCCTTGTTGATTGGTTGTGTTTCACACTTGCATGATTTTTCCTTGTGATTATTCATTCGAAAAATTATTTTCTAGGACAATCCCTCTCGATCTCATCGATATTACCTCATCATGATGTCTATTTTCCTTAGACCTTCTTGAAAAATCACACACGTATATCAATACTTACGAAATGTCTAGTTGGCTATCCTTATGCTACCCAAATCGACATGTCACTTCCTTCCCTTTGAAGGAGTTCCATCAAACTATCTATATCTAGACATTTGTGATTAAAACAATGCCAAAAATGACCGACTATCGCGTGGTTCCCCATACTTACGAAATATGGAACCTAGGTTTAGCAATTCAAAGCAAAATATTCCCATTCAACTAAACCTCGTTTGGTTCTTCGTCTTTAGAGAGCCCATACGGTAACTCGTTCCCCACCTTCATCTCATAGTCGGTGGTATGATTTGGACACGTCTAGATCCAAATTATTATTCAAGTTCCCCCACTCTTCTTCTAATTCTAATCCAAACATTTCCTCTTCTTTTGAGGATTCCAATCCAAATATTTCCTCTAACTCTTCTGAGGATTCAGATCCAAACTACTATTCGGATTCATCTAATTCGACTCCTAAGTCATCTAATGCGACTCCTAAGTCATCTAATGCGACTCCTAAGTCATGGTCCTCCCTTTCTTTGCAAGATCCTCTTCATCAATCATCTAATGCAACTCTTATGTCGCGGTCCTCCCTTTCTTCACAGGACCCCTTTTATCAGTCACCCCAACGACATCTTCTTCCTTTGAAGATACACGCGACTCCAAATCCCTCCAATCAGAAGTATAATACAATTCTTGAATCGTGGTCCTCTCTTTCTTCATAAAACACTTGTCATCATTCATCTAATGCAATGCTTGAATCACCGTTCTCCCCTTTTTGTGGGACCTTCATCAATCACCCCCACGGAATCTTCCTTCTGTGAAGATTCGTGTGACTCAAATTCCTTCGAGACAAACATCTGAATTGACCCATGTGTCACAATCTACAGACTTTGGACTTAATCCTACTATTTTACATATGACATACCATTGTATAGGTAGGTCCACACCACCTTCTTCTACTCCTAAGACATCTAGCTACACATATTCTTCGTCCCCCACACCATCTTCTTCTATCAATAATCATCAAACATCTTCTAAGCCTTCCACACCAAGTGAACCTATTTCTTCCAATAAACCCCTAGGGATCGATCAATAACTCATACCGATTGATCTCTTTTAGAATGAAGAAACAATCAAGGCATTTATAGGGGCATATGAAGATATTCCTTTAGTAGATTACAAAAAAGGATTCTCTTTAGACTTTGATGTGTCTGCATATTTTGAGGAAAAGGTTGATTCCTTTGATCAAGAAATGGAGGAAGAGCCTCAGATCATGCAACTTGATCCTCCTCTTATTCTTCCATCTTCACATTCTTCATTATGTGATGAAACTCCTTGGTCTTGCATAGATCCATGGCCTATCTTCTCATCACCAAATAACTCTTCGTCTATCATAATTCCTCAATCACAATATCTGGTGGGGCCAGTGCCAAGTAGCCCTTCATCTTCATCTAGGTGTGGGTCACCTTCTAGTAGCAATCTCTCTTCTATTTGTGGGACATTTTTGAGTAGCCCACTATCTTTGATTATTGGGGCACGTCCAACTAGCCCCCTTATCTTATGTATGGATCACCCCGGTGTAGTGCATCATCTTCTATTCTTGGGCCACATCCTAGTAGCCTTTCACCTTCTATCCATGGCTCACCTCCTGGTAGCCCATCCTCTTCAATTCTTAGACAAGATCCTTTTCATCTATCACATATTTCTTCTATCAATGGTTATGGCAAGCCCACTTACCATTTATATCGTTCTTATCATCAATCATAAATGTTCGCATTCTTCTCCTTCTCGAGGTCAGAAAATTCAAGCGTCAGCTTATAAGAAACCCAAAATGGTTCATTATCAAGCTCAGTCAAAACTTCCAAGAGCTCAAAATCCCCAACAATGGAACAATCTCAACGTTGTAAATCAAGCCCAATTCAAGAACACACATCAACATAACCATCAAGTATGGCACAAAGTGCATAAACCTCTAGATAGGGAACTCAAGCTCTTGCATACAAAATCCATGTTTCAAGATAAATCACAGTCCTTTGTTGAGTGTGAACTCACCACGATCATCGAGATTGGGAAAACATGACTCTTGATAAACAAACACGCTTAGTCTCCCTTATCAAGGAAGTCGCATGAAACATTGTTGTTGATCCTATCACACGCGAGTGACATTGTTAGTATGATGGTTCAAAAAAAAAATATCAAAAATCTAAAAATAAAAAACAACTTTGGCAAAAATACAAAAAAACATGAGAAAAAAATCTTTAAAAAATTAAAAAAACAATACAAAAATTCAAAAAAAAAAAAAAAAAAACATTGAGAAAACACACAACAAAATAAAAGGTATAAAGATCAAACATTGCGATCGGTATTGTGTACTCATGGATGTTTCTTTCTTCCCTTCCTTGCTATTTTTTTCTATAAGTCTCCCTACCATTTTCATCCCTTCGATGATATTTTGGCTAGCTTATTCGCATGCATTTTGTGACATTTATCTATATGGTATATGTTTGACCACTGGTCTTTTTCACCTTGGTAAATTAAAGAGCGAATGACCTCATGGAGATCTATCACATTCAAACATCTAATAAACTTGTTGTGAAGAAATTTTGGATATATTTGTTTACACTAGCCAATGTCGTCATCACAATCACTTCCACCTCCTTCCATCAAGCCATCGGTGGTTCTTAACCCCTTGTCAAACAAGAGCTGAAATAAGTTTTCAGAAATCAAAATAATCAAAATCAATCAAAACTCAAAAGCTAAAAGCTACAAAGCAAAAGCAAATTAATATATAACTCTCTCTTGGGGTATTTCTAATAATCTCTATCAAGGCTATGGATGCCTAATCTGGCGATGAGAGCAATGTTGTGATTAGAATCAAATACATCTCCGTCGTTGGCTATGGATGCTTGGATGGCAGCGGAGCAATGATACGGCTATCCTTTCACCCTCCATTCAAAAAATCACTTATCAAAATAAATCATTCCTACACATTGGCTAGGGTCTCTTCACTTATTGTCTATTAAATCTTTACTTCAAGAGGTAATAAAATCACGTGCACACACTGCTTTGGATCTCTATGAGTAAACATGATTAGTATGTTACCAAGTGTCTTTTTGGACCTTGTTCAGACTCTTACTCTAGTCCATATCTCGTCTCATGATTTATGCCTTTAGCTAATCACTTCTTCATTGCGAGGCTTCTAAGCTACATTCATATCATTCACATCGTTCTTCTACTTCGTTTAGAAGATCCATGTTTGCGGACACCTTTGTCCCCTTCCACAAAAATAATCTTCTCCTTCCTTTCTATCACGTGCTCTTAGGCCAACTTACACTAGGGGCATCCTTACTTCTTCCCAGCATTTCATTGGTTTATGTTCATCATCATGTTGAACCTATCCATAATGGCCTTGGGTCCCGCTTCTACCTGTGAAGAGTTTACCTTTGAATACTCCCACCTTATCATTGGGAAATTTTTGCATCTTCACCTTTCTAAATACGCACATGGCTTTATGCCCTTGTACATCCCATCTATCACTGAGGGCATCCACACTTTCTCATCTTCCTATACATAGTTTCATAAAACTTTTAAAATCAACCAAAACATTCAAATATGTTAGAGAAAAAAATCATCAAAAACATTCAAATATGTTTCAGAAAACTTTTAAAAATTGAAAATCATCCTACAAAATGTCACTCTTTGGTTCTCACTTGTTCATGTGTATGACTTATGGATCATCTTGATCTACCTCCATCAACAAAAGCTAGGTTGCTTACTTCATCCATACTCTAGGGCACAACAAGTTACCTGGTATTGTTTCATAGTGCACATTGCTTTTCCATCAGACCCAAGTGTCCTCCGTTATTCCCCTCACATGTATCCTTTCTTGGGGCACCATCATCAACCCTTGTCGTTAATTTACATAGAGTCGTAATCGAAGCTCGATAATAAAAACATTATATTGTGTTTCTTTGTTAGTTTAGCTTGTTTACTTTCTCATATTGCATTACATTTTTATGTTGCATGGAGTTAGGCATCTTTCACTTTTCGTATTGCATTGCATTTTGTATGTTGCGTGGGTTGGTGTTTTCAATAATGGACAATCATTCGTAGTATGGCTTTTCATGTCATTCTACCTTTGGCGTATGCTTATATTTTCATAAGGACCGATGACGTAGCTCTTACGGCAACATGATGACACTTGAAATTGTTCCAATACACAAGCAGCTAGATGCTAAGCTCTTCTCTCCCCTCCATATTCATTCTACATCACTTTCCTCTCACTCCTATTCTTCCATCTTCTTTGGGCATCTTGCCTCTTCCCATTCTTCTATCTATCTCTCACCTTTTTCGATCTTCGATTGTCTTCTTCCATCACCCCATCGACACTTGAGGGGGAATCTCTCCCTCCTACTAATTTTTCTTCTATCCCTTCAATATCTTATCTCTCTACTATCTTTGAAGTGGCATCACTTACGCCACCCCAAAGAGGGGCAAATGTAGACACCTATAATTACGCCCAAGCAATTTAAATACTTAAATTGCTTTAATTATTCCCTTTCTCACAAATCAACGACATATCGTTAAAAGCACTCATTTTCTCTCATATCATCATTAATTAATTGCACTAAGCTAATTAATTAAGTTGTCTATCGATAAATACCCTAATTAACGACCTTCCATTAATAAATCACCCCTTTCTACCTAGACTAATTAATTATTATTAATTAATTAGTTTTCCTTCTATTTAGATCTTGCTTAGTTCTCTATCTTGATGGTGTTTATGCTTTGTTTTAGCTAAATTGTAGAACTATTTTATGTGGTAGTTCTTGCTTCATTTGATTTAGCATTAAGCAAAGTATACATGCACACAACTAAAACTCTCCCCATCATTCTTCTAATTCAAATCTTGAGTCGCGAGTCTTCCCTTTCTTCATAGGACCCCCTTTATCAATCATCTCAATGGCATATTCCTCCTTTGAAGATGTGCGAGACACCAAGTTAAATGCATAATTAAACATATAATTCCACATTTACATATTCTTCCACTCACGATATATCTAGATCCAAATCTACTTCATCTCTTGAGTCATCATCTTCTAAATCTTCCACACCAGTTGGACCCCTTTCTTCTAATCAACCTACTAGGGTCGAAGAACAATAACCCATACTTGATCGATTTATTTTAGAGCGAAGAGGTTATAAAATAATTCACGGGAGTTATATGATGACATTCCTCTGAGGACCATGAGTGAGGATTCTCTTTATACCTCAATGCATTCACATATTATGGGAAGATGTTGATTCCTTTTATCGAAAATTGAGGAAGATCCTAAGATCCTCAAGTTTGATCCAACTCTTATTCTTTCATATTTGCATTCCCGTTACATGGATAAATGCATTGATCATCATTGATCCTGGCCTATCTTCTTATAATCACATCATTCTTTACATATTAGAATTCCTCAATCACAATCTCTCATTGGGTCACCTCAGTTAATCCCTTCATCTTCTTCTATATGTGGGCCACCTCTTAGTAGCCCTTCATCTTCTATTTGTGGGTCACCTCTAGGTAGCCCATTATCTTCTATTCTTGGGCCACATCCTAGTAGCCCTCCATCTTCTATTTGTGGGTCACCTCTAGGTAGCCCTTTATCCTCTATTCTTGGGCCACATCCTAGTAGCCCTCCATCTTCTATCTATGGCTCACCTCTTAGTAGCCCATTTTCTTCCATCTTAGGGCCACATCCTAGTAGCCCTTCATCTTCTATATGTGGCTCACCTCCAGTATCCCATCCTCTTCAATTCTTAGACCATATCATCTTCATCCATAATATCATCCTTATATTAAAAAATAGTAGCAAGGCCACCAACATCCCTCATGTTCCTCTCATTGATCCTAAACATCCACTTTCTTCTCCCACTACTTGAGATCGGTAGAAATCACACATTATCTTGTAAGAAACACCAACAATTTCTTCATCAAGCTAAGATAAAAAATTCAAATATTTCCAAAGCTCCCAACATTTCAAAAAACCATAAAGTTAAAAATTAAAGGTGATTCAAGAATGCACACCAATGACCATAAAGTATGGCACTTAGTGCATAAACACTGTGGATAGGTAACTCAAGCTCCCACATACAAAATTCATGTTTCAAGTTAAGTCGTGGTCATTTGTTGAGTATGAACTCACAACAATCATCGAGGTTGGATATAATATTACTATTGATTAAAAAAACAAACCTAGTCTCCCTTATCAAGGAAATTGCAAACATTGTTATTGGATCTTATCACGCTAAGTGACATTGTTGGTCCCAATTTCAAAAATACAAAAAATGAGAAAACATTAAAATATTACCAAAAAATAAAAGGTACAAAGATCAAGAATTGCAATTAGGTATTGCATACACATGGATTCTTTTGTTTCATTTCATTCCTCTATAAGTATCCCACCATTTTCATCCCTTCGGTGATCTTTTGTTTAGTCTATTTAGGCTCCTTGTGTGACACGTATCTCTATAGTATCCATTTTACATTGGTCTTTTATCACCTTGGTAAATTAAAGAATGACTAACCTTTTAGAGATCCTAACACTATCATACATGTAATAAACATGTTGCGAAAGAAATTTTGGGCATATTTTATGAGACTATCCAATGTCATCATCACAACCACTTCCACCTCCTTTCATCAATCCATCAATGGTTCTTAACCCCTTGTCAAAAATTGAGAGAGTTGGAGTAATTTTCAAATAAATAAATAAAAGTAAAAATAAAAAGCAAAGCAATATATATATATATATATATATATATAGAAAAATATTTTCATGTTATGATACACTTTTTCTTGTATGTGTGTATATATATAGAAAAGAGTCGATGATGTAGATCAAAAATCAAAATGATGAAACAAAGCTATTTTTACATCCACATGATGAAACTTGTATCCATTCTATTCAACTTCATTTTTTTCTTCTTGAATCATTTTTTTATTCTATCCCAATTTTTTCTTGAATATCACATGGGGCAATAGGGATCACCTTCTATGCCCCCTTTCCCATCCTTGTTTCTTATACATTTCCTTTTTTTTATCGTTAATCGACCTCTTCCATCACACCATCAACACTCGAGGGGGAATCCTTCACTCTATTATTTTTTCTTCTATCCCTTCAAAATTCACTTTTCTATACTTTTATACTACCTTTAAATTGGCATCATGTATGCCACCCCAAAGAGGAGAAATGTAGATACCTATAATTCGGTCAAGAAATTTTAATACTTAATTTGCACTAACTATCCTATTTTTGTAAATATATGACACTTCATCAAATAAACACCTCTTTTCCTCCCATCAGTCAATTAATGAAACTTTTCTAATCAACCATGATCTTCCCTCTCTTTTGGTCAAATGATGACACTTCATCGGTAAACCACCATTTTCCCTCTATTCCCATTAAGTAATTACATTTTTACAAATTAATTACCCTTCCTATCACTTAGGATGTTGATTAATGATCTTTTGTTAATTAATGTCTTCTTCTACTTGGGTTAATTAATTACGCTCAAACCTTATTCAATAAATCGTCATTTATTGATCAAATTCCTCTCTTATATCCCCAAAAATCACACTAATTTTTCTCTAATTAGCTTATATAAGCTTACATCTACCTATTAATTAATCACACCTAATTAATTAAAACATCCCCCAATTCCCATGAGTTATTAATGACAAATTAAACTCTTCTAAATCAAACTTACCTTTTCCAAATCATGCTTATCCATTCCTAATCTTACTTTTCCCTTAGCCTAAATGCCTTTAAGGTGCTGAAATATCTCTCAAACATGAAAGCTATGTAAAGGACCAAGATACTTCCTATAAGACACACATCGTGCTTTAAGAGTGAAGAATATAGGAATTTTACTTTGATAATTATCCATTGATTTGGATTAGCTTCTCTATCTTGCATCCATTCACTCAAAGTTGAGTAGTATGGGAAGATCCAAAAAATGGCCTTGTAGCCATTTCTTGGTGAGATTTCATCTCAACTATTGATGTTTCCAACATCAACTTTGATTGCTAAATGATCTAACTAGGTTCATGTTTAGTTAGCAATCTAAATAGTAGGAAAGAACTTATCATTTAATTGTTTATACATTGAATAATTTGTTTCTTATAAGTTCTTATCATAATGGTTCTTGTTAGATTAACTTTTATTTGAAGCTATTAGGTTTTAGTTTCAATTCACATAACATAGTTAGTTTTACATGAACACAATTAGTTACCATGATATCTTGAGAGATTCGGGAAAAATAATTGGGTTAAGTGCCTCAAATCATAAACCCTAGCACTAACACACCGAAACCCTTCTAGAACCCAGAGAAGGTAAATAAACATAAAATTCTTGGGATTTGGTTTCAAAATTTGAAACTTGTCACACTTTTTTTCTTAATTCCCTCCTTGATATTTCCTTTCCAGTAGGTGTTTGAAACTAATTAAAAACTCTTATTTTGTTAGTATATTTACTATGCGTTGTTATAGGTGCATACAATTTCACCTAAATCTAACATGCATTCATCTAACAATGTAAATAAAACCTTTTCAAGTCCAGCAACATCATTGATACATCACATATTATCTAATTTCTACCTATGGAACCCATCGACAAACCATTAACATGTCTTTATCTAATGCATAGTTTAACATACCACTTCACATTTTGCACACACATAGTTTATATTTATCCTAATCTAATTTATACATGTAACAAATTCACCTAAATAAATTAACCACATGAACATTATTCTTAACTTATCTCGAAGAACTCAGAGAGATTCAAAAACCGCAAAAACATCCCATTTAAGCACGTTATAAATTTGCACACACATTTTATGCTTTCATCATATGCTAAAATAGAGTAGATAATAATGCATCTTACGATACACATTTTTAAAAGTGTCTATAGATCCTCTTCTTCATGCATTGAAAAGAGAATCTAGGGTGTCTTAATATAAACTCATAATTTTCCCTAAGAGATAAGATGTTTACACAAAATAGAAACACATGTCATTCAAATGCAATAATTTGTACAAAATACTTCATCTCCTCCTCTCTCTCTACATAAGGAATGAACACCAAATTCATTACCATACTGATATATTTGAACTTTACCTACATGTTACTCCTCTTAGATGCTTAATAACTATCACATTGTGACCTTTGTGCTTTCCTTTATCCTCTAGTTGTATAACTTTCCTTCTCATACTATTTTGAGCACCCGAATGATTCTCCTACACAAAAAGACTCAATACACCTCCTTACCACTTAACAAAACACTTAAAAAATCTAACCTACACCTAATACTCTTTATACACAATTAAAACATCTTTTAACACACTTTACAAGCTTAGTTATCCATTTTGACCCTTTTACAAATTCAAACCTCACTTTGGAGGGAAAGTGCATACAAAGGAAATTCAAACATTTGAATCTTTTCCCTCTATTCAAAGGGCTCATTAAAACCTCCTATAGACTCTAACACATCCCACAACCTCAAATTCATGACTAGAATATAGATTAACAACAATATAGTTCTTGTGCTAAGATGTTCCTACATCATACTCCCCTAGTGGAGAAAAATCATGTATAAAGTTTAATTTCTTGTTTGTGTCTTCATCATGTTTTTGTGTCCTTTGTATTCCTTCCTTACTCCCATGGTCTGGAATTAATCATAACCACCTACGTCCCGTGTAGTTATCATTGGTCTTCCATTTTCCCTTACTCTTCTCCATTTTTTCTTGATATTCGCCTTTATTTTCATAATCTTCAAAGCCTGTATGATTTGTACCTACACACAACCAAAAAAATAACAAAAATACATTGCACTTCATCTCTTATGTGGTTGATCATCCACATACAGTCCATGTAATCATCATTTCCTTTATTAGAAACTTCATATTATTACTCATTCACTTAGTCATTCTCATCCTTCACCACCTCAAGATGCCTTAACCTTGTATTCTATTGTTCCTTTCTTCCATTTACATCATCATATTCCCAAGAAGTTGCTTCATTCTCACCATACCTACACTTTTCACTTGTCCATCCTACTTATTTAACAATTTTTTAAAAATATCATCAACATTATCCACAAAAGCTTCATTTCATTCTTTCTTATCATCATGCTTATCAATTTCAAATGCACAAATGACATAATTTTAGACAATTTCAAGGAATTCACTCAATCCATCTTCAATATCAATCAACAAGGAATCAACTATACTTACCTTACATTCGTGCTCTATAGGTTTAACCTCTGAAATTTGATTTCTTGTTATGTTTGTTTTTTTTTTACATAATCCTTGTTTGCTTATTTTCTCTTCCATACTTGTCTTCACTTATTTTTCTTTTCTTTTACATTCAATAAATCTATTTTATCTCTCTTTTCTATTCTTGTTCTCTTGTCTTATTATCACTTGAATTTGTTTTTCATCTTCCTTCATTGTTGTTGGTTTCTTCCACCATACATGCATAATATAACCATGGCTTAGAACTAGTTTCAAGGTCTTCTCTTGGATTTACCCTTTATTCTTATTATTTTTAACCTTATCCTCTTTTTTTCTTATTTTCGCAGCTTCTTCTCTTCATTATTTATCCTTCTTTACAACTGTAACTTCTGATTTCTTCTTACAATATACATTACAATCCATTTATCCTTCTTTTCCATCATAAACTCAAGTCCATACCTAGGTTGTTCCATCATTAGTTATTTCAATTTCTCTACATCTACTCTCAACTTCTTAATATCTGATTCCATCCATTCTTTATGCTTTTTGGATTCATCTCTCTTATTCTTCTCTAACTCTTCCTCTCTAACTCTTCTTCTCTTCTCTTATGGCTAAGAAGCTTCCACAACTCTCTTATTTATTATTCTTATTCCATCTCTCTAACAAGTTTGTTTCACCTTGCCTCTTCTTCTCCACACCTCACCTTGACCTCACTAGGTACTTTTTGTGTCTTCAATATCTCTCTTCTCACTTCTCACACTTCACTTCATTTCACTTGTCGGTTGTCACTTTATTCACCACACAAACTTCCAAAATAATGTTAGCCACACAAGTATATATTCAAATCTCAAAACCAAATCCAAAAAAATCCATGCTCGAATACCAAATGATGCAAAGAAAATAATAAAACAAATCATACATTCACCATTAAATATTTTTAAACATCACCTTAGCTCTATCTACTGCAATGAGGGTCTAACCAAGCCCCAAAAGGCTTAAGAACTTGCAAATACTTGACACGGTGTCACCTATAAACTTGTAAATTGACAATTTAACACTTTGAAAGATCTTATCATCACCTCTCTCTCTCTCTCTCTCTCTCTCTCTCTCTCTCTCTCTCTCTCTCTCTCTCTCTCTCTCTCTCTCTCTCTCTCTCTCTCTCTCTCTCTCTCTCTCTCTCTCTCTCTCTCTCTCTCTCTCTCTCTCTCTCTCTCTCTCTCTCTCTCTCTCTCTCTCTCTCTCTCTCTCTCTCTCTCTCTCTCTCTCTCTCTCTCTCTCTCTCTCTCTCTCTCTCTCTCTCTCTCTCTCTCTCTCTCTCTCTCTCTCTCTCTCTCTCTCTCTCTCTCTCTCTCTCTCTCTCTCTCTCTCTCTCTCTCTCTCTCTCTCTCTCTCTCTCTCTCTCTCTCTCTCTCTCTCTCTCTCTCTCTCTCTCTCTCTCTCTCTCTCTCTCTCTCTCTCTCTCTCTCTCTCTCTCTCTCTCTCTCTCTCTCTCTCTCTCTCTCTCTCTCTCTCTCTCTCTCTCTCTCTCTCTCTCTCTCTCTCTCTCTCTCTCTCTCTCTCTCTCTCTCTCTCTCTCTCTCTCTCTCTCTCTCTCCTTCTACTGGCCTTCCCCCACATGTATACTTAAAATGCACCCCAAGTCAAGTAAACCATCTTGCACTCACTTTCCTTGATTGCATCTAGCTTTTCCTTTCACTAAATCTTAAACAAGCATGCACCTAGTGTTTTAGGCCTTACTGAGGATTCTTGAGGCTTATCCTTGTTACACCACTCACAAGACTATTAGATCCATATAAAATGCATCCATGGCAATCACAATTTCCACATTTATCCCCTTGTCAAAATTGTCCTTAGATCTTCTTAACACAAGGTAATTTTCTTCACTCATGAAAATAGGTTTTGGGGCTACCCACAAAGAAATACCACATTATTTAGTGACCCTTCATCACCCCGATATGTTTACAAAATATCAGGACCTAACTCCTTGCACAACATTTTTACCTCACTTTTTGCATTTTAGCTCTCAAACCCTCAACTAAGTTTGCCCCAACCTCTTGTCATGCATAGATTCACCACCCTAAGGTTTCAAAGTTCAAATATTTAAATTTTTGAGGACCCATTTTCTTATTTCAACTATGTTGAAAGTTTCTATCTAGATCTCAATGTCTATTTGTGACTTTCTTTAGAAAGTAACCCTCTGACTAGCCATTTGGATTGTATTTATGCACCCTTCCCCAAATGATCATACAAATCTCATATTTAAAACCTTAACTCGTAAAATTTATTGCATAATCATTTTCCTTCATTAGTTACCATTATATCTTGAGATTCTCGGGGAAAAATAGTTGGGTTAAGTACCTCAAATCACATACCCTAGCACTAACACGTTGAAACCCTCTTAGAGAACCCAGTGACGGTAAATGAACATAAAATTCATGGAATTCTAGAGATTTGGATAGCCGAAGGAAAATAATAAATAATAATATTTACACAAATAATAATCTCAATATTCATACACTCAATACATGGCTAATATATAGCCATTTACATAACTAAACAACCTCCTGAAAATAGGGAGGTGTTACAACAATTATCCCAAAATAATCACGGGTAAAACAAACATATGTACTATACAACAATAATTCGAGAGCACTAATAAATGTATTCCTAACATCCCCCTTAGTGCAAACATGGGGAAAACATCCATACTACACTGCACTCTGATTTCGTGATCATGTGATTTTCCTTTGGATTATCACAAACCACAAGTTGGTTTTCCATCGGCTAACCAAAAACCGAGAGTGAGGTGGTTTTCCATTGGCTGACCACAAACCACAAAGGGGTGAAGGTTTTCAAATGGTTTACCTACAACCATATCACAATGTGCTAGTACATACTTTTGACCTCATCATAGTTTATCTTTAGGATATAACATTTCAAAATTGATCATAGTGCAAACATATCACTCTACACATACAAACCAAGCATTGTGTCATTTCCCCCCCACAATGTGAAGTTTCTATAACACATTTATTCTAAAAACACCACACTTTGAAATAAATACACACTCACACATGTCACCATAGCAGAAGCGGCCCCATCATTGGTGGCTGACGAGAGGACGTTGATTTTCCTCCAACCTCCGATGCTTCTCGCCTCCATTGTGAAGTTGCTAACTTAGTTGGATTTGAATATGGAGCTCAATTTTTCATACCTCATTCAGACGTCAGATACCACCAAAAATGCATTTGTAAGGCAAATTTTTTTATTTTTACAAATATTTGACTTCAACTCTTGACAAAACGACTTGACGAATTTTACTATGACTCAATTTTTGAATTTTATAATGACACAAACATTGGACTCAATAACCTATTATTCACCTAAACACAATATTTAAGACGAGACAATAAACAAAATGAAAATAACTCAAATGTGACAAGACGACACTTGAATTTTTGAACAATGACGAAAAATAATTTCCAACTAAACAATTTGACTATAAGGACTAAACAATAAACGAGATGACAAATAACACTTTATGACAACAATTTTATTTACTCTTTTTAACGACACAATTTCAGACATTTAATCAAACTATAAGATTACTCAACACTTTTATGCTGAAATAATAAAAGTTGAAAAACTATACTTAAGAGACTTAAATATTGTCTTTCGCAAAATACAACGTGATTTTTGTAAATGAATTAATGAAGAACTGTTATGACCGAAATGCCAAACTTACTAAACTATAATAAATTAAATGGCTATTTTGACCGATGCCACTATGTTGGATGTATTCAAATACCATGGACATAAAGCCTTATTCAACATGCAAATCTACCTTGTTGTTCTTAGGTGTATATTGTCTTAGTGTTTACTTCTGACCGGGACGCATTTAAAGTATGAATAGGATGGCTTCCAAATGTCACCATTTGCCATAAACTTATTCGCTAGTCAGATATTTACACGCCACGTAGTGCAGTTGGCAGTGGAAGACAGAGAAACAGGTCTGGAAAACTACGCAAGTCTACATATCCAATTTACACACAGTGAGTGACGTTTGTAGCATTAATACTGAAGATGGAAACGTTTCTCTTTTGGGTGTGGAACCAAGAATTTAAAACACGGCAAGTTCCAGATCTGAATAATTAAATTTCAAAGAAGACTAACGTATACAAAAAATGAAGCTTTTGGCGAGTGTATTAAATCCATATTCAAATCGGGGGTGAATGCAACGAATCCTAATGACAAGGAACTATAGGGCCGTGTTTGATGCAATAGGAGAACGATTATATCTCACTCCAACTTAAGATGTAAAATGTAGTGATTCTGTAGATCTGGAGTATAACGTATATAGAGATGAATATACGTTTTCCTATCGAGATCTGCACACATTTCCAAGATACCAGATGACAAGTTTCTCTTACATCCAAAATATTTCTTTTTCCATGTTACGGGGAACTACGAATAGTAAATATTCTGCCCCTATAGAAAAACTCAAGACTCCATAACTACGCTCCCGCTGTGATTTTTCTTGTACAATAATTTCACTCACAGAATGAGCCTGCTCTGATACCAAATCTAGAGATTTGGACAGCCGAAGGCAAATATAAAACAATAATATTTACACAAATAATAATCTCAATATTCACACACTCAATACATGGCTAATATATAGCCATTTACATAGCTAAACAACCTCCTAGAAAATAGGGAGGTGTTACAACAATTATCCTGGAATAATCATGGGTAAAACAAACATATGTACTTACAACAGTAATTTGAGAGCACTAATAGATGTATTCCTAACAGGAATTTTGGTTTCAAAACTTGTCACACTTGTTTGTCTTATTCCATTCTTGATATTTCCTTCCCAGTAGGTGTTGAAACTTATTACAAACTCTTCTTTGGTTAGTATATTTACTTCCCCTTTGTAGGTGCATATCGTTTCGCCTAAATCTAACATGTATTCCTCTAACCATGTAAATACAACCTCTTCAATTCCAACAACATCATTGGCACATCACAGGATTATCTAACTTCTACCTATGGAACCCACTCGAGAACTCATTAGCATGTCTTGATCTAATGCACAATTTAACATAACTCTTCATAGTTTGCACACACATAGTTTATAGTTCTCCCAATGACATTTGTACATGCAACAAAGTTATCACAATGAGCTAACCACATGAACATTATTCTTATCTTATCTCGAAAAACTCAAAGTGATTCAAATACCACAAGCCTCCCATTTAACACATTATAACTTTGCACAAAAATTTTATGCTTTGAATATATGCTAAATCAAAGTAGATACTAACTCATTTTGCAATCCACATTTTGAAAGTGTATATAGCTCCTCTTTTTCATATATTGAGAAGGATAAACCAGGGTGAATTAATATAAACTCATAAATTTCCCTAAGAGATGATATGTTTAAACAAAACAAAACATATAGCATTCAAATGTAAGATTCCATACAAAATACTTCATCTCCTCCTTTCCATTACTTCCTCCTCCTTTCCTATACACGAGGAATGAACACCAAACTCACTACCATACTCTTATATTCAAATTGTATGTAACATGTAACTCCTCCTAGATGCTTCATAACTATCACATTATGACCTTTGGAATTCCCTTTAGCCTCTAGGTGAGTAACATCCCTTCTCATACTATTTTGAGCACCTCAATGATTCTCCTACACACAAAGACTTAATACACCCCCTTACCACTTAACAAAACACTTAAAGCACTCGACCCACACCTAATACTCTCTCTACACACTTAAACATCCTTTAATCCACTTTACAAGTTTATTTATCCATTTCCACCCTTTTACAAATTCAGACCTCACTTTGGAGGGAAAATTGATTACAAAGGAAAATCAAACTTTTGAATCTTTTTCCCTCTTACAAAGACTCATTCAAACCCCCTATGGAATATAACACATCCCATAACCTCAAATTCATGACTAGAAAATAGATTAACAACAAGATAGTTCGTGTGCCAAGATTCTCGTGCATCATACTCCCATGGTGGAGAAAAATACTGTATATAGTTTTCTTTCTTTCTCAAGTATTCATCATTTTTGTGTTTCCTTTCTCTTCCTTCCTTGCTTCCATTGTCTTGACATTCTTCATAACCACCTAGGTCCCATGTAGTTTTCATCGGTCATCCATTTTCCATTACTTTTCTCCATTTCTTCTTGTTCTTCTCCTTTACTTTCATCATTTTCAAGTCTCCATGTTTTTACCTGCACACACAACCAAAAACATAACGAAAATACATTGCACTTAATCTCTTATGTTTCGGTCATCCACATACAATCCATGTAATCATCATTTCCTTTATAAGAAACTTCATATTCTTTCTCATTCTCATCCTTCACCACCTCAATCTTCCTTAACATTGTATTCTCTTGTTCCTTTCTTTCATTTACATCATCATATGTCGAATAAGTCACTTTGCATTCTCGATCATACCTACACTTTTCACTTGTCCATCCAACTCATTTATTTATTTTTGTAAAATATCAGCAACATCATCCACAAAATATTCATTCCATTCTTTTCCATCATCATGATTTTCAATTTCAAATGCACAACTAACATCATTTTGGACAATTTCAAAGAATTTACTCACTCAATCTTCAATATCAATCAACAAGGAATCAACTTTACTTGCCTTACATTGTTGCTCTTCTAGTTTAACCTATGAAATTTGATTGTTTGTTATGAGTGTTTCTTTCTTTACCTACTCCTTACTTACTTCTTGTAATCACAAAATCATGCACTTTATACATATTTTTATCATAGTTTCATACTACTATTTAGAAGGTTCTTGAGTGAAGAAAGTACTAATTAAACCCCATATTTTGACCATCTTGTTTTATTTTATTTTTCACTACTCGACCCTTTTCAGCCACATGCCCAGCCCTCCTCCAGTGCCCTAGTCCAGCTATATCTTTTAGATCCATCCTTTTTGGGACTTCTACACGAGACATTCCTACTCCCGATGTTTCCAATCACCTCTTCGACACTCTCTAACAGAATTTTGTTATTAGTCCAGTTTTTCCTCACTCTTTTTTTCATTTTAGGGTTAGAATTTCCTTTTGTATAGTTGTTTATCTCATTTACATTGTTTTAAAATGCATTTATCTACTTTATTATAGTTCTTGATATCTTAGATAAAATATATATATGCTACATAGTTAGTCTTTTTTTAGTTAATCACTTATTTTCTCTTCCCTATGATATTCACTTCATTTTTATTTTTTCTACATTCAAGAACTTTGTTTTCTCTCTCTTGTGTTTTATTTTTCTTTTGTTTTTACTATCACATGCTTGTGATTGTCATCTTCCTTCATTTTTTTTGGTTTCATCCACCATACAGGATTATATAACCATGGCTTGGAATTGATTTTAAGATATTCTCTCATTCTTTCCTCTTAATTATTCTTCTTATCAACCTTATCCTCTTTCTTTTATTATTTTCTTAGTTATTCTCTTCATTCTTCACTCTTCATTATTTAGAATTGTAACTTGTGATTTCTTCTTATAATATACATCACAAGCCATTTATCCATCTTCTTCATCACAAACTCAAGTTTGTACCTTGCTTGCTCCATCATTAGTTTTGTTAATTTCTCTACATATTCTCTTAAATTATTCATCTTTGATTCCATCCATTATTTGTGCTTCCTCTACTTCTCTTTATTAGCTTCAGCTCTCTTTTTCTTCTCTAACTATTCTTGTCTTCTCTTATGTCTAAGTAACTTCCACAACTCTCTTATTGCTTCTTTTTGCTCCATCTCTCTCTGACAAGTTTGTTTCACCTTGCCTCTTCTTCTCCATACCTCACTTTTTCCTCACCAAGTCTTTTGATGTCTTCAATATCTCTCTTCTCACTTCACTCTTCACCTATCACTTCATTATCCACACAAACTTCCACAACATTGTTAGCCACAAAAGTATATATTCAAATCTCAAAACCAAATCCAAAAAAATATGTGATTTGATACTAAATGATGTAAATAAAATAATAAAATCAATCATACATTCACTATTCAATATTTTAAAACATCACCTTAACTCTATCTCTGTAATGAGGATCCAACCAAGCCCAAAGAGGCTTAAGAACTTGCAAATACTGACATAGTGCCACCTATAAACTTTTAAATTGATAATTTAACACATAAAATATGTTATCATCACATTAATATCTCTCTCTCACCTTCATTCTCCCAAAATGTATGCATAAACCTCACCCCAAGTCAAGCAAACCAGCTTGCACTCAATTTCCTTGATTAGCTTCCATCTTTTCCTTTCACTAGCTCTTAAACAAGCATGCACCTAGTGTTTTAGGCCTTACTGAGGCTTCTTAAGGATTATACCTTGTTAAACCACTAAAAACACTATTATATCCAACGTAAAATGCATTCAAGGAAATCAAAATGCCCATATTTATCCCCTTGTCAAAATTGGCATCTATCCCCTTAAGACAAGGTTGTTTTATTCACTCATGAAAATATGTTTCTAGAGATACCTTATAAGAAATATCACATTCTTTAGTGGCCCTTCATCACCCTTGATATGGTTGAAAATATTAGGACCTAACTCCTTGCACAACGCTTTCTACCTCACGTTTTGCATTTTAGCTCTCAAACCCTCAACTAGGTCTGCGCCCAACCTATTTTCATGCATAGATTCACCACCCTAAGGTTTCAAAGTACAAGATATACATTTATTAGTACCCATTTTGTTATTTTAAAAAAATTAATTTTACATCCCGAGATCAATGTCTATCTACAACTTCCTTTGCAAATCTACCCTCTAAACTAATCCTTTTGAATGTATTTATGCACCCTTCCCCATACTGTCATAGAAATATCATATTTAAACACTTAACTCTTAAAACTTCTTGCATAATCCTTTTCCTTGATTATTTACCATGATACCTTAATATATTGAGGGAGAAATAGTTGGGTTAAGTTCCTCAAATCACGGACTCTAGCACTAACACACTTGAAACCCTCTTAGAGAACTCCGGGTGAAGGTAAATGAACATAAAATGCTTGGAATTTGGTTTCAAAACATGTAACTTGTCACATTTTTTTCTTAATTACCTCTTTGATATTTTCTTAGTAGTAGGGGTTGAAACTATTTACAAACTCTTATTTAGTTAGTATCTTTATTGCCTCTATTGTAGGTGCATACAATTTCACCTAAGTCTAACATGCATTCCTCTAACAACGTAAATACAACCACTTCAAGTCTAGAAACATCATTGGAACATCATAGATTCTATAAATTCTACCTATGGACCCACCGAGAACTCATTAACATAACACTTCATAGTTTGCACACACATTGTTTATTGTTCTCCTAATGGCATTTGGACATGTAAAAAAGTCACCACAATAATCTAACTACATAAAAATTATTCATAGATTATTTTGAAGAATTTGGATATATTTAAATACCACAAGCATCCCATTTTACATGTTATAACTTTGCACACATAGTTTAGGCTTTGAACATATACTAAATAAGAGTAGATACCAACTCATCTTACAATCCACATTTTGAAAGTGTATATAAGCTCCTCTTCTTCATAAATTAAGAAGGGGAAACTAGGGTATCTTAATATAAACTCATAAATTTTCCTAAGAGACAAGATGTTTAAAAAAATAGAAACATATATCATTGAAATTTAAGACTCCATACAAAATAAGTCATCTCCTCCTTTCTATTACTTCCTCCTCCTCTCCTATACATGAGGAATGAACACCAAACTCACTACCATACTCCTATATTCAAAATTTACGTGACATGTAACTCCTCCCATATGCTTCTTAACTATCACATTATGACCTCTAGACTTCCCTGTAGCCTCTAGGTGAATAAATTCCCTTCTCATACTATTTTGAGCACCTCAATGATTATCCTACACACAAAGACTCAATACACCCCCTTAACACTTAATAAAACACTTAAAACACTATAAACCACACTTAATACTCTCTTTATGCACTGAAAACATACTTTAAACAACTTTACAAGTTTAGTTATCCATTTCCTCTAATTTACAAATTCAAACCTCACTTTAGAGGGAAAAGTTCTTAAAAAGGAAATTCAAACTTTTGACTCTTTTCCCCACTTACAAGTAATCATTCAAACCTCCTATGGACTCTAACACATCCCACAACCTTAAATTCATGACTAGAAGATATATTAACAAAATGATAGTTCTTGTGCGAAGATGCTCCTTCATAAATTTCATTTTATCCCAAGATTAAACTACAAATATTTAAAATTTATGGTTATGAAACTACTTATCAAACCGCCAATGAGATCCGAAACCACTACCGAGAGAGAAGAAACTATCAAGTATATTTTTCATCCTTAAAAACTCTACAACATCCAAAGGCCATAACATTTTCATGCAAACTTGAAATTAGGTTCCATTTTTATTGATAGTGTGTATATTTTCAAGAGGAACCCAAATATGTCTTCAAAATATACATTTGTTTTTAAAATCCATATATGGGAAATCCTTTGAATCCATCTGATATTATGTGTTTTTATGAGAATCATCTTCTCTAAGTGCTATGAGTGAGAATTACATGAATTGGGAATATTCAATATCCTATTTTAAATCACACCTCCTCAATTTGAAACTTTTAAGTATTAAAATATTCAAGAACTCAATAAGTGAGGAAAACCCATCCCCACACCACCACCCTCTCTTTTAGGTATAACATCATGTGAACTCCAAAATTCACCTTTTTAATAATAATTTCAACTAAAAGTAGTTATCTAGTTGTGTATCCTTCGAATAGAGATATTCTATAGCCCATATCTAATCAAAGACCATTTATATCTTCTTGAAATTTTATTCCAACCCAACTTCCATCTTCTTTCTCTCATCTTCTTAATTCTCTTTCCTTTAACCACAATACAAAATATTTATCTAACTCCATATTTTCATAAGGATAAAATTAATTTACTTCATTTTTAGGCATGGAAGGCTTAAAAAAACGTAAGTTTTCAATAGTGAAAAATAACATTATATTCTCAAGATGATACATATCCAATTTAATACCATACCTAAGATTTATAATCTCTTAGTTTTAACTTTAAGTATTCCTTTGCTCAAGTACAACTAGACCTTTTCCTTAACAAGGAAACTATTGTCAAATCCATGTTTGAATGCATTACTCTACACTTTTCTATAGACTCCTCTTAATCCCTCTTACATGGAGGTACATTAACCAAGTAGAGTGCTCCGATAAGTGAACCTATGTCTATCCTTACATGCTTTTGATGTGGTTTTATCGTCCATCAAATACTATTCATTATGAATGTCATAGCTTAGTGCCCAAAAATTCCTTTTACTATCATTTTCTTCATAGGAATAATGGTGGTACTATTAACACAACCTTACATCTACAAAAACAAGATAAACTCTCCACTACCATATAGTATCTAGGTAATGAGAATATTTTTGCAAAATAGTCACACCACACAAATTAAGCACCATAAGAACAAAATCTAACACAAATTTTAGAAAGTGTTATAAAAATTGTTTATAGAAAATAATATAACCTATTCGATGCCAATAATCCATGTGGATATTCCACACTAGTCTTCACCAACATAGACTCCAATGATTTGGAGCTTATAAAGAGACTGAAAATAACTCAATTACATGTGAACTAGATTTATGAAGTGTTAAAATGAATTTGCAACATAATTAAAACATAAAAAAATGAGAAATAAATAATTAAAAGCATAAGTGAGCACCATATTTTATTCTAAAGAAACCCAATAAGAGAAAACTCTAGTGGGTGAGAAAATCACACTCCCCCTTAACTATATAATAAAAAAATGTACAAGTTACTTCCATTACTTTCCTTTGTGGGATACATCTTAAATTTCTCTCCAAATATTGTATAAAGCATGTTTAATACCTCTAAGACATTGCTCTAACAACACCCTTAGGAAACATCCTCTCATAGTTGTGAAATCATTGGGTAACTATGGACAAAGACTCAAACTTGATTATAAATAGAAATGTACATACAAATTCCATAACTCTTGTTACATTCTTATAGGTAAATGACATCCATTAAATTTGTAAAGATTCCCCTAGAATGATAAACAACTAAGAAACTATATTGGAAGTAAAAACATTTATACTCACTACACATTATTTAGAATCGCGTGGTTCTGAAAACCTCGAGTCAAAACCGCTCTTGAGATGTAAAACTACCATCGAGAGAAACGAAACCACCTAAGTGGTTTTGAATCCTTAAAAACTCTACAAATTCAATAGGTTATAATGTTTGCATACAAACTAGAAATGGGTACAAGGTTTTTGAAACTGTATTTTTCAAGAGGAACAAAATATGTCATCAAAACATACATTTTATAAATTCCATACACAATAAATACCTTGTAATCCATATGATCTTATTTTGAAACATCTTTTACAAGTTCTACAACTAATAATTGCATAAATTGGGCATATTCAAGATCCTATTTTAGATAACCATAATCATTTAATTTCAAAAATTATCATCTAGGAGAAAGGTAAACAAATGCATGAATTTGACCCAAAATGACCAAATATTAAGATTAATGCTAGGACATGTACTAAACTTAGTAATAATATTTCCAATAGTATGAAATATGGCATAAATGCATCCATCATGAGAATGTATAAGATATGTACAAAATTAGTAATGTATCTCCATGTTTTCCATATTAATTCCCTTCTAAAAATGTATCCGAATCATAAAGAAAAACCCATATGACCAAAATTAATGTAATTTTCTTTAAAATAAATATTTATTTATCATTACTCACTATCAAATGCAAGAAAAACTTCTTATCCGTAAGGGCCAAAAGGTTATGATAATCTCACTTTATGGGTAGAGATTGGTATTTTTCAATGGTGTAATTAACCAAGTTAAATATATTATCTACAAAGATGGTAAAAATCAATTATGTTACCTTGTTGTTTGGTTGTCAAATTCACCACCTACATCATCCCAACATGGGATGGGTGTCTCCCGACATGTGATATAATTTCCCATGGAAAGTGTAGTTAGGAAAAATAACTATGAAATTGTAGCATTGAATGAGAATGAATTACTTGTATAATTACCTCTAGAGTATGTTGGCTCAATTATAATTTATTTACACATCGTACTCCTTTATCATTTGATCCATTCACAAAATTAGCATGCGATCTATATCTAACTTCCCAAAAGAAATAATATCATCTCCTACAATATCTCGAGCAGTTTCATCACCCCATAAATTAGCATCCCTTAATCCTCTACTTCATCACCCCTCTTCCTTCTATAAAATTTTTCATTTCTCCTTCAACTTATTCAATGGATGTGTCCATGTTTAGTTAGATAAATGGCATGTATTTTTCTTCTTTCTATATAACTATGAGTCATTTATTTCTGAGGTGTACCTCACATTAAATAATTCTCTTCAACTATAGAATCACCGGTTAGACATTTAATTATGATAATTATAGAAGATGCAAATCCTAACTATAACAGGAAATCCATGTCTTTGACTAAGAAATAATAAACTAATAAGATAATTTCTAGGTAATGTGTTCAAAATTTGACAATAGCATTAGTAGTAAAGACCGTGTTGATGAAAGTTTGGCAGATGTGAAAACCCTATAAGATATAGAAATATGTATATAATATTATAAAATTAAATTAAATGAATCAACAGTTATTGTATTTACTTTGATAAAATGTTTCCAATATTAATGATAACACAATGTTACACTTTATTCTCTCTCTCATCTTCTCGACCCTTGCCTCTTACTAGAAGGCTCCATAATGTCAAAATTTCACAATGACATGCATAATATCATATGCATGATAATGCTTAAAATTTAATGAGTGTTAAGAACCTAAACTTTTCATGAGGTGGTGTCAAATAAAAATCCACAAAAACCTTGTGGTTTATAATTTTTGTTTCCTAAGAAAGTGCGGAGAATGGCCTAAGATAATGGTCTATAAAAATGGTGTAAAACAACCTTATCTACCATGTTTTATGCTTATCAAATTCAACTTCTAAATCATCTCTACAAGGTCCACTCAATATTCTCCACATATCCCTATCTCTAATGTATCCCATAGCACATGTAAGTGAATTATTCTAAAATTTCAATGTTATCAAACTATTCACAACATACAACAACTAACATTGTAAAAATTAAGTATTTCCATTGCAAGTATTAATTGAAAATATATTTTCTTTCTAAGATATTTCCAAAATATGTTACCTCAATGATCTATGGACCACACCACCTTTCTCCTTCAAATGATTGAAAAAATGGCATGTGATTTGTATAAGTCTTCTCAAAAGAAATAATAGTTTCATATAAGCCCCCCAATTTTTCCTTACCCTTAGAATCCTCATCATTCAATCCCCTTATTTAGTTCCCCTCTTCCTCTAACAATGTTTCACTCCTTCAAGTTCAATTTTTCCATCGAATCCCTATCTCAGTATATCTACTACACCACTCACATGTGAATGCTAGTTAATTAATTAAAATAAATGATCAAACGATTTAATTGAATAATTGATTTTTTTATTAATTGAATTATTAGTTTACATAATTATTATGTTTAGTAAATAAATATAATAACATCTTTAAAACATATTTAACATAAAAAATAGATGATTAGGTTGTAATCAAGTTAATCGCCCAAGGTTAATATTTGTGTGGTGAAGGTAATCCATATGGCACTACACAACGTTAAAGTTTTGAGGCCAATAAAAAGAGGGAATAGAGTTACAAACTCAAATTAGTGAATCATATTAACCATTCCTCCTATTACTAACAAATGATCATAATACTTATGTATCAAGTCCCTTTTCCTTTAAAATATTACTTATAAAAAGGAGAATAAATGTTTTAAAGAGTAAAATTACCAACCCCCTCTCCCCCACCAAAACTAAACCTTTTCATTTTGATTATTAAAGCATAATTCTTCCCAAAAGAATCTATTGTTTTATTGTTATTAAACTTAATGCTACCCCTTAATGAGAATGTTTACTATTAATAATTTTATTAAATGACTAATGCACTTTATCATTATCATTGATTGATTATATTATTGGTTTTTATTAACCAATTTGTTAATTAAAATAATTAGTTTTAATTTTATAAGAAAAAAAATTTGATAAATCATCGAAGGACATAGTATTATGAATAGAAGATAAATGAGAAGGAATTTGAAAAGGGTTAACTTAAGCAAGGGATAAATTCATAAAGAGTGTCCCAATTTTGAGGGATATAAAAAGATAGCATTCAAAGGAAAATTTTGAAAACTCCCATGGTGAGGAGGAAATAGAGGATATTAATCTCTTATTAGCATGAAGTTTATTTTTTTGACAAATTATCCAAAATATTGAGTCAATAATTTATATTATCCTAGGATCATACTTTCCATAAAGTTTTCCCTATAATGAACTCCATCTACATCCATCTACATCAAGAAAATTACATATTGGATGAGATTTTATTAGTTACGAAGACCTAAATCTTTAGTAATATATGTTGATTCAAAGTTATCGATGATAAAGAGTCTAGATCAAGAAACATATTAAGAAAATAGTAATATTGCAAGGATTTTCTTCCTCTAAATTTCATCCCTTAATAAGACTTGTCTATGTCAAAGGAAGAAATAATAAGGAAGAAAAAAATTGATACTCAAGTTTACCAACAACACACTTACAATGTGGGAAGGGAAAACACACACTAAAATGATGTTAAAGTGGTCAAAAATATTCTACCACCATGAAAATACTTAGTTTGAATGTTACATGCTTAAATGCACATAAAAAATTTCACATTATCGTGTATTTTTTTAAGGATACTAAATTAGATATTCTATTGGAGGATAATAGTTACAAGTTACTTTGAAGATAAATTTAAGTATCTTTATATGTCTTAGATAATGGTTACCTTGGTTGGGGGACTATTGTTTCCTTACAATTATAAGGTATGTCAATGAATTATTTTATCTTCTACCGTAGGGGTGATTTATTAGGAAGTACACTTAATAAAAATGTGTCCCCTATTAACAAATGTTTATGGTTTTTATGTACTACATTAGGCCCTCTCTCCTTATTACAATTAATGAAAATACATGAGGAAAAATATCATTAAATGAATGAATACTCGTGGAAGCCATTTAGGTAGTGACTAAAAACATAAGAGTAAAAGTATCATTAAAATTTATCCAACTCTAAGTTGTTTCTACATCATCTAATAGGAAAAAAATTGTTAATTTTGAAAAAATTACACATTTTAAAATTATCCGAGTAAGGAGAACATGATTCTTTACACCATAAACTAATATGCAACTAAATGAAATTTTGAAAAAATAATAAATTCAAGTGAGCATCGATCAATAATCAGGACCTAGTGTTAACCTATAGTCATTTAACATCATATTATAGTTTTTCATTATAGGTTGATCTATGGGTTAATTAGATATGTACTATTTTTTGATGTCATCTTTATGACTTTTAACCCTTAATTGAATTTTTATAATGAGTGATGTATAATTTAATTAGGTTCAATAGAATAAGGTTCAGAAACTAATTATTATTCTAATTAATTAACTTCCAACATTAATTATGTAATATTAGAATAGTGTTCTAGATCACGCAACATGATATATAAATTTGAAAACAAAATGGAATAATTGCACTTAACTAGTTGCATATGATTATGGAAATATATGGGAGTACACACTACTAGAACAAGGAGATTAGAAGCCTTGAATTATCATGTAACTAATATCGTAACTATAAACCACCCTGGTTTAGGATCACACCATTCAATCAAGCCCTTTTTATATGGTCTTAGGATTATTCTACTTCTAATCCTATAACTTTCTCGTTTTGTCATATGCTTGGATTATTTTGTTGTTGTCAAACCCTAGTCGTCATATATGAAATGAAGCTCTCTTAATGGAATTGACTTCACCTTAGACCCTAGCCATGGATGATGAGTCTTGAAAAACAAATATTAGATGCATTTTGGGAAATTTCATGCACTACCAACATTATCATTACTCCAATAAGGCCTCAAATTGCACTTTATTCTCCACCTAGCATATGATTTCTAGATAAATCAATCGGATTTGGCATTTATTTTGACCATAGTTTCTTTTAATTCACTTTTTCTAAAATACTTGGAGAGAGGATGTTTGAGTTCTTATGGAAGAGAGATATGGCTATCATGTCCTATTTTCTATCTTTAAACTTGATGTGGGTGCTTCCCTAATAACTTCAACTATGATAGTATGGGATTTAGTGAGATTTGGATGATTTATCTAAAAAAGGATGACCCATGTGAAGTATAAGACTGAAAAAATATATTAATTTGAAAGTGTAGTTAGAAGACATGTTAGTCCAAGACCATATAGATTGGTCAATATTAGACATAAATTACTCGAACAAAATTATAGGACCTTAACTCGAAGCAATAAATATGAAAATGAAGTTTGGAGCTAATAAAATAATGTTGTTATATTGTTGTTTGCATTCTATTCTTAGAATATGTCGTCATGTCAATGTGCAAGGATAAAAAAGCTAAAAAATAGACCTCAAAAAGTGCTAAGAAGGAATGGATAAATTATATTTATCATAACAAGAGTGTATAGTTAAATCAAGATTTTATAAAGTACAAATTACTAAATTTAAGTGTCTATATTGTCCCCTCTTTAAACATTAATTGAAATTTTCATAATGTAAAATATACCTAGGTGTGTAAACACACTTTACCTTTACTTACATGTCTATTTTTAAGTTGTGTTTATTGTTCTTGTTATTGGCATACTCCATTATGAAACCTAGAACATAAAGTGTAATCAATGTCCATGATATATAATTGACTATGAATCAAATAAAACATATAACATAAAATATTTACATTTTCATAAATATGAAGGGAAAGAATGTAAATTAGGAAGGAATACATTTTTTTACTTTTTCTCTACTTTTATTGGGAGATTTTTATTGCTTGAAATTCACTAAAGGATTGGGGGTAATCAATCCTCAATTGTGTCAAGGATAAAATAGAGTGCTAGGTGCATGTAACCCAACACCAAAATGTACAAGACAAAGAAGAAGAAAGTGGTATATATTTACCCTTGCAAAAGAAATAAGACTGTGTACCAAAGTTATTCAACAACTTTGATATCTTCCACTTTAAGTGTAATATGATAGGAAAGTATTTCCACGAAAATCTTAGCTACTTCACTAACTTCTATAACCCCATGAATCACACTATTGTAGATATATATAGACTTGATTTTATAAATAATGACATCCGGTACAAAATAGGATAGGCTCCCCCAAAATCTCCCCATATGCCACACAACTGAGTATGAGCTGAATAAGTGCTGAAATGTGCTAAAATTGTGCTAACAATGTTGAACTAGGAAGGAGATCCATACCCCCAAGATTCTTAAAACTAATCTTAAAACTAAGTGTTGATGTAAATAAGGAATGAACACTTTCATGCCCCTATAATACTTTGAACTAGTTATTTTAGATGTGAAATTTGTTAAAAACTCTATATACATAGGTGAAAATATGAAAATGCTAAAAACTTAACAAAATTTCCCCAGTCAAAAATGTGTCGAAGCACAAGATCGTACCATACAATTCGAAAAAGTGTATAGTTAAGCCCATATGTTGATTTTTCCAAAATAGTGTATATGAATACATTTTTTGGTACTTGTACCTTGTTTATACCTCGCCTCTACCCCCATAATTTTTATTACTAAAAATATATAATTGATTAACTAAATCTAGAATAAACTAAGTGTGCCTTGTTTATAGGGTTCTCTTGATCTAATTTCGTAATTAACCACGACATGGCCGACTAGGAAAAATATAAAGATGAAAATGGTTAGAAAAGGCCCAAAAAGTGGCGGGAGATTTTAAAAGGATCGAGGTGCTCCAAGTGGGAGAAAAGCACCCCATTGCATCCTAGTACAAGTGTGGGCACCCCGATTTAGGATAAAATTATGGGAAAGTGTTGAAATAGACTGAGCATGTATATAAAAATGTGTGGGAATGACGAAATAAAAGTAAACTAATATGGCCAAAATATGGGATTAATTAATACTTTCTTAACTCAAAAACGTTCTACATAGTAGTATGAGATTGGGCTAAATAATATCTAAAGTGATTGATTTTGTGACTACATTTTCCCCCTAATTTATGTTGGTGAGCTGAAATCTCGGTAACATAAAGTAGATAGAAGTTCATACCTGATATCCATGGAGAATGTAATAAAACACGCCAAAGGAATAGACCCAAGCATGGAATGAAAACATAATAATATGGAGGAGTTTGGAATCTAAAGATGAAAAATGTGTATAAAAAAAGTGATGAGAGTGAACCTAGAGGAGAATGCGTGTGTAGATTATGTGGTATGTAGTGTACTTGCATGGTTAGTAAAGCATGTGTTGTCACAGAATATTGTTTTTGATGTTTTTATTGTTGTTATTTCCCCCAATTCGAATGCTTATTTCTCGTACGGAAAAACCCGTATGGAGAAAATGATAAAGTAGTCAAAATGTATGTATGTAAAATTTTATATAAAATATGCATGTGTATAGAAATGTGTAAAATACGCAAATGTAAAATACGCTAAATGAAAATGTAAATGGAACATGTGCACTGATCCATGTCGAGAGAAAGGGAGGTAGAAGGATATCTTGTACTTCTGCAAGTTTATTAGGAAATATCATGCCACCTAGATTAAGAAGTGTAGGGAGGAAGTTCTCTATGTCCTCCAAGATTTAACCTCTTCTACTTTTGAAATGTGTGTGAAGAGATCTATATAGCCTCCGTGTTTTTGGGTGATCCAACGTCACCGATAGAAGTAGTGTAGAGAGGAACACCCACTCTAATTCCTTCCCATAAATTCTAAGGACACCATGTCTTATAAAATTCATTGTGTATGGGGTTCGTAGAGTAGTCTCGAACCCACTCATTTTATGTAAACCCATAATGAAAAGGGTGGAAAGTGCATTGTCTTGATCAACCGGAGTAACTACGTTGTATTAGTATGTAAACCCCAAATGATTCCCCTCTCTTTAGGGGCACATGCGATGTCATTGATAGGAGAATGTGGCCCCAAAAGAGGACCTATTACACTCGAATTGTGTATCTTGGAAAGTGCTCAGAGAAACCAAGGCACACAAAAATAAGATAGTGTAGTAAATGTAAACATGCAAGAAAGTAAGTAAGCTAGAAAAAGCGGGTTGAAAACATGGGACACCACTCGCGATGTCACAAGACACGCAAGGCCATCATGGCTATAAAAAAGAAAGTGTGCACAAAAGCATAGGAAAATCCCTCATACACTAGCAAACAAAGAAAGCATTAGAAACAGACAAACAAGTAGTCATGGAAACATATAATCCTAAAAATTAAGTGTTGTACATAGAAAATCCATTAGGATGTTAAAGAAATAACACCAATATGTCAAAACATGTATAACCAAATGTAAACATGCTAAGTATGAAATGAAACAATAGCACCTAAAAAGACAAATATGGATGCCCCCAAAACCAATATAGTAAGGGTAGAAGGTGAGCATCCATGTCCGATGTAGGATCATGTATCCGAAATCAAACTAAACAAAGTAATGAACACACATGTTTGGATGATATAGATAATGACATATAAGAAATCAATCTAACATGTGTAATAAAGTGAACATGTAAAACACCGAAAAGCAAGAATAAATGCCCCAAGACAATCGAGCATGTTGTAGATAGATGGAATGGAATGCACTGGAATGATAGGAGCCGCATGCCCCCAGTGGATGGAAGTGTATGTAATGAGGTTCATTTTTTTTCCCCTCAATAGTCAAGAATGAACCATAAATGAGAGTGTGTCATCGGGAAATGGATGAGTAGTGTTTATTGTGTGTCTAACGTGTTGCGATGAAATGTGAAAATGGAAAATATGTGTGTGAACCCTATAACCGAATCATATATCACAACTCAATGAATGGGGAATGATGATTTATCCTAAGCATATATCACTATATGATGAAAGGATAAGTGATGATTTATCCCTAAGCATATATCACTAGAAGATGAAAATATGAGTGATGATTAAGCCCTAAACATATATCACTATAAGATGAAAAGATTAGAAGTAGTGATGATTTAGTACTAAGTTTATATCACTAGAAGATGAAAAGATGAGTGATGATTTTTCCCTAAGCTTATATCGCTATAAGATGAAAGGATTAGGATGAGTGATGATTTATCACTAAGCGTATATCACTATATGATAAATGGTTAAGAGTGGAAGAGAAAATTTTAGTGGCGAATATTCGTAATTTGGTGAATATTCCAAATTTGGAAAATTTGAAAAGGATAATTTTTCAGAGTACGACAATGTACCTTTCACCTAAATTTTCTAGTATACAATTTTTTAGGGGTCATATTTTCCTACTATTGAAAACTACTCCTATATAAACATAGGTAATTTTCCATATAGTATACTAGTAACTTACTAGTAAGGTACCATCTGAACGATGAAGTATAATCAAGTACCGATAAGGAGTGTAGAGAGACACATGCGACAATAAGTGATAAGGAGTATAGAGAGAGACACTTGACAATAAGTACAATCATGTGAAAAATATAAATGAGTGAAACAAGTAAGAAGTTAAGATGTAAATTTCTTGTCACACGGAAACAAATGTCTTGTCACACGACAAAACAATTCCTACCACATGACAGGGGATTTATTGTTGCGTAACACAGAATTTGTTATCATGTGATAGGGCATTTTCTATCACAAGACAACAAATTTATCACACGTGACAACAAATTTCCTATTATGTAACAAGAGTAGTGTTTTCATGCAATAAGGAAAATCATGCATTTTGAACATTTATTTTAAACCCTAATAAATTCACATTTTTCACGAAAGTGGTTCGAGGGATATTTATCAAGGATATTCCATCTCTAATTTCCTGAGGTCACATAAATTTTCCCTAAAGATTGGTGATGTAACCTAAGGTGTATACTACTACAAGATGATATAATGAGGGTGGTGATCTAGCCTAAGGTGTATACCACTATGCAATATAAAAAATTGAGCGACGATTTAGCCTAAAGCATATTTCACTAGCCTATGAATTTCGTAGGATGAAATGTTGCATTGTGAATGTAAGGTCCATTTGATTTGTAAACCCTCGGCAGTCAAGTATGGACTGGGGAACTAAAGTGCATCATAGGGTGGTGAATGCAGTGCGTAGAAGACAACATATTACAAATGACCAAGTGATGAATAGGTTATGTAAATGTGTGGTATGTTGAATGCGGTGCTAAAGGTACATAATATAGTGTGTAAAATGTAATAATAGGTGTGGATAAGTAGTATTGTAGAATGTAGGACTAAAATGTAAAGCTAGTATCATAGGTAATGTAGACTAGTGTAGTATGTAGAATAAAGATGATGTATAAATGTTTCATGTGAAATAGCCTAATGTTGTATGTAATGTGTAGAATGATTAATATGTGCATGATGAGAATGTAGTATAATGTAGCATGTAGACTAAGTGTAGAATGGATGGTGTATGATGCGCGATGTGTGTGATGAAATGTAAATGTGCAGTGCCTATAGTGTAGTGTGTGGGGTTCAGTGTAATGGTAATCCTCAAAATTCAATTCAAGTGTGAACCAAAACACAAGATTGGGGTAATCGATGGTGTTAGGACATGAAACACAAATTCCTATGTGAGAATGCAAAGATGATATATGTGTGAGTGATTTGGGGGTGTATTAGGTTTTATGCCCCCTAAGAGTATTCCAATGAGTAAACTAACCAATTATAGTGAAGGATGAAGGTCCTCCACCCGATTTCTATGGGGATGAAATTGTAGGGCCATGTTCTAATAGTGGTGGTATGGTAGACAAACACTATGCCAATGAATGAATTCTATATGTATATGATGGATTAATATACGATGAATATTAAGGCATATTAAAATGTTTCCGTGATGGATATCTACCTAATATAGAATGTGAAGGTGATGAGAAACCATACAGAATCAATCGAGGCAGCGATCGACGTCGAGATGCAGTGACTATCCTAGGAATAGGCAAATACCGATGTGTGTAGGATTAGTAGATCGATTCAGTTGTGTAGAAGATAATAAAGTAGGTGAACTAGGATTATATTGTGCTTTTAGTAACATAGAATGAGACATGTGAATAGGACGAGATGACACATGAGCAATTGTATAAGGAGATGATGTTATTGGAGGAGATGGTGAAACACCGTTAATAGAAATGAATTGCGATTTGTGAATGAATTTAAGTCACAAATGATTCATAGATATGATGGATTGAGAGAAAAAAATCTAATTAAGTCCTAGAATCAAAGTTGTATCCTCAAAAACAATTCCAACAAGGAAAGGTACAAGCATAATAAGAGGGCCGATTGTGACATGTAGCTTAATAACACCAAAGGGTTTGTGGAAGGGATACTCAATTTGTGATGGAGGGTAACCGATGGCCCTAAGGAGGGACATAAAACATGCACTAATGGGCCATGATGGGTCAACCTTAGTATTTTTTAAGGTTGAGCCAATAGATGCATGGATATGTAAATGATTAGATGTAAAAGTAGCATGATAATTGGTGTTGGAAAAATAAATGATTGGTGGCGAAGCTTCGGTGTGAGTGAATAATAAATCGAGAGCTACCGATTATAGAGGTAATATCATGTGATACGCATGATTAGCAAAAGAGTCCACATTATTTTTTTCACGTTGTTGAGAGTCATTATTAAAGAGCTTGAGTTTACCCTTTTCATTAGTTGGAGCAGAGCTAGTAGATTCTAGTAATTTGAGCTTATTGTTATCAAGTAGATCTTGGATAATTATTCATATTTTTAGTCATCTATTTGTAGAATTTCCCACATATTGATGATAATCACAATGGAAGTTTTCATTGTAGTTCCTACCTTTGGGTCGGGATGGGTCTAACTTGAGTGGTGGAGGAAGGGTAATAAGGTTGTTATCAAGAAGTTGCTTTAATATAAGATGTGGAGCCATTGGAAGGTTGTTAAATATGCATCTAGGTTGTTGTGATTGAACTTCTTTAGAGGGAGTAACTACATTAACGATGATTTCAGCATTGCTTGGCTTAGATTTAGATGGTTTGAACAGGGCCTTCTTTTGAAAATAGGTGGAGGTGAAGTTTGGTCTTGATACTTAATCTTTCCGATGGATAAAATTTTAGACTCACAAAGCTTAAGAGTATGGCAAAGTTGATCAAATGAAGGAGAGGTCTCAAAGAGAACACTTTCTTGGAGAGGTGGTAAAATAATATGGATAAATAGGTCTTGAAGCTCAGAGTTTGAAAGTACATTTGTAATTTTGGTGAGATTATTCTTATACCATAAGACGTAGTTAGCAAATTTTCATTAGATTCATGTTTAAGTTGTACTAGTTGAGTGCGTACAAAATCTTAGAGCTGATGTTGATGGAGAAATGTGTAAGGAAGGAATCGGCTAGATGCATGAATGAAGTAACTGAGTGGACAAGTAAGTTGTAGAACCAACACATGACATAGTCATGGATACTATGAGGAAATATTTTATCTAAGAGAATATGATCATCGGTGAAATCTTGACAAACAACATGAAAGGCTCGAAGATGCTCCTATGATTTACCATGCCCATTGAAAATGGGAAGCTTAGGGGTAAAAAAACTAGGAGGAAGTGAATAAGTAGAGATGACAGGTGAAAATGGAGTATGCAATAACAAGGTAGAATCTAAATATGGAGATGTAATCGAAGTATCCTATCAGCAACTTATGAATTTGAGCTTGAAGATCATGATAAAGAAAGGTTAAGTATTGATTTCCAACAAGGAGACTTTACTTTCGTGTGAGAAACTAAGTAAGGCATAAAATTATTAGTAGGAGTAGGGATAAAACTAAACTAGTAGAGATAGGTGGAAGAGTGGAAGAAAGTGGTTGAGTTGCCACAATAGTTGGTATAGCCACATAAGGATTGAGTTCTACCAAATTAGTAGCTTCTTCACGAGCCACATGCAAAAGTAATTATATATCTTGAGGGTGTGCAGCAAGGTGATCATTGATGGCCTTAAGGTGAGATTCAATAAATTCCTCATGATATTGAGCCATAGAAATTGAAAAAGAAACCCTAGCTAAGTAAGAGAGAGGAGTTTATAAGCGTATATGATTGGATCGGGTTCACCAAATGATTAACTAAAATTAGAATAAACTAAGCATATGCTAAGATAGTAAATATAATCTAGGAGGACATAAAGGTTGTAAATAAATACCCTACAAAGTAGTATAAATTGAAAAAATATTAAGACCAATGGAAATAAAACCCTAATGTGCAAGAATAAAGTGAGGAAAGAACTCAGTTGATTATAGATGACTGTCGTAGAGTGTCGTAGGTCTGACAGGAAATTCCAGAAGTAGGAACAACTGCATAGAGGTCCCAAAAAGGGTGGATCTATAAGATCTGAATAGATTGGAATGCCCAGAGGGTATTGGGGCATCATGGGGTACCCCGATATGGCATAAAAGGTGCCCCGGTCTCGAAAAGCTAGGAACTTGATTCTTTCAAGGTTGGAAGATGACATGTAAGCCTCACTTACTATCACACTATTTTTCTGAACTACGTTGAATGTATCAAATAATGGAAGATGAAATGAATACCTATAAAATGCAAAGGAAGTATTAAAACCCTAAAAATAAAGATGCAGAATGAATGGGTCAGATGACCTCAAATGCCACAATAGTGGGGGCTTACTACTATTAGTATTACACTACGTTTTGGACCCAAATGTAGTTTTGGTGTGTATGTGTGTGCATGTTGTGCCCTGGGTACTCTTGTGTCGATCACACTATGTGAAGTAGTGAGCAATAACTAAATGTAGAAAATTTAATAGCATGTGTGCATGGAATAGAATAGAATCCCTCCCCTTATGAAGTGTGTGTTGATGCAGATCTCCTAACCTTGATGCGTGGAACTATATAGATGCAAGTGATACAATGGATGTAACTCTAGATGTAATGATAGAATTAGATGATGTTATAACCCTCACTATGGTCTCATAACTTTATATTTATAGGGTTCTATTGATATAATTTCATTATTAACCCCAATATGGCTGACTAAAAAAAGATAAAAATGAAAAATGGTTAGAAAAGGCCCAAAAAGTGGCGAAAGATTTGAAAAGGAGATCGGGCGCTCCATGCGGGGTGCCCTGAGTGTTGAAACAAATTGGGCATGTATATAAAAATGTGCAAGAATGATGAAATAAAAGTAAAATAAGATGGCCAAAAGATGGGATTAATTAGTACTTTCTTCACTCAAGAACCTTCTAAATAGTAGTATGATATCGGCTAAATAATGCCTAAAGTGCATGATTTTGTGACTACAATAATAAACTCAAAATATTCCCCCTTTTTTGAGGCATTGTGAAAAACCATGTTGAGAATGTGGCTCAAAAAATATGTGTGTACTACCGAAAGATATTTTTGAGGATATATGTAGAATGTTAAAGAGGTGGCCACCTTTGAGAACATATATCTACAAAGGAAAGGTGTTTTTGTATTGTATAAACCATGAAATACAAAAAAACAAATAGTAGCAACAAAAAACGATAGTATAAATGAGAATAACTAGTAGGAACAACATGTGTAGAAGTAAACAAGAACAAATAATGAAAACAATTACAAATAATAACATAAAAATACGGATTAAAAATGGATCGAAAAGTGTGAAAGTCACGAATAATGGAGGGGCCATTGGGAGGAACCATGAGGATCCATAGGCACTGAAATGGGATTCGATTGGGCTCGGCCTAGGGTTGGAAGGTTTTTGGGCCATTAGAGGAGAGAAGAGCCATGACGACCGGGATAAATCAGCCAATGAGATCCGTGCCCTAATCCTAGGGTTCCAAAAAAATGTGCCTTCATCTCGGGACAGTGAGTGGGTAAATGACTATAGCAGGAAGATTGGGGTTGGGGCTTCTGGTAATGGCGGCTCAGCTCAGCCCCATAAATCTTCTTCTTTCAAAGAGGCGCTGGCTAACAGAGGAGGATAGTTCCCGGGAAGACAAGCATCATGCACTCAGACTTACCTAGTCGATTTGGCCGAGGATGTTCCTTCGTTAACCATCGAGAACCTAGAAGTTGAGGAATATTTCAAAAATTTATCTCGGGATGTAGTGATTGGTAGGTTTAATGGCTTTTGGCCTTCCTCCTCTACATTATATCAGTGGGTCTTCGAAAACTGGACCAATAAATGTGAAATCTCTCTATTCCAAGGGATTTTTTGTTGTCCATTTTAGGGAATCTGAAGATTATCAATGTTGTTTGACAGGTGGTCCTTGGTTCTGGGGACATGCGGGTCTATTTTTAACTCCATGGTTTCCAAATTTTGATCCGAATACTTATTTGGTGGCCAAAACACCAGTTTGGGTCAGGTTGCCTAATCTCCCCTTGCATCTGTGGTATGCCCTAGAAGATATTGGAAATGCTCTGGGTAAGTTTATTAAAGAGGATTTAGATAGAACACATTCGGGTCTGTGTTTGTATGCCCGAATGTGCATGGAAATTGATTTGAGCAAAGGAATACCTGACCGAATTAATCTTAAATTTGGTAATTTTCAGCATTCACAGGTCTTAGACTATGAGAATACTGCATTTTGATGTAGAATATGTAGAAAAATGGGTCATTTACAAGATTCTTTCCCTTTCAATAAGAATCAAAATTTGTAAAAAAGAATGGATTGTCTTCATCTAGTGGTGGGGTTTTGTAAATCCAGATTTGGTATCCACCTCGAATTTTAAAGATAATATGAGCAATCCTAACACAGGCGGTAAAATGGTTTCAGAGAAGGATGACTCAGAGAAGGGAATGCAGGAAAACCACTTGGTAGTAGGTGGAATAAAAAGGGGGCATACATCTAAAAATTTGGAATCAGACTAGGATTCGGTGTCAGAAAATGTGATGGCTATGGAGAATTCCAGTGAACTGGCACTGGTTATTGCATCTGACCTTGGAAAGTGGCAAGAAGTAAAGAAGAGGAAAAACAAAAAGGGACGAATGGGCAGCATCAAAGATTATTTTCCATCACACGGTGGGAAGTAATTTTGGGATAATCTTTCTGTATGGTTAGCTTTTCTAGATGCATTTGTAAGTTGGAAAGCAATTGTAGTCATTGTTTGTTTCTGGCTAATAAAGCATTTTGTTTTCCTGAGGTTTTGGCCTCAGTTTTTGAATAGGGAACGGGTCCCTTCAACCCGCCTTATCAATAAAAAAATAGCATACAAAATACTTAAAGCTTACAAACATCATACGCTCATGGTGTGACAAGATAGCTAAGGCACTTAATCAGAATCAATGAACTAAACAACTAGTATAACACACAACTATCAAGCATGTATAAGAACTGAGGAGATTCGAATGTGATAAATGACAATAGCAATAGAAAACAAGAGAGACGTCAATTATACACTAGACACATGTGTTATTATTTTTATTCTAAAATTTAGTGAGTACACAACTTATATAATTGATCATACATGAGGAAGTGCAAAGGAACTATAATAGAACAATAGGACCTACATAATGTGGAGGCATTTCCCCCAGATGAATATAAGGAAACATGATTTCTACTATAATCATGTATGTATCTTTGTGTCCCGCATCCAACTCAATATACCTAGTGAATGCATGTGTGTACAAAAATAAAGCATGTTATCTATCAAACCACAAAGAATAAACATGTATAATGTAAAGTGCTAATAACTAGGTAAAGTATAGATGTCCTAATTTTGTAATTTTTTTCCAATATTTTAATGTTTTTGTATGATCCTAATACAAAATTATGTTCAAAATATGGATACATAAATAGTTATCCCATGAGAACCTCCCGAAAAATAGAGAAGATAATATAGAAGATTGATATTTGGTCCTCATTGGTGATGCAAATGCTAATGGTACCATAATTATAATATATTCTAAAGAATACCTAAAGATGAATTAGGTGAAGTAGATCTAGTAATAGTGTGTGAAGTATAACACCTACAATTGATATTTTTATTAGGTTACATTATCTCGAAGAGAGTACTATTGGTTGATTTTGAAAAATTCATTATAATATAAGAGGAATGACATAAAGTGATTAGAAAACATATTGCAAAATGGATCCTTACTAAAGAATACATGGGAATTTAAGGAAACTAATTATTGGAAAAGAAGTAAGGGAGGTCCAGATATGCCCCCAAGTATTGGAGAAGGTATCACATAGTAGTGCATGTAGATGAAAATAAAATATTTATGTAATAATTGGTATGCCAATGTAATGTTGGATTCATGAATGTTTTCTATGTTGAATGTGTATAATAGTTATACATAGGTTCTACCATATGTATTTTTCAAGAGGATGGGGAGGTGGAGTCATTGGGGTGGTATATTTTTCATTTGTGTAACTTCATGCTCTGTAGCTAGACATTGATAAATATGTAATACTTCTAGTTTAATAGTTTCCTTTGATTACCAATAGGCTCAAGACTTTGAAATTTCTCATCGGGGTGTTTATATTCATCATAATAGTAGATAGGATCAAATTCATATGTGTTTTCAGAATTGCATAGTAGTGATGACTCAAAGTTATCTATAAGATTATGTTGCATGTTTCCTCTAGAAGACTTTTTAAAAGAAACATTAGGATTTATACTAAATGTTACTATACCTTTATATATCCACATACCATCATCATTAGTATATATATTAGGATAATTCCATGCATACATGATAGGTACCACCTTGATAATAAATGTTGGAGAATCATTTATATTTTTATTGCAATTGATATCAATATGTGGACTAGAATATATCTCACATTGTTGTGGTGTGTGTGTGTGTGTGTGTGTGTGTGTGTGTGTGTGTGTGTGTGTGTGTGTGTGTGTGTGTTTGGATTTAGTGTTGTGAAGTGGTGTGTGTGTTGTTCATGCTCAATGTGATATTGTAGCCATTGTGGTTTTCACAATAGTAGGAGATAAAATCACTTGTTGAGAGTGGCTCTACCAAAGGGGGTGGGAATTCTTATCTTCTTTCTGATTAGATGATTATTTTAGTAATATTATATCATTTAGTATCATAATATGATAATCAGATATAACTATTGTAACTTTTGGTTTTCATTGAGATTTTTGAACTTGGGATGATTGCATATGAGAATGTCGTGTATCAAAGGATATAAGTCATTTATGCTCGAGTTGTTGGATGTGTCATTATAAAGCATAGTAATCATTTTTGGAATTTCTGTTAATTCCATTATAATTACAAAATGGTTGACATTTTATATTTTTAAGTTGCTACTTGAGGGTAATATCGTAGGTAGCAAAGTGATTAATCATTTATAATCTCAAATAGAATATCATGTTTTCAAACATACTTTTCAAACTCGAAGAGGTTTATTTTGTTGTAGGAATTTGAATTAATTTGTATGGACCTATGTATCATGCATGATGATGTTTGTATAACATTTCTTCTCATTGAGGTTAGAACTAGATTGATCATGATGATAGATATGGGAATTAGAATAATCCCTTAGATGTGTTATCTCGCACTTGAGAGATGTGATCTCGTGATTCATACTTTGAAAATTATCTTGAAAATCATGGTGTAAATATTTAATAGATTCTAATATAGACTTATGAAAGGTTACATCATTACTAATAGAAGTATCTGAAATATAGCTCAAAATTGAGTCCACGTGATAAGGTGTCGTATTATCGGGGAGCATTGTTTTGTACACTAGTTTTGTAAGAGTATCCCTATATGCATGGTAGCGTTAAAGTAAATTATATAAGAAGAATTGAAAAAAATTATGGAACATGATGATACAAAAAAATGAAATAAGAAACTCCAAGGATAATAAATAAAAAAGCATCACATGAAGGGTCGATAGTGAAGAGATCATAAGACCCAAAGTGATGTTAAGAAAAAATGGAGTGTCATTAAATTAATGAAATGGGAAAAGATGAAAATAGACATGAAATTTAATGAAGAAATAAGAGATATTTTTAATATTATTATATGCAAAAAAAACCCCAAATATTTTTTCCAAAAGTGTACATTTTTATGATTATGCGCTAATTACTATAATTAGTAATTTTGAATTTACAAAAATTGTGATAACAATTAGGGAAATAAAAATAGGTTTCTATTAAATGTATAAAAATTTAAAATAACCTCACATTAATTTTTAAATAGGTTATTTTTCTCGATAAATTGAATGAAGGATGAATTGGTAATTAAGAGCACTAAAAAGTGACCCAAAGGGTATAACCGACCATGAAACTATAGGAAACTTTGTGTAAATCAGGTTTAGGGTAGATAATTTATAAAATAAGGTGTAGATATAAATATAAAATGTAAATATGGAACCCTATGATAGATAGGGTTTAGAGATCAACAATCCTAATACTCAAAGAACTAAGGAGATCCTAGATTAGGGGAATGGTTTGATCAAAAGTTGGTTCACAAAAATGTTTATCCTTAATTAAAATATTGTGATGAGTGATGTATAATTTAATTAGGTTAATAGGGTAAGTTTTAGAGAGTGGTGATTATTATAATTAATTATCTTATAACATTAATTGTGTGATATCAAAATAGTGTTCTTGTAGACACACATTTTGGTAATTCATGTATTACAACAACACAAATCATACAACACTCTTGAATCAGCCAAAACTTGTTCAATTTATCCAATCATGTTATGCCTTGCAATATCTCACTCATCCTTACTTTCACACATAATCTATTTATTCGTATAATGGTCATATCACTCCATCAATTTAGGCTATACCCTCACACATTGTGATTTAATAAAATTAAATATAAAATAAGGACAATGTTGATTAGATAAAACAATAGTAACATGCAAGATCTAGGTAATAGAAATGCAAGGAAGAGTGATACATAGGGTTTGTAGAATGGACTAGATTGCATCCATAGGTATGGACTAATTTTGGCTTGGTGAATATTATGAACAAGATAATTCTATGTTGTGTAAGCTATGAAGATGAAACTAGCATGTGATGGTATCGTGACGAAGCACTGAGGAGATGACACAAGTGCATGGTTTTAGCTTCTATTCTAAGAAATAGTGTCTACGAACAACTTAGGATAGGATTCTTTTTGTGTCACTTATTATCACCTTTAGCTTTTTGTATGTCACCTCAGGTTTTCTACACTTCCACTCTGTCACATGTACCTACAAAACAAACCCTAGCTTCCTACAAAATACTCAAGTACAATAGATTTTTTAAATGCATATGAGAGAGTCAAACTGACCCTGGTGGTCACCTTGATGTGATCTTGTTTTTGATAATTTCACTACATTCCACACTCCATGTAGTTCATTTTGGTGTGCGATTGAAATTATGTCCCTTGAGCTAGGATTCCCTAGTGTCATTCGCACAAAGAATAGTGAGATACAACTACTTTTTCCTAATGTAAGAATGTGTGATATGGAATTCAGAATAGCCTCCCTATGTAGTGAATAATGTAGCCCAAAATGCAATCCCTTGTGTTACTTTTTGCATATGGTAGATATAGAAATGATACCCTCAGCTTTCCCCTTATAATAGTTAGTAGATTTATATATGTGTGTGTGTGTGTGTGTGTGTGTGTGTGTGTGTGTGTGTGTGTGTGTGTGTGTGTGTGTGTGTGTGTGTGTGTGTGTGTGTGTGTGAGTTATTTTCTTTTTTGAATTTAGGAAAATAGTGACACCAAAAGTCAACCTAGGTCATGAAAATAGGATAAGAAAATACCCAAATCAAAAGAAAATTAAAAAAGAGAAAAGCAAGAAAATAAGATAGAAGTTTCGAAGGACATTAACACCTAGGTACTATTGTCATATCTAAATGATATTATCCTACAACAAGAAAATAAAAACAACATAACATGAAGGAACATGGATCCCTATGACTCAACCAAAAACATACAAATTCCGATAAAATATGTAAACAGATCCAAACCAAGCAACAAAAGGACTAAAGAGGTGTCATTGGTGCCTAGTTAACAAACTTATAAATCATGCATATAACAACATACTTTAGGCATAATGTAATAGTAATAAGTGCATCTTTTAGTGGCTACACATTATAATCCCAATTCCTAAAACATTTATACATGTATTTGGGAACAAAGTGCCTAGAAAGGATCATAGCATCCATATGTTATGAAACCACCTATCTACTTTGGTCCTATCGACATTAAAATTTCCTCCGTAATTTCTATTTCATTAATGTATGTGTTAGGAATAGGATTTTGTTAAGTATTATTAGTAGTGGCGTCGATAGAAGATAATGGCATTGTCAGTGCAGTGCCACCAATAAAGTAGAGTATGGTAATAGTTAAATTACAATAGGAATGTTGTGGTAAAAAGTAAATATTTGTCGTAAGTGGTCCGGTAATGTTAAAATGTCAAGGTTGGGGTAAGTAGAGAAGTAGGGTCTACATGATTAGGAATTAGAAATATTATATTTGTAATAAAGACAAGGAGTGATGTCATAAATATTTTGTGTATTTTATTTGTAGAAAATTCTAAAAAGGTGGAACCCATGTGAGATGATAAGGTTTATCTTATCTTAGAAGATAAGCCTACATGTAAAGGTAAGAGTTTAGGCATGGAATATGATTGGTCGGAAGAGATTTCCTATCCTATCTTAGAGATAGGGTGGATAAGCCTAAATTTCTATAAATAGAGAGGCCACCCCTCTCATTTATCATAGAACAAAGTTGTAATAATTATTTTATGAATAAAGGATTCATTGTGAAGGTGTGTTAAGGAAGTCATCAAGAGGAGTAATTGTGAAGTTTCTCCCATAACTATTGTTGGAAAATAAGTGGAGTTGGTAACAATTGGAGTAATTCATGGGTGAGATTGTAACAATTTCATGTTAATAATACATTTTACAGTTGTATTTCAGATTTGTCATCATTCTTTTATGTCATAGTCTATGGTATTCTTGTGTTATGTTTGTTGTGTTTCCAGATTACTACCACCAAACCAAAAGTTGTGCATTACTAAAATAATCATAGCATGAGGAGTTCCCGGTGAAATACTATCAGAGTGCTAGATTCGTGTTGAAATTTTGGTTTCGTTGCGGACCATTCCTCGTTGGTAGATTTTCTAGAGAGATATTCCCACTTAGTCAGAAATCATTTAGAGGGTAACCTTGTTTTTATCGTGCATAGTAGTTACCATGGTAAAATCACTTTTTACCATGAATAGTATTTACCACAAGTAACTTTACTTTTTACCGTGAATAGTATTTACCATAGTAAATTCACTTTTTATCATGAATAGTGTTTACCACAAGAAAGTCGGCTTTTACCGCAAAGAAGTCAAATTTTACCATAGTTTACGGTAGAAAGGTGTAAAGTCACTTTCTATTATATTGATTCCAATTATTTGTGCACATAAGTCTTGTTGATTGTACTTGTGGGTTGGTATTTTGTTGTGGTTACTTTTGAAAATAGGGAAGATTCCTATTTTTTTCAGCCCAATCTAATGAAGATGCTTCCTCTTTCATTCAAGAGTTTAAACGATCTTGCATTTGTAATGGCCTCATTAGAAGGGAATAATGGACTGAATTTTTTCCTACCTTTTTGGATTGTTCAAATTTTAGGTGGTTTGAAACACTAGGTGATAATGTGAAAAACTTGTGGGATTTATTAACTCGAAGTTTTCTTGAAGAATTTGGTGAACAACATAAATATGTAGATCTCATGATCGATATCACAAAGCTATCCCAAGGAGAGAAGGAAAAGATAAGGAATTATCATGCTCGTGTTCTAGATCTAAGGAGGAAGCTTGATGCCCGAGATCCAAAAGGAAGGATTAGCGGATGGGTTGATGAATGGTGTGGATAATCTCCTTTGTAAGCACTTCATTTTTGGGATGAATCCGGAGATCGGACAACGAGTGAAGTATGACCACCTAGTGACCCTCAAACAAGCAAATGAGATTGCAAGAAGGTAAGAAGAAAGCATGGAAGAAGATCCCAATGAAATTGTTCCTAAGGTAGAGCCAACACCTTTGATCCAGAATCCACAACCACTCTCGATGAGCACAAATCTTTCTCCTAGTACATCTACTAACTATGAAGATATACTCGTGAAGATGGGACATTTAACTATTAATATTCTTCAAGGAAAATAATTTAGCTCCCAAGGAGGAGATAGAGGTCCAAAAAGAAATATATTTGAATTTGTATGTTATGGTTGTCATAAAAAGGGTCATTATAAGTGTAATTGTCCGATAGATCTTCTACATCAGTACAAGAGATAATGATAAAGGAAAAGTACTTGTGAATTCTTTTGATGTAGTAGATAGGAGCATAAATAATGAATCGAGATGTTTGTAACAAAAAGAAAGAAAGAAAAAGATAACCAAGATGGAAATGATCCTAAGAAGATGAAAGGAGAGACTAGTAAGAAACATAGGAGAAGAAAGTTGGGTGTGCAATATTTTTTGATTTCATAGGGGTAAGGACCATAATCTATTTTAGAAGATCTGTCCAAAAGGCCTGAAATATTACATATGGTCAACTTCTAGCTATGTCTTCTGAGAAGAGGCGGGAGCTGCGAAGTGGACTCAAGTGCTCGATGAAGGAAGGAGGTTGAGGTCCATGTTTTGGAAGTAGAGGCGGATCCCTACACTCCACAAGATGAGGTATTATGTAATGGTATTTAAATTCATGATTTCTTAGTAGATGGAGGTGTTGTAGTTAATGTAATGACCGAGTCTATAATGAATATGTTGGGTTTAAAAATTGATCACCCCTCAACACTTATGTTAAAGTCATTAAATAAGGGAAAAACTAAACCAGAAGTTATTGTTTCAAATGTGGAAATATCTTGTCATGGGTGTTGTATGTGTGGTAGACTTCCAGGTGATGAAGAATGGTACTGTTGCATACCCAATGTTGTTGGGAAGGCCATGGCTAAGAAGAGTTCATGCAAGAAAATACTAGAATGAAGGCTTCATGACACTTGGATGTGACAGAGAGGGGGTGAAGATAAACGTGATCCCTTGGCATCATGAGGTAAAACTTGTGGATTAAAGTGATGAAACCGATGATTGACATCCTCTTATTACTCTAATATCGGTGAAGTGGATACAAAAGATGAAGAAAGTGAGGTTGATTTTTTGGTCATGGATTATCCTTCAGTCACACCAACTCATGAACCCATAAAATTATCTAAAAAGAAATTGATGATCATCTCCAACAAATAAAGATTAGTAATTCTTTGATGGAGAGTGATAAGGAATCCTACCTCCAACTCTTTCAAAGGTACATACACTATTCACTTTTGATTACAAGGAACTTTGTCAATTAAGTTGGGTAGAACATTCTATTGAGTTGGTAGATAGTGCTAAGCCCATAAAGCAAATGCCATATAGAATGAATCCTAATTTCTCCAAGACTGTAAAAGAAGAAATAGATAAGTTACTTGATGCATGATTCATATTTGTTGTGGAGAATTCAGAATGGGTTTCTCCCATTGTGATCTCAATAAAAAAGAATGGGAAGCTACGCATTTGTGTTGATTACAGAAAGCTCAACAAGGAAACAAAGAAAGATCATTACCCTCTTCCATTCTCATATCAGATCTTGGATGAAGTAGCTAGCCAGGAGTGTTATAGTTTTGCTAGATGGATATAGCGGATACAACCAAGTTTGTATAGCGGAGAAAGATTAGCTAAAGACCACATTCACCACTCCTTGGGGAACTTTTTGCTTATAGATTTATTCCTTTTGGGTTATGTAATGCTTTGGTAACATTCTAACGCTTGATGAATAGGGTGTTTGAACCCTACATTAGAAGCTTCATCAGAATATTTCTGGATGATTTTTACATCTATGGGAGAAAAATGGACCACCTACACTAGATGGAGACAACATTTCAAAGGTTAGATGAAGCACAAGCCTCACTAAACCCTACAAAGTGTGTCTTTGGATGTTCTAAAGGTGTTTTGTTAGGGCATGTTGTATCCATAGATGGTATTGGTACTAATCCTAATAAAGTTTTTAAAAATAAAATAGTTACCATTTCCTATGAATAAAAGTAAGTTGAGATCATTTTTAGGACATGTGGGTTACTATAGAAGGTTCATCAAGAATTTCTCAAATATGTACACCACTAACTCAGTTCTTGAAGAAGGGTGTTACTTATGAACCAAGAAAGAAGGCACATGAATCTTTTGAAAAGCGAAGGAAGCTTTGGTGTCTTCACCTGTTTTAAAGAATCTAAATTAGAGAAATCCAGTCATTGTGTATACGATGCCTCAAATGCAGCACTAGGAAGTACTCAACCAAAAGGATGAAAATGGGAATGATCATTCAGTTTACTTTAGGAGTAGACAAATGAGCAATGCTTAAGGTAAATTATATTATGTAATGAAAAAGAGGCTCTAGCTATCATTTTTTTGTAAAGAAGTTTATAAATTACTTGCTAGGGAATAAATTTATAGTTGTAATGAGATCATCGGCTCTAAAATATATTGTAAATAAGCCTAACCCATTAGGAGGATAGCAAGATGGATAATTTTGCTACAAGAATTTAAATTTGATATTATAGATAGGCCAGGAAAGAAGCATGTCAATGCAGATGCACTCTCTCGAGCCTATGATGGTTTAGGTTCATCTTGTGATGATGATGATTTCCCAGGATGCGAACATTGTTATCTCTTGACACAATCCCTAGTGAATACATAGATATTTGAATTATCTAAATGAATTCAAGTTTCCTGATGGTGCCAATGCAAAGACTAAGAGGAAGATTACTCAAGCCAATCGTACATATTCTATTCTACATGGAGTATTATTTTGAATAGGACCTAATGGACAAGATCTGAGAGGGTAGTTGGATGTGATCCAGGGGAAGGAGCTAATAGAAGAATTCCACAATGGTACATGTGGAGGATACTTCTCTAAATAATTTACAGCAAGAAGGATCTTGGATGCAGTTATCACCGCCCCACTCTTTTTAGAGATTGTTATAACTATTATAAGACATGTGATATTTTTCAAACACATGGTAACCATAAGACTTCATCTACTCCATTATGCCCTATTATTCCACTTGGTCCCTTTGAAAAGTGGGGAATAGATATTGAAGGTCCACTTCCAACTACCCCATGCCAAATTAAGTATATTGTAGTTGCCACATATTATTTAACCAAGTGCGTTGAAGCTAGGCCATTGAAAACATCTTCCATGGATGAAGTGGCAAGGTTCATGTATGAATGCATTGTCACTAGATTTGGTTGTCCATTAGAAATTGTAATAGATCAAGGAATCCACTTCATTAATGAGGTGGTAGAGGCCCTAGTAAACAAGTTTTCTATTAAGCACAGGAAGGAAACAACTTACAAGCCAAGCACAAATGGATAGGTGGAGTGAACAAATTATGTATTGTGCCAAATCCTAGCAAAAGATGCAGCTTTGCAGGTACATAAGTGGGATAAAAGGATTCATGCAGCATTGTGGGCATATAGGGCAACATCAAAATCAGCAACAAGATACTCCCCATTTCAATTGGCTTATGGCATTGATCCAGTTCTTCCTATTGAGTTTGATATTCCCACTGTGAGAATTATGAAAAATGAAAGGATGGATGAAATGATTCAAGAAAGGAAAGGTTGGTACATCTTCATTTGCTAGAGAAAATGAGAGAATTAGTGAAGGATACAAACTATAAGAAGAAAATGAAGTAGAAGGAATACTTTGATCAAAATTTCCATTGGTCTCCATTGCATGTGAATGACTTGGTTCTAGTATATGATTCCGATACAAAAAAAGAAGGTAGAGAAAAATTCTTCCCAAATGGATGGGGCCCTACAAAATAGTAGTTGTACATGAAAATGGTACATATCGACTGGAGGAAATGGATGGCACTCCCATTACAAAATGGGTCAACCATGACAAGTTAAATATTTTCCAGGAACCAGCTTCAGAATGTCCATAAGAGTCTACTCTGAGGATGGAGTAGAAGATAGTTAGGGGGAAAATGTCGACATTAAAATTTCCCTCCGTAATTTCTATTTCATTAATGTGTGTATTAGGAATAGGATGTTGTTAAGTATAATTAGTAGTGGCGTCTGATAGAAGATAATGACGTTGTTGGTACGGTGCCACCAATAAAGTAGAGTACGGTAATAGTCAAAGTACAATAGGAATGTTGTGGTAAAAAGTAAATATTTGTTGTAAGTGGTCCGATAATGTTAAAATGTCAAAGTTGGGGTAAGTAGAGACATAGGGTCTACATGATTAGGAATTAGAAATATTATATTTTTAATAAGGACAAGGAGTGATGTCATAAATATTTTGTGTATTTTATTTGTAGAAAAGTCTAAAAAGGTGGAACCCATATGAGATGATAAGGTTTATCTTATCTTAGAAGATAAGCCTACATGTAAAGGTAAGATTTTAGGCATGGAATATGATTGGCCGAAGATATTTCCTATCCTATCTTAAAGATAGGGTGGATAAGCCTAAATTTCTATAAATAGAGAGGCCACCCCTCTCATTTATCATAGAACAAAGTTGTAATAATTATTTTATGAATAAAGGATTCATTGTGAAGGTGTGTTAAGGAAGTCATCAAGAGGAGTAATTGTGAAGTTTCTCCCATAACTATTGTTGGAAAACAAGTGGAGTTGGTAACACTTGGAGTAATTCATGGGTGAGATTGTAAAATTTCATGTTAATAATACATTTTACAATTGTATTTCAGATTTTTCATTGTTCTTTTATGTCATAGTCTGTGGTATTCTTGTGTTATGTTTGTTGTTGTGTTTCTAGATTACTACCACCAAACCAAAAGTTGTGCATTACTAAAATAATCATAGCATGAGGAGTTCCCGGTGAAATATTATTAGAGTGCCGATTTGTGATGACAAATCCCTTTCCCTCCAATGGTAAATTCCTTGATTTCAATCTCATTGGTACACTTTTAGTCATCCTCGTTCAATTTTTCTAAATCCAAAACAAATATATAAGAAAATTATTTATCTCCCATTAAATATTTCATTCATTCTACTTGACACCTAGCATCCTAATGAAATAATAATAACAATAATCATAAGAAAATATACTCTAAGACTCCTTGATCTTCATATACTCTACATACTCTTTATTGGAAATTCATGTACTCATTTCTACAAATACAAAATCTATATTATCAAATTTAAGTCAAGATAGGGGAAAGTATTAAGTACAATATAATTATTGTAAGGTCATGGTTATCAATTTGATTGCATATATTCTAGATATCACATGTTAAGAAAGAATGACATGTGGTTTGATCCCTCTTCATAGTAGTGACAACATCAATGGTGCACAGGGGTTACCACAACCCACCTAACATTTTTTACAAGAATATATCACCATCTAGGGTTATGAATATTTAATCGGTTTCACAATAAGTATCACATAGTATCAAAGATATAAATTATAGACAAGAACATAATAGAAAGTAGTGCGCAAGAACAAAAAATTATAGAAGATGAAAGTACAAAAGGGAAAGGAAGTATAGAAAGTTCCATATTAGGGTACTCTTTCAGTTTTACCATATGCCTTGGTCCAGGTAGTTGTTCAAGACACAAACTCAATGGTGAAGATTTTTCAAATCATTTCTATCATTTTCCAATCATCATACTTTCCCATATTAACACACAATCTAGGATATCAACTAAGTCCTCTTCTCCTCCTCATGTATAGTGCTTTATTTCATTTTTATATTTATTTAATGATTATTCCTAATATTTCTACAATTATCTTTGGAAACTAATTGATTAGGATGATCCACCATCGGTGATTACCCACTTTAAGGAATTAACCATTTAGGTTAAATATTTTGGTGAACCCAAGTATTGTATGTTGTGCATCGGATCTATCTTCTCCCACTCTTTTGCATAAGTTTTCTAAGTAGTATATGGTCATAGGGATTCTAATGATCCTCTATTCTTTTGCATCATGGTTGAGGTTCCTCTATTTTATATCTAAATAAAAATTGTAAAACATTAGTCATATGTGCTTTTTTGATAATGGCTCGCCTAAACATATGCAACAATTATTTTTTACATCAAATAGGAATTTTTTCTAATGACATAATACCCTCTTCCCTATGTATCCATGGGTTTGAAAATATTCCTAAGAATATTGGGGAGATCACTTTTCCAATTATAGTTGGCTTTATACGCTTAATGTTCCATGCGACATATTTCCAAATAATCTAAATTATTATATTCTTATAGGTTGACCTTGGTTTCATGTCATACATATTGTGCCCTCTTCTCACCTTAAAAATTTGGATATTATACAAGACTTCCTCGATTCAAATCCTTTTGATTGTTATATCCCTTATTCATCTCAAACTATTATATCAAATACTTCGAGTAAAATGTGGTTGCAAATGATACATGTGTTCCTTCCCTTCCTCCTCCAAATGATATTGTATCTACTCATGCATAACATAGTATTACAAATTATGCTATTGTTTTCTTCTATCTCTTCACAACATGACGTCTTATTTACTTGTGAACAATAATTTGTTACACATGATATTGGTATTTCTATTATTTCTTTTCAAAAGGATATTTTACATAATGGTGAACATAATGATGTTTGTATTTCTTCTTCTTCTTCCCATGCTAAGGAATTTTTCGATAAGTGTGTCCAAGCTTTCATTCCTTCTATATATTATCATAGTCCTCTTTATGCCAATGTAACTATTAGAAGAACAATGAATGAGAGGGGTGAATCATTCATACAACAATTTTAACTTTATTTACCATTTCTTACATTCATCATTCAATTCAACCATTCAAAATCCATAAACCATGTGAGCTTATTAGGTGTGTATTAAACATTCACAAGTGCATGCAAAGAGAGAGAGAACACAAGACACCAGATATAAGTGGGAAACCCTCAAGGGGAAGAAAAACCACTAAAACATCTACTAATATTACTCATAACAAAGGACTTGCAAGAATATTACACATCAAGAAATATTTCTTTAGTGAGACACCAATCCCATAAGGAGCACTAAACCCTATTTTAGTAGGACACCAATCCTATAAGGAGGATACAAACCCCTAAGGTGATCAAACACAAACTTAACCACTTGAAATGGATGATCACATAAGATATGTTTCTCCCACAACTGATAGTGATCTCAAATTTAGCTCCTCTCTTCTCAAACCCTCTAAAATAATCTCTCTCCTAACTTTCTTAAATTTGGTTCTTCATAGGTTAATTAGGTTTATTTCCCTTACATATCTTATCCTTGGGATTTCTCGAGTTCTTCATACCTATCCTCATAGTTTTCCTTGACCCCTCTCTTATATTCTTCTTCCTTATATAGCTTTCTCACAACCCCATAGTCTCAACTTGTCATAATGAGCAAACACATTAGCCTTTATATACATGGCACGAGTTCATTATACTACTAGGTCAGCCATGACCATATAGGTTCATCATTCCAACTCAAAAAAAAATCATATAAAACATCTCAAAATACCCAAGTATGTCGGAAGAGGTCACACCATCAAAAACAAACACTAAGACACCTCAATAGGCCTAAAACAAGAGCCAATACCTCAAACAAATGGATAATGACCTTTAAGGGAATACTCTAGAAATGGCATAGCTCCATCAGATCCATACAACTCAAGACAAGATCTCATTATCAACAACAAACACAAGAACATTTTCATCAGTCATCTCTACCATGAGACACACCAAGAAGCAAACATGCACAACTATATCTTAAGTACTTGAAAATCACCTTCCAAAAGAAAATGAATTGGACTACCAACAGTCATCACCATAACATAAATAACACATCAACATTAATGTATTTATGTCATATAACTCATGAAACTCATAATAACCTTCAACTCATGGCACAAGACCCCAAAATGACTTCTTCTCTAACATTGCTCAAGCTGGCTTCAAGAGCACAAAACTAGGTCTTAAAAACTGAGATGGTTCACACCTATAAACTCTTATGTATTGCTCATGCAGCATATGGATGAAAATAACATGAAGTATTATTTCTTAAAAAACTCACCCATTTGAGGCTTATGGAGTGTGGAGCGAACATGGGATCGGGAGCGGGGTTTTGAATTTGGAGATGGGCGGGAAACTAGGAGGAGCCCAGGTGCAGAGGATCACAGGAAAATCCATAGGAGAGAAGGAAGGATTCACACTTTACCATGGAAAGGTACAAGGTGGAGTTGGTCAAGGGTCCCTCTATCATGTGGGTGAGGTGAGTGGCTAGCCAACCAATCAAACAACTACTCTCCTTTGATCTCAACCTTGTCAACAACGAAAATGGTTCTTTGTTGGAAATACTAGAATCTCTCACCAATTGGCTTTGATCTTCAATGTGTAACACCATTCTTTCCAAGATTTTGGTAGTAGACCTAATATCAAAGAGTTCAAAAAATGGGATAATAGGAAATGGATTCCTAAGGGGCAATGGAAATTATGGCTTACGCTAATGTTTTTTGTGATCCATCTTTCCTTGGAGGAGGGATTTTTAAGGATTTTAACAGGGGGACCTTGTTAATGGGTGGGCTATGGTTCGGTTCAAAAATGGTTTCGAGGTTCAATCCTTTTGATATTGTTATCAAAGAATACCCTATGTGGGTTTGGTTTCCTAGGCTTCTGCTAGAATACTGGGACTTAGGTATCCTATAAGGGATTGCTAAGCCTATTGATCCCTAGTCATTATTGATCTGGTCATTTGTGTCAGAACAAGCCTTATTTTCACTCGTTTCTATGTTAACATGGCCCCTAAAAGACCATTACCTAGAAGCATTGATATCAAATCACCTTGGGGATTTCATACCCAAAAGATTTATTATGAGTTTTCTCCATTTATGTGTTTTTCCTTCTTCAAAACAAACCATAATATCAAATCTTATCCTAAACCAAAAGATATTGCTTCTCAAAAATCTATGCTTAATAATACTAAGAGTTCTAGTAAGGAAGATATGAAGGGAAAGGTTCTTATGCAATCAAATGGCAGTGGGCCGTCGAAGGTCAACCCTGAATAGAGACAGATAAATAAGCCAGTAGAGTCTAAAAATCAAGTTATAGAAGTTCCAGAAAAGACACCATGAAGATGGTCAGGAGAAGGAAAACAAAAAAGGGAAGATCCCCAAGAACTTGATATTAATGATGATACGGTGAGCTTTGAGGATTTTCAGGAGGATAATAAAGTGGTTTCAATAGTTCTGAACTCTCTAGAGGCAAGTTTCTTTTCTCATAGACCAAAATAAGAATTATTGGTAAGCAATATGTACAAAATGCTAGATGTTAATTTGGAGGACATCTCCATAGTGGAGGAGGATGCCCAACATGAACAGGAGGTTGCTGAGAAAATGTCAAAAGAAGGCCCGAGATGAAAGTAGCAATGTTGAGGAATTCATACAAGAGATTAAAATTAAAGTGGTCTTAGATATTTACGTCCGAGATACTTGGCCATCCCCAAATCAGATTCAAACACCAAGAACTAGATCAAAGGTAGATGTAGGAGAAAACAAGGCATCCTGGGAAGACCGTTAGAAAAGGAAAAAAGGGACAAAGTGACAAATAAAGACATTATGGAAGGTCACCAAAAACCATTAATGTTGGGTAAGAAATCCTCCCATCATAAATGATTTGCATATCTTGGAATATTAGGGGCTTAAATCAACCTAGTAAGCATAGGATTTTTGAGATTTAAAAGTTAAAGAGAAACCTGATGTGTTAATGTTACAAGAGACTAAGATGAATGAAATTAGGATGAAATATTTTCAGTCTTCTTTTTGGAAAGATTCTAGATTTCACTGTCAACCTTCTATTGGAGCCTTCGGAGGTTAGTTGTGCTTATGCAAAAATATAAACTGGAAGGATTCCCTCTTATCAATAGTCAACATCATATAGTTATTTTCTTTATGGAAGTTAGAACTAGAAATCAATTTATTCTATCTAATATCTATGCTCCTAATACCTCAATGGGTAGAAGGGAGCTATGGGAGCAATTATCTACTTGCATAATAATGTTTAATGACTTAAATTGGTTAATTTGTGGAGAATTTAATACCCCCCTCATTCCTTCTAAGAATAAATGTGGTATTAATGTTTTCACGGAAAGTATGGAGGACTTGGGTAATTTCATGGGCTGGAATGCCTTAATAGATCTGAATCTCAGTGGCTCTAAATACACTTGGTCCAATAGGAGAGAGGGGGACAACTTAATTCAAATAAGATTGGACCGTTTTCTTGTTAATACTCAATGGGTTTAGCAGTAACAATACACTTTATCCTCCCTTCCTTGGATTGGGTCAAACCATAACCCACTGATTCTCAAAACGTGTGCTAGAGAGCATCCTATGGGAAGACCCTTCAAGTTTGAAAATATGTGGACTACTCACCCGAAATTGGAATAGAGAATTAAGGACTAGTGGAGCATTGAAGTGAGAGGTAATAGTATGTTCAAAGTGACCACCAAGCTTAAAAATATTAAAGTTAATCTGAAAGTTTGGAACAAGGAAATTTTTGGAAACATCTTTCTCCAAAAAATTAGAATAGTGGAGGATCTCAGGATTCTTGAAGAAAACATGGAACAAGTAAGTTTAGAGCTTAGAGCATAAAGCTAAAGAGAAGATCCTTCTATCTGATTATCACAATATTTTACACCGAGAAGAGGTTTACTTGGAAATAGCAATCAAGAATCACTTGGCTTAAGGAGGGGGACCGGAACACTAATTTTTTCATATCTCTACTACTATTAAAGCCAATAAAATGTGCATTCAAGAGATCAAGAAAGATAACGGGGATATGGCCACTAAGGATAAATAAATTGCCTCCACCATTATTTCCTTCTTCAAAACCTTTTTGTTGAAGACCTTCTCAATGATGAAGTTTCTAGAGAAGAAATTTTTAATCTTTTTGAACCTACTATCATTCTAGATGAAAATCAAGAACTAATAGCTATCCCTACTAAAGAGGAGATAAAATCTATTTTGGATGCTATGGAAGGTGATAAAATCCCAGGCTCACATGGGTTTTCGGCATTTTTTTATAACTTTATTGGGATATTGTTAAGACCGAAGTATTCTCTATTATCCAAGAATTTTTCCAATCAGGATACTTACTCAAACAAATCAATCATACCTTTATTTCTCTCATACCCAAAAATCTTGGAGCTAAGGATCTGGGGGACTTTAGACCAATTAGTCTATGTAACACCATGTACAAGCTCATTTCTAAATTATTGTCTTTTAGACTAAGAGAGACTCTTAGTAACTTCATATCCCCCAACCAAGGGGCCTTCATTCCTAGAAGACAAATTCTAGATAGCATTATCACAATTCATGAAACTATTCATTCTGTGGAACTTTTAGGAAGGGAAGCTATGATTCTAAAGTGGACATGCATTGCAAAAATCTTATGATAGAATCTCTTGGGATTTTTTGTACTCCCTTCTCTCGAGGTTAGGTTATCATCCTCATTTTATTAAAATGATTCAAGATTGTACCAAATATATAAGCTTCTCTGTCATCATTAATGGGAAACCTAATGGTTTTTTCAAATCAAAGGGGGCTGAGACAAGGGGAATTTTATCCCCTTTTCGTATATAATTGTTGCTTGAAACCTTGTGCAGTTATGCCTTAAATCCTAGAGAGAGGGAAACATGGAAGGGATTAAGGTGGCCAATGGAATTGAAAATCAATGTTATAGCAGTTTTTCGATAACACAAGTCCTTTTGGGTCATGTTGTTGTTCAAGAAGCCAGGACTATCAAAGGAATCACTAAGAAGTATGAGAGAGCTACAGGGTAGAAAATTAACTTTAGAAAAAGTTCTTGTTTCTTCATAAATGTTGAAGAGGATCAACAGAAAAGATTGGCTACCATCTTGGAATGTAATATCAAAAATCTCCTAGATTTCTATTTGGGAATTAATTTCTGTGGGAAAAAACTCAATGAAGGAGGATGGAACAAACTCATTGAGAGATTTCATAAGAATCTTGCCTCTTGGAAAGGCTCCTTACTCTCTCAAGTTGGGAAGGCTCAACTTCTTTAGAGTAGTTTGCAAGGTATTTTGGTTTATATCATGTCCATATTTATTCTTCCAAGAAGATTCAAGAAGGCCATTGAAGGAATTCAAAATGGTTCCTTTGGATTGGATTTGAGGATAAAAATAGAATCCCTTTGGTTGCTTGGGAAAGGTTACTCAACCTAAGGACAAGGGTGGCTTGGGTCTAAAGAATATCTAGATTATGAACCATGCCCTCATAGCTAAGGTGGGGTGGAGGCTTCACAAAGAGGAAGGCATCTGGGTGAGAATTCTAAAAGTGAAATATTTGCTTCCCTTTTGTGGAATGATGGAATTATTCAGTGATATGGTGTTACTGAGAGGATCTATATTCTAGAATAACCTGTGTCAAACTAGAAAACTATTAATTAAGGGGTGCAAATGGAACCTTGGAGATGGATCTAAAATCAAATTCTAGGAGGATCCTTGGATTGAGGATGTTTCCCTCAATTTGAATAGTCCATGGAGTGAGCTTTGGCATTTCTTCTCTAATGAGAAGGGAAATCTTGTGTGTAATTACTTGGGATGAGGAATGGAGATGGTTTCCTATCCCCCTCCTTTCTTTCATGGGGATATTCAACCTTTTCATGAGTTAAATAGGAAACTCAAGGATATGCATATTCCACCGATAGCATCTAGGATGAGCTAATCTGGAGATACACAAACACAGGGGATTACAAAGTAAAATCAAGATATTTGTTAAAATTTGAACATTTGGAATCAAATATCATTTGGAGGAAGGTTTGGAATAAGCATCTTATCCCTAAGATCAACATTTTTTTCTAGGAATCATCAAAGGTAAGATCCTTACTATGGATAGACTCAGACGTAGGGGAATGATCATCATAAACATATGTGGGTTATGTAAGGACAATGAAGAATCCATCAGGAACCTTTTTCTGGAATGTCCCTTCTCTTTTCAAGTCTTCACCAAGATCCTATGTATCTTCAAAGTGAATTTGGTCCTTTTGGGAGATGTGGTCCTCTTACCAGGTCTAGTGGAGCTTTAATTTTCAGAATGACATGGTAAAAAAATGTGGAAACTAGCCCTACCTCATGTTTTGTGGGGAATTTGGATTGAATGCAACAATAGGATTTTCAGGAATAAGTTAGTTAAACCAAGAAGGGTAGGTGATAAAGTGAAAAAGATCTAAAGGATAGTTCCCATATACTTAAACCCAAATAGGTTAGATTTTTTCTAGAGTGGGAAAAGGACATCCTTAGAAACTTGGATGTTGAACCTACTAGCCCCATTAAGAAAAGTTTGAATCATAATATCAAATGGACTAAACCACTAGAAGGAAAGTGAAATCTAACTTTGATGGCTTGGTCCATATGAACAAAAAAAACCCTGGCGGAGGGGGTCTAGTTCATGACCACAAAGTGGAAGATTTATTGGTGCCTATGTGGGTCCCATCGATAATTAGTCTAATAATGTGGCAGAGGCCAAATTTATGCTTTGGGGTGTTAGATTATGTCTCTATTTAGGGATAAATAATAATATTATCGATGGTGATTCGATGTGTGTCATAAATTCCCTCAAGGATAGCAGAAAATGTGGATGGAAGCTTAATAATTTGATTATGGAGGCACATGTCATTCTTGCTTCATTTGATCAAGTGGTCATTCAACACACTTACTGGGCTACAAATCAACCGGTGGATGTGTTGGTTGAAAAGGTACTACCATGGTGGATTTGGAGATATGGATTAGGACATGTACTCCTTGGGGTTAGGTTAACAAGCTCATTAATGAAGAAACAATGTAGGAGGCAGTGTCATGATGATACCCCTAGCTCACACACTTGGGTCTTTGAAAGGACTTCTCTTTTTTGGAATACTAGCCTTGTCCAATTCATTTGCTTTTTCCTCAATTTCATCCAGTTTTCTCAAGTCTGCCAAGGGGATTATATTGAAGGCTTCATGGGGGAGATAGGGTGTGAATGAAGCCCTCTACCTTTCTTCACCTCAAAAATGACATGGTTCTATGGAAGATGTTTCATAAAGGTGGTTTTACTAGGTTCATCCGCCGGCTTAAAGGTAATGACCCTGCCCTGTCTATGGATTTTGTGATTTCCTGGATTGATGGTGGTTTTATTTTTAGAGGGGTTAAAATTGATATTTATGAGAATTCCATTGCTAAGATTACTGGGTTAAAAACTGATGGCCTTAAAAATTTAAAGACAAAACCTAAAAAAACATGAAATTACTACTTTTTTGAAGTTGGGGAAAATATTATTTCCTATGATGATTGAATTTCTCACACCTATCTGTTGGATAGGTGCTCTGATGTTTTCTGGTGATTATGAAATATCTAACCCTTGAAGGAAAATTTTGAAAAATATTTACTCACCATTTTTCTATCCTCAATTTTTTCCATCAAGACCAGACTATGAGTCTTGCTTATTTTCTTTATCGGTCACTTCTCTCGACCATTGAGGATTTTAAGAAAGAGAAGGTGGATATCCCCCTCCACCAAGGTCTCATTATTCTGATGGTTTAAAGAGGAAAACCTGTCATCCCTAGTCAAGTCAATGACCAAGATTCTAATCAGGAAACCCTCGTTTCTCGCCTCAATAAAATTAGGAAAAAGAAAGCTATTGATCTTGATAAGGGTATTGTGGATGCCTTGTGTAATCTCAAAAGGGGATTAGAATTTGGGTGAAATTCTACCAAAAGGGACCAAGAACTTGCTGACTGGGAGGCCAAACTAATGAGGGCTAAGTCCATAGTTGATACCATTCTCACCATCAACAAAAACCTCATACAGAGCTAAAATATTTCCATCAAAGGATTGATACTCAAAACATAACACTTAGGAGTATCCAAGTTGATTATATTATGCAAAAGAAGTGGATTTCCTTACTACAGGATTAGGTTACTACTGAGGAGGGAAAAAACAAAATGAATCTTATGTTGATTTATTTTGGAAGTGAGCATTCAAATACCAAAGGATGCTTCAGTATGGTTATGGAGTCGAATCAAGGAAAGGATCAGGAGGAAGAGAAAGTTAAGACCTAGACTGAGAAAAAGGAAGTCAATCACCCGAAGAGGGTCATCATCAAATTGGATGGTAAGAGAGATAATAGTCCGAGTACTAGGACCTATAGTATGGCTATGGAGAACTAATTGTGATCATTTTCTTGCCCTTTTCTTTCTATTTCTTTTCTTAGGCTTCTTCTTCCAAATTTCTTTCAAAAAAAAAAATTAATATGCAAACTTCTGTACTTTAGCCCGATATTGTGGGGGCATGTTCTCAAGTGTTTTTGACTCTACCTCCATGGCTCTATTTTATTTTTTGTTTATAAACTAGCTTCTCTATGTGTGGGGTTTTTTAGTCCCCAGTTTAAAACCAAACCTTTTTATCTTATCTTAAAAAAATCACTTTAACCTCCAAGTCAGTCATAAGGAATCCAAACAGTCGATCTCTCAAATGACTCATTTAGGCCTCTATGACTCAAAAACTAGTCTTGAGAGAAACATGCACAAATATATTCAATATCAATTCCAAGCACTGAAACCACTTTGAAAACATCAAGTGATACCTGACACACCTCTTCAAACCATCACATGAATAGGTCATGTGGAGAAAACTGATCCAACACACCTATTTAAATAAGCTATATTGGCAAGCCTAATAGGACCAATTATGCCATTAGGGATTCATCTAAAAAAATCAATCTAGATCAAATAAATGATTCAAAAACATAATTATAGTCTTCTATCAGTTATCCAAGTCCATAAAATACTACTCCATGATGCAAAATAATCAAACTCACTTCAAACCAAAATTCTAGCTTTTAAGCCCTTAAGGCCAAAATAGGTAGGGCTATTTTGAGACTTGTATCTTCCATTTTCTCCTCTAAAGATGCTTAAAACTTATCATATTTTTTTATGGTAGAATTATAATAAGTATATACCACACATGATATTTTAAGGCATGCACAAGATATGAGTGAAGGTACACGCGTAAAGATGAACAGATATAGACGCAAGGCTCGTGCCCAAGGAGGAAACATTCAGGACTTAGTAAATTTTGGATCCATGGGATAGAAATATATAATGTCAAGATTCAGTGGTGTTCAAGTAACATTCCATATTTATATGAAACCATGAAGACTTAGATATGAAGGAAAGTCTATTTTGGGATAAAGCACACATGCGGTGAAGATCAAATTTCATGTATAGTTCGATCTATTGATAATATTAAGAGAAGGGTTTATTTATAGGTTTAATTTATTTATAGGATAACATGCATGCATTATAAGTTTGTTTTTTAAGTACGCATGGTTATTTTGAGCATGTAGACTATTTTTAGATGCATGGGTGGTGAAGGGAAAGTCCCCACCCCTATATATACTAGTTGATATGCATAGTTTTAGAGGATGTATTAGAACCTAGATTGTAATAGAGTAATATTGTTATGATGTTCTAGTTTGCATGAATATACAGTGACTATTGTGATGTATTCAACTTATGTTACTTGATGAATTAATGTAATGGATAATTGTGGATGGATTCTAGTAATTGATGTATTTGATCATGGTATTTGCATGGTGAATCTGATCTTAGTAATGGTTTGATTTGTTATGTTTCCTTATTACATGTGTTTCCATATGATGAATGTAGTGATTCACTCTTGCGATTATGAACTTTTAATGGTTATTATGAACATACATGCTAACATCTTAAAAATATTTCATAAAGGAAGGACATGGTAGCTTTGCACACTTAGGGTGAGCATTTAGATCCATCTGAATGAAGTGCCAAGCATACTCGGCAATTGAGTGGAAATAAGAAATAATACATTTTGGTTATGTTATAAGGACCTCTTTTCAAACTATTTTCTAGGATGTTGTATGCAAATGGCATATCGATTGAATTTTGTGAACATTGAGAGTTGGGTTGATGACGGAAGCATCGGTTTGTACAAAGATATGGTTCTAGGCCTAATTTGAATACGTGCAAGTGGGTAGAAGAACATATGTATCATGAGATCTATGAGATACTTTTCATCCTTTTTCCAATAGAGTTGTATGAGTGGTTTTCAGCATATGCATCAAATAAAAGCTAGAGCTACAAACTAAGGGTTTGGATGCATGAAGATTACTAAACATTTTTAATGAAAATGAAGCTTGGATGCATGTCATAGATCATTGGTGGGCTGGTGTTGTGTACAATTATACTTTGGAGTATGCTATCTCTACGTATTCTTGTCTAGAATTTTTTGAGTTTGAATTTTTGTGTGAGCCCAAAGGATCTTACATATGCATTATTCCTTTGGAAATTAAGATCTTGATGGTGCTACTGAGTTTGGAGAAATTACCGATGGCTAGATAAACCCACCATCATGTGCGGGCGGAGGCGGGTGTGGTGAAAGATGGCATACCTAGTAGTAGAAAGGCGAGAGAGAGAAAGGTGGCTCGTATAATGAAGCATGGGAGAGGGAATTCGCAAAGAAGCGCGATATTTTGGAATCTATTGGGTTGCAGCAGAGAGGATGATGTCTTGTGAAGTATTTTAATCTCATGTGGAAGATGTGGAGTCAAAGCATCAGGATCTCCCCCACTTAGGAAAGCATATTAGAGAATCCCCTTTGGCTTATGATGAGAGCACATCAGAGGGTGAAATATTGAGGACTATAGGTGTCTATTTGATCCTACCTAGTGACCTAGCCCTTGCACTTGGTATTATAATTCCATAAGTAGTCATTACGAAGCAAGTGAGTGTAGGTAATCGGTATTTATAGGTAGATATCATTTTCCTTTGAATATAGAAGTGCATTAGACAACACATATACCTATTGAATCACATACATCATCATTTTTTAGAGGACCGATTTGAGGAAAATTTTTTGGCACATCATCAAGACATAGTATGGGTGTAGAACATTGGGAATACACAAGTAATACTACTTCACGAGACTATGGGAGTTCAGTTTAGCACCACTATTGGGACTAAAGTAATTACATCCACTAGTATGTTTCCTACTATAGGAGGATCAAGAGGATCGGATCAAGTGGATCGTGGTTCTAGAGGTGGAGGAAATATAGGTGAGGATTATGTTCTATATCGAGTGGAAAGGGTCCACACCCCCATCAACCACATCAATTATACTATGAAATTTCACTTCACCTACTGGAATATATGGTATTGAATATGTTGCAGAGCATGTGCACAAGTGTGAGATGTTATGGCATGCTACATGAATCATAGCCTCAAATAGAAAAGCAAGTCAGTTTGCTACTACTCTTCAAGGGTGCGCACATAGCTAGTACGAAAGTATGACCCGCATCATACTACAATGGATTATAATGCTTTACGCTCTACATTTCTAACTAAGTTCCATATTTCAGAGTTTGAGAAGAAAAGTATCAATGCACTTAAGGACATTAAGCAAGGCTTATCTGAGAGCGTATGGGAATATGACACGTATTTTAAAACTTTGTTGTCAAATTTGTCTTATGATATACATCCTAGTCAACATGCACAATGGTTTTTGGTGGATTGTTGACTCCTTTCAGAAGGGAACTATCTCATAATACCTTTAGATATGGGTGACACCTTAGAAGCATATCTCGTATAGATTTGCACGCAGAGGGTAGTTGGGAGTGTGGACACTAGAGTAACTCCATTTTTAGAAGTATAGATTATAGCCATGATAAAGAATTTAGAAAATCTCTCTACTAATTCATCTCATGATACATGCAGTGGAATATAGTGTATAGATTACAAGGTTGAAGGACATTGAGAATAGGTTCCCTCACAAGTTGGTGCATCCCATGTTGTTAGATTGTGATATTTGTCATTTGGACCATGATGTAAGTAGATGTCCTCTCTTATAGTGTGTGATCCAGAAGAATGTGTCTATGTATTGTAATATTTACAAAACCCATACTCATGACACCATTGACTGTAGATTGATTGATCATATTCATGAATCCATTGGGACTAGTGTAGTAGGGAGATCTAAGGAACTGGAAGGACAACATAATGAAGGACACAATAATGGGGATAACAGGAATAGATTCTTTCATGGAGGATATAGAGGTTGAGGTCGTGGTAGTGGTAGAGGAGGATTTCCTAGAGGAACTTGTTATACTTGTGGATCTCCTGATCAAAATCAGAGCGAATGCCCTTAAAATGTGGTTTTATCATCATGTGGAAAGAAACAAAAGTGTGAAGAATGTCCTGATTTATATGATCACATGAGTAAGAAACACAAAAAATACAAGGGCATGGGAATGATAAATATACATCACATAGTTGAAGACCAATGGATGTCGAAGGTAGCACCTACCCTAGAGTTACTGTTTTAGTTACTACATGCGTTGAGGCTACACACACATAAACCTCCAAATCATAAGATAACTATAACTAAGAAATAAGTGATAAATTTAAAGTATCTTGATATTATACATTAGAAAGAGGTTTACCATGAAACTATGGATGTCATCAGTGATCTACAAGGAGAGATTGAGAGCCTGAAGGAGAAGGCACGTGTGATGGATTGAGAAAATAAGGTTGAACTCCCATAGAAGGATGTAGATGACTTAAAGGAGGTTTGTCAAATGTTTCACCAGAGAATATTATCCCTTTGTTAGGAGAGTGGCTATGTGGCACATGTACTAAGCGTGAGATGTGGATACTTCATACGAATCTTCCCTACATAATCTTGAGTATGATTAGTATATTACACTAAATGTAATCATAGATGGATAGCTTCGAAGTAACATCCCGATATATGTATGGAGGTTAATGTACTCACTTTAGATGCATGGAATCATATGGGAAGACCACCATTGAAACCTTCTTTGAATGTGCTATATATGGAAAAAATAATTAGGGCTAATCTTATTGGAGTACTAAAGGATATAACTATTAAAATTCAGGGAGCCAATTTTACTAGGGACTTTGAGGTATTATAACTTGCTGAAGCAGATAGCTTCCTAACATTACTTGGGTGACCTTGCTGTTATGCGAATAATGTTGATTTGTGTTTCAACAAGGGGTACATTATCTTTGAGAACAAGTAAGAGCATGTCATTATATATTTGACAGATGCCAACCTTGCTCCATATTTGGAGCCATTGAGTGAAGAGGACTTAAACAAGATATATGCACACATATTCAAAGACCCCGATGTAACCGAGCCATCTAAGAAACAAGTGATACATTAGCATGATTCTCGGTCATTTAGTGATACCATAAGTATTTCTTGTTATAACTGGGCACATGGAATGTATTCGAAGTGGTTAAGAGATAAATCAAGAACATAGTTACTCATGTGATCAAGTCGCACATGGTCATTTGCTTGAGTTACAACAAAGTACCTAGAAACACTAGTGAGGGAAACCTTGATGTATACCTATGTGCCATGGAATCCTAGTGGAAGAATGAGGGACACTTGAATAAATATTCTACTATAAGTTTGTGTAAGACAACAACGCTCGGGTAGGAAACACATAGAAACAAACTATTAGAATGGCAAGAAGTGAGAATTTCCTTTTCTACTAGGTTCCTAAGGAGTAATTTACCTTATCAAATATGTAAATTCCATAGGAAGTCCCCTACCTCACATAACATTTAGAATTGTGAGAGACTTTGGATGGAGGGGCAGGAGGCCTTACTACCAACACTCTAGGTACATAAGTTCTACTCCACCTTAAGTGGACGAACGCTCAAATGGTATGTACATGTATAGTTAACAAGGGAGAAAATGAATTAGCAGAGATGACCTCAGGTATGATTCATAATTTTGATTATTTTTCTACCAAGCCTCCAATCAATGAAGCACTATAGATTATGAATAACCTTAATTTGGGAGATAGCACGAAAGTTGAGGAAATTCTGCTAGAAATTTTTAGAGAGATTGATTTAGAGGTGTTCCTTGACCTTGAAGAGACAGAATAAGAAGAGATGGTCCATGCTTAGGAATAAAAGGAAAAGGATAAACTAGTATACATGATAAATGATAAGGATGACAAGGAAAATAACCTAGATGTTAACCACATTTAAGGTATGCGTGAGGTGATTGACATAGTAGATGTGAAGGCATGCACGTATCACGACCCTATAAAAACCAATAAGGTTAACATTGGGACAGACAGATACATATCCTAAAGAGGCCATTATCGATGATACTAGTTAGAGTAGGAAGTAGTTAATATCTTTGAGCTCCTACATAACTTCCATGACTTATTTCCATGGAGCTATCATGAATTAAAGGGAGTACACCCTTTTTTAGGTGAGATGAGAATAAAACTTAAATAATGTGTGCACCTGGTTAGGAAGAGGCCTTATAAGATGAATCTTAATCTATACGTCAAGGTGCCGATGGGGTGGGAGTGGTGCGGTCAAGTCACATAATTGTGTGCTTGCCCACCCAGGTTCAAATCCCCGAGGCATGATCCTCCTCAGAGGTGGTTTCGCCACTAGAGGTAGCTTCTCTACTCATGCTGACATTGGTGGTTACTCCTCACTCACCGACGCCGGTGGATCTCCTCTCACTTGCCGACGCAAGTGTTTTCTCCTCTCGTTGTTGATGTTGGTGGCTCCTCCTCTCGCTTCTCCTCTCGCTGCTAACGTTGGTGGCTTCTCCGCTCACTATATTGATACTCTCACTACCGACACCGAGTGGCTACTCCACTTACTGCTGATACTAGTGGCTGCTCCTCTTGCTGCTGACACTAGTGGTTGTTCCTCTTGCTCCAATCACTGATAATTATCCCACTCATTGCAGCCATTCTCGTTGGTCACTGCATATTCACCATGGTTTCACGGTTGCTCCAATTAGGTTCCTAATAGTGTTCCTCTTCATTGTAACTAGGTTTTGATCCTCTCAAAAAAATCCTCAATTGTATAAGGATGTGGGTCCTTTCAACACCCTCAATTTACCCTCAATTCCAAAAAAATCTACACGTCAAGGTAAAAGAAGAAATTTATAAAATTCTCAAGTATGGTATAATTGAGGTCATTGAGGAATCTAAATGGGTTAGCCCCATGGTCATCATTATTAAGAAGGATGGGAGGATAAGGATCTATGTGGACTATAGAGAATTAAATGTTTCATGTGTTATTGATCCTTTTCCTACCCCATTCACAAAGGAGATCATTTAAGAAGTTTCGAGGCACGAGATTTACTCATTTACAAATGAGTTTTAGGATATCATCAAGTGCGCATAGCAAAGGAAGATAAAGAAAAGAAAAATTTCACCAATGAGTGGGGAATTTTTTCATATACATGGATGCCCTTTATACTAAAGAATGTTCTAGTAGTGTTCTCTCACATTGTGGTGTAGGATTTTCAAGATTTCATTCATAACTTTTTACGTGGTGTATCGGATGACCTGGAAAGTATATGGCTTGTCAAGGATCATTTTTAGAATCTAATGCTCATGTTTTAGAGGTGCAGGAAGTTGAGCATCTCTCTTAATATTAAGAAGTGAATCTTTGCAACACATTTTGGCACTTTATTTGGGCATATTATTTATAAAGAAGGTTTGTTGGTAGATCCACCAAGATAGCCGTAATATTGGGTTTGGAAGAACATAATAATCAAATTTAAGTGTACATATTTGTAGCACATACAGGGTATTACAAGAAATTCATTAAGGGTTGTGCAAAGATTTTCATGCCCTTGGAGTAACTATTTAAATCTAAAGGAAACTTTTATTAGAATTACATGCAATAGTAGGTGTTTAAAACATTGAAGGAGAGGCTTACTACTGCACTTATTTTTTTATTTTCTTCATGGGACAAAGTCTTTCATGTTCATGTGGATGCTTTGGGTATAGTAATTAGTGCAATGATGGTTCAACTAGGAGAAGGAATTGTAGGCCACCCCATTTGTTTTGCAAGAAATAAGTTGATGCCTATGAAATAGAATTATACAACTACTAAGTGCGAGGATTTTTCCATGATCTACGCACTACACAAGTTCAAACAATACTTATTGGAAACACCATTTATCTTATTTATAGATCATATGGAACTTAAGTATTTGGTCAACAAGTTTGTTTTGTAAGAGTACATTTGTAGGTGGATACTACTGTTTTAGAAGTTTGAGTTTACAGTTGTTATAAAACTAGGAAAGAGTAATTTATGTCCTAATCATTTGTCAAGGATAAATTCTGGTGAGGATGCATACAACATTGAAGATATAATTTTTGATGCATAGTTGCTTAGATTAGATTTGTGCTCCATAGATTTAGAGGATATTGCAGTATTCTTACATAGTGGATGGGTGCATGAGGGAATGAAAACATTAGAGATAAAGTAACTTGTAATGCGTTGACACCTTACCAGTTGATAGGTGAAGATTTATACATGCTAGGCCATGATGAAAAATTTCACTCGTGTGTCATGGAGCATGAGCATGAGGCTATTATGGAAGAATCTCATGGTGGAATTGTAAGAGATCATTATGTTGGGGATACAACCATGCACAAGATTTTGATGGCTGGATTATGGTGGAAACTTTGTACAAGGATATTAAATAATATGTCAAATCATGTGACCATCTTCATTGTCTTGGAAACCTAGAATCAGACGTGAGATTCCTTTTGTAATGCTCACTAAAAATATCCCACTTGAGACCCATGAACAACCTAGGTTTGGTTACAAAATTATGGAATAATTTTTTTAAAAGTGTTAACAACCAAAGGCTCAGGACAATTAAATTCAACCGATAACTTTTCCCATAATAATAATTACTAATTCCACATTATAAAGCAACAAGTGTAATAAGTCCACACCTAGCTCAAATATCCTTAGGGATTAATTTAATCACTTATTACATTGACATTTTAGCTAAATATTCCCTAATTAAAATTTTAGGGTTAAGGGACAAAAACAATTAAATACCCAAGGTATTTAATTCCACAATATCTAAGACAAGAGAAAGGTTTAATTACAATGTGGGAGAAGAATACATATTTAAAATCATCAAAGTAAATTCTTACTTACCCACTCCCAGAACTCAGTTAAAGATTCAATTTTATTTTTCACATGATTAACACAATTACAACTTCCTGAAAACATTTCCATTAGATAAGTAATTTCCTCACCTTTCTGGTGATATAAATAAGTCCTCTTAACTCCTCATATTTCTCAAGTTATGGACCGGCGGAACTTGGGGTGAAAATTTTCCCAAGAGAGGGCCTACGGGCTTGGGGAGGAAAATTTTCACCAACTCAGGCTTGCAGACTTTGGAGAGAAAATTTTCCCAGAGGAGAAAAGAGGACCGGTGGAGTGGGGAAGAAAAAAATTCCTGACACGGGCCGGCCCAAGAAGCGGGGAAGGCAATTAGCGTTTTTTTCCCTTTTGGGACAAAGCAAATTTTACACCCGCACCTCTGCCGATGCCCAGGGAGGCCATATGGCAGCTCCTTATTGGCTACAGGTCAATGGGTCGGTGGGGAACATTTGAAAAATTTGACTATTCAAAAGGAAGGGCAAAAAGGTCAAAAGGAACCCGCACCTCCACTAACGCGAGAAGATGCCACGTGTCAGCTAACCTTTAGCTACAGTTTGGCGGGTTGGTAGGGATAATTTGGAAAAATTTGTAAGTTTTCCCTGCAGCCTCACCAGCCCACAGGTAATCAAGTGTTGCCATGTGGCTTCACGAGGCATCGGCAGAGGAGCGGATCTTTTTAAGCCTTAATGCTTCAGAAAACTTTTGGGAAAAATTTCTAAATTATCCCCATCGGCCCACCAAACCGTAGCTAACGCTTGGCTGACACGTGGCATCTTCTCATGTTGGTAGAGCGTGGGTTCATTTTGACCATTTTTCCCTTCCTTTTGAATATTCAAATTTTCCAAATGTTCCCTGCCGACCCATTGACCCGCAACCAATAAGGAGCTGCCACGTGGCCTCCCTAGGCGTCGGCGAAGGTGCGGGTGTAAAATTCGCTTTGTCCCAAAAGGGAAAAAGCACTAAATTCCTTCCCCACTCCGCCCATCCATGTTTGGGAAAAATTTCTTCCCCACTCCGCCAGTCCACTTTTCTCCTCCAGGTGAATTTTCTCTCTGAAGTCCGCAGGCCCGCTCTGGGGAAAGTTTTCACCCCAAGTTCCGTCGGTCCATAACTTGAGAAATATGAGGATTTAGGAGGACTTATTTATATCACCAGAAAGGTGAGGAAATTCCCTATCTAATGGGAATGTTTTCAGGAATTTTTAATTGTGTTAATCATGGGAAAAATCAAATTGAATCTTTAACCGAGTTCTTGGAGTGGGTAAGTAAGAATTTACTCTGATGATTTTAAATATGTATTCTTTTCCCCCACTGTAATTAAACCTTGCTCTTGTCTTAGATCTTGTGGAATTAAATACCTTGGGTATTTAATTGTTTTGGTCCCTTAACCCTAAAATTTTAATCAGGGAATATTTAGCTAAAATGTTAATGTAATCAATGATTAAACTAATCCCTAAGGAGATTTGAGCTAGGTGTGGACTTATTACACTTGTTGTTTTATAATGTAGAATTAGTAATTATTATAATGGGAAAAGTTATCAATTTAATTTAATTGTCCTTGAGACTTTTGTTGTTAACACTTTAAAAAAATATTCCATAATTTTGTAACTATACCTAGTTTGTTCATGGGTCTCAAGTGGGAGATTTGAGCGGGCATTACACCTTTGAGGCCTATTGCAATTGATGAACCTTTTGAGAAATGGGATATTGAATTCTTAGGTCCTATTTCACCACCCATGCATAGGACTAGTGTAATCTATATTGTGTGCAAAAGTAGCACCTACAAAGGATTACACAATCAACAATATTTTAAAAAAAACATTATCGCATGTATGGATCTTCATTGAGTTTAACTAGTGATAGAGAACTCATTTTTTAAATGAGATAATCTTAATCCTCTTAGCTTATTTTATGGAATCAGACCATAAAACTACACCCTATCACCCATATGTGAATGGTACTGCTAAAGCTTTCAACAAGATTATGGGAAAAACATTGACAAAAATTTGTGATGTTGGAAGGAAAGATTGGGATGATAAACTATCTTTTTGTACTTTGGGCATATAGGACCACATACAAGTGGTTGAATAAGGCCACACCCTTTTAGTTGGTGTTTGGCACAGAGGCTGATTTTCTTGTTGATTTCATGTTACCATCCCTATGTATTATGCATGCAAGATGAATAGCTGATGAGCAAGCTGTTGAGGAGTGCATTGATAAACTAATGCAATTAGATGAATTTTGTGGCAATTCCCGATGGAGCCGAGAAGACAAAAACGATGAGGCAAAAGGCTTGGCATAATAGGTACATAAGGAAAAAAACATTTTAGGCGGGAAGGATGGTTCTTCTTTATGATTCAAATTTTTGTGCCACCTAGGGAAAATGAAGGTGCATTGGTTGGGACCATTTCTCATAACAAAGATAATGGAATCGATGCTTGTCACTTGCAGAAATTTGATGGAACTTTATTTCCCGATTACTTCAATGGGAGTAGGTTAAAGCCCTACTATAAATAAGGATTCTTTGTGTTTTTAATAAGGTAGTATTGCTACTTAACTTAAATTTTCCTTTTGTGTGTTTCCTTTCATCGTTGTTATCCTATGTCAATTTAATTCACTTTTTGTTCTAATAAGTACGCTTGCATGCAGGAGCTGATTACTATCTATTGAATTCATGCGTAGAGGACTGTGAATAATTTAATTATGGGGTGGATCAAGTATAAAAGAAGAATTTTTGGATTCCATTTTAGTAGAATTTGGTTTTGCTAAGGGTATTTCTGAGAGCTTAGTGTGAGATAAAAAGGTGTTACTTGTGTTATAGATGAAGGTAATCTAAAGAAAATTTCTCAGTATCAAGACCGTGCGAGAAGAATGATCGCACAATGTAACGTGAGGTAGGCAGCAACATTATAAGCTACTTGGCATATGGCATAATGGATTATGTACTTTGACACAAGGAGGCATGTAGAGGAGGTCTATGGCTTAGGAAGTAGTAAAGTGTGTAAAAGTTATGACTACAGCATGCTGGAGAAATTTGAGGAATAAATCAAAAAGTAAAAAAATTACTTTAATAAAGTTACTTAAAAGCATGGGTTGAGTGAAAAAGTATAAAAAGGGGCAAGTTTTATTCATTTTCTACATTTTATTTGAAGAGAACTAAAAATCATATGACAAGACATGCACCTTAGTCAAACAAATTTTGGTACAATTCCCACTTTTGTAAGCCAAGCTCCGTGTGACTACAATAATGAAATGGAGTATTTGGAAGACTTGATAGGTATAATTCTAGAAAATATTAAGAGTGTTATAGAGCCAACTTGGGAATAAATTACAAAAGATAAGGAAGATAATAAGGTCATTATTGAGGCTAGGATCATTGAGCTTGAATATTTATTCGAGAATCTCAAGGAAGAAAGTGGTAAGGATGATGTGGCCTTCAAAAGATGTCAAAAATATGAGCATTTCCTTGATGTGCACATGGTTGAGGAAGAATTAGTACTAAATACTATTCAGAGAATATGCCCACTAATAAGATAGAGCACATCTGGTGTGCATGTATACTTTGCTTAATGCTAAATCAAATGAAGCAAGAACTACCACCTAAAATAGTTCTACAATTTAGCTAAAACAAAGCATAAACACCATCATGATAAGAATTAAATAAGGGTTAGATGCTAGCATTCATCAATACAAACTTTGAAACTAACAATGCTAAATATCTAAACTCCTCTATTCTCTAACAAAAATAAAATGAATAGACCTAAGTAAGCTCCATGGCTATCAAAATAGTTGTCCTTAATGTTCCAAGAACCTAGGAATGGGGGCTAATCAAAGTTGGGCGACAAGACCCTTTTGACACCTCCCATATGACCCAAGCACTTTAAGAAAGAGGCTTAAATCTTCAAGATGATGAACTCTCAAAAGGGCAAGGCGCAAGCTCTTAGTCTTGTTGCTATATGCTTTGCATTTGCTCTCTAAGGAGTTTAGGTGTAAGTAAAAAGGTAGTTGGAGGGCTCTTTATATAGCCCAAAGGATAAAGGATTCAACACATTCTCATGAATGTGGGATAAAGGTAAAACATGATTAGGAATGGATAAGGTTGCTTTATTAAAGGTAACCTTACTTTAGAAGGGTTTAATACATGTTTAGCAAGTCATGGGAGTTGGGGGTATTTTAATTAATCAAAGGTGATTAATTAATAGGTAGATGTAAGCTTATAGAAGATAATTAGAGGAATATTAGTATGATTTAGGCTATTAAAAGGGATTAAATCAATTAAATATTGATTTATTGGTTAAATGGAAGGAAAGCTAATTAATTAATAATAATTAATTAGTCTAGGTAGAAGGGGTGATTTATTAACGGAAGGTCGTTAATTAGGGTATTTTTGGATAGGAAACTTAATTAATTAGCTTAGTGTAATTAATTAATGATGATATGAGGGAAAATGAGTGTTTTTGACGATATGTCGTTGATTTGCGAAAGGGATAATTAGCGCAATTTAAGTATTTAAATTGCTTGGGCGTAATTATAGGTGTCTACATTTTCCCCTCTTTGGGGTGGTGTAAGTGATGCCACTTTAAAGATAGTAGACGAAGAAATTTTGAAGAGATAGAAGAAAAATTAGTAAGAGGGAGAGATTCCCCTCGAATGTCGATGGGGTGATGAAGGAAGTCGATCGACGATCGAAAAAGATGAGAAGTAGGCGGAAGAATAGGGACGAGGCAGGATGCCCCAAGGAGAGGGAGAATTAGGGGTGAAAGGGAAGTGGTGTAGAAGAAATATGGATGAGGGTAGAGAAGAGCTTAGCCTCTAGCCGCTTATTTGTTTGGAACAAATTTGATGTCATCATATTGCCATAGGAACTACATCATCAATCCTTATGAAAAATACAAGCATACGAAAAAGGTAGAATGACATGAAAATCCATACTACAAACAATTTTCCATTGCTGAAAGTACCAACTCCATACAACATACAATAATGCAATGCAAGACGAGAAGGAAACAAGCTCATATAACATGTAAAATAAGTACGAATGCACATATCAACCCAACAACGGTCAAGACAATATTGTACAAATGTTTTATCATTCATTAAAGAGATCCACAAGTTTGTGATTGATGACAAGGGTTAAAAATGATGCCCCAAGAAAGGATACATGCAAGGGGAAATGAAAATGGACACGGGTCCATGAAAAGCGTTTGTGTGCAATCGAAACAAAGACCAGAAACCAAAAGTGCCCCAAAGTACGATTTAAGTAAGCAACTAGCTATTGTGAATGGTTATGAATCCGGTGATCTCATGAGTCATATTAATCGAGGAATATGTGAGATAAACCAATAGGATATAGAGAAAATACCATGCGCAAGACACAAGTTTTAGCTGTAAGAAGCAAGTTACAATTTTGTAAGGTGTTTGTACTTTTTAGGATTTTTTGTGAAAAATTTTACCTTGTTTTGGAGTTTTTGATATAGTAAATGTTTGTATTGTTTTGGCTTTCGAACCATGATAAACAATATAAGAAAGGAGAATAATAAAAATAAGGGCCTAGGGGCAACAAAAGTTCCTAGGTGGAAGAAAAGAGAAACAAACGACAAATAATGTCCTTGTTTAGTGGAAAAATTAAGAAAAAATAATTATTTACGAGGGTGTGAAGAAGAATAAAAATCCTGGCCAGGAGCAATAAAATTGTCCTGGGAGAAGAAAGGGGTATTGGACAAAAATGCTCCAATACAGTTGAAAAATAAGATAAAAATAATTATTTAATTAAAAATAATTATTCCACAAAATAACAGAGGAGAAAACGGTGAGCGAAACAGGTGTCCCGGCCGTCCGATCAGTGAAAAATAGGCTAATATACCCCCGGGGGGGTAAAAACATCACAATCAGTTCATTATAACTGCTTAGTTTAGAAAACTTACCATGAGGCTCTGACACTCAGGAGAGATGGTGATCGCACGTGATCGTTTGAGGCGTGTTTGTAGATCAGATGATAGATCATGTAGACAATATCAAATGTTGTTTTCAAGTGTTATTTTGATGTCTATGGACGGGATGATATGATGATATTGGTGGGGGATAGATTTTTTATTATGCGCAACCCTCTTGCCCCCATTGATGATATGATATGTGATGATTAGATGCTTAGCATACATGCATGATGTAAAACTTAGCATTTTTGTTTATATAGGATGTATAGATGATGCTAGATGTGATGATAGTGATGGTAATGTAATGTGAATGATAACAAAACAGAGCACATGTAAGAAACACAACCAAATGCTACAAAGAACACCAGAATTAATGTAATACACCATGATTCACCATGTATTATTAACAAGTAACAAACAAAACCAAATGTTCAAGAAAGAACATAATGAAATAACACAATTACATCATGATTTCCCAAGGTTCACCAACATGTCAAGACATACCGCAATATGCACAAGCAAGAATGAATCTCATCTAAGCAAGAAAAAATGAACTATGACAAAGTACACCCAAGAAAAAAACAACTCAAAAGCAAACACGCAAAACACTATACAAGCAACAAGCAAAGAAAGGAAACAAGACAATGCAAGTAAATGTTTTTGTAAGATATGTTTTCATGCACTGAGTTTCTATTGTTTAGGTTTTTGTGAAACAATTTTCTATTGTTTTTGTGTTTTTGAAACAATTTTCTATTGTTTTTTGTTTTGTCAAAACAATTTTCTATTGTTTTTGTGTTTTCTCAAAACAATGTTCTATTGTTTTTGTGTTTTGTCAAACAATGTTCTATTGTTTTTTGTTTTTCTCGAAACAATTTTCATTGTTTTTGTGGTTTTTCTCAAACAATTTTCTATTATTTTGTGGTTTTTCAAAACAATGTTTTATTGTTTTTATGTTTTTCTCGAAACAATTTTCTATTGTTTTTGTGTTTTCTCAAACAATTTTCTATTGTTTTCTGAAACAATTTTCTATTGTTTTTGTGTTTTTAACGATTTTACAAAGCTATGTGCAGTAACCAAGAAAGCATGGATGCCCCCAACGTTAGGTGGGGAATATACAAGGCGCGAAGCCACGCGCTTATGAATAAGAAGGTTAAGTCGTTGAGTTGCCCCAGGTGTAAGATGGGAAATAATGAAAGACCACATCCCTTACAGACGAATAGAAGAAGGAAAAGCCGGATCAAGGTTTGGACAAGATGGTGTGCACAAGAAACTCGAAGGCGTAGACCGAGTCCAAGCCAAAGACAACTACCCTTATAAGACATAATGCTTGTGAACAACGAATCCTCTCGAGGCGCCGGAAACTAGTTTTCACCCAAGGACTTGTCCAAAGTGCCACAATTGTGTGGTTTTCACTAGTGGATGACCTGTTTTCTCTTTTTCTTTTTTTTTTTTTTTCTTGATGTTTTATATTTTTTTGATTTTTTTTTGATTTTTATGACTTTCTTGTGCCATGTTTAGGCATAAAACCTCTTAAGATGCATGGCATTCCTAGGCTCCAGAGCTCATCACCATTGGGGTGAGCCAACTTGTATGCCCCTGTGCCCTACTTGGCAACTATGACATAGGGTCCTAACCAGTGTGGTTCAAACTTCCCTTTCTTTTCTCACTCTGCTCTGGTGTTGAACTAGTTCTCCTTCATAACTAAATCACCCACCTCAAACTGGCGAGGGATGATTCTCTTGTTGTAGTTGCAAGAGATTCTGTGTTGATATACCTTCAGTGTGATTAAGAGCGCAATGCACCTCTCATCCAGAGCTCTAACTCAGCCAATCTTGCCACTCGATAATCTTCATCCTTATCCAAATAGTCCCGAAGAGAAATTCACAGGGATGGGAGTTCGATCTCTAAAGGGATGATATATTTTGTCCCAAACACTAGGGAATATGGCGTCGCACTTTGTAGGAGTGCGAATTGATGTCCGGTAGGCCCGAGGGAAATTTGGGTGGATTTGTAGGTGCCGGTGACCAGTTTTACTAACCATCTTCTCCATTATCCTTACCAAAGTCTTGTTTGTTGCCTCGGCTTGTCCATTACCCTGAGGGTAATATGGCGTGGACCATTTTAATCTGATTTGGAACCGTTGGAAAAGACTTTTCACGCTTTTTTCTTAAATGACTTTCCATTATTTGTGATGAATGGCTGCGGGATACCATATCGGCAAATAATGTGATTCATGATGAATTTAGAAATTTGTGCTCCTGTGACATAGGTTAAAGGGACAGCCTCCACCCATTTTGTAAAGTATTATGTAGTTGTGATGATATGTGTATGACCATCAAATGAGGTAGGAGTAAGTTTTCCTATTAGATCAAGTCCCCAATTGGAGAATGGCCACGGGGTAGTGATAGGTTACAATGGTTGCGATGGAGCATGGATGAAATTTCCATACTTTTGGCAAAGCACACATTTTCTAACATAATTACAACAATCGGTTTACATGGTGGGCCAATAGTAACCTACTCTTAACGGTTTCTTAGCCAAGACCATTCCGTTTATATGAGCTCCGCATACTCCTTCGTGTACTTATTTAATTGCCTGGATTGACTCACACATCCAGACAATGTAATAGATTCCCATCGTAGCCATGATGATAAAGTGTACCTCCTAAAAGGGTGTAATGGGCTATCCGCGAATCAAGCTTTGCTTTTCGAATGGGAGATATTGGGAGGGAAAGTCTTGTCTCAAAAAGGTGAAGATGGGTTCGTACCATGGGGAATTAGGACCAACAAACTCACAAGCCGTGCAAGATTCGGCATGTCATATGTGGGTTGGCGTATATTTTCTATGAAGAATGGCATATCATTGTTCCCTGGCAGAATACAAAGCATAGATCCCACCATTGCCATGGCATCCGCCAATCTGTTATGTGCTCTTGGAATCGCTCAAAGGTGATGTGCACAAAATACTCCTTTAGAGTTTCCACTAAATTTTTGTAAGGTATGAGCTTATCATCCTTAACTTTATACTCATCATTAACATGTTTGATGATTAGCTGCAAATCACCTACAACCTTAACATGTTGAATATTCCACTTGATGGCTAGCTTCATCCCTGCAATGAGTGCTTCATATTCCACAATGTTGTTCGTGCAAGGAAGGCAGATTTTTGAAGCTCCGCGGTATAGGATCACCCAAAGGAGTAATAAGGACCACTCCTGCACTTTGAACCATGAAATGTAAAATATCCATCAAAATGTATCTCGCCATATAATGATTCTTCAATGTAGAGCAAAGATGCATCTGGTAGATCCGACTCAAAGGTTTTGTGCTTTGCAAAAGGTGCTTCCGCTAGCTAGTCGAAAAGTACTTGTCCTTTAACCGATTTTTATGGACAAATTCTATATCAAACTCACTGAGTAGAATGATCCAATTAGCCATTCTACCTGTGAGGGTGGGTTTGGACAACAAATACTTGAGTGGGTCGACCTTGGATATGAGCTTGGTCTTAGTATTTAGCAGGTAATGGCGAAGTTTCTGAAAGGTAAAAACGATGGCCAAGCAATCCTTTTCAATCTGAGGATAATTAAGTTCATAGGTGATGAGGGTGTGAATCAGATAGTACACCGCTTTCTCTTTATGGCTAAGGTCACATTGGGCGAGCAGACACCAATAGCGTATGCAGCGTGCGAAATATACAAAGAAAAGTGGTTCTCCTGGAGTAGGAGGCATGAGGACAGGTGGATTAGCTAGGTATTGTTTAAGCAAAGCAAAGGCTTGTTGTTGCTCGGGTCCCCAAAGGAAAGCGACATCCTTTTTAATAAAATGGGTGAATGAGTGACATTAATCTTTGGGAGATAAAGCGGCAAATGGCTTAATTTTCCTTTGCAAACTACGCAGCTGATTTGATATTCTCAGTGGAGGCATTTCAACATGGTAGACACTTTAGAGGGATCTATCTCAATACCTCATCTCGACACATGAATCCTAATAGTTTCCCGGATAACACACCGAAGACACATTTCTTTGGATTGATCGACTTTGTATTCACGCAGTGTTCAAAGATACGCCGCAAAATGATAGGATGATCCTCTCTTGTTTTGGACTTTCCCAGGATGTTGTCTACGTAGTCTTCCATGATGTCATGAATCATATCATGAAATATTACTATCATGGCCCGCTGATAAGTTATTCCCACATTCTTAAGGCCAAATGGCATCACCTGATAATAGAAGGTGCCCCAAGGAGTTGTGAAAGCTGTTTTGTGTTGGTCTTCCTCAGTGATCTTAATTTGATTATAACCCGAAAAGCCATCCATAAGTGATAGCATTTTGTACCCTGCGGTTGAGTCAACAATCATGTCAATGTTGGGCAATGGAAAGTCATCTTTAGGGAAAGCTTTATTGATGTCCCTAAAATGCATGCGGGTCGGATACCGATAAAGTTTGTGTATGATAACTCTTCTAAGGAAGTCTACGGTGATGAACCACGCCTAACTACAATGACAACCTTGACATGGGTATCAAGCTCAAAATGGCTACCAATGACATGAAAATGCCTCCGTACACTTTAGACGTTTAACTATCCCAAACAAAACATGGATGGGCATAAACGGACATAAAAGTGAGAGAAACATGAGATTGGTATCACAAAGGTAGTCACCCTTCTTTTTCTCAACAACGTGTCAAAAGAATGTGAAGGAAGTAAATCAAAAAAATATGAAAAATGTTAGCCTCACTTCAGCAGAAGTTTCACCTCGCCTAAGGCAAGTAAAAACTAGGCAAAAGTAATATGTCACACATTTCTCAAAAAAAAGGTTCACAACTCAACACTTTGTTTTAAAATGGTCAAAGTGGGCTCCTAACCAAAGTATATTCTCCTAGGTGGTTCTCTCACCCTAGGTGTTACAAAGTTTCCACAAGAGAACGTGATTTACCCAAAAGTTGCACTTACTAGTTTTGGGAGTATCTCGGTTTTACTTTACCCCCTTGAAGAACGATAGGCAACTAGTGCGTCTATGTGTACTATCACCGGGGTCGCCACAACGGAAAACTTGTAACGCTATCTCACAAAGGAATCACTAGTCAAGTAGGTAGTGCGAGCACTTCCCATTTCGTCCACAAGGTTCCCTCTTGCGTGGACTACTTTGGGGTTCCCGAACCACCCCCATTGTTGTAGCTTAAGGCATTATGCCAAAGGGGTTATGTTCCAGCTTGAGCGGAGAGGGACGTACCTTTTTCCGAAACCTGCAATACAAAGATGTTTTGAATATGTTGTTCTTTTTATCTTGTTTAATTAGGTGTGGTTTGCTTAAACAACTTTTGGTAACTCGTATAACAACCGCATTAGTATTTTTTTATTTTGTTTTGGTTCCTCCTTTCTTTGACAAGCGTTTTAGGTTCTCGCACTCAAGCGTTAATAGTTCTCCAAGAAAATCACATTATTTAAAAGAGGATTAAAATTTGCTTTTGATTCTTAAGATCATCCAAGGATGCAAGATAAGAGCATACACAACAAATAATCCAACTAAAAAGTAAAGAAAATCTTTTCAATCAATGAACCATACAAAATTCTTGATAAATGTTCATTCCTTAAACCAAAAGTGAAAGATGGAGTTTCCAATTTACCAAATGTTATAAAATGAAGACTAAAGTTGCTTTTGATTCTCAATATCACCCTAAGGTGCAAGAGAAAAGCATACACAAACTTTATCCCAACTATATAGAAATGAAAAACTTCAAATCAAATGACCATTAAAAATACTTTGTAAAATGTTCATTCCTTAAACCAAAAGTGAAAGATGAAGTTTCTAATTTACCAAACGTTATAAAATGAAGACTAAAGTTACTTTTGATTCTTAATATCACCCTAAGGTGCAAGAGAAAATCATACACAAACTTTATCCCAACTATATAGAAATGGAAAACTTCAAATCAAAGGACCATTGAAAAATGCTTTGTAAAAGGTTCATTCCCTTAAGCAAAATGAATAATCAAGTTTCCAAGTTTAATCCCAATGTTAACAAGATAGAGATCAAAGTTGTTTTTGATTCTCAAGATCACAAAAAGTGCAAGAGAAGATCATACACACGCTTTGGTCTAAATCGAGTAAGCATGGAAATACAACATTCATCAAAACATTAGACATGTTAGAAAATGACCAGTTTTAAAATAATAGAAAAACCTATAACTTCTATAAGTATAAATCCCAAATTTATGTTTTCATTGCATAGTTAACTTCAATACCTTTCCAACGCAAAAAAAATGGAGTCATTTTGAGTTCGGGAGAAAATTTATGGCCTTCGGAAGATGGGTTACGCATATGCTCTTATGCTCATGGGTATGCACTTGACATGCACTCAAAAAATGTCAAAAAAAAACGTCCCTTAATCTGCAAAATGGGCAAATTTTTCCAACCAAGATTCAATTTTGACAACAATCCATCACATTAATATATGAATATAAGACTCAACGCTATCAAACATTAACATACATGCTCAAGAATTTAAGATTTTCAAGAAATTGACAAAACTAGCATGTAGAATGATGAAAAAGTAAGCTCTAAAAATGAAAACATGATGAAATCTTGAAATTTTCTCACCAATATTAAATTTTGACAGCAACCCACCACATTAATATGTAAATAGAAGACTCAGCACTATCAAGCACTAACCTACATGCTCAAGAATTGAAAATTTTCAAGAAATTGACAAAACTAGCATGTAAAATGTTGAAAAAGTAAGCTTTAAAAATGAAAGCATGATGAAATCTTGAAATTTTCTCACCAAGATTAAATTTTAACAGCAACCCACCACATTAATATGTAAATAGAAGACTCAGCACTATCAAACACTAACCTACATGCTCAAGAATTGAAAAATTCAAGAAATTGACAAAACTAGCATGTAAAATGTTGAAAAAGTAAGCTCTAAAAATGAAAACATAGAGAAATCTTAAAATTTTCCCATCAATTCCAATTTTGACAGCACTTCACCTCCTTTATACCTACAAGAAAGACTCAACATATGCAAACTTAAAAAAATAAGTTAAGAAAAACAAGTTAGATCAACATGTGTAAAAGAGGGTTAGTAACCAAAAATAAAACTTAACTACCAAAAATTGAAATTAAGTGCAAAGGACAATGGAGTAACTCCCACCGGGCGTGCAAATATGTGCATGTATACTTTTCTTAATGCTAAATCAAATGAAGCAATAACTACCACCTAAAATAGTTCTACAATTTAGCTAAAACAAAGCATAAACACCATCATGATAAGAATTAAACAAGGGTTAGATGCTTTAGCATTTATCAATACAAACTTTGAAACTAACAATGCTAAATATCTAAACTCCTCTATTCTCTAACAAAAATAAATGAATAGACCTAAGTAAGCTCCATGGCTATCAAAATAGTTGTCCTTAATGTTCCAAGAACCTAGAATGGGGGCTAATCAAAGTTGGCGACAAGACCCTTTCGACACCTCCCATATGACCCAAGCACTTTAAGAAAGAGGCTTAACTCTTCAAGATGATGAACTCTCAAAAGGGCAAGGTGCAAGCTCTTAGTCTCTTTGTTATATGCTTTGCATTTGCTCTCTAAGGAGTTTAGGTGTAAGTAAAAGGTAGGTGGAGGGCTCTTTATATAGCCCAAAGGATAAAGGATTCAACACATTCTCATGAATGTGGGATAAGGGTAAAACATGATTAGGAATGGATAAGGTTGCTTTATTAAAGGTAACCTTACTTTAGAAGGGTTTAATACATGTTTAGCAAGTCATGGGAGTTGGGGGGTATTTTAATTAATCAAAGGTGATTAACTAATAGGTAGATATGTTTATGAAGATAATTAGAGGAATATTAGTACGATTTAGGCTATTATAAGGGGATTAAATCAATTAAATATTGATTTATTGGTTAAATGAAAGGGAAAGCTAATTAATTAATAATAGTTAATTAGCCTTTAGGTAGAAGGGTGAGTTATTAACTAAGGTCATTAATTAGGTATTTGTTGGATATGCAACTTAATTAATTAGCTTAGTGTAATTAATTAATGATGATATTAGGAAAATGAGTGTTTTTGACGATATGTTGTCGATTTGCGAGAAAGATGATAATTAACGTAATTTATGTATTTAAATTGCTTGGGCATAATTATGGGTGTCTACACACTTGAAAGGTGATGGGTTTGAAGTGGCAAAGCAAAAATAAGTGATTAAGGCCAAGAAGGATAAATTAGAACTACGAATAAGATACTTCCAAAATATGGTATTGGAGCACATGGATGTAGTTGTGGGAGTGATTACAGAAAGGCGGCAAAGGTTATCAAAGAGCTCAAAACCAAATTTGAAGAATTTGTGTTTGACCAAGTGTTAAGGATTATAGAGGTGGCACCTAGAAGGCTATGGCATAACCGAATGAATTGATGAAAGTGGTGAGTGAGATATATGTTTCGTTTCTAGAATTCTTCCAACCAACTACATCCCGAATTAATTTTTGATTGGGTATGATGAATCTTTTTGGGAATTGAGTTCTTAGTTCTTTTCTCACAATTTATACATATTTTTTAGCACAAGTTGATCGAAGCATTTTCAAGGAAGGAAATCTAAGGTCGAAGCACAATGTTGTGTCCCACTTCGTGTCCCAAAACATGAGTAAGAGGTTGGGTGGGATTGAAAATTGAGGGTGTTCACGCGAACACCCCTTTCGTGTGAACCCCTTCATCCGTACTTCCATGTAGGCCAAAGAAAGTGGTTCGCGCAAATGGGGTTCGTGCGAACACCCTTCGCGTGAACCCCTTTGGGTTCAAATAATTTTGGCAGCAAAGAGTTATATATAGATATTTATATAGTTTTGGGTGGCAGATTTAGGGTTTAGGGGGTTCGGCAAAGGGGGTTCACGCGAACCCCTTCTATGTGGCACCTATGTGGCACATTTTGGCGCCAAATCCATTTGGAGGATAATTTTATGCCAAAATGTGCCACTTAGGTGCCACGTAATTAGGGTTAATGAATGAATAAAATTACAAAATTTTAACACAAAATACATAATTTTATTAGCTTTCTAAAAATATAATTTTCATTTTTAAAAAATCTGTTTTACTATTTATTTTTTATATTTTGCTAACATATGGTATTTTAGGACAATCAATCATACACAATCAACCCAATTTGAAAAATAGCAAAATATATCAAAAAAATTTAAAAATAAACTTACTATTTGTTGAAGTCTTCTTCTTACTTGTGAAAAAAAAATCAATTTCGATATAAATCTTAAAATTTATTGGCATAAACATTTATATGTTATTTATTTGGAAATATTTTACTAAATAATTAATTAAAAACAATATAAGTCAAAAAATATGAAAATTTGACAAAGACCTCAAAATTCAAATCTTGGTCATATATCTAAAATTTCACGGTGAAAAATAAATTTTCATTTAAAAAAACCACATTGGGACAATATTCCTTCTTTATAACATAAGAAACAACATATGAATAAAATTAAGAAAAAGACCATATTTTTTCCATTTAAAAAAAATTACATGTATTCTACACTCTAAACATAACATTTCGTTAGTTTGTGGAATTTCATGAATGTGTATGGTTTTGTGGCTATTACCTTTAGAAAATCAATGAAACTGAAAATTCATGTTTATAAAGGTACAAAACATACCAAAAAGTGGGAGATTTTATTGTGCTTTTACCATGGACAATTAGTGTAGGGAAATGTTGCATAGTATAATTTCACTAAGTCTATACCATGCACAAGGTTTGAAGGCGTCTACAAGGAGGGCTCAAAGTTACACATGTAAGGAAGAACAAACAATGCACAATGGCTTGCGCCAAGGAGGAAACATTCGGGACTTAGTCAATTTTGGAGCCACAAGCTAAAAATAGATAATGTTAAGATTGAGTGGCATTCAAGAAATGTTCCAAATTTAGAAGAAAATCATGAAGACTTAGAGATGAAGGAACATATATTTTGGGATAAAGCACATGCGAGGTGAAGATCAAATGTCATGCATAGTTTGAGCTATTAATAGGATTAAGAGAAGAGTTTATTTATAGGTTTATTTTATTAAAAGGATAGCATGTATGCGTTCTAAGTTTCTTTTTATAAGTAAAATGGTTATTTTGAGCATGCAATCTATTTTGAGATGCATGGGCGGTGAAGGGAAAGTCCCCACCCCCATATATACTATTTGATCTACATATTTTTAGAGAGGGTGTATTAGAACCCGATTGTAATAGATTTATGTTGTTCTGATGTTCTAGCACACATGACTCTCTCTCGTGACTACTTTGTAATATATTCAAATTTTTCTACTTGATGAATTAATACAATGGATACTTGTGGATGGATTCTAGTAATTGATGTATCCGATTGTGGAATTTGCATGGTGAATCTAATTTTAGTAATCATTTGATCTATTATGTTTCCTTATTACATGTGTTTCCACATGATGAATGTAGTGATTCACTCTTGAGATTATGATTTTTTAATGGTTATTATGAACATACATGTTAAAATCTTGACAATATTTAATAAAGGAAGGACTCAGTAGCTTTGTGCACTTCAGGTTAGCATTCGAGATCCATCTCGAATGAATTTTCAAAGTGTGCCTATGAAATTGAGTGGAAATAAACAAGACTACACATGGGAATATATCAAATCTCCCAATTATTCTATAATAGTTCACTTGTCTTCCCGAAGCTTCTATCTCATCCCATAAATCGCAAATATCCAAAAAACTAGGGTTTTTCTCTCACTTCTAAATAGATAGATCATGAAACCATTACCAAAATGAAATTAGGATAATCCTATACGACTTGTATACATTAATTTATCTTTCTAACTTCATTTGAATACCATAGTATGCATATCCTCCATATCGCTTTGTTATGAGGATTTGACTAGGGTTTAAGAGCAACTTAGCTTATTAATGATTACTCATAAATATTTGACAATCAAATCAACTCATTATTTTTGTAAACAACTCATAGATCAATGAAAAATCATCCCTAAAATCCACAAGGTCACATGAAAAGTTTTTGAATGGGTAAGCATTATAAGTTACCCATCGAAGCTAGATTTTGCACTCGCAAGAACTCGCTTTTGCCTAAAACCTCATATCTTGAGAAAATATCATCATATTGACCTGGAACTTGGAATGAAGCACCATATTTACCTCCAATAACTATCCCAACTCTCATCCATACTTAAATACATCTTCACTCTCCAACCACTAAGACTTAACTTTCCTTTCTAGCTTTGTTCTCAAGAAACTTACTTCAAAGGACAATGAAACATCATCAAACCTCTTAATACTTGACTGAAAAATTATCATACATGTTCTATGCAACATAAAACCACATAGCGCATTATTTTTCATGATTTACATGTTGGGTAAGTGCACCAAGTTGGGGGACAATTAAGTGGACATCAAATCCTAAATTTTACATTAAAAACAACAAAAGATCAAATTTAGTCTTCTACGGACTTGAACCATGCCGAAAAGAAAAAAATATGTCATAAAAATGGTACCATTGCGTAGGGGAAACTCTTATCTTTGTATAAATATTGATTTTAAAGTGAATAGAATAGGATAAATATCATTTTATAATTTTTTACTAATAGTAGGTCTTTAAGAAACTTTTTCCCATGAATGTTTATGTCTACATTTAAGACTACAAATTTTGTTTCACTTATCAGAATGTGATAAAACTTATACCATCCCAACCGTGGTGAAATTATATACATGTTAAAAAAAAATTATTTGATTTCAATATTTTTGATGAAGTTATGGCGGGCAAACGGAAAGTGCTCTGTTTTCTTTATGTTTTCAGACCACTTTCACGGAAAAAATCATAAAAAATAAAATATTGCTCAAAAAATACAAAATAAAATCTATCCCAAGATAGATAGTGGCATCTAACATCTCACTAAAGAAGAAATATATATATATATATATATATATATTCCCAAGATAGATAGTGGCATCTAACTTCTCACAAAAGAAATATATATATATATATATATATATATATATATATATATATATATATATATATATATATATATATACATATATATATATATATATATATATATACATATATATATATATATATATATACATATACATATACATATACATATATATATATATATACATATACATATATATATATATATATACATACATATGTGTATATATACATACATATATATGTATATATATATGGTCATCCAAATCATGGGCAAATGGACATAATCTTATAGGTTTTTTTAAAAAAACCAAGTCATTGAATTTTGAGTGTTTAGTATAGCTAATCTTGTCCATTTTTAAAAAAATTACATTTTAGAAACTAGACTGGATGCTAAGATTCATATTAATATAAGTTTTTCTAATTTTGAGTGTATGTATTTCTAATAATCCCTACAAGTTGATATTATGTTGTTATTTGCAATATGACGTCCACTTATGACCCCTTTTTGTCCCCCAACTTGTTGCACTTACCCCGCTCAATATCTCATTTCACCATGCCAAACCCCATGCACTAGGTCAAGGAATAGGCCTAGAATGACTTGACTCAACCGTGACTTCCTATGAACGGGACATGATGACCACTTGCAAACACTTGGACTCCTTTGACACATAATAATAACCATGATATACCTCATGAATAATTCATACCACTTTATAAGTACTTATACTATGACCATGCCCGCTAGACTATGATCTAAGAAACCATAACAACATACCAAAACCCAACACTACCAATCAACCTTCATGCTTGACCTTGATTTACACCTCATGGATACACATATGACACCTAGAATCCATTTTCCATCAATTACCTTTGACATAAATTAAAACCTTAGACATAATGAATAATAGAAACTTCTCCTCTAGTTGATCCAAACATCTAATTCTAACCCAAAGAATGTCCCTGGGCTACATATAATTGCAAGATTCAACCACTCAACTAACTTCTTACTACCTATGTTATTTCTCTACAATAAGTCCTTTCTCTAATGCATCTTTTAGGTGACATAAAAATAGTGTTCATAAGTTGACTTCCACTATAATCAATGCACTTCTTTACATTATGTTGGCTAATACACTGTATACGTAGTACCATTCATGATAATTTCATATATGCTAATTTTTTCACACCTTTGTATGTTTTATTGCTCCTAATTTTTGATATCACCTCTTATACTTTTTTTTTGTCCTTGTGTCTCTACCTCTTCTTGAGGTTGATATAACATACCCTCATTTCATTGAGCCTCTTGTGTATTTATTATATCTTCATATTCCTCCGTATAATACATCGTGCTTCATTCGGACATAGTTCATCATTTTTTCATTATACGGTTTTCAACTCATACTCCTATTCACAAATCATATAAGTGACACATGAATTCTTGTCTATCTATTCCACCTTGGTCTCCTCCCAAATTTTATGTGGCATATACACTTAAGTCGCATTTTTGGCACAACCGAGGTCTAATACTCCATCTCTCCATACTGATTCTCCACCTCCTTAGGAGGTTCTCATTGATAGTTCATACAATAATCACACATTAGGGGACATCAAAATCCCCCTTCCTTTCCCAATGAAAAACTATGTTTATAGTTTTAACTTAACTATTGAGGAGTGGTTACATACCCGAACCTCACTTTACACACACACATTGGGAGGTGAACCTCTCTTCCCTCTTTGGATGCAAAATATCTAGTCATTAAAAGAACTAAAATCCTAAATTTTTATCCCCTAGGGGTATTTTTAGACCACCCTTACTTCTCTTTAGAGAATAGGTTTTCATTTATGCCCTTAGGCAGCCTAAAAACCCAAAAACATTAAAATATAATAAAAATACTAAAACATTCAAACAAATACAAAATATCTACAAATATTTACATCACTCTTCCTTGGTTGTGTTTATTGCAATCTTATATTATTTATGTTACAAAATACTTATCATGTTTAGCCTTATACATAGTGTGTTATATCATTTTTCTATACACGTGTGCATTCATTTGGTACATTGAGTTGAATACAGACTATGCACATATTATAATATGATGCAAGATGTTTGACACTTCTCTTTACCATTCTTCTACAACTACTCTGCGGGCATCCATTTTTACATTTTCTCACATGCAGGTGTTATTATTCAATTTTGTACTACTTTACTTTATCTTACCTCATTCTCTCAGTACATACATCATGTCATACTATTTATTACTCAACGTGATAATGGTTGCTTCATGTGTCATTTCTATTTGCAAGTTACTTCAAAACCAGAATCATTTTCATATTATGGCTTATTTTTTTCTTTTACAGTTTACTCTTTACTTTCACTTGTTTGTAGGTAATGCCCTATGTTTTTTTTTTTTTTTTGTTTTCCTTGAGTGCCATATTATCTTGTGACATATTTAGTAGTTTTCGATATGTGCAACATATTTTTTCCATGTTATTTTATTTGTGTGTCTTTTAATGCTTTTTCTTACATCTACTATGTTGTTTTTCATGTTGTTTGTTACTAACACTTTTTTATTTTTATATTATATTAACATGTATGCGCCATGGTATCCACCATGTGCACTCCCTTATTTCCCTTATAGGAATCCTACAACATATGTACACATCAGCTACAGGTCCTCTTGTTTTAATCACACTCACATTACTCCATCTTACATACCCCAAACAAGGGGGACAACCATCGGATGATATCTCACCCTCATGAAATTACAAAACCAATAAAAAAAATGACACAATATGGAATCATACATTTAAGAGGTTTAAAAAGTGGCTCATAAATAAAATTATGTAAAAATATACAAGGAAAAAACCGTATAGAAAATATCATAGCATTTGGATGCTATGGACCATTTATATGCTTCCATTTTAGGGGAAAATTCAATAATTTTCTCTGTTAGTATACTTTCTCAGGGACATTTACATGTTTTTCACTTAGTTTCAATGAAAAAATACATGATATGATTCAAATTATGGTGGCGGTGAAGGGTATGTACAAACTAGCATTATCTTATTACATTGTGTCATCATTTAAAAATTAATTGGGATCTTATTCATCTACATTGGCACTTATATGTGGATATTGGGAATTTTCAAAGTGATTGTTATCCTCATAGGCTTGACTTCCCATTGCTCATATTTTTGTAGAGGTATGCAGAGAAACTAGAACACTCCCTATAAACTTATCTTCACCATGCGGGGTGTATTTGCACTTATTTATATTATCCTTAGCACATTCCACTTGGTGATTGATCACCCCAAGTACTTCTAACCATATCCAACAAAAAAATTAGCAAATCTCCATGGAAATGATAATGGGAGTACGCTCTCCCCCTCTCTCACAAAAAATTAGTGTACTCTCTCCTTTGTTTTACTTTTCTACATACATATTCTTATTTTCACAATAAGTTCAATATTTTTATGTTAAATTTTGATTTCATATACTATGTAAATTTACTACACTTTTCTCTCAGAGTAATCATCTTGGAAAAAAACACAACCATAACAAATATAAATCCCTAGCACAAGAATAATGTGCTCTGAATTAAGACAAAGTGTATCTACACACTCACATATCTTTTCCTTTAAGTACACAATTTTCAATTCCATACTTGGGGTAAAATGTAGATAATCATTTTAGTAATTCATTTTTTCCAAAAACATAATTGAATAATACTCTTGCATTATCCCACTTTACTCAATTTGGAAAATCATTTTATCCCTTGTTATATCTCACTCATTTGTATTCACACACAACCTAGCCATTTTTATAATGGTTATATTACTCTATCAAATCAGGTTATGCCCTCACACATTAAAATCCCAATTACAATATCATTTTCACATGCATTTGGACCAAAGAACCTAGAAAGGGCCATATCTCCCATATGTTATGGACCCACCTAGCCACTTTGGTACCTTTCCCACCAATGGTATTTTTCTTAATTTTAATCTCTTTAGTACACTTGTAGTTGTCCTTTTTGAAGTTTTTCAGATCCAAAATGCATATATAAGTAAGTTATTTATCTCTCATTAAAGAGGAAATTCATTCTACTTGGTACCTAGTATCCTAATGAGAAAATAATAAGATAAAACACAAGCAAATATACTCCAAGAATCCATTGATATTTATATACTTTTCCATACTCATTTTATGGCATTCATCCACTCAAGTACACAAATACAAAATCCACACTATCAAATTCAAGTCAAGATAGGGAAAGTATCAAGTACAATCCCATTATTACAAATTCATGGTAATTAATTTGGTTTCATACATTTTATATATTACATGCTAGGTGAGAATAATGTGCGCTTTAATCTCTCTTCGAGTAGTGGTGACATAGGTAATGCATCGGGATGCCCACAACCCACCTAAATTTTTTTGTAAGACTCTCTAGCCATTTATGGTTGTGAATATTGAATCAATTTCATAGCGAGAATCACACAATATCATAGTTCTAAATTCCATAAAAGAGCATAATAGGAGGTAGTTCACAAGTACGAAAGTTCTAGAAGATGAAACTACGTAGGAAAAAGTGTGTATATAAATGAAAATAGTGGGAGTATAATTTTGGTCATATTGTATGCTTTGGTCTAAGAAGAATTTTAGGACACACTCTCGGTGGTGAAGATCTATCGATAGTTTCCATCATTTTCTAGTCATCATACCATCCTAGATCAGCACACATTCTACCCGATATCAACTAATTCCTCTTCTCCTCCTCATTTCTAATGTTTTTCTTCATTTTCTATCATTATTTATCCTTTTAAATCATTATTCATGATATTGTTACAATTATATTTGGAAACTAATTGATTAGGATAGTTTACCATTGGTTACTACTCTTTTAAGGAATTAACCATTTCAATTAAATCAGTTCTAGATCATGCAACACAAGATATAAATTTGAAAACACAATGGATTAAGTGCAATTAGTTGGTTAAAGATAATTTTAGAAATATTTAGGATTACTTACTTCTAGAATAAGGATATTAGAACATGGAAGCACCTCAAAAATGTTAATGTAACTATAAACCACCATGGATCATGACTGTGCCATTTAATTAGGATTATATTTTATGGTTTATCCTAATTTTTATGGTCTTATACCGACTCTAATTCTACCCTTGTAACTTTCTAGGTTGATTATCTACCTATATTTGTTTTTGATCCCAAGCCCTAGTTGTTGTACATACAATGAGGCTCTCTAAATGGATTAGAATTCACCTCAAATTATATCCATTAAAGAATATTCCTTGTAGAAAAAAAATTATATGGGTTATGGGAACCCCTGTGCACCATCAAAATTTGCACTAATTTGAATATCCTTCATACCACATGTCACTCTCCACCTATCATGTGATATCTAGATCAATCAATCATATTTGGCATTTTCTTTTACCATGTTTCTTTTAATTTTGATCTTTCTAAAATAATTGAAGAGAGAATGTTTGAGTTCTTATGGAAGAGATATATGGTTATCTTGACCCATTTTGTAGCTTCATATTTGATGTGGGTGTAACCCTAATGATTTCATATGTGACAATGCAATATTTTGAGAGCTTTATATGCCTTTTGTAAGTGTATGAATTGTGTTCTCTATCTCTTTCACTTAGGAGTTCCAATTAAAAAATTAAGTAGTTCTTACATGCTTATATAGGATTCCATAGATGATATATCTAAGAAATTTTGACCCAAATGAATTATAAGACCCAACAAAATATATTAATTTGAAAGTGCGGATATAAGACATATAATTACAAGACCATAAATATTGGTCAATAATGGATATAGCTTCCTACCAAACCATATGACCCTGATTAAGAGATTCAAATATTCTAAAATAATTTTAGAGCTGATAAAATGATGTTTTTATATTGATTTTGTCGATTATATTCTCGAGAATGTGTTGACATGTTAATGTGCAATGATAAAAATCTAAAGAATCTAAAGAATGGACTCAAAAATTTAAGTGGGAATAGAGAAGTTTTATTTATCATAGAAAGAGTGCATAGTCAAATCAAAAATTTCTAAAGTACAAATTATCAAAGTTGAGTTTCTACATTCTTATAACATGATGTTAGGTTATACTATAGGTTAAATTTAGCTTGAATTTAGATTAAAGTTATAGTCTAATTATAGGCCAACTATGAGATTTTTCTATAGGTCAATTTTTAACTTAATTGTATGTCAACTCGAGGATATGACTATAGGTTGATTATGGACCCAACTACATCCCTGAACGATGGGACCCAAATATAGGATGATTATAATTTGACTATAACATTCAAATATAGTTTGATATTGTTATCCTACTATATTCCAACTTTATATTTTGAATAGAAATTATAGTTAATTAGTATTTTAATATGAAAAAAATTAATTATAGTTTATGGAACGAATAAACGAGACCTCTATTCATTGAATCTCTTAATTTTTATTTATAAAAGATGTTGGCATCCTCATGAATTAGTAAGGCTATTTCAAAATACCATATTTACAAATGGAAATTGGTAGCATATGAGATTGATTTTCATCAAAATGAAGATGAATTATAGTCTATTTATTTAATTTAGTGTTTACTCCTAATCAAAAATAAGAAATTGGTTTTTGTTGTGTGTGTGTGTGTGTGTGTGTGTGTGTGTGTGTGTGTGTGTGTGTGTGTGTGTGTGTGTGTGTGTGTGTGTGTGTGTGTGTGTGTGTGTGTGTGTGTGTGTGTGTGTGTGTGTGTGTGTGTGTAGATTAGAAATATAGGTAAATTTATGAACAAATACAATTTAATATATATATATAACTTGTAAATGTAATAAAGAAATATTATTTATTTAATTTAGCACACACCAAATAATTAAAATACATGTGAAGATATATTGACTTATATTTCTAGATGTCTTGCACATGTTCTAAATATAGAATAATGAAAAATAGAATTTAAATTTGTTAATCTTGCTTCATCTTGGATTTTGGAGCTAGGAACTCCCTAGAAACTAGTGTTAGGCTTGGATATGAGTTTTAGATTCTACTATCATGTTTGGTGTTAGTGTTTGGTAACAATTTTCAAGTTCTATTCAAATTGAGTTACTTCATCATTAATTGTATAGGTCCTTCTTATACTTTCACTAGTAATAGAACATTTGTACATGTACATATAATGATAAAAACCTTAATTATCCTACACTAGCACTTCAAACATGTGATAAGATAAAAAAATGGTCTTGTGTGTGGTGGAGTTGGACTGCCTTTGGTGGTTAACCCATTTGTTGATTTTAACTAAGTTTTTCTCTACATTTACCAAATAAGGGGCTCAAACTCCATGTAATTCTCCTAGTACTCACATATGTGTGAGTACAATCCAAAAATCCATCCCCTATATTTTTCTTCATGTATTGACACAAATAGTAGGCATAAATACATATATAATTTACCTTTCAAGATAGATAGATTATTTTCATACAGTGCTGAAGTAAAGTTTATAAGTAGAGTGTTTATTTTTTTAGATTAGGTAATAAGGATATGGTTTTGACAAGACCAAAAACCCTAACAAGAAAAGAAGCTAGGATAAATAATATCCAAAACAAAACCAAAGTGATTTAAAAGGGACCATAAACCCTATACAACTGAAAGATAGACAACTTAGCTCAACAAGGAACAAAGAGATACAAAGGGAACACCACCCAAACACCAAGGCTAGGAAATGATCAAAAGGAGAAGGATCCAACCAAGAAACAAGTCAAAAACACTTGACCCACCTCAAGAGCCACTCCAACTCCCTAATGAAACAACCTAACCAAGGATGAGGGATGGTTCACCCCTAAAGAATCTACTCACTATATATTAATTTCATCTTAGGAAGGAGTAGTGAGGGTCTTTCCTTTATTTTTTCTATGTAAAAATTTCCAACCCTCACACATATTAGGATTTAATTTTTCATCTAGGATGAATCAGAAAGACCTCCAAACACTCAATTTTACCAACATTTGAATCCTCCAAGATAATGTTTTTAATATAACTAGAGACCGATCTCGAAGGTTGCATCTTAACCAAATAATGATGAGAATAAACTAGTCCAACGGCCCCACATCATGAGAGGAAAGAGGTAGTTGAGTATCCTCTTCTTCCATCAAATCATCATCTTGAGTAAACCTCATAGTCATCTCCCACAACCATCATTCTAGGATGAGAATCCTTCCACCAAGAATACCCATTCAAATTACATTCGAACTCTTACATTCTAATGCTAAATGACATAAACCTGAATCATTTCCTACATTTGAAGGGTAAACTTTCATAACCTAATGGTTTCGGACCAAATCCAATCCAAAACCTTGAGTTCTATCATAGTTAGTAGATCAACCAAAGTGTCCATGTCTACAAAAATACGAGCATAGGTAGTATGTGTATCTTGACAATGAATACTTGAAAACAATATTTACATAGAATCTTTGCATAGAAACAAGATGGTGCTTGTGTATTTTATTAATATCAAAATCAAGCATTACAAAACAAATGAGAGAGCTGCAATATTTATAGATATTGGAAAGCTTCTATCTCATCCTCAATATATGGAAACAAATCATCTAATATGAGAAAATATGTAGAAATAGCATATTGCCCCTAACTACCCCTATTGCCCCTCATGGAAATCATCTAGGAAAAAAATATGCAAGATAGAACATGATCCCACAAACATTGGGATGAGAACACTATCATAACTAACAACTAAGGAAAACTAATATCCATTGACATAAGTTTAAAGTATTTAATTAAGTATATTAACTTATTAAATTTATTCAAATATAAATTAATGATGAATTAAGCTAATTTTTATTCATAACATTCCCCCCTTAATTCAGCATGGTCTCAAGTGAACAGAGAGAAATTCTCTAAAACCCTCAAATTTACCTCGAGCAAGTGACTTTGTGAAGACATTTGCACGTTGCATATTTGTTGGGAAATATTGAGTTGGATGTTGTTGTTATAAACATATTCACGAATGAAATGTACTTGCACCTCAATGTGTTTGGTGCACTCATGAAAAATTGATTCCAAACAAGTTTTACTACTCCTTCGTTATCAACATGTAGGATAGTTGGATCTTTCTGGTATTCTCAATCCTTCAAGTATACGTTAGAGCCATATCGCTTCACAAATAGCTCCACCTACTACATGATATTTTGATTCTATGGAGGATCTTGAAACACAATTTTTCTTCTTACTCCCCCATGATATCGGTCCAGATCCCAAAAAGAATACAAATCCTGAAGTGGATTTCCTATCATCTATGTTTCTTGCATGATCTGAATCTGAATATCTTGTTAAGAAAAAAGTTATTATTCTTCTTGTATTCTAGGCCATAGTCCATAGTTCCTTTGATGTACCTCAATATCCACTTTTCTACTTTCCAGTGAGAAACCCTTGGTTCTTACATGAACCGTGAAAGATAGCTAACTGCATAGCTGATATCCGGCCTAGTGTAAGTCAAGTAGATGAGACTCCCAATCAACTACCGATAGAGAGTTGCATTTACTTGTGGTGATGGATCTATTCGAGACAGTTGAATTCTTGTCTCCATAGGTGTGGAAAATGGCTTACAATCCATCATATTGAATTTCTCAGCGTTGTCTTGGTGTATTTCAATTGTGACACAAAGATATGATTTTCTCTTTTCCAAACTTCAATTCCAAGACAATAATGCAGAAGCTTCGAGATCGTTCATGTCAAATGATCATGTTAGATCTTTCTTTGTTGACTCAATCATCCTCACTGATCCTCCAGTGATGACTAGATCATCAACATATACTAAAATGATCACTATCTCCCCCTTGCTTTTTGAGATAGAGATTAGGATCGTATGGACTCCTGTTGAATCCATATTGAATGAGATGCTCATCATTTTTATGTACCATGCTAGGAAGACTACTGCTTTAGACCATATAGTGATTTTATGAGTTTACATACCTTTTCCTCTTTACCTGGTATGAAAAACCTTTTGGTTGAGTCATGTAAACTTCTTCCTATAAATCACCATTAAGAAAGGCACTTTTCACATCCATTTGGTGTATTTTCCAACCAAATTGTGCAGCTAGAGAAAATATTAACTGAAATTTTTTTCTTAGTTGTGGGAGAAAAATTCTCCTCATAATCAATGCCTTCTTTTTGAGCATATCCCTTAGCAACTAGTCTAGCCTTATGTTTATCAATTTTTTCATCTAGCTTTGTACTTCATTTTGAAGATCCATCTACATCCAATCGGATTTTTCCTAGTGGAAGATCTATAAGTTTCCATGTATTATTTTTCATAAGTGACTTATATTCTACATCCATAGCATCTTTCCAAGGTTTAGATTATAGGGCTTCTGAAACTGAGGAAGGCTCAATAGTTTCAACAACTTTACCCATTAAGGCCAAATTGACCTCATTTCGAGCCATACTGTGAGTCCTCATTCCAGTGGTAGATGTTTTAGGGACATTATCCAATTTTGCATCTCTAATCATACTTTTATACCATTTAGGCATACTTTTGTGGTTCCTATGGGAGGTTGAATTTCATTATCTTCCCCATCATCATTGTCATCATCAAAGTGATTACCATACTTATTTTTCACTGTAGGGATGATTTTTCATCATGTGAGTGTATGGAAGAAGCATCTTCTTCTTTCTTCTCAAAGAACTTAACATCCCGACTAGTGTATACCCTTCTTGTTCTAGGATTCATAAGTCTATAGCCAAGTGCTTCATCATTGTATCCCAAGAAGATAAGTTTTTTTGATTTCATATCAAAATTAGTTCTTTGTTTCTTAGGAATGTGCATACTTACTTTACATCCAAAAACTCTAAGGTGTGAAATAGATGGCTTATGACATGACCATGCTTCCTATGGTGTTACTCCATCAAGAGCTGCAGTGGGAACTCTGTTTAGTAAATACATTGTTGTTTTAGTTGCTTTGGCCCAAAATGTTTTTGATAAACCTACATCATCAATCATACATTACACCATATCCATGATAGTATGATTTCACCTTTCAACAACACCATTTTTTTGCGGTGTGTGAGGAGGAGCCATTTGATGACAAATTCCATGTTTTTCCAAAAAATCATTGAACTCATTGCTTATGTAGATCCCCCTCGATCTGAGTGGAGTGTTTTTATTTTCCTACCAGATGAAGACTGCTTTTAACAAGGGCTTTAAACTTCTTGAAAGTTTCAAAAGCTTGGTCTTTTGTAGAAAGACAATATATCCACATTTTTCTTGAAAAATCATCAACAAAGAGCATGAAATATTGAAACCCAGAGTGGCTAGGTCTCATTGGTCCACACAAATTAGTATGCACCAAGTCAAGTTTTTCCTTAGCCCGAAATGTACTATGTTTGAATGGTGCTCTATTTTTTTCCTACCAAACAATGCTAACATTTATCTGTACCCTTTTTTAGAGGTGGTAAACCCCTAACCATGTCGTATCGATGAAGTGTGTCAAGATAGCCAAAACTCACATGTCCAAGTCTTCGATGCCATAGTTGAGCTAATGATGTATCCTTGGCTACAAGTGCTTGATCATTTCATTGAACAAAATCCAACTGAAATATTCTTCCCACATTTAAATCTTTTGCAACAATTTTGAAGCTTCATGACTTATCTCAAATTAGGCACATCTTTTTACCTTTACAATCAAAGTCAATTTTGAGATTGTGATCTAATAATTGACTCACTTGCTAACATTCTTTTTGTTAAACTTCAATCATTATCCAAAATGAGCCCCTACTTATTTTGGCTAACTTGCCTTCATTCTTTCCTTCCTTGTGCTTCAACTTCAATTTTCACACATTTCAAGCACTCAAAATATTCTAGAAATGGATTCAATAGATAGATAATCTCTTCCCCTTTCCAAAAAGGTAAAGAAGTCCTCCTAACTCCTTGTATTTTTTGAGTTATGGCTCGATGGAGTTTAAGGGGAAATTTTCCCAAGGCGGGCCGGTGAACCTAAGGAGAATTTTTGCCAAGGAGATTTGGTGGACTGGTAGAGTGATGGGAAACTTTTAGCACTTAGGAATTTTTGTCAAAATTCTCAAAGTCAAATTTTAGCCCGCAGGCCCAAAGGAGGAACAAAGTGCATTCACGGGGCCAGGGAGAAAATTTTGCCACTTAGCCTTTTTGGGCAAAAGGGTTAAAGTCGAGGGGGCGGCCCATGGATCCGAAAAATAAAAGGAAGGAAAAAATGGCCAAGGTTCCACATCCAATAGAAAGGCGCCATGTGTCCAGTCCATGTCAACAGCATGGGCGGGGTTGGGAAGAAGTTAAGTTTTTTTGCCTTTTTGGTCAAAAAGGTTGAAGGCAAGAAATGAGCCCGTGATCCCATCAGCTAATTGGGAAGTGCCACATGTCATCAGAGTGGCGGACCTATGGAGAATTTTGGGAAAATTTCCCAATTTTTTGAAAAGGGAAAAGGTCAAGTTTTGGCCCATCGACCCAATTTTTGCCCTATTTTCCCTAAATCTTCATAAGGCCATATCTTTCGATCTAGAGCTCAAATTTTCACGATTTTGGTATCATTGGAAAATCTGTTGAAATCCTCTACACATGATGGACACTTCAATTTTAAATTTTGATGGAGTTTTGTGGGAGAAAAATGGGAAAATATCTCTGGCATGGAAAAATTACAGAAAACGACCCCAACCACCAAAATTAATGAAGTATGGGCCTCTTTCTTTCTCTACAAAGCAATGTACGATGAAGTATGGGATTTTTCATGGAAACCCATCATTTTAGGCTAATTAAATGGATCTTTTCGGTGGTTGGAGTTTTAAAATCAATTTTCTCAATGTTTTCTCATTTCCTTCATTTTGTTCGAGCGATAAAAGCCAGTTTTGGCTCATTTGTAAAGGTTGTTCATCCTTCTTCTCTGCCTCTCCCTTCTTTTCTTCCCTAGGGTTGAAAATGGAGTTTGAACCTCCTCCCCTGCTCTGTAATGGCATTTTTCCTCTTACTCATGAAATGATGCTCTATGTAAATTCTGAGCAATAAAAAACATGTGTTTTGTGATGCATTTGTCCATCCTTGCTCATTTTCTTTGTTGTTTTCCTTACCTCTCTTCATTACATGGTATTTTTGCATGTTTGGATGTTCATTGCAAGTTTTAGAGCTGTGTTCATGGAGTTTTAGAACATTTTCTATGTGAAATCCATCTTTGGTCTATGATGCACTTGTCCATCCTTTCCATTGCTCACCTCTTCTTGTTCCATGGCAGTTTTGATAGATAATCAACACTTTCCTTCTCTGGTGTATCACCGTTTTAGTGTAGGCTCTATTTTTCCTTGTTTTCTTCCTCTCCTTGTCTCCTTGGAAGTTAGATTAGGTTAGATTAGCTTTCCTGCATTGGAATAGCTTGTGGCAGGTAGTTTAGGAAGAGGAACCAGCCTTCTCTGGAGAGCTTTCCCCATTTGCAAAGGTCCCACACTTTGGGAAAGCTCAATGTTGTGCAATCACACCAAATGAATTTTCCTTAGAAAAGTAGATCCATAACTCATTTAGGGGTGCTGTGAATTTGCACTAATAGTTTTGGCATGCCTAATGGGACTAAGAGGTCTTCCACTTCATTTTTGCAGTTGATGTGTTCCTGTTTAAAATTTCAGCCTTTGGAGGCACTTGTAAACACATCTGGTGAGTCCATCTGGTCAACAACCCATCTCTGAAGTTGCAGAGACATTCATTTTCATTCATTCCTTTTTTTCATTCATTCTTCTTTCCATCCCTTTCACTCTTTTCCATTCCATGAAGTTGTGTAATCATGACTTCATTTCCATCATGGAATTCACATTTACAACGGCAATATATTCCACCTCCAATGTGCTTTACAACTCCTTCAAATCAGCATTTTGAGCAAATTCAAATCGGCATGGTTACCCCTATGAGCAGCAGTGCCAAAATTAGTTTGGCTATGGAGCTTTCCAAGAGCAAGGGTATGCCAACAATGAAGACAATCAAATGCAAGATGCTGGTCTATTGGAGAAGATCCAAAAAATGGAGATTGGCATGGTGCAATCAAGAGCAATAGCTCAAATGAAGGCTTTTAGAATTGGTTACAGGGCACCTTGTCCATGGGTTGCCCTTTTCCAAGACACTTTAGCCCTCAGGAGAAGCTGGACTTCATGGTGGAGATGCTGCCCCAACTTGCACAATGGATTGAAGAGATAAGGGCCTATGAACTTGGTGTCAGGCAGCCTTGTCAATGGGTAAATCCTACACCATTATGTGGTAATTTTCTCTCTACTCCTCAAGCAACACCATCTTAATTTGGGCTTCAATTTCCAAACTTCCCATTGAATTTTTCCCAAGTGTGAAATCCATTTCTCCATCCCCTAGTATTCCACCTCATCTCAATTCTTCTGTCCTTTTCCCTTCCAAACAATCATCCCCTCCAAATAAACAAGAAGTTCCACCTCCCTCCCCACCACAAATAATTACAAAATTGGTTGAATCCTAACCTGCCACTCCTCTTGCTTTCCCAAATCCATGTTGGGAAGAGACTCAAGAATCTAGTCAAGGAGAACAACAAGAAGAGGAGCCCAACAAAAAGAAATTATTAGAAGTCGAAGAGTTGGGCTGCCAAATTTGGGTTTACAAAGATCCCTTGATGGTTAAACCAATAGAGGAGGTCAAGATTGAAGAACCAATGGTGGTTAGGACTGAGTTTGTTGCAAAGAAGAGAAAGAACAAGAGGAGTATCTCAAAGAGATCAAATCAGTGTTGAGGCCACTTTGTGAAGAAGGCATCATCCAATGAAGATTTTTAGTCAACAAGGAGGAAGAACATTTCAAGGGCCTGATTTGATTGATGAACCCATGATGGAGGAGAACCATACAGTCCAAGAGCTCTAAGTGTGGAATAGGCTATAAGAACCTTCAGCTTTTCCTCCCACTTCATCCACTTCAAGCTCTATGTTGAAGAAGATTTTGAGCTTTCAAAATTCATGTTTTAGGATGAAGAAACCATGGTGAGCAAGTTGTTGATCAAGAGAACACCATGGAAGGAGGTTTGAGCACTTGCAGCATGACAATAAGGAGGTAGTTTATCTATCAAATTTGGAGGACTATTTTGATGGAGAGGAACTAGTTGAAATCACATTGTTTTCTCCTTCATCATCTATCTTTCAAACACAAGAACCTTCTACCATGAAGGAGAGCATTCATTTGTAGTACCTGCACTTTATAAAGCTCTTTGGAACCAAGATTGGAAGATTTAAATCTTCCATGTGCTTCATGGGAAAAGGAAGGGGAAGAGCAAGAAATTTTCACCACTTCTTCAATGCCATTCATTCAAGAAGGTTTACAAGATGACTCCATTTGTGGAGTAAAAATTCAAAGTTATGGACACATCCAAAGGATCAGACCATGCCTAATCAGGTACTTGGCTTCATTGGAGCCAAAGGAGAAGCCAAAACTAGTCATGCCTACTTCAGGGCATGAGGATGAGCATCAAAGTACCAAGGGTCACCATCAACACCTCTAAAAGTCCAATGCAAGTCAGCTTAAGGAGGTATTTTCCATTAATGCTGATACCTTGATGATTTGGGTGGAGGACCAGCTTATTGTAAGTTTTCACTCATCCAACCAGCCATGTTCAGTGCCAAATCAATTGCATGGCTGCCATTTTTAAGGAAGGGTAGCTATTTCTCCACAATTCAGGGCTTTATTTTAGCTCCCTTTTCTATTGGTTAGAGTAGTGTAGGTAGGTTTGTTTTCAGCAGAACATTGCTTTTGTACACTCTACATATACCACTTGGGGTTTTTCCAACTTTGTATATAGTTTTTGTGGTGCTGGTTTGGTTTTCTCTTGCACATTCATTGTTTTGGCTTTTGGTCAAATCAACTTTAGTTTCAAAGTGGTTTCCAAGAGGCTTAAAAGGTCGAATTTTTCCAAGTGAAGATCATTATCAAGCTATCATTCAAGACTCCATGCCCAATGGATGCTTCAAGGCCAACCGATCATTTCATCTAAAGGCGATGATGACCCTCCGAGTCACCAAAATTGTTATCCAAAATGAGCCCCTATTTATTTTGGCTAACTTGCCTTCATTCTTTACTTCCTTGTAATTCAACTTCAATTTTCACATTTCAAGCACTCAAAATTCTATAAAATGGCTTCATAGATAGATAATTTCTTCCCCTTTCCAGAAAGGTAAAGAAGTCCTCCTAACTCCTTGTATTTTTTGAGTTATGGCTCGACGGAGTTTAAAGGGAAAATTTTCCCGAGGTGGGCCGGCGGACCTAAGGGAGAATTTTTGCCAAGGAGATTTCATCGGTGGAGCGGCGGGCAGGGATGGGAAACTTTTAGCACTTAGGACATTTTTTTTGGCCTCAAAGCTCAAGTCAAATTTTAGCCTACGAGGCCCACGAAGGAGGAACAAAGCGCATTCGCAGGGGGCGGGAGAAAATTTTACCACTTAGCTTTTTGGGCAAAAGGGTTAAAGGCAAAATGAATTGCCCACGATCCCATGAGATCTAGAAAAGGAAAATGAAAGGAAAATGGCCAAGGTTTCACATCCAATAGAAAGTGCCATGTTTCTAGTCCATGCATTACATGAGACTAATCAGTGTAAGCGCCATGTGTCTCGGAGCGGGGGAAGAAGTTAAGTTTTTGCCTTTTTGGTCAAAAAGGTTGAAGGCAAGAAATGAGCCCGCGATCCCATCAACGAATTAGAAGCGCCACATGTCATCAAAGTGGTGGAGCCATGGAGAATTTTGGGAAAATTTCCAAATTTTGCAAAAAGGGAAAAAGGTCAAGTTTTGGCCCGCCAACCCAATTTTTGCCCTAATTTTTCCATATTTGCCCTAAATCTTCAAAGGCCATATCTTTCGATCTAGAGCTGGATTTTCATGATTTTGGTATCAATGGAAAGTTGTTGAAATCCTCTACATGATGGACACTTCAATTTTAAATTTTGATGGATTTTTGCAGGAGAAAAATGGGAAAATGTCTCTAGCATGGAAAAATTGTAGAAAATGACCCCAACCACCAAAATTAATGAAGTATGGGCCTCTTTCTTGCTCTGCAAAGCAATGTACGATGAAGTATGGGATTTTTCATGGAAACCCATCATTTTGCAGGCTAATTAAATGGATCTTTTCAGTGGTTGGAGTTTTAAAATCAATTTTCCCATGTTTTCTCATTTCCTTCATTCTCTCTCTTCTTCGCATGCGATAAAAGCTAGTTTTGGCTCATTTTGTAAAGGTTGTTAATCCTTCTTCTCTGTCTCTCCCTTCTTTTCTTCCCTAGGGTCAAAAATGGAGTTTGAACCTCCTCCCCTACTCTATAATGGAATTTTTTCCTCTTACTCATGAAATGATGCACTGTGTAAATTCTGAGCAATAAAAAATGTGTTTTGTGATGCATTTGTCCATCCTTGGCTCGTTTTCTTTGTTGTTTTCCTTACCTCTCTTCATTACATGGTATTTGTGCATGTTTAGATGTTCATTATAGGTTTTGGAGCTGTGTTCATGGAGTTTTGGAAAATTTTTTGTGTGAAATCCATCTTTGGTCTATGATGCACTTGTCCATCCTTTCCATTGCTCACCTCTTCTTGTTCCATGGCAGTTTTGATAGATAATCAACACTTTCCTTCTTTGGTGTATCACCGTTTTAGTGTAGGCTCTATTTTTCCTTGTTTTCTTCCTCTCCTTGTCTCCTTGGAAGTTAGATTAGGTTAGATTAGCTCGAGATTAGGTTAGATTAGCTCACCTACACTGGAATAGCTTGTGGCAGCTAGTTTAGCAAGAGGAACCAACCTTCTCTCTAAGAGCTTTCCCCATTTGCAAAGGTCCCACACTTTGGGAAAGCTCAATGTTGTGTAATCACACCAAATTAATTTTCCTTAGAAAAGTAGATCCATAACTCATTTGGGGGTGCTATGAATTTGCACTAATAGTCAATTTTGGACATAAAGAAATATTTTTTAGAAACCAAGTAATTTTACAATTATGTAGCCCACGTGGTAGTGAAATGGAACCAATGCCTTCAACACTTTGTATAATGTATCATCACCCAAAGAGACATGATTTTGGTGGGTTTTTACTCATTTTGAAGAACCAATCTTTCTTTCTGTCATGTTTCAAGTTACACCCAAGTCTACATTCTAAATTTTATTTGTAGAATTGGATACTTCATTTGACTGTGCAGAATAGAGGAATCATCATCATCAAATTGATCTTCCTGTTCGGCTACATTTCCTTGTTAAGTTGGTTTCTTCTTCCACTTTTGATAATTTTGTCCTGTTTACTCTGTTGTTGGCTTGATTTTGTTTGTTGGTAATTAATCTTTTTACCACTTGATGATCCTTGTTGGAATGTGTTGTACCAACAATTTTTTAACTCATGTCCTTTTCGACCACAAATAAGACATTTTTGTTGGTCCTTTTGGCCTTGTTGAGTATTACCTTGCTTATGAGGTTGTTTACTAGACTTAGCCTATTTTTTTCCTTTTTGATTAGAAGCAAGTGCATGCTCTTCAGTTTCAATAGTTGAGTGAATAGCTTCCTCTTGTTGTAGCATATTCACTAACTCTTCAAAAGTTTGTTGTTTGACCAGTTATGTTTAACGTGGTCACAAAAATCCTATAAGAAGGAGGAAGAGCTCTCAATACTATAGGCACGAGTGATGTGTCAATTACTTCTTCTTCTAAATCTTGAAGTGATGCACGCAAAGTTTCCACTCTTCTCAAAAACATTTCAACTTTCTCATTTGGTTGCATTTTCAAGTTTAATAGTTGACTTTATAGATGAAGTATTGTGTTCTTATTTTTGACTCATATACCATTTTCAACTTGTCCCAAGATTCTTCTATTGTTGTGGACTCACGAATATGAGGTTGTACCTCATCCGAAACACTACATAAGATTATTAAATTTTATTTTTGATTTGCACGATCAAATTTAGTTTGTTCTGTAACATATGTTGCAGATCTTGTTAATGTACAAGAAAAAATGGTCCATATATTTTCAAAATCAAGTTGTGCGAATTTTTGTTTTCCATGTTGGATAATTATTAGAATGCAAAAGTTGAGAATCGCAAAAGAAATTTGGTGCCATAATTGCAGCCATTGTGAAAAGTGATAAATAGTAGAAGAAAAATTGAACACTTTTCCCCCTTAAAGCATGCACACCCCCCCAAAAAATATTATTTTATTTATTTTTGGGCTCCTTTTCACCATGTACAATGAATTTTTGGCACTATTGGCCCTATTACAAATTTGGCTCTGTGGCCGATTTGCAAAAATAAAATGGCTCTCTTGGCCGATTTGAAAAAAATAAAAAAATTGGACTCTTTGGCCTCTTTTCAAATACAAAAATCTTATTTTTACAATTTTTACAAAATAAGTCTTTTCCAAATCTGATTAAAAACTAGACCAAGACGTAGAGCTTGCAAAAACACACACTTTCAAAAAAAGGCACCTCAATCCGAGGTACCAGTTGAAAGTTATGACTTTTTAAATTGTAATTTTAATATCTTTCCGGCCCCTTTCCAAAATGGAAAAAAAAATTGCACTTAATTTTTTTCACTTCGTCCAAAAAAGGAAATTTTTAAAGCATATTTTTAACAAAAAAATGGTTTAAAGCTTACATGCATGTGTACATCATTGTTTCACCCGCCGTCAACCTTGTTTACTCCATCCACCTCTTTATCAACTTTTATACATCTTTTCTTTTACTTCATTTGCACAGGGTTCACTTTTCTCCAACAACTTTTTTTCTTTGAATTTGAGATCTCGTGCATGGATGGGTGTGCAAATGGAGGTCGGTTTGCAAACAAGATCACTTGTTTTCTTCCTTTGGCTATCACTTCTATTCTTTTGGCCACTTTTCCTCTGCTCCCATTCGTACAGGGTTAGATGCTTGGAGACGTCAATTTGGAGATTGATCCAATGCCACAACTCACTGACAGGGTCTAAGAAAACATAGATTAATAGAGGATAATGGGGGTCTCTTATTTTAGAGACAAAAAAACCCCAAAAAAATTACATATAAATTTTTCTTGAATGAAAAACAATATTTTTTAATTCAAGAAGTGAGATTCAAACTATAAATTCAAAAAATCACTTCCTATGTCAAATTTTTGCAATACTTCTTTTGTTGTTGTTGTTGTGTGAGGAGTATGATCAGGGGCATTGTGTGAAGACGCTAGGGGTCAACTTTGGATCCTCCTAGCTCAAGCTTCTTATTCCTCCTCCCTCAAACTTCCTACACTCCCTAGCACTCACAAGTTCAGGATCTTCCGGCTCTGATACCAAATCTTGACAATGAATACTTGAAAACAATATTGACACAGAAGCTTTACATAGAAACAAGACAGTGCTTGTGTATTTTATTAATATCAAAATCAAGCATTACAAAACAAATGAGAGAGCTGCAATATTTATAGATATTGGACAACTTCTATCTCATCCTCAATATATGGAAACAAATCATCTAATCTGAGAAAATATGCAGAAATAGCATATTGCCCCTAATTGCCCTATTGCCCCTCATGAAAATCATCTAGGAAAAAAATATGCAAGATAGAACATGATCCCACAAACATTGGGATGAGAAAACTATCACTTAGTTAACTAACAACTAAGGACAACTAATATCTATTGACATAAGTTTAAAGTATTTAATTAAATACTTTAACTTATTAAATTTATTCAAATATCAACTAATGATGAATTAAGCTAAGTTTTATTCATAATAGTGTATATAGTTCTATTTTTGTAGCAATTTCCATAAATTTCCCTAAAGTATTTCCAATTGAAATCAAGTTCTCCTCCCCCAAAATTATAGTGAAAGGTGAGGCAACCAAACCCAAACAAGATTGACAAGGAAGGTTTTAGTGATAGGGTTAAAGGAGGGAAACCATGGTTTCATGATTAGGAAATGATTCTAAAGTTCCCAAATCATAGAAAATATTTTATCTCAATCTTCAATCTGATTAAAAACCAAAATAAAAATCATCTAGCACGGGGTAAATATCCACTCTACCTTCCATTAAGGGGCACCATTCTAAAGAAATCCAAGAATGTAGAAGAGGTAGTCCCATCCATAGTATTTAAAACCTACAAATTAGGACCTTTCTGGTAAATGGTTCCTCCACTTCAAGAACTTGAGCCCAAAGGTGACCGATGATAATTTGGAAGCCACCTGTGAGGGGTTTGACATTCTATTTGGAGCATGCGGTAGAAATGTAATATTGTTGTTGTGGGAGAACCTTAGTATGCACACATCCCTTCAATGGATTAGGAGTAGGATGCACCCAAAACACCATCACAAGGAAAATTGGTAGAGGAAGGCCCACCAATCACTCTGTTGAGAGATAGAGGTTAGGATTCCATAATGCCACTAGGCTCAAAAGGGGTAGAGAAAGATCTCGCCACTACAACAGGGGATCACATAGACATTATAATATTTTCCTCTCCACATGTTTGGTAAAGGGATTAAGATTCAAGTGATAGGCCTCCACTAGTAGAAAATATCACAGCTACATGAGAGGGGGAGATAAGACTAGATCCACCACCCCCACCAACAACATAGCTAAACCAAGGTAGAGCCATGTTGTCATGAGCTCTGCTAAATGGTTCTAAAGGAGATGACAATGGAGGGGAAAATTGAACCACCCACTTAGTGAACCTATATGAATCCACCACTACAAGTGCCTCCCTTTGTAGATCCATTTGCATTGTCTCCTGAAACCAAACATCTCTTAGGATTTAAGGACATCGCTTAAATAGAAACCCTTGAAATGATATTTTTTGTATAGGTGTTTGATAACACTTTATAAGTATAGTGTTTATAAATTAAACCCTTTTAAGTGATTTTTTTGTATAGGTTCTTGATAACACTTGATAAGACTTTGGAATGTTTTTGACTTTTCTTTGGAATATCTTGGAAGAGTGTGGAGAGATTCATACCTTCTTAGGGATTATTTTTATATCTTCTCTTAATTTAGTGAAGTTTATGATATCTTTTCTAGATATTTAGAGATGAAGATCAAGTGTTCCAAGTGGTTATTTCTAAGTATGAGATAGATTATTTCCAAATTTATCAAGTTATTAAATAATAGTATGTAATTATCTTTTATACTTTTCCATGAGATATGATTTTTCAATTAGGACAACCTAGAAATGGGAATTAGGATAAAGTTAAGAAATCTAATCAATGACAAGTAAAGGACACTAACATCTAGCTTTGGACACTAATGTCTAGCACTAGTTTCTAACTTGTTAGTAGAGTCTATAGGAAAATATATATTATCGAGAGAAGCATTGAGGATATGTTAGTTCAAAGAATGCACATGTGAATGATGCAAGACGTGAATTATTTCGATACAAAATAATGAAATCATACAAGGATGTAAATTACAAAAGTACAAGAGACATAATTACAATATCATGTAAATAGCTCTAACGTAATATGATAAAATAGAATAATGCAAGAGATATACTTATAGGAGTTGAATGTATATCCTCCTCCTATAATCATGAAATATCCACCTATAATAGTGGTAACCAACACCTATAACGATGTATTCAAGTAGTAACCAACACCTATAACTCCAGAAATTTAGTACTCCAGTGTAGTCAAATGGTAACCAACACCTAGAATAGTGTAGTCAAGTGTACACCTAAGAAATCATATACCATAAGTGTAGAAAATCCAAGTGAGGTGGAATAGCCTAACTAGGATAGTAAAAATAAAGTGAAGAAAATAAATCCTGCACTAATGTCCTTTCCCTCCATAAGCACATCTTAGGTGGGTGGTGAAACAATGAAAGTGGGTCCTAACAACAATGCCTGATGAGGTACCCATGTATAATGCAATCTCTCATAAGATAGAGTAAAAGGAGAAAACTCCGGTGGGAAAAACTCCCCCAAAAAAGAAGACTTAAAGAAGTGAAGAGTCTATAAGGCCCCCATAAAGATGATGAAGTTATCGATGTAGACCACACCCAAAGAATATCTCATAGATGAATGAACTTTCTCTTTGTGGAAGGTTTAGTTAATATGTTAAAGCAACCTACTTTAAATACTAGAAAAATATAAAATTGATGATTTTCTTATAAATGACATCCCAAATGAAGTACATGTGAATCTCAATGTGTTTGGTCCTCTGATGAAGGACCAGATTCCTATATATCTAGATGGTGCTCTGGTTATCGAAAAAATTATTATAGGCTTCCTGATCTAGATACCAAGCTCAAAAATAATCCCTGAAGCAAAATATCCTCAATAGTTGTGTTAACATCTCTCCTATACTCTGCCTCTATGGATGGTAGAGAAATAACATTCTTCTTCTTTCTCGACCAAATGATATGACCAAAACAAAATGAGAAATTATAACCTGAAGTGTACTTATGACACTAAGTGTCACCAACTCAATCTGAGTCTCTGTAGCCAACCATGTCAATGTCTAAACTAGCCCTATAGTGAATCACATATCTATGTGAGACCTAAATGTAGTGCAAGATCCTCTTAGCTTATTTCCAACTTATAAAGGGACATTTTCACCAAATCTTAGTGAAATTGTTTGATAAATTTATTTTGTATAGATCCAATGGCTTGTGTATGAGGAGCAGAAAGGATGGATACCTTAACCTTAGAAGGTGTTGGAGTAGTTGACTCGAGAGGGAGAAAGATATATACTTTGCATTTGTTTTAATCGGTGGTGTTGGTGTCTCCTGGGTCATGTGCTCTAGTGGTGATATGTACTACGTCAATTTGATGAGGGGGGAATTTTTGAAAATAATCCCCACTTTCTATGGTCATGAGAGTAGATGATGATTTATATGTGGTGGTCATCGATGTTTTATGGGATGTTTTTAATGTTTCTAGATCTGGAGGGAGAAGGCCCTTGTTTGCAAGGATTTTGATAGTAATATGGAGGACTTTTCATTCTTCTTTGTGATGTCCTAGTGTTCTATGGTAATCACAAAAATCTTTGAAGTTATACCAAGAAGTTTCCACCTCGAGAGCTAGATGGCTTAAGAGGAGGTAATGTTATGATGGATTGTTGAAGAATCCTTTCAAAGATCAAGGTACAATGCCCTTTGGAGGTAGATTTTGAGCAAAGTGGTAATTTTTTCTATTATACAGGTGTTGAAGGAGCCACTTTTGATGTGATTTCTTTGGATGTGCGATGAGAAATGGATTTCAATTTTGTAATTGTGATTGGTAATTTGGACTAGGGATGTGGACCTAAAATGGAAGGTAAAGGGTTTGGTTTTTGTATTAAGTTGACAATCATGTGATATGATTTTCACCTTTTTAGATGAAGGGGTGTGTGGTCATGTGACCAGATTTTGAAGGTTACATGTGTATTTTTAGAGAGACATGATCATCATATGATATTTTCATAAATTACAATATGGGTTTCTTCTATGAGGCTTGTGAAGAGCTTGTAGAGACAGATTTAGAGAGGATGGAGAAAATGTGGATAAAAATGCTTTCCTTTCAATTGTCGGATTAGGAGATGTGTCTGATTTGATGGTTTTTTTGTTTATTTTTTCTATGACTGATCCATTAATGGATGGTTCATATGGGGATTCTGTGATGGATTCTTAGATGCTATAGATGAATAATCTTTGAGTGTATTGATAGTGTGATGAGAATGGATGAGATTAGATTGTGGTTGACTGGTGGATGGAGAGTGATTTGGAAATGGTTGTTTAAAAATGTCAAGATTTCGATTGGGAGGTGTATTTGCATTATCTAGTTAGAGCACACCTTTTTTAACAAGATCTTGAAGGGTGTTTCTAAACAAATGAAACCTCTTGATGTCATGCCCTTTGACCCTATGGTATTTACAATAATCATTATCTCTATACCAAAAGGGATTTGAGACATATGTATCGATAGGATGAATGAGAGGAAGGGTGATCATATTGGTGGCCAAGATTTTGTCAAATACTACTGTAAGATTCTTCAATAGGCGTGTAAGTGTGTTGAGGATGGGTGCATCCAGTGGTTGAACGTTCTTTGGAAGTAGTCTTTACAATGATCATGTTTGTTGATGTTTTTTATTGCTCATGGCTAGAGGATGATTTGAAAGAATATTTGGGCTTAGGTTTCTTTGATCTAAGTTTAACCTTACCATCTTCAAGAGCACGAAGCTTGATTTTGTGAGCCATAGTGAAGGATTTGTCAAATGTTTGGAAGGATTGGATTTGTAATGTGGATGAAATGTGTTTGGCATAAGAGTGAGAGAATAACTCGATTAACTTTTTCTATGGGAGGGAAAATGATAATTGATTAATAATGCCCCTCTAGTGGGTGATGAAGTCTATAATATATTCATCTTTAAATTGTTTAATGGCATATAAGTCGGTGATAGTGATTTTATGGTTCATGTTTATCAAAAAGTGTTCTAGAAATAGTTGCAAGAGCTAAGCGAATGAGAAGAGTGAATATTAAGGAATGTTATTATACCAATCTAAGGCAAGACCAGTTAAGGACATGGGGAATGTCCTCAACATAAGGTCTTGGTTGTGTGTTATGAGGTAACAAGCATGTCGGAAGGCCCAAATGTGTTGTTGAGGGTCTTCTTTGCTATAGAATTTGAGGAACTTAGGAAGTTCCTAGTGTGGAGGATATGCTTTGTATGGTACTAATGGGTGGATGGGTTTGTTACAAAAAAATTGTATGAGAGCATATTTTTAGACCGATGGAAGAAGCTTTAAGACTGGATATCCTATTCATTAATTCTTACAAAGGTTCATTTTGTAATGGTTGTTTGTATGGATTGAACAAGGATGAACTAGGTTGATTGTATCCAGATATGTTTGACTATTGGTATGGTTGATATTGTGAAGGAATATTATGTTAGAGGGGGAAATTAATGGGAATACCATAGGTATGTTATGAAGTTGTGGGTTGTGAAGATTGAATATATTGATACTAGATGGGCATGGATGTATTCAAGAATGGTTGTGACTGTTGAGGTATGTGTTGAAAGGGGATGGATGTACGAGTGAAAGATTGAGATTGTTGTGGTATGTGTTGGAAATAAGTGGAGGAGTAGATGAATGGTTGGGATTGTTGAGGTATATACTGAAAAGGAATAGATGTGTGAATTTTATTTTTTTGCTATTTTATGCGGTTTGTACCTAAAAATCAATATTATGTGGGGTTTAGCGATACCTACATTGACATTCGCAATGTCAAGATGGTCGAGATGTAGCAGTGGAAAAGTAATCCTCCTTTCTCCAAGTGAAGATACCTGTAATGAGAGACAACTAAACAAGAGATATTAGATAAGATGGATAGACAAGCTGTTTGGCAAAGGCTGATTCCAAGAATCCAATGGGACTTCCTTAGATAATGTCTACTTTAAAAAAATTAAGTGAACTGATAGGAATGATAAAATTTTAGACAATGATAATGATAGATAAATGACAGATATGGAGCTAGAACTCAAGGTTAAAAGGTAATTCCTTCTCTACTTCATAGGTTGCTCTGGATAATATAGAAATTATCTAGACAGACTTTGAAATAATCATACCCAGATAGTCTGTTATTTCTTGTTGGATCTCATGGAGGAACTTGAATTGATCTTTGATATCCTCAATTTCGGTTGTGAATCGGATGGCACACAGTTTGAGCTCAAGAAGGATGTCGAATTATTCACAAAAGAAAGGTTACTAGATAATTAGAAGGGTTGTAAATAATTTTGATTGGGTTTGATTGGCCTAGAAAACTCATCTACAACAAATACATACTTACAAAAGACAAGTTAAATCCAGAGATATTGATAAAATTTGACTAAATATAGTAATTGATTAAAACGATGATGAAAAATAGGGATCATAGGTGATTCAAAGGAATCACTGGTGATTTGGCATAATCATGGGCAATTCAAAGGAATCATCAGCGATTATGCTTGATTTCTCTAAAATGATAACTTGATACAAAGAGAGATCAAAATGATTGATTTTGTGAAATTTGTTGTTATGACAACAATGATAAAGAAAATAGAATTACCTTAGAGTGCTAAGAAGACACAACACCTGTAAATTATGATTTGACATTGATGTATCAATTTGTTGATCTCTTGGGAGATTTTTTGAAGACCTAGCTACAAAAATCGATGTGTTATAGATTTCTAAGGATTCTTTTGATGTTTTTGTGTTGTTGTTGAGCTTTAGAATCACTAGGGTAATGAGCTTCACTACTTGATTTAAAACAAGGACACATAATACCAAAGAGAATTTTGAATATCCATGAAACAAGAGTGAAAACTATTATTTATAATCACTTTGGTAATTTGTTACAATTTTCGGTGATATGGGAGTTATGGGAACAACATTTAGAAGTTATTGGAACCACTTCCCAAATGTAATTTTATAGTAAATGGATGAGGGAAAATGGTTGTAAATAGGTTATATGAGTTGGGGAGGTTAGGAGGTTGAGGTAAAATGGGTTAGGGATAGTTAGTAAATGGTTAGGTGAATTTAGAGAGGGTTAAGGTAATTATATGGGTAAATAGTAATTTGTAAAGGAGTAAAAATTCAATTTTACGAGGTAGGGGAGATGGCTTAGGGGTGTTTATATGATGTTGTGTTTTGATAAAATAATTTTTTTGTGCGAGAGGTAGGCGGGTGATGAAAACATGGTGTCTACAACCTCTTGACCTTATCTAGGTAGGTATCTCACACTTCCTCTCTGAGTACATCCTAGAAAACCATGAGCTTCGCTCATTCAAAATAACCCTTAAAGTGAAAGGTCATGGAGGAAGATCACATTAAATAATATCACCCCAAGAATCTTTGTAAGAAGGTTAAAGTCATTGAATATCCCATGGAAACTCTTGAGAAAGGTTAAATTGACCCTTCACAGTCTCCATTTCTTCATTGGTTCATAATTGTATCTTCTTTTACAATTGAGTCATCCCTCCATGTGAATGATGTAATTCCCTATCATGCACCTAAAATTACACCTATGCCTGAAATTTAGGCCCACCCCATCATATAATTTCCCTTAGATTCAAGAGTTACGTAGAAGTGAGGAAAGGATGGTGCAACATTTCATGGCACCTAATTTTGAGGCTATCTCAGAAATCATGAAAACCAAGCGAGGTAAGAAATCACAGGTAACCTCTCATTTATTTAGTGGGGCTTCTTGTTCAATATGTAGCAATTTCTTGAACAAATTTTGTAAAACCTATGGAAGATATGACTCTAGATGATTAAAAAATGACAAATATTTCCTTAGGTCAAGCCACACATGAATGTGATGCACACATGTTCAAAGAATCTACTACCTACATGCATTATTGAAATGAGGAATACAAATAAACAATATACTAGTTAGAGGATCATTTGAGAACTCACACTACTTACATGTAATCATTTTTCGATTCCATTACAATACCACCTCCTCCTTTAGAATCCATCACTCTAATAATTAGCTTCACCTTGAAACAATGAAGAAAGCTCAAGGTTACACAATGTAGGGAAGGGATAATGATAGATGGGTTGAAAAGGTTCTTGAGAAATGGAAGGAACTATTTCCATTGATTCTTTCATTGTTCAAATTTTCCCTCACTATAAATTATAAAATGAATATGACCAAGGAGAATATTGAGAATGAGAAAACCCATTGGGACAATGTGTTTCCATTGGTTTCTAAAATGAGTAATCTATATTCCCATTCCTTGGTGAGTAAAAATGTGTTCACTTCCATGACTGATAACTTATCTCCTATTTGGTCTCACATGATGAGTTATTGGTATGAAATGTATCAGCTATAGCATGTGGAATCTTGGGTCACCTTAAATCAATAAAAATTCATAAATCTAAGAGCTCCTATAATCCTTCCAAGATTTGGTCAAAAAAGGGATGAGAGATCCCTTCTCATTTAACAAAGGTACCTTAGAGTCATTGTAAAGGATCATCAAGTGTGGTTCAGCTAATTTAAGACTATTGGAAACATTCCTAAAACCTAGATTGATGATTTGAGTTTTGTTCACATTCCATAGGTGGATAAAGTGGCACCTGTTGTAGCCCATTTCAATAAAGAATTCAATGGTGAAGAAATATTTCCAGGAACATTCCCCCAAGGTTCACCAATAGTCAGTTCTTCATCAATAGAGGCTTCATCTTCATTAGAGTGATCATCTCTTCTCTTCTTCCTTCCTCCTTTCTTCTCTCTCCATGTTCTAATTCTTCATTAAGGATGTACTTTTCACTATTTTATCTTATTCACTTAAGTAACCTTTAGATCAACATTGTGAAATTTAATTTCTTCTTCCAAATTCTCTAAATCTTATTTGACTAATTTTTGTTTACTAGGAACATGAAAGGTCACAAGTGATGAGGGAAGGTGAAAATTCATGTGGGGGAGATGAAAAGTATTTTCTTATAATGTTATAAATTGGAATGGCCTCTCCATTCCAAGGGGTTGTCAATTGTGAGTTTCTAGTAGATAGTTTTGCACTACTAAATACAAGAAAGAGATTACTTTCTTCTATTTCCTCTTTGTCTATGTTTCCTCTATTTCTTGTATACTTAACTTTGTAAGCATGATGATCTTGTAAAACCAAGAAAGGACTTAATTCCTTTGGTGAATAAATCAATAACACTTTTTGTTTATGGTTTTTTATTCTTATCATTTCCCGCAAGGTTGAATTTCTCTAGTTGGGTGTGGATTTACTCTAGTTAATTCTATGAAAATATGTAAGTTCCTATTCACAAAGTTAACCCTCCTTCACTATATTCTTACTCCCCTCTACCTCTTTTCACTAGAAACAAATTATTCCCTTGCACTAAGTGCAAGAAATTTTCCACAAGTCTAGTGGAGTATTCCCTTGAAGATCCATGGCTTCCCACACACCCACTGATTTGTTTTTTTCATTCAATAAATGGGATATTCCTCATTACCAAGAGGAGGGACTTAGTCCTAGAGCATTGGTGAAAATTCACTAATTTTTCCTTACGAAAAATTATTTCGCCAACAGTTTTTGGCACCCACCGTGGGGAATATTTTTTTGTTTTTGCACCACCTCTAAAACCACAAAAATCCTAAAAATTATATATCTAAAAAACCAAAAAAAAGAAATTGTAAACTTCAAATAGCCTTAATGTTTACTCTCTGCATTTTTCCCCTAATGGCTATATCTGGAATTTCTCTAATTATGCATCCTAACCTTCTTTTCTTCCAATACACTTAAGAAGATATTATAGTAGATTTGAGGAATTTCATCTGGAACAACAGAGTAAATTTTAATCACTTCCATGTTGCTGCAAGAGTTTTGAGTTCTAAAGAATAACATTCCCAAGTTAGCAATGTGTTAGACAAGTTCGACCAGCAAAGAAGAGCATAAAGAAATCTATTTTGAGTTGCACACAAATCCTACAAATTAGCATAAATAAGATATACAAGGGGTAATTGAGCTAGTGGTATAATTGACCTGTCATTTGAAGAGAAACAACATGGTGACTTCATACTTCCCATTGTTTAAATATCAAGGTGAAATAGTCAAGAGTACTTCCATGAATTTAATACTAACTTCTCTCTTGAAGCCCCATTTGAAGAACCAGTTATTGAACCATTAAACCTCATTCCTCTAGAAGAAGAATAAGAAGAATAATAACCATAGGAAGAAGAAGAGAATGGATGCACCTATGATGTGGGGATAGAATATAGGCTCGTTGGCCTTGGCTCCTCCACTACATGAATTTCCAAAATGATATAGGAATAAATTTCCCAAGTTCAAAGGTGATGGGAAACAACATCTAGATGATCATATTGTTGCATTCATCACATATTTTGGGTTTTGGAAGTTGAATATGAATATTTTTCAGTTTTTCTATTTGTGGAATCACTACAAGAGGTTGTTTTTAATTGGTTCTATCACTTACCATGGATATCAATCACAAATTGGGAAGACATGAAATCCAAGTTTGAGGCTAGGTTCAAGCCTGTTGAAGATTCTCATGCCCTCCTTTCACAATTATCTCAACTAAAAAAATATCCTCATGAACCTATGAGGGACTTTGTAACTAAGTTCAACAAGATGCTCCATAAAATCTTAGAAATTGCAAAGCCTATGGAGAATAACCAATTAAGATTCTTCACCACTACCCAATTACATGAGGTCAGTTTAATATTGAGAAGGATTCAACCTACTACTTTAAATAAAGCACAGAGATTTTGCTAGATGTGGAAGATGATCTATTGATGTTTGGAAAAATTAAAAGAGGACCAAACAAATACAAAGCTCAAAGCTTAAGTTCTAGAGCTACATAATCGTGGTACAAAAATTACTAATGATGTACTTTCTCTCAAAAATCAACTTTCTCAAAATACATTGTACAAATACATTCCAAGGAATAACTTCCCAAAAAATAAAGGATTGGTTTTCCACCTCATGATATATCTCTTGAGGCTCCATCCATGAACGTGACTTATGGAACTGATCAAATGATGAAAATGAAGAAGAGAAATCTCAAAAAGATGAAGAATAATAAGGTGAGCTTCCAATCAAAGAAATTGGATCCATATAGGTTGGTTTATTTGAGTATTCATCCTCTTATGAAGATTAGTATAAATATTTTGTATCTAATATGAAGATCCATTCATGTGTTGTTTTTACACTATCAAAAAATTTTCCTTTATCATAAAAAGATCAATCATCCAAGCATGAAGAAAGGGAGAGAGAATATCCTCAACCGATAAATCTACCACCTAAAAGGATTATATATGAGAGGATACCTACTCCCCATATTTGGAATCAAGAAAAAAATATTGATTTCATGCCTCATCGTAATACATCTTCTAAGAAAGTTAAGTCAAGTACTTCTATTCCTTCCCGAATGATGTTTCCACTTCTGCACATCAAAAGAGTAATGAAAAATATGTAAATAATCCTTCTAGATCAATTTAAACTAATTTTCCATACTATGGAAACCCTTCCTCAAACTTTGATATTATTGACCATGTGAAAAAGGCCAAAGTTTAGATCTCTAAATCAGAATACTTGCAAACTCACCCCGAATAGTTTGATAAGCTAGTCAATTTTATCAAAGGTGAAAGTTCCAAATCTAAGGTTCCATCCACTTCCAAAGGCTTACTTCCCACACCCGAGCCAAGCTAAAGACAAAATATTCTAGCTTCTACCTTCATCCACTAGAAAAATAAAACCTTTCTATATTTCCCTATTGATCAATAGGTACTGATTGAATAATTGTATTATTGATTTTGGTGCCTCTAACAATATCATGCCCACCAAGGTTTCTCAAGCTCTTGGTTTAAGTCTCTCTCGGGCATTTAGTCGGTATACTTAATGGAGATAAAAGAGGCTCCACTTGTTGGAAGGATCAAAGAAACACAACTAGCTTTTTTGGCCTATCCAAAAAGTGATTAAAGTGTAACGCCTACTAAAACAACCCACTTGAGACTCAAGAACAACCTAGGATTAGTCAAAAAAATTATGGGATAATTTTTTTGTATAAAAGTGTCTGACTACTAGGTTACAAAACAACAGTTGCCACAAGCAAGGTTTAGAGGCCAAATAAAAATCTTAGCTCATATTTTTCCCATTACAACAATTATTAAATTTATAGGGTCAAAACTTAGGGTTAGAATAATCATTAGGATTAAGAGGGCAATTTCTCACTCTCCCACCCTCTGACAGGCTTAAGAGATTCAACCTAATTTTTCTCAAAATTAATGCACTTGAAACCTTCTAAAAACATTCCCATTAGATAGGAAATTTTCTCACCTTTCCAGTGATATAAAGAAGTCCTCCTAACTCCCTATATTTCAAAAGTTATGGGTCGGCGGACCTTGGGAGGAAAATTTTCCCAAGGCGGGCCGGTGGGCCTAGGGAGAAAATTTTCCCCAGGGGCGGTTCTATAGGCCATGGGGAGAAATTTTTCCTGGAGGAGGATTTATTTTGGCAGGGCTAGGGATGAAATCTCATCCCGAGATGCAGCCGGCCAAAGGCTTCGTGAGAGAAGTTTTGGAAATTTTCCCACTTGGGGCGAAAAGCCACCTTTACACCCACACACCCGCAAGTCCACAAGTCTACAACAGACACGTGGCACCTCCTAATACAATGTGGGGAAAGTGGGGTGGTGGGGATAAAATAATTTTAATTCCTAGAAGGGAGAAAAGGGTAAAATTCACTCGCGCCTCCGCCGACGCGTGTCACGATGTCACATGGAAAATCCTGATTAGCGGTGGGCCGGCAGGGCCGCGGAGGAAACTAGGAAAAGTTTCCAAATTTTAATTTTGCAAGTGCCAAGGTTAAAATGGATTCTACACCTCTGAAAGAGCCTTGTTAAGCCATGTGGCAGCACCTGATTGGCTGCGGGCCTATGGGGACGCGGGGAAACGAAGAAAAAAATTTTGAACTTAGATTGTTTTGATCAACAAGAATGTTTGTGGGTTAGCGGAGTCATGCGGGAACTTCATGCCTTAAGTGTTTTTGGGAAAAATCGCAAAAGGAAGGATTTATCCCGCAGGTCTGCCCAAGAATATTTTATTAATTAAATTTGATGGTTAGAAAATTTTTGAAGCCAAAATGAAGTGGAACTTCAGAAGGCCATAACTTTTGACTGGGAGCTCCGTTTTTGGCAAACAAGGACTTTTTGGAAATATCTCAAAGTCCTCTTTACATAGAAGAAAGCTTAAGATTTAAATTTTGATGAATTTTGAAGGGTAAATTTTAAGAAAACGTCTTTCTATCACTTAAAACATGAACTAGATTGTTCAACTTATAAAATTTGTCCGAATTTGCCATAATTCCTTCTCAACATGCCAAACAGAATGGAGGAATTTTCTTGGAATATTTTAGGATAGATTACAAGGGTTAAGTTATTTGGTTGATTTACATTTCGAAAATTTCCCAATTTGACAACAACGACTGTGAAACTGTTTGAGCCCGAATTGAAAGGTTCTATGGAAATTCCTTAAGTATTTTTGTTTGCTTGGGATCATTTTGATCCCACAAGTTCCATTGGTATTTCAATTTATCTTTTCAATGTTGCAGGGTCACTCTATACTTTTTGATAAAATTTTGCAAGTATACAGTGAAATAAAGGATGGAGTTTATACTTGATCTTAAACAGATCCAGGTTTCCTTTACCAACTTGATATATGAAATTTATTCCCAATCCAATCTAACATATGAAGTTGGTTTTTTTCAATTCAAGTATTCAAAATCCAACGTACAGTTCTAATTTCTAAATCATGCATTTCAAAAGAACAGAGCAGTATAACATTTCTTCATGTGTATTTACTTTTCAATTTTCCAACCAGAGCTTTTATACTATATTTCAAACATAGATTTCCAATGAAAAAAAATCATTTGAGCAAGGTACACAACTTCCATTAATTCAAATGAATCTTTTATGACTTCTTTCCCATTTATTTTCAGAATATAACATACAGAATACATATCTTTCTTTTCTGTTCACAAAACTGAATACAAGATATATTCTTCCATAATCACAACTACTTTCATAACTAAAACAAAGTAGCCTTTCCATCACAGATAATATACAATTTCATCCACTTCAAAGTGGGAAAAGGTTACAATAAGAAATAATCTCAACAAGGACTATCAAATTTGTCTTTTTCCTCTGCTCCAGTACAGCAACGTGAAGATCCTCCATTTTCCAGTTTGATCACAACAAAATCAGGGAGAAAGGCAAACACTCTCCACCCAACCAAGACATCTAATGAAAAGGAGAAGCCATCCTTCTTCATTGGCCCCCTGAGCCCCAACCACAATGTAATAAGAAATGTGTTTCAACTCATGGCAATAATAGGCTTCCACAACACACATACAAATTCATATTTAAAACACAGTCCAGAACAAAACTACAGTTTGCAACCATAGATAAAAGACAACAAACAACACTTAGGCTTCCTCATGCAAGCCAAAGGAGCAAGAAACTATGGGGGATGTTGCTTATGCCTCCCAAGGGGAAATGGGTATCACCACCTAAGAACAAACCGCCAAAACATATCATTTCAAAACCCTGACATGCCCTTATGCCTCCCCAAGTACCCCTTATTCCTCCCATTTCCTTATGCCTCCCCAACCTCTTATGGCACCCCATAACGAGTAAAGAAATGCAAGCTATTTATTTTGCAAGGTGGAACCCAAATCCCAACTCCCTCCACACTTATACCTCCCCATAACACTTATGTCTCCCCACAAGAATCCCCATAGTCTTCTCCTACACCTTTCCTAGGCCATCTACCCAACCAGCCAACGAATAAAACAACACATTCACACACTCAACCATTCACATAAGCATAAAAATGAAAGAAGAGCATAACAAGAGCCAAGCTCTTACCTTTCCATGATGGAGTTGTTCCAAGTTCAAAAATAACAAGCTTTATTCCAATGCAAGCAATCCAAAATATCCTCCAAGCACAAGCATTCAACAATCTTCAAACCCCTCCAAAGCAAGAGCTCTCAAATAGAAAAATAATTCACCCAAGAATGAAGCATTCCAAGGTGAAGTAACCCAAAAACAAGCATGGGAATTTGAATATATAGAAGAGGGAAGAGAAGAGGATGAGGTGGATCCATGTAGGATGCCACATCACACATCCTCAACTCCAACACCCAAGTCAACTTCATTCTCCAAGGCATTGTTATCACCGAATCACAGCACCCTTCTATGGTTTATACAAGCGCATATATTTGAAATCACGGTGTGATTGGATAACATGGGTACTATCTCCAAGTTTTGGGACTTGCTTTACTTGAGATAGACCTCCGAGAGAAAGTTGGTTCTTACTCCTAAACTACCTGCCACAATCTACTCTAATGCAGGGAAACTAACTATTCTAATCTAAACTTCCAAGGGACCAGGGAGAGAGAATGCATAAAATGAAATCCTACACTAAAGTGGTGATACACCAGAAAGGGAGGGTGTGAGAGTAGTCTCCAAATGCGTGAAATACAGAAGCAAAGTGCACACTAGAAGGGGTGATGACAGTTCTCCACAATCTAGCAAAATGCATTCACAAAAGTACCTCGAACATACACAATGATAATGGATCCCTGCAAGAACATAATAATAGACACAATATTCTTGTAATCAAGGTTAAAGGGGCAAGAAGAATGCAAGAAAACATAGCAGGGGAAGATACATCCACAAACTTGTATTTTATTGCTTCCTGGTATGCACAGTTCAATCGGTTACAAGATAAGGGCCTGGATCACCATGTAAGGAGTCCACAACAAGGGCCTACAACACATTGGCTTCACAAAGCAATTTTGGTAGAGCTTTGCTACAAAACTACCTCCTTTACAATGAGCCCAACACTCCAATTTATAGAAAAAATGAGAAGAGAAAGAGAAGGGAAAATGGAAATCCCAAAATCTGTCCTTCAACCACTTGTAAGAGGCATTAAATGGAGTAAAATGATTATATATTACTTGTAAAAGGCTCCCCATACTGTCCCAGGTGCTGCAGCAGAGAAAGAATGATGACCATGCCTCTTAATTGCACTCCCAACCACCAAATAAAACACTGTTATGAACCCGTCCACGTTTTGTGAAAAATCCCCACCAATATCTCATCAAATATGGAATTTCTTGATTTTTTTGTGTCGGGCTCAGAGCCACGATTCCAACGGTACCAATTTTGTGCGATTTCGTTGAGAAATGCAAAAGTTATGGCCTTCTGAGTGCGGGCAATTTTGGAGTCTCGGAGCGTTTTCGTCATTTGACGGGAATGAGCATTAATCGACCCGGAGTTGAATATGTTTATTTTAATTAAATATATCTACCCTCATTAAAAATAATAAATCTAGTTTTTGTGGCGTAGAGGACGTCGTGCTCATTCCAGAAAGTCCAATTTTGTGAAAATCGAGCTCGGAGTCAAAAGTTATGGCCGTTTGAAGTTTCACGGGTCAAACGTTGACTTTTCTTCTTTGCCTTCGGCTGTTTCAGCTTTTCACATCCCTCGCATCCCACACATACTTTTGTCCCAACTGTCCTAGATGAAAATCTCCTACTTCGCCAATTCGGGCTTCCTTGTTCCTATTTGCGGCTTTTTCACCTTTTCGCGTCCCACGCGTCCCTCACGTACTTTTGTCCCAACTATCCCGGAATACCTGGGACAAATATCTCTCAACCGCCGAAATAGATGGTGCAGCCGGCCGTCGGCCGATTTGCATCCCACACGTACTTTTGTCCCGACTGTCCCAAAACCGCGCGAAACAAAAACTTGACGACTTTCCCTACTTTTGAGTCGATTCGAGCGTCCCGACATCCAAATGTCCCGCGGACCGCTTGGGACAAAAATGTCCATTTAGCCGATTTTCTTTTTTTTTTGGCCCCAAGCATCGACAAACCTCGATTTCTTCGACCCGAGTGAGTACGACCCGAACCCTTCAGACCCAAAATGCCTTAAAACAGTCCTGCAACCTTATTTTTTACATTTTTTCCATTTTTTCAACTTGTTGGGATTTCTTCTTGGATGGGAGAGTTAGAGAGAAGCCGAGGGGGCCCCAAAAACATGATTTCGGGCCTTGAATCAATCTACTTGCTCGGGACTGAATAATTTGATGCATGTTATCAAAATTACCTTGAGGGTGAATTTTGGATAACAGCATATTAAATAGGTGGGTGAATAATATGACAGATCACTTACACACTCCAAAACAAGCCCACACTCCAAAGGACTAAAATTAAAACATGTAAGAAAAGTGCAATTAAAACTTACAACTTGACTTACAAAAATGCATAATGAAAGTCTAAATTCAACTCTCCAACCATAGGTATGGTTGGTAAATAAATTTAAGAGGTATGGGACAAGTTTAACTTGTCCCACAAGCCTCCAAAATCAGCCTCCAAGGAAAAATTCGAATTTCCAAGAAGGTGGAGTGTTTCATACTCTAAAATCAACTTACACATCACTTACACATCTCTTACAACACTTAAACCAAGACCAACAACTCTATTAATTACATTCTCAAATCACAATTTAATTAAATAATGAAAAGGGAAAACACATCACTTATAAAACACATACAACATTAACAAAAGACCAAATAAAAGAAAAGCATAAAGTCCCTTGGTCACATTCAAAGGTGATTCTGCCGACATTAAAATTTTCCTCCGTAATTTCTATTTTATTAATGTATGTATTAGGAATAGGATTTTGTTAAGTATAATTAGTAGTGGCGTCCAATAGAAGATAACGGCATCGTCAGTACAGTGCCACCAATAATGTAGAGTATGGTAACAGTCAAAGTACAATAGGAATGTTGTAAAAAGTAAATATTTGTCGTAAGTGGTCCGGTAATGTTAAAATGTCAAAGTTGGGATAAGTAGAGAAGTAGGGTCTACATGATTAGGAATTAGAAATATTATATTTGTAATAAGGACAAAGAGTGATGTCATAAATATTTTGTATATTTTATTTGTGGAAAAGTCTAAAAAGGTGGAACCCATGTGAGATGATAAGGTTTATCTTATCTTAGAAGATAAGCCTACATGTAAAGGCAAGAGTTTAGGCATGGAATATGATTGGCCGGAAGAGATTTCCTATCCTATCTTAGAGATAAGGTGGATAAGCCTGAATTCCTATAAATAAAGAGGCCACCCCCCCTCATTTAGCATAGAGAGAAGTAGTGAGAAATATTGTATGAGTAAGTGTGTAAAGGAAGCCATCATTTTGAAGGTGTGTTAAAGAAGCCATTAAGAGGTGTAATTGTGAAGTTTCTCCCATAGTTATTGTTTGAAGGCAAGTGAAGTTAATAACACTTGAAGAACCTCATGGGTGAGATTGTAACAATTTCATGTTGATATTATAATTTACACTGATATTTCAGATTTATCATTATTCCTTCTTATCATAGTCTATGGTATTCTTGTGTTATGTTTGTTGTTGTGTTTCCAGATTACATCCACCAAACTAAGAGTTGTGCATTAGTTAATAATCATAGCACGAGGAGTTCCCGTGAAGAATTATCATAGTATCGGATTGGTGTTGACATTCACCCCATGGGAGTCCCTAACAAAATCTAACACACACAAAAAATACGAGTTTCCATGGTGACCTTGTTGAATTCGTCTAGAATTCCAATGCGGTTGGTCTTCAATCCCCCAATGTTTGTTGTGATATTTTTAACCTGTAAAATACAAATACCTCCTTCGGCCTCATGGCCGCATCAGAACATACAAAATGAATATAAATATAATTCCAAAACCATATATACATATGAATCACAACATCATCAAGGAAAACAACAATATCATTTGCAATTTTATCAACAACTATATGATCATAAAATTAATTCCACTTTCTAGGCCTACTCAAAATATTCAAATACCACATGTCCAAACCACATCTATAATATAACCATGTCAAACAGTATATCAACATCAATATATAAAAATTTTCCAATAATCATCATGCACCACATATGAATCAAAGTCCACAATAAACCATGATCTAACATCTAACATCATACTAAATCAAACTATAACAATGTCCATAATATAGTCAGTAGTATTTGGATCAATATCACAAGGTTTCGAAGGGAAGCGGGCACAACAAAAAGTAATAATTCTAGTAGTATATATGTCGGATACCTACAAGATATTCTTCAATTGAATATTTTTATAAGAAAGGGGAGGTGAGATTCAAATGGAATGATCTTCAACCTCAATACCAGTCAATAATTAAATAAATAATCTCCTTCCTAAACCCAATATGAAATACATAGTTTAGAATTGAGATGATCCTAGAGAAAATGTCCTTTTTCCAGAAAGATAATTAGGCAAAGTTTCTTTTGAATAATTATGGAGAATTCCATTCAAGAAAGAGGTGATGGTAAATACTTCATGATTTCGAATGAGGAAAATATCTTCACATTCTTGAAGAAAAGCTAACATACATTGCTAATGAAATTTGGAGCATGGAATTTGATGGAAGTTGTTTGTCAACCGCTCAGTGAAAGTATCATGTTGTCTTCTCCGCAAGGAGATTTTTTCCTTCTACATATAATTTGTAGTTCTCCAACACAAAAAAAAAATACTAAATATGAAGTATTTTTTCTTGGGTTATAAGCCACAGAATAAATGGGGATCAAGAATCTCATCATACAAGGATATGTTGAGTTAATCGTGAAATAGGTAAGAGATGTATTTCAAGTGAATAACTCTCATCTTCACCACAACAGAAATAGAGTTTGGGATTGTCTTAAATATTTTTATGTATTTGATATTAAGAAATTTCCTAGAGATCAAAATGTCAGGGTTTATTCTTTGGCACTATCTACCTTGTTAATGATCCCACATCCATATATCGTGGAGAAATTTTTTCAAAGTGGATATTTTCTTCCTCCCAAGTATGTCAAACAATTCAGAAAAATTGCAAGTTTTAAATGATGATAATCACATTATGTCCTTCTTGTGACAAACCAAATATTTTAGATCTATGTACTTTGAATTTATTAATTCACTCCCACAAAATTTTACCACAAATGATAGTGACAAGTAACACAATTGATCAAACAGATGAAGATGGAGTAATCCAATTGAAAGGTAACATGATTTTGAAGGGGCTAGTGTCACTAGAGGAATTATTTGAAAATAATGATAGGTTTATCCATGGTAAGGCCAAGGATCAACCAATATATTCATTAGAATATGACAAAATAAACATCATAACAAGTGAACAGTCAAGGATGGTAAACATAAGAAAATGTTGTTCACTTGAGGAATGGAGAAACTTCTCATCTTTATTAAAAAAATATTCATATGATGACTTAAAATCCTTTCAACGTCAATCAATGTAGCAATCCATCCCTTTAAAAATATATTTCAAAACCTTTAAGTAAAATCAAAGACATTATAATCCAATGATTATCGGGACCATTAAAGCGAGTATGGCAAAGTTACTCAATTAATGTATCTTTTTCCTATCCATCATTCAACATGGATAGATAATATTGTGTCGGTCTAGAAGAAAAATAGTGAAATCCACATCTATGTGTATTTTGGAACTTAAATCAAGCTCCCTAAAGGATAATTACCCATTTCTAGTCATGGATCATATCCTACAAGTAATGAATGGTTCATAAATGATGTCCATACTCGATGAAATATCGGCTATAACCAACTTCAAGTTTCCAAAGAATACCAATTCAAGACTGATTTCATCACTCCATGGGGCACTTTTTCATATCACCATATATATTTTGGCTTGATCATTGCAAGTACCACATTTCAAAGATCTATGGATCTGGCTAAATTAATGATTTAAAAGGGAAATTCATTGTGGTATATCTAGATGATCTCACCTTATACTTGAAGAAGAGAGAAGAGCACTTAGAACAACTTGAAAAATCATGATCCTCTATAGAAAACATTGCATTTCCCTTAATACAAAAAAATCAATATTCAAAGTAACTAAAGGAAAAATCCTTGGTCACATTTTGAGCAAGGAAGGCATAAAGATTGATCTAGAAAGAGTGGAAGCTATTCAGAGATTGTCTCTACCCACCAATAAACCAGGTGTGCACTCTTTCTTTGGAAAAGTAAATTTCTTGAGAAGATTTGTCCTAGACTTTGTTGAGCTTACAAAGGACATCATCAACATGATGAAACCCAAGGAATATTTCAAGTGGAGTAAAAAGGAAAGGAATCCTTTGAGTCTATCAAAGGTGCCATTGTAAAATTACCTACTTTAGTGTGCCCAGATTTCAACAAAATTTCATTCTATATTGTTATGCTTTGGAGCATACTATTTAAGTAGTCCTCGTCCAAGAAAATTATGACAAAATTCAGTCACCCATTACATTCATGAGTTCTCCTTTAAAATAACATGAGATTAACTACTCGAACATGAAAACATGACTCCACGGTAGTCATAGAATTAAATAATTTTAGTTTTAACCCATTGACCTAATTAATTTCCCATACTTGAAAAATAACACTCATACATATAAGGACACCGCCATTAGAGAAGCGCAATATCTATGGATGGTAGTGTTTGAGGTGGATGTTTTGGCGGTAGAAAATAGGATTCTAAGAAATGGAGAATGTATGTGTAGAATTTTTAAGGTTTTCCTGGATATATTTATATGATCTTAAATAAGTATAGCTAGAAGATAAAGGTGAATAAGATGATGCATGGGTAATCAGAAATGAGGAATGTGTGATAAAGAGTTAATATATGGCAATAGTCCAAATGTATCAAAGTATAATGCCTATAATTTGCACCCAAAATAGGTTTTAAAACATATAATTTTTTTGTTGATACATTATCATATTTGTTTCTCAACATAAACATTGAATATGTAATTCAATATTTTATTATATATTCTTACATAGATTTAACCAACTCCTTTCTTTACAAATTACTAGTGAACACAAGAGAAATGAGTTGTAGTCAAAATATCCTTGAATAAAAACAATTACATTTCCAAGATATACTAACTCTGGAACAAGTATCATGTGTGTTTTCTTATAGTGAACTAAGTCTAAAATCACTTCAATCAACCTAAAGATTGAAACAATGCCAAACAAGAAGCATTACAAGCTCTAAGAATTATTCAAGGAGAAGAATGCATTTTTCTTTAGATATTAGCCATATTAAATTCATGATCTTAATCTATTTCTAATCACACCCCAAAAGTACCTTCCATATGCAAGGTATTTCGAGAATATTATATTTATAGGTCAAGCATATGGTTCACTATTTGAGGCTGGATTAATAATGCTTTAAAAATGCATTTAAAGCAACCTTAAAGGTTAAATACCTTATCGGCATAGGCACTAGTGAAAAATACCATAGGTGTGAAATGCCCCGTCCCAGGACACCGTAAACACGCCCCAAGCGCGACTAATAATTTACGAAATATTTTTTATTTAATCAATGATTACTAATGTGTTTGTTTAAACATCTTCCCTTTAAAATTTATTTTATATCCATTTATAATTTTACTCGGAATTAAATAAAACATTTCCAAGAAGTAATTTAATTATTTATTCCTACTGAGCTTATTAAGGTCGTCTTAAAATTTTCTACATACCCTTTGAGATTTACTAATTTTCCCGTTTTGTTTATTTATTTACCCACACACACAACCTAAAATTTATCTCCCATTCACATTTTAAAATATCATGACTTAAACAAGGGTAGGATTGAAAGAGAGCCCTAGGATCAATTCTAATCTTGACCATTGTTTTCGAACTTGCCCTAAAGTTTCCCTAATCATCTTTATCTTTTCTTTTCCATATCATTTTCTCTTATTTTGTTTTCTTCTTTTTTGTGCAGGTTGAGGAATTGTGGAGGCTTTATTCTTGTTTTGAAAGGACCTGATCTTCATGATCTTTGTTTATGCAATCTATAACAACACCCATTATTGAAATGTAAACATTTTTTTGTGTTTTTTTCTTATGGGTGTGTGTGGCCTAAATTTGGAGAGAGGCGGAAGTTTTAGGGGTGGTGTCTATGGGTGTGGGCGACGTGGAAGGGAGACTCGGTGGTGTTTGGGAGCAGTGGCATTGTGGGGAGGGGTGCGCGGGAGGTTACGCAGGCGGGTAGCAGCGTGGAGGCGGTGGTGGTTGGGTGTTGGGGAGAGGGGGATGGCACGGTGGAAGGGGGTCCATGTGGAGGAGGAAAAGGGGATGGTAGAGTGGGCGGTGGGAGGTGGGGTTTCTTTGTGTGGAGAGGAGGGAGCAGCGGTGGGCTGCATGGAGCGGTGGCTACGTGGAGCACGCACGTGGGGGAGGGGTTCAACTCTCCCCACCAACAAATTTATTTGTTTAAAAAAATAAAAACTTTTAAAACATTGAATTTTATATATATATATTATATATATATATATATATATATATATATATATATATATATATATATATATATATTGTGTGTGTGTGTGTGTGTGTAATGTTTCATGATACATTTTAATATATTAATATGCAATACATAGTTATAATGATATACAAATAAAATATGACTAATATAAATTTATTTTATTTATTTATTTATTTTTGATATATTTGTACTAGTATTTAAAAATATTAAACAATTTACCTCAAGTAGTGAATAATAAAACCTAGTTGAAAACTATATGAACTATATGAATAATAAAATCTAGTTTGAATTAAGTTTACAACTATATGAGAAATAAAATTTGGTTTGAATTAAATATGCAACTATATGAGTAGTAAAATCTGGTTTGAATTAAGTTTACAACTTAGCAAAGGAGAGGGAATGTTCATATGTGATCTAACTAATGTATCCATCTTATTTTGGCATTAAGGAAAGAGAGAAAACTAGTTGTATTCTATTCACTATCATTTCAAAAAAAAACTAAGAATAAATGCATGTCAAGAATGGTATTTTATTTTCCATACAATAATGTTACAAAACCTTACAAGAAGGAAATCTCTAACAAGAATCACAATATATCCAATAACACATCTTGCATTCAAAATATAATAGTTACAACAGGTTCTTATTAAATGAATCATTTTGTTACCATATTTCATTTCTAAGAGACTTAGATTCAATATGCAATATTTTTCCCAAAAATACATAACTACTCAAGAACACAAGTTACAATATTCTTTACAAGTTTGAAGGGACATTGCCCTAGTAAAGCATGATTAAAATCTGCAAGTAAATACCATTTACAAATGGAGAATACACTATAAAAGAAGGCTTCCACATGGCCATGTTCTTAGAGATAAAATGAGAGTGATGGTTCACAAAAAAATTGAGAGAACAAGGAGAGACCAAAATGCCATAAACTCCAACCATCTTCAAGCTTTAGGCTCCAAGTCTTGTTCTTCACATAGCCATCAACACAAGGAGAAAAATCTTGTATAACCACCCAACCTTAGGCATCATTACATGCCTTTCCAAGGTTGGAAGACATGCTAGCCTCCCCCAAGCCCATGGGAAAGAGGACTACTATCCACAACTTTGCACAAGAGTAAGGGAGAACAACCAACATTACATTCACATAAAGACAAGACAAATATTAAAACAAGACACCAATTTTGCAAAGATGAAAAAGAGGAGAAACCATGTTCTACCTCTAAAATGGGGAAGAGAAGAAAGGAGTTCTCCAAAATTTGTAACCAACATTAGTTGCACAAAACCAAGATCTCCACACCCTCCTTATTCCTCCAAATTCATTCAAACCCTCCTTATTTCTCCACCCTTTCACCAAATCCTTCTTGGAAGGATTTTCAAACCCCAAAGGGGTTTCCTCACCAAGAATGGGGAAGGAGGTTCAAGCCATATGAACCACCTTCCCCACCTCAAACCATTTGAGGGGAGTAACTTAAATCCTACAAGGCTTGCCCATCAAGCCATGAGGATTGAGAGGGAAAAATCCCTCTCTCTTCCCCCACAAACTCTAAAACTCCATCATGCCATATGATGGATGGAGCAAAATAAAGTAAAACAACAATTAAAATCAACATGCAACAACACACATTTTAAATAACCAAGACTAATATCTAACATGATATAAAACACACAAATGAGCTCAAGGATCCTACCTCCAAAAGCTCTCCAACTTCTAAATTTTCCACTTCTTGACCCAAGCAAGCTCTAGCTCCAAAATCCACTAGCCTCTAAACAGAAGCTCCCAAAAAAGTTTCTCTTCTTTCCCCATGAGGGAGAATTTGAAGAGGAGCAAGCAAAAATCCTCACAAATGAGGGGGTGACATGTGTCACCCCTCTCTTCCCTCAAGGTCAAAGATTCTCAAAATAAAAGGGAGAAAGGATAAAATAGCTTTTAACCCTCTTCTCCCAAATTACCCAAAATGATAACCAAAACAAACTTGTGCAACTTTTAACAAAACACACATCCCCATCCACCTTACATGGATGTGACCAAAGGAAGGCAAAATGGGAGGGAAACTCCCTCTAAGCCTTGGAAATAAGCCCCCTACCTATTAGGTAGGGTCCAAGGGCCCATTTTCATGCTAAGTGAACTCCCAAACTAAAAAGGGGTCCCTAAAAATGCCTAAAATAGCCCAATTTCGGGTTTGGCACACTTGGGCACAATGGTAGAGGGTGTGACCCTAATCCCTTTTGATTAATTACATCATTATACACATGCAAAACTTAATGTAAGTGGGGCCACTAAGTCCCCAAAACAAGTTTACAACACAAACTCAACACCCTAAATAAAATTAATATTACAAGACATATTACATTACAAAGAAGGTCACTCATGGTTCCCAAAACAACAAACTCTAATACTAAGGTCTCATACAGTAAACATGGTTAGGGCTTAGCCCCATGGGTTGCTTGTGCAAAATTGTGTAGCTGGCCTGAATCCCACGTTCTCTTGTGACCTGTCACCTGCACACTCATTGCACACATTAAACGTACCTGTCTGATAAAATGTGAATCAACTAATCAATAAGAAGTCAAAGAATTTCTATGCTAGCATATCATCATTCTGGAATCGAAAATGTGACAACATGCATAATTATACACAATCCACCATGAGTTAGCCATATAATATAAAGTGATATTCATCCATAGAATCCAAACATGCAATCAAACTGAGTATCCATCAAATATAAATGAGGTCCGAACAACGATCATATTAGTTAGTATCCATGACATCATAAGATAATGTGACAACATAGTAATCAAGCTAAATTGGCGTTATACGCCAAATCTCCATACATGTCAATAAGATCAAATATCCTAATATAATGTCCAAAATATATCAAATCCCTACCGAAACATGTCTATGAGAAGAAGGAACAGCAAATAAATGAGGCTATAAAAATGTGGGCACTACAAGGTGTGCCCAAGTCATCATAAGGTTAAAAGAATACATCAACATAATTTACATGTCTACAAATGTTAAAGCAAGGAAGTATGTTTGGTATGAGACTCGGGTTATAAATTAATTTCCTTATAAAATATCACAAGATAATTCCAAAATAATGCATAGGTTGATCCATATAAGTGAAAAGAGCACAATTCCAACTTAATATTTTAAGCGAGACTTAGGAAAATAGGAATAGGAATTTTTAAATAAAAATAACTATATACCAATGCATCTCTTCAAAAATTCAATGCAAATCAAACATATATTTTCAATATTAAAAAAACTACAAATGTTAGCATTGTCATAAAAAAGGTTTCTCATCCAAAACTATTCATGTTTGACAAGTTCATTTATCTAACAATTTACATCCTTCTTTTCACTAATAAAAATACAAGTACAAGTACAATTAGGCATAGATATTCATGGGATTCATTTATTTGAATTATTTGATCTCAACAACCTACAATAGCATTTGTCAACATAATCTGCTAATAGGGACTTCATTATACCGAATAAGCAATTGAATATAAGCATTAGAATTTGGGAGGAGGAAAAGAGAAAGAGAGAGAGAGAACAACATTATCTTCACATGAGTTTTGTAATCATTCAAATATATAAGGTGAGAGAGAGAGAGAGAGTGAAACATTGTTTCTTCACAAGAGGTTTTTATTTATTCAAAAGTGTGTGTGTGTGTGTGTGTGTGTGAGAGAGAGAGAGAGAGAGAGAGGGAGAGTTTGCTTCTTTCTCACATGCATCATTTCATTCAAGTTGCAATGGTTTAAGAGAGGAAAATTTTCCATAACATCCCCATTGAAAATCATTAAGGATGATGTCGTTATGTCCATTCAGCAGTATTTAAGAAAATCGGTTTATTTATGTTTGCCAAACTAAGTTATAACAAATCACTTAACCAAACACACTACACTATTGTGAACCATTGTGAAAACAATTCAACATGCAAAAAAAAATATAACTGAGCATACCATGCTTAAATAAGGTTATAATGTTTCCCCAACATTTACAATACACTAAGGAGTACACCCAAATTTTATCGATAGTCCTATAAGAATTTGACTAGAAAAGTTGAAAGTCAATTTTGAACAACTTGCTGAAACTCCACTCCCATGCAATTTAAATTCCTATGGAATGACCTCCAAAATAAATTAATGAAATAGTGAAAACTAAATACATCACTTCTATAGAATTCTCTTAACTAAAAAAAAGTTGGGAAGTTGATAGAATACTTTTCTACTAATGTATGTTTTTTTAGCCCTACCATTCCATAGAACTTTTATCAAACTACATACCAAAGGGGCTTAGAAATTGGGCCTAAATAAATATCTACTTGTGGGCTAAAAAATTTAAACTTTTTATCTTTCAATATAAAGCTAAAAATAATGTGCTCGAGTCATTAGGTAGCGGAAATATTAACCATATGTTTTATTACATATCTATTTCAAATCATTTTACAAAGTTATAAGAGTTTTTTTATAGTGGAAAAAGTGCATTTTAGCTATAAGGATCCAACTTGGAATAGGATGCACAAGTTATTTTTAGCACAAAGTTCGCACTTGATACACATTCCAAGAAAACTAAAGTGCACCCTCATGTTATGTTTATATATACATTTTATTAATAGGATTAAGATTTCCTTAAGGTGTCAAGTACAACCAAAAAAGTTCAAACAATAGAAAAACATCCTTAAGCTCGATATGCTTACATTACATACATTTCAAGAAAACAAATGCACATAACTAGGTTGTTTAGTATATGTCTTTGAAAAGTAATAAGGTTTCCTAATATATACATACATACATACATGTATATATATGTATATATGAGTGTCTAACAAGAAGATAAAACCATGTCTATTTGAAGAAGGAAGGGGTCCAAAAGAGAAGTCCAAACTTGGTCCTATGCTCCACTTTCATAAATGTTGGAATTACACTTGAAAATGCTTTTAATTTGGGTTTTACACCATTCAAAAGCATTTGATTAAAAATCCATGAAACTTTCAACAAATGAGCTTATCTCTCACACAATTTTTCACAATTCATGTTGACTAGGAAAAAATATTTCCCATTAATCACCATTAGTTTTGGTATAAAATTTAATATATTATGTTGTTACTTAAAAATCTAAAAACATAATCATTTGTTACATTTTCCATCAAAATTTTGTTAGTGATTTTTATAAATAATTGGTGTGAGGCATGTGGATTGTGAAGCAAGGGTTATGAGGTTGAGGTTAGATAGAAAGGTCATTTTTGTGTAGATTTACGTCATTTATTGTGAACATATGTGATAGATAAGTACCTCTTTGTTCAACAAGCTCCTTGATCTCAAGTTCTTGATTTTCACATGTTGGGCATATGCTCATGATGGTTGTGAAGAAGGACCTTAAACTTGTCAAAGAGATTTCCCTTTATTTCTTTTTCATTGTTCCCATCACCCTTCCTTCATATCCCCCACCCAAAATTTCCTTCTACATACAACTTCAATTATCATAGGAAGTGATTTCATATATGCAATCTCCTTTATCCACTTGTTTTCATCTTTCCTTTATTAATATATCAAACATTGGGGAACCTCAAAAATATTGGAAGCACTTCCATCATCATCACTTCCTCCACTACAATACATCTTCCACTCCTTACACAAGGTATATGGAGTGTTCAAAAATAAAATGCCTCGAAATAATGCTCTCTCATGGAACGCAATGATTTCAAGATCTACATGAATTGGGATTTATGAAAGGGATTTAGTTCCAACCTCAACTCAACTACCCCTCTTTGCCTCCATTATTATTATTATTTGGTTCTCTTCTAGATAATGGCAAAAATATGCTAAACTTTGATCACCCTCCTCTAAAAAAATCCCATAAAAATTTGGCATGAGGAAGTATAAACAAACACATGAACTATTTAGTGAAATGCTTCCACACTCTAGCTATATGTGTAACCACATGCCTCTCCTATATGCTTATTTTTTGACCATTTTGGTTATCTCACTTGGTCTCATCCATCACTTTAGGTGGCCCACATCATGAATTCAACTCATGATTTATCTTTGGGGGTGATGAGTGGTCCACTATACTCAATCCGAGAGGTTATTAGAGGCTCACCCCGTGTTAGAGCTACACAGCTCTAGGTCATAGGATAAGCCTCAATTCCTTTGAGTTAACAAAAAAATATGTTTTTTTAACTTTCATTTGTTTTTTTAAAACGTATTATGTATTCTACTTTGTTATTGTTTATTAATAAATAATTTATTTTATTTTAAATGTTATCTTACTTTTAATTGCACAACAATATATATATGTACACACTTGTGTGTGTGTATACATATACATATATATCATATACATACATACATCATACACACACATACATACATATGTATGGATGTATGTATGTATGTATGTATGTATGTATGTATGTATGTATGTATGATTGTGTATGTGTGTGTGTATGTGTGTGTGGATGTATGTATGTATGTATGTATGTATGTATGTGTGTGTGTGTATGTGTGTACATACGTGTCTACATATATTAAATGCATTTATCTTAAAGCGTCAAGAGATATAAATCTCAAGGCTATCTAAAAAAATTGCATACCACAATTAGTAATAACTTCATTTCCTTTTTCAACATTATAGGGTGAACCGTCAACCAAGGGCACCAATAAGTTGTACGTAGGTCGAGCTAGAAAGCGTCTATAAGGTTTAATTAATTGTTTCTTAAAAAAATTAGTTACCACTTTACAGATTATTTTTCCACGAGAATGCGTAAACCATTGCATTTCTAACAAAAATCCCGAGTCCATTGGAGGGTTGGTTGAGCAATGGGAGGTGTACTAAAAAAGGTTTCAAAACTAATGTTTATAAGTTTCAAAGACCGAGTTAGGTGTCTATTTAGTGACTTTGGTGTAAATGTGTATAACCACTTAAATTTAATTGTACATATTATTATATATAATAACTCCTAAACTGTTGTATGATTTAAGATAACTCTTATTGTTTAATTACTAATATGGATAGGCACATGGATGTGCACATTTATCCATATCATTTTAATAGATAGGGGTATTAGCTAAGTAATTGAATTATTTGACTTCAACTATTAATAGAAAAGTGCTTTAAATTATATCTTTAAGAGGAGTTTTTTTCAAGCAATGGCTCTCCAAGTAAGAAATTGATGTAAATACCATAATCTATCTTAGTATCATAGATTTCTTGAGCTTCATCTTGTACAATGTGTAGTTCAAGTAGTGTTGGGTCACTTTGAGAACCATAAAAAAGGAGACATTCTCATATTGAGCTGAAATTTTATTAGAAGATAATCTCATCTGTACAACAAACTTTCCTTCGCATCATATCTTGAATCAGCCTCTAAATAGGCCACCTTGGGATTTGTTGGTGAAATAATTTGTCGTAGTGTAGATTATTGGTTTCCACCAATGGTCATGGGGCCAAGCCCTCCTTCTTGGGTATGGGGAGGCTCCCATTATTGAATTTAAACTAACTAAAATTTTGTGGTGGCCGTTAGTCAGGATCACATAGGAATACTCCACTAAACATATGGCAAAAATTTTTGTACAAATACAAGGGAGGAATTTTTTGTGGAGGTAAAGAGGAGTAGGATAAATAGAGAGAGAGGATTAGTGTTATGAGTAGGAACTAGTATATTATCACCAATAGTAACTAGAGTAGGTCCACATTCAATTAGAAGAAAAAAACAATGTAAGAAATTATCAAGACTAACAAAATAGAGACACAAAGTTTTGTAGATTCATTAATCAAGGACAAAAAGTTCCTTCTTGGTTATACAAGATCACCATGCTTGCAAATTTAGAGAGTAGAGAGGATAGAGGAACATAGACAAGGACATAGAGGAAATGTAGCTCTTATTTCTTGATGTAGTAGTGATACAAAGCTCAACAACATACAACAATCAACAATTGCCAACCCTTTGGAATGGAGAGGTCATTCCAATTTATAGCATACAAAAATGTCTCTTCCTCTTCCCCTCATATGACTTTTCATCTCACCACCATGTGACTTTTCAAATTCCCTAGGAATGAAACTAAGTCATTTTCTTATTTTTGAAAAGGTACTTTTACAATTCAACATTAAGTCACTTAATTGAATAAGACGAAAGAATGAAAAAGTGTACTCTCAATGAAGGAATAGAATGTTAGAGAGAGAGTGAGGGAAGAGGGAGAACAATAAAGAGAGGTGGAAATTTGAATATGGGAAAGGTCTTATTGATGAAGAATTAACTTCCAACGGAGATGAATTCTTTGTCGATGAAGAAATTTTTGACTTGAAGCACTATGGTCACAATATCCTTCTTCTATGAGATATGGAAACATTACAGGTGTATCGACTAAGTGTTCAAAAACACTTTGTCAAGATATCTACATTTGTGATGGGGACATGATGATATTCTCTGATCACAAGGTAGTAGTTAGGGTATAAGGATCACTTCCTTACTCTACAAGGCCTTCACAATTCACTTTTGTGACCAAAAATCAACTTCATGATTCTCAAACCTTTTTATGTTTGTTTGTCACTCACTGAAACTAGTCTTCATCTTGCAGATAAAAGGATTGATCCTCGACTACAAATGTCAAATCCTAGACTTGCAAGATGTGAGCACACTACAAAGCATTGTTTAAGTATTCAAAAATACTTTCGGGAGACATGCATTGTTTTTGAGCTTGAGATGACTGCCAACATCACTCATAGTGATCTTCTCTTATCATGCTCCTGATGACCATTTCCTTGATGACTTGAATTTTAATGAAGTTCTTGATGTTCCATATTCTTCACAAACCTATTGATGTTCTTTATTTCACCTATTGATCAAGTGACTACCTTTTTGGAATTAGAACATAGTGATCACAAATTTCCCCTCCAATGAGATGCAGAGACACTTCATGCATTTGAATGAGTGTTCAAAACACTGTTAAGTTACTTGCACTTGATGAACCTAAGATGATTTTATGTTCTTACAAACATGATACTCCAAATGAAGATCATCACATTTCCCTTCCTGGCTCTAAAATCCTTCTTAAATTGAATCTTCTTCAGGATGCTCATACACCACCCTACTTGTATGATATGCATGGAAATAGGTTTCCTCCTCCGGGTAGAATAATTGCTCCTTCATCCAACCGAAATCACATAGTGTGGAATCATGAATCTTGTAAGTCAGTATGATGTATTTTAATATTTCAAACACATCCAGGTCCCCTTCTATTAGCATGGTTGACTCAGCATCCTTGCTTCTTGACCAATATCTCCAAACTTACTATTTGTAGTAAGTCTTATTTTGAGAAGTCCATTTTAGTTACTAGTTGCTTGATTTGGCACTTTTGAGTTTCCCTAATTTTCAAGGGGAAACGAAAAATCGAGAATGAAATGTTTGCATTTCTTACTATTTATAGATAGTGAGGTTTAAGAAGACTTATTATGTTTAGAAGTGGGTCTTCCTTGTTTCAGAATGGAATGAAAGTGATCTTAAAAAAAAAAAAAAATTTAAGGATGCTCTACTCCGATTTTTAGATGATTTTCTTGTTTGGATTAGTGGTAAAATGATAATTTCATCAAAGATGGTAGAATACTAAGATAAAAATCAGTCATCCATATCTCCAAAATCATCCACCTCATCATGCAAGAAATGGCTTGAATGAAAGCTTATTTTACGAGGAACATTTGCTCCAAATTTCAGGCAATTTGAATCACTGGATCACTGGAAAATTACAAATTTCTTCAAAGAGGGAAGAATACTAAGAGAAAACTCTGTCCTCCATATCCCTAAAAATTATCCACTTCATCATGTGAGAGATGGATCAATCAAAATCTAATTTTATGAGGATCATCTTCTCCAAAATTTGAGAAATTCGCTCAAAGTCAATGGGAAATTACAAGTACATTGTCAACTATTCTATGCAAAAATGGAGTTCATGGCTGGAAAAAATTAGTCATCAATAAAATTTAAATGGTGGGATCACATGCAATGAATCATAATTCATCATGAGCGGTTTTTCAAATGGAGTGCATCGGTGAATTTTTACGGAGATCGGTTAAACCATTTTGGAGATAAGAACATTGTGACTATTCAAGTGACCAAGGGCTAACTAGGGTGTAGGAGGTCATGCTTTTGTGTCTCCCTTCTCCCCCTTGCATCTTGTGGGAAAGAGTGGACATCGGAAATGATATTTTCACCCCAAGAGCATAAGAAAGTGTTTTTGGGGTCAAACCTTAAATCATTTTGACTCCAAAACACTTTATGAGATCATTTTGCCCATTATCATGATCCAATTCTTCTGAAATTTTTATTTTTAGGGCATATTTCATCTTTGACTGAGAGAAGCATCTGATGTATTTTGGGTTACCTCAAGAAATATTTGAGTCTTTTTCATGTTTCTATCTTGTAGAGGATTCCAAGATATTTCCATTGATATTTATTTTCCTCCTGAATCCTCTCAAAGCTTTTGGAATCATCTGGACAAATTGGCTTTCATTGCTGAAGTATTCATTCTCTGGGCCTAGAATTACCTGATGTTGAACAGATTATTCCTAAATCAAATTTCTTCCACCAAATTTTCCTAAAATTCCTTGGACATATTTCATGTTCTCTGAAATCACCCTCATATGCTTTATATTTTCCTTGTATACTTCCAGAGGGTATTTACTTAGATGCAGAATGGCCAGCCCGACATTTTTAGGCCTCTGGAGGAAGTTGTCTTTCATCGAATCTCAATGAGTTCATCAATAACATTAGACACTCTTCCCTACACACTAAAACACACTTAATAATCTTGTTATAACTTTCCTCTGATCCTGGGTGAGGTTGAATTGAGGTGAGGTTGGACAGAGGATGGATGCACAATGAGTGGGAAATATAATTTTCAATTATGGGCTTAGTTGTCATGCTCAAAAGTTTCAATTTTCATGCTAGAAATTTTGCATGACAACGGGATTCATGATAAATCCAAAGTTTTCTATTTGACCTAAAATTTTACCAAAAGTTATGTCTTGGTTTGTACATCAAACTTTCCTTCTATTTTAGAGTTTAAATTGGCCATTGTGTGGTACTTTTGGTGTCATCAAAATTTGTGCCAAAAATAGAAAACTAATATATCGTGTTGATTTTTGGTAAGAAGGTAGATTATGGATTTTAAATAATTTTTCTCTTCTCTTTGGGATATCTGGTTAACTATGGTTCTCACTACATTCCAAGTTAATTGGGCATATGTTTTTCGAACATTCACATCTTATTCAATCTCACCTAATTCAGGATTAAGGGGTATGTATATGGATATGTATGTGATTACATTGCATCGAGTTCTAATCCAATGGTTATTTTTATTCCCTTGTGCCTCAAAGGTGTGATTCGGTGGTCATTTGCATGCCTTTGGGCCTCTTATTTTTAATACAATGATCATATTTATGAACACATGCCTCTAAGTTTTAATGCTAGTGTGCAAATATGCACTACTTATAGTCATCATTTCCATGCACATTTATATTACTTAGCGGTGTCATTGTTGTACAATTAGCACGACCAATAACAAACTCTACTTGTTTTATAATAACATAGAGATATAATGTTAGAGGTAATCATTGTGGAAGACAGATTCATTGTAATATTTATGTGAGGATGGACATGTCCCTCCCTTATATATGAGGTTAATATATTGTTAGTAATTCTACCTTGACAACTTTGTGTTTATAATGCTTTTATGTTTCACAAATACACACATGTATGTGGGTGATAGTCTTAAGGTTATTGCAACAATCCAATTAACTTGTCCAAATTTTTTTAATATGGTAGCAAGTAACTTAGAGAAAGTAAGGAAAACCCATAGATATGGGTCTTCACAACTATTCCATGTTAGGTAGCCATGTACAATAAATATAAAATATATATTGCATGAAATAGTGATTAGAGAGATTTGTTACTTGCAAAAGCTTCTTAAAAATAAATGTTAAAGTTATTTATATTAATAGTGGAAGTCAACTAAGTCAATTGCTTAATTTAGGATCGTCTCTATTAAAATGATATGGATAAATTTGCATGTGCATGTGTCTATCTATATTTACAATTAAATAATAAGAATGCATCTTAAACCATACAATAGTATACGAGTTATTAGATACACTAACACCCCCCTTAAGATGTACTTTATAAAGGAGAGTATAAAGTAAGCTATAATAGCCTAAGTAAGATTAAAACAAGAAAACTCTTGGTGCAAACCTCACATTTATTCTTTTAAGTTTCCTTAGGCTAGTATAGCTTACTTTATCATCTCCTTTATACGATACATCTTAAGTTGAGATGTTAGTGTATCTAATAATGTGTACACTATTGTATGGTTTAAGATGCACTCTCACTATTTAATTGTAAATATAGATGGGCACATACATGTGCACATTTATCCATATTTTATTAATAGAGAAGAGTATCAAGTAAGTAATTGACTTAGTTAATTTGACTATTAATAGATAATCATTTTTAATTTTATCTTTAAGAAGACTTGTTTTGCAAGAAACTACTCTTCAATCTAATAATAGCCTCTACTTGTTTTTATAAAAGCATAGAGAGCTAGTGTTAGAGGTAATCATTGTGGAAGAGAGATTCATTGTAATATTTTTGTGAGGAGGACCATTGGCCATCCCTCACATATGAGCTTAATAAATTAGAATTAATTCTTTCTTGACATATGTGTTTATATTAACCTTATGTTTTGTAGGTATATACATGTATGTGGGTGATAGTCTTAAGGTTATTGCAATAATCTTGGAACCTGCCTAGAATTTCTAATACAACAAATGTATGGTTTTAATAAGGTCAATAAACCTAACCTATTTCCTTATATATCCTCAAAAGGAGATTTCTTTTGGGTTTGATGTCTTCAAAATATATCATATTCCGTAGAACACCATGATACTCGAGATGAAAAGTTACCCAGAAGAAATTGGTAGTGATGTGTAAAAATATTGTAATTAAAATTAGTGTAAATAAATATCTCATATTGTCTAATTACCTATATTTAGTTATTTGTAGAGGTTAAAACATTTTATTGATTGCGAGGAATTACTCAATATTGAAGATTTTCCATAATATATGTTGTGTCTTTTATTAAATCTTAAATAGTTATATTATGTGTAGATATGTTGATTGGGACTTGGCTTGTCATTTTCATCATTTAAAATTAGCATATTGTTTTTCATGAGTTTTCTTGGTTCTTGAGTTTTAATCTCATTAAATTAATAAATCAAATTTATAGTTACATACATATACATACATACATACATATAATTGTCAAGGATGGTTGTCATTTTTCTCTGATCAAGTAATGTACATCATGACACAAAGACAATGTCGGATGTTGAAATAAGTTAATATCTAATATATATGATTTATGTATTTCTTTCTAGTTACTTTTAAAGACAAGCATATTATTTTAGGTTTGGAGAATTATTTGGCAATGCTTTTATTTATTTAATAGATGTCTCTAAAGGACGACACATACAACTTACTTTGGTTTCAACGACATGACTAGAATGAAGAAGTCTATATGTCTAGATGGGGCATGTGGGTTATCTTACTCTATTGTCATTTATAGCATAATACATCATAGTTATGTTAGACATGTTTTATAATTGAGATGAAGGGTTTAATATTCACGGTTTTGCTAATGTTTTATTGTGTTTAAGCCATAGTGGAGAATTATTTGGCAATTCTTTTATTTATTTAATAGATGTCCCTAAAGGATGACACATACAACTTTGGTTTCAACGACATGACTAGAATGAAGAAGTGTATATGTCTAGATGGGGCATGTGGGTTATCTTACTCTATTGTCATTTATAGCATAATACATCATAGTTATGTTAGACATGTTTTATAATTGAGATGAAGGGTTTAATATTCACAGTTTCCTTGTTAATGTTTTATTGTGTTTAAGTCATAGTTACCTAAGTCTTGAGGACGGGGACGGGGAGACAAAGGGATGTGGTTTCCAGAATGGGAAAAAAAAACCCAAATTTTGGGGATGGCAATGGGGGCGACTATTAAAATAATATATAAAATATTAATATTTGAATATTTTAACTTTATTGATGAAATTTAGGGATTTAAACTCCTTTCAGTACTTTCAAGACTATAATTTAATGTTCTTCATAAAAATAACTACTTTTTAAAACCAAAAACATCATAATATTTTTGAAAGATTTTTAAAAATAAGGGACATCCCCTCCAACTCCCAAGTCCCCAAAAATTTTTGGATGTCTAGGACGTCACCAAAATCTAGGGGATGCATCCCCACATAACACGCACGGGTCTAAGTAAGAGGGTGCGATGAATTACATATCTTGTCCATGAGATGATCTAACAAATTAAGAGAGATGGATGACTAGGATAGCAACATATAGGAATAATGGATCACTTCTTAAAGAAAATGCGTTAATAAATTGTCTAGGATGATTATTTATGGCTTTTGCGATAAACATTGAATGAAGGAGTTCCTATAAGTAATTTGTTAACTCATCTTTGTGTGTTGTAAATGTTTCACTTTTAATAATTTAAACTTTTGTTCTAACTAATAATATTTTACATTATTTCATAGGGATAGGCCATTGATGAGGTAGAAATGAAATGCATCATAAAGAAAACCCCAAAGAGGATGCATTATCCCATTAAACCTCTTAGATGTATGGCAAGTAAAAAGATGATCCATGTTGCTAAATTGATGCAAGCAAACAAGTGAACCCAATATCGATAGTGAGGATGAGGAGGAAGTAAAGGAAAACAATAATGAGGAAGGAGATGACATCACGGAGAAAACCAAAGGCAAAGGAGGAGGAGTAAATTAAATCTAAGGATAGCACTCAAAGAGATTATTATAAATCTAAAGAATTCTCGAAGGAGGATCTTTATCCACTCTCAACACATGTAAAAGATGTCAACTAAATTTTTAGTGATTTTCATTTTCCAAATATTTATGTTAATATTTAATCTTACTAAATTTTCAATTGTATTGACAAGGTGAGGTTTGAAACACTAGCCCATACAACATCACAATATGTATGATGATCACTAGAATTTGTTGTATAAGTTAAAGAAACATGTAAGCACTATAATAATAGTTCACTCCTTCACTATATAGTAATGTTGTAAATGGAAAAGAATGATCCAACACCTAACTAGAGAATATTCATAATGGCAATTTTAGTTGAATGGAAATTAAATACCTTAAAATATACAGTTCCTTATCAATTTGTCATAGAATGCATAGTGTAACCTTTTCTTTAAGAGGGTGTATGTGCATTGATTTCGTATTCTTCTTATCAACTTAATTTACTATTCACTTAATTACAAGTGTTATGAAAATCAATGTTGTTAATGACTTCTCTCACACCCAAACTTAGCTCAAAAGAAAAAATGTGAACTTGTTTCATTTTCTATTAAAACTCATTGGTGGAACATTTTAAGTTCCATACCCTCACCAAGAAGAGCACGAAGAACTCTATGTTAAGAATTCATCAAGGAAACTAAAGTGGATATGCTTAATTTGTTATTGGGTGTGATTAGAAATCGTGTGGGCTCTAATACTTAGGTTTGAATCATGTTGTCCACCAAAATTAATGCTTCAAAGCCTTAAGAGTATGTATAATGAGTGGCAACATAATTTTTGAGATTGTTTGATTTTAGTACAAACACTTAAAGACTTACAAGATAATGAATTCTAAGTGGAAATTTTGTTTATATGGGTTTTTTTGGGGTTGGAAATACATTGTTTAGATAGTTTTGGGGTTTTATATCCACGCAATCAATTGAACAATGTATAATTTTTTTTTTTAGTTTAGCTCAGTTGTCTTTATAAGATTTATCTTGGACATTAAATTAAGGTTCAAGAGAAATTGTGGGTGTTTATAGTTGATGAGCTCCATGGGCATGACTATAAATCATGTCAACTATCTATGAAGTAAATTAAATCTTAGCCTCCATGAAACATTACATTTTAAAGCCTTAGAAGAGAAAAAAAATTAGCTTAGTCTATATATTTTTGGTTTTGACAAAAAAAATTAAATACATTAGGATTGGGTGTATATGGAGACTATGAAGGAAAGAAAAAAATGTATGAAAGGTGGAATGTGTAAATCAGAAATTAAAAGGGACACATATTGGAAGGTTGGTATTGAATGCGTTAACAACAAATGTGAAAACATAATTCTCTAAATCTAAAGTGTTGGATAACGAAAAAGTCAAATATACAAAATAGAAGAGGGGGATGTGGAAAATATGATCAAAATGCATATTTTTGAAAAATAAACCAAATGACTACATCATATCAAAAACAATTTTTATATTTTTAATAAAATATTAAAACTTGCAAGTACTATGCAAAAATATAGAGAAATGAAGAGAATTCACTAGCAATTCGACACAAAGCGTGATAACGGAGTTCGGCGCTTGAGGCCTACGTCTCCGGTCCAGTTGAATGGGACCGATCTATTAAAATCTTGAAAATAATTCTTTACAAATAATTCTACAAAATTTTGACCTTCTCACAGTCTTCCTCTATAAAAAATAATAGGGGTTGCTTTTTACATCTCCTCAAAATTCCACTCCTAGCTCAAGTTATGAGCATTTGAATAATTTACACAGTCTCTCGTGCCTCTACAAATACAGAAATGCTCCTTTTATATTGTTTACAATGGGATGGCACATCGATTAGGGCATTAATTTTGATAAGGAGGTTAGAGGTTCAAATCCCCCTCCTTCTCCTATGCCACCTCATATTTGCTTTTATCCCACATTTACATGTTGAAATAGTGGAGGAGTTTTAAATGGTGGAGCGGTTGATGTTTTATTGGCTTTTGAGCCATTTTGGATGCATATATATATGGTTGTTTGACCATAGTTTGGTGCATTCTTAGGTTTGGTCGTGGCAAGTGGGATTTACACCTAAGTTTAGCGCATTGGGATTTATACCTAATAATGCATGGTTATTTATATATATAGAAGTTGGGATATATGTGTATAAGTTGGAATTAATATTGGAGGATAAATGCATGGTATTTGGAATTTGACTTGGTTTAATATGCACTACCAATTAGTCCCACATGCATAATACAAATTAAATTAGGGGCATATATATACACAAGTTTTTATAGTGATAATACGAGAAGGAGGCCAAGACACCCCTCCATAATCGAGTGTGTCAAACTTGGCTAAGGGCCCCCAACCAGCAAATAGCGGGGCCCACTTGTCCATTACCAAGTGTCAAAGACTGGTGTTCCAAAACAATTTTTCTCCATCACCTATATTTTCCATGTGTCATTTTTCAAGTTGTCCACTTGGTGAGCGCACACACGTCCAACATGTGCGTAGTCCCAAATTTTTGCCAATTGCCCTTGAAAATTTCAGCGGGCCATAACTTTTGCATACGAGCTCCATTTCCTGTAAACAAGATATCTACAAAATCATCTAATTTTTCTCCATGCCATGAAACTGACTGCATTTTCGAGAAGATCATAGATCGGTGTTTCTCGGTGAGGATCCTTTAGATCATTCCTCCCCACTAAGAAACTTTTGGACCCCAAAAGTCAACTTAATTGGTGAATAGGTGAGGGTATTTCTCCCTCACTTTTCGGTTTCCATCCATTTAGCCTTATTTGGATGAGTTCCTTTGAACCCAACACAAATATACTCAATATCACCCCTTCACAAGTTCTGACCTTCCTGTCCAAAATGATGTCTTCCTGCAACTCATCAAGATACTCAGGAGAAAAATCATCAATGGAAGGTATTATGTTAGCATCATCATGATCAACGATCATAGGCGGTTCATACAATCTTAAATTCTCAACATTTACAACTGAGTAGATTTTCATATAAGGAGGTAAATCTAACCGAAAGCGTTATTACCAATTTTTTCCAATATTTGGAATGGACCATACCATATAGGTTTCAATTTTTACCTTCACCTGTCAACCTTTCCTTGTTGATGTGAAGCCAAACTGAATCACCAACTTTGAACTTGTGATCAGTTCTATGTTTATCATGCATGGCTTTGTACTTAGCTTGAATTTTCTCCAATTGTTCATGGACATACTGATGAACCTGTTGAATTCTCTACACAAATATTTTAGCCTTGTCAAAATCACTTGAACCATTAACAACAATTTCATGTCCATAATATACATCTAAAGGAGAATTAGGCAGATATCCATAACAAGTCTCAAATGGAGACTTCAAAGTAGAAGAATGTAAGGCACGATTATAAGCATGTTGCACATAATAAAGATGTTCATCCCATAATTTAGGATGTTTACCACAATAGCCCCTAAGTAAATGTACCACTGTGTGGTTTACAACCTTTGTTTGACCATCGGTCTATGGATGAAAAGTAGTGCTCTTTTTCAGTTTTGTGTCCATTAACCCCCACAATGTTGACCAAAATTCCCCAAGAAATATAGAATCCCGATCAGATATAATTGAAGTAGGCAAACCAAAATGAACCCAAACAAACTAAAAAAATAAATGTGCAGTTCCTCACTAGTTATCTATTTAGTACATGGAACCAACACACACATTTTGCTAAATTTTCCACTACCACATATAAGTAATCATGTTTCTTTCATGTCATGGGAAAAAGCCTCCTACAAAATCCATGGAAACACTTTCCCAAGGCCTTTTCGAATAGGAAGAGGAGTGTAAAGTCCTAATTTCATTACTTGGCTTGCTTGTGGCACAAAGAACACATCCCTTAATATACATGTTTACATGTTCATGCATTCTAGGCCAATAACAATATTTTGTAAATGTGCAACTATCTTACTAACACCAAAATGCCCCGAAATAAGAGAAGTATGTGCTTCCCTAATCATATGCACACGTTCATTTTCTGGAATACAAAGTTTACCAGAATGATATAAAAATCCTTCATGCAAATGATAATATTTTTCTCCTACTTGTTTCCCACTTACTAGATCCTCATACACTTCTCTAAAATCAACATCATTAACATATTGTTCCTTATAACTAACATGAGCCAAAGAACTATGTTGCAAAAGAATAGATGCTACTACCACTGGTGGTCTAGATAACATGTCGGCAACCTTGTTTTGAATACCTTTTTTATACCTGATTACAAGATGAAATTGTTGCAAAAATCCCATCCACCTGAAATGTCTAGACTACTGCAATTTGGTTTGTGTTTGTAAGTACTGAAGTGGTTGATGGTCAGTATGTATAATTGTTTCTTTTCCCATTAAATAATGCTTCCACTTTTTAACACTTTGAACCAAAGCATACAACTCTTTATCATAAGTTGGATAGTTTCTTACCGCACTTGTAAAGGTTTTTATGAATGGTAACACACTGGTCATTTGTTCTACATCAAAACTGCCCCCATTGCATAGTCACTAGCATCTGTCTCAATCTCAAATGAATGTTGTAAATCTAGAAGTGCCAAGATCGGAGCGGTACTTATCTTCTCTTTCAGTGTGTCAAAGGCTTTCTATTGTTTTCCTCCCCACTAAAAGACCTGTTTAATACTTGTCAAAGCATGCAAAGGAGATGCAATATATGAGAAGTTAGAAATGAATTTCCTCCAGATCTTGAACTACACCTAGAAAACTCCTAACTTCCGTCACATTAGTGGGTCTAGGCCATTTCACAATAACCTCTATTTTTGTAGGATCAATTCTCAATTCTCCATTTCCTACAACATAACCCAAGTAAATTAAATATGTTTTTCCAAATTCACATTTTGACATCTTCAAATACAATTTCTCTCTCCTTAATGCATCTAAGACTTTTTGGATGTGTTTAACATGTTCATCCCATGACTTACTGAAAACAAGAATATCATCTAAGTAGACAATAACTGAAATTATCAATGAATGGTCTAAATATATCATTCATAACTCTCATGAATGTTTCGGTGCATTACACAATCCAAAAGGCATCACTAACCATTCAAACAATCCTTGTTTCATTTTAAAAGTAGTTTTCCAAACATCACCTTCTACAATTCTTACTTGGTGATAACCACTTCTTAAGTCTAACTTAGTGAAATAAATTGCATTCTTTAATTGATCCAGTAAATCATCTATTCTAGGAAGAGGGTAATGATTCTTTATAGTAATCTTGTTTAAAGCATGGAAATCAACACACATTCACCAAGTGTCCATCCTTCTTAGGAACCAATATAATTGGTGAACCACATGGGGATGTGCTTGGATGAATTATACCTTGAGCCAAAAGTTCCATTACCTGTCTCTTGATTTCCTCATTCTCTACTACTGAAAATCTATACATTCTGATATTGGGAAGAGGTGCATCCTGAAACAACTGTATCTCATGTTGAACCCCTCTTTTGGGAGGTAGACCTTGTGGATCCTAAAAACATCATCAAAATTAGAAACAATTTTTACCAATTCATTCTTATGTTTCAGATCACAATCCTCAAAATCCATCTCATGTTCTTTCTCTTTGGCTTTGACCACCATGAGCACAAAAAATTTTTCTTGAGTTTACAAGCCTTTTCATTTGACTTACAGTCACCAAGGATAGATTATTCTTTTCACGGTGAGCTCTAACAATAAACTCAATTCCATCCTTTACAAGAAAATATTTATTTTCTTCCCTATAGAAGATTGCTTTATGATCATATAAATAAGGACTTCCCAAAACCACCCCACAAATATCCAAAGGAACTACATCCAATTCAACCTCATCTATAAACTTGTCTGTAATGGAAAATCTGAAAGTACAAGTTTTAGTTACTTGCAGTTTTGCATCATCACAAACCCAACCCAAAGGATAAGGCTTAGGATGTGGATTAGTTTTGAGTCCTAATTTCTTAACAACCTCCTCAAAAATCAGATTAGCTTGAGATCCACTATCAAAAAGAGTATCAATTTTTGTATGTTTTGAAATCACTCTAATGTGGAAAAGCTCATTCCTTTTCTTATCATCATGTATAGTTTGTTTACTAGAAGAAGATGCAACATTTGTAGTACTATTGTTGGAAATTGAAAGAGTTGATTTACCTTGAAAACTCATAGTTGTGATCTTGGTTTCATCACCTGAATCTGACCCAAGATCATGAACTGCAGTGTTTGTTTTCTTTTCCTTTCCTTTCTTAACCATCCATTTAGGTTTCATTTCAGGATGTAATTTCCAACATTTAGACTCATCATGGTTCTTTTTACAATGATTGCAAAATGGTTTTTCATCTTCCTTCTTAATAGTAGAGTTTGTCTTATGCTTACCCTTTCCTTTTCCTTGTTCTTTTGAACCTTTTCCTTCAGATTGCTTGTTCTTTTGTTTAAAAGAAGAGGAAGAGGACTCCTTTGTCATTTTCCCTCATGCTTCCAAATGGGTTGCTTGAACACACACTGCATCAAGATTAGTAGGACCTAAAACAAGAATCATATGCCTTAGGTAACTATGCAATCCACCAATATATTTAAGCAGTGTTTCTTCTGTGTTTAGGGAAATTCCCAGAATTAGAGCCCTTTTCCTAAATTCTTGTGTGTAGTCTTGAACACTTTGTCCCTTAGTTTGTCTTAATGTTTTCCAATCCATCATAGCTTGTTTCTTATAACCAAGAGGATAAAATTGTTTCCTAAGACTTGAAACAAATTCAAACCAAGAAGTGATTGCTTTACCTTTGGTTTCTTCCACTTCTGAAGCTTACTCTCCCACCAAATGAGTGTTGTGCCACCCATTCGAAGAGTTGCTAAATGAATCTTTTCTTCATCATCCCAATTCTCTGAACCCTACAATATACTTCTATCTACTTGATCCAGTTATCCAACTTCTCTGCATTTAGCTCTCCAGTATACATTGGCAATTCAAACTTAATATCTAACTTTAATGAAGGAAAATCATATTTTAGAGGTTCACTTTTAGGAATATCAAAACTAGAGCTATCTTCTTTTTTACCTTCTCTAGTTCCCTTTTCTCTTTGTCTATCTTGGTACATTTCCTCCAACATTTCCTTCATCTGTAGGAATGATTGATGAAAGTTTTCTTCCTCTCGATCCACCATTGTAGGACTTCGAGACCGTCTGGTACCAATTTTGGGATCTCCTTCAACTAACTCTCCTTCACCCTTCTTAGATCGAGACCTTGTTAACATCCAACACAACAACTTGCAATCCAAAAACGTTAATCTAAACCAAAAATCAATCAAAACCAGCTCTGATACCAGTGATCTGAAAGTCAATTTTAACTAGCAATTGTTCACACAACAAAATTTGCTTTGTATTGATTTTTGATTTAAAAATAGGCGATTACGACCTTTTTATATTTTTAATAAAAGATTAAAACCTACAAGTACTATGCAAAAATACAGAGAAATGAAGAGAATTCACCAAGATTCGACACAAGGCGTGATAACGGAGTTCGACACTTGAGGCCTACGTCTCTGGGTCTAGTTGAATGGGACCAATCTATTAAAATCTTGAAAATAATTCTTTACAAAGAATTCTACAAAATTATGACCTTCTCACAGTCTTCCTCTGTCAAAAATAACAGGGGTTGCTTTTTACATCTCCTCAAAATTCCACTCCGAGCTCAAGTTATGAGCATTTGAATAATTTACATAGTCTCTCGTGCCTCTACAAATACAAAAATGCTCCTTTTATATTGTTTACAATGGGATGGCGTAGCGGTTAGGGCATTAATATTTTGATAAGGAGGTTAGAGGTTCGAATCCCCCCTCCTTCTTCTATGTCACCTCATATTTTCTTTTATCCCACATTTACATGTTGAAATAGTGGAGGGGAGTTTAAATGGTGGAGCGGTTGGATGCTTTATTGGCTTTTGAGCCATTTTGGATGCATGTGTGTGTGTGTGTGTGTGTGTGTGTGTGTGTGTGTGTGTGTGGTTGTGGTTGTTTGACCATAGTTTGGTAGTTAGCATTCATAGGTTTGGTCATGGCAAGTGGGATTTACACCTAAGTTTGGCACATTGGGATTTACACCTAATAATGCATGGCTATTTATATATATAGAAGTTGGGATATATGCATATAAGTTGGAATTAATATTGGAGGATAAATGCATGGGATTTGGAATTTGACTTGGTTTAATATGCACTTACCAATTAGTCCCACATGCATAATACAAATGCAATTAGGGGCATATATATACACAAGTTTGTATAGTGATAATACGAGAAGGAGGCCAAGACACCCCTCCATAATCGAGTGTGTCGAACCTGGCTAAGAGCCCCTAGCCGGTAAATAGCGGGGCCCACCGCCATTACCGAGTGTCAAAGACTAGCATTCCAAAACAATTTTGCTCCATCACCTATATTTTCCATGTGTCATTTTTCAAGTTATCCACTTGGCGAGCGCACGCACGTCCAACATGTGCGCAGTCCCAATTTTTTGCTAGTTGCCCTAAAATTCCAATGGGCAATAACTTTTGCATATGAGCTTCATTTCCTACAAATGAGATATCGATGGAATCATCTTTTTTTCAGAGAGACATTTTCAAGTACTACTCAAAAGAGAAAGGAGAAATGTGAAGTTGTTTGAGGTTTCAAACTCTAAAGAGTGTTGTGAAAGTTAGACGTTGACATTTTGTATCTCCTATGTCAACAATTGATTGGTCCAAAATTAGTCCTTGTGCTTTATGTATTGTGAGGGCCCAAGCCATTTACATTAGTAATTGTCTTTGATTTCCATGGGAAATTGGGGGCAATGGAACATGTAAGGGCTCTTCAAGATTCCATTTTAGTCCAATATATCTTTCAAATTTTAATCGCATGAAGCAGGAGTTCTAGGGGGTAGAACTAGTGCTCGAAATGATGGAAATGATATGGCCAATCACTTCGTTGACCAAGCCAACCTTGACCCACAAGTTTTCTATAACTATGAATGTTTGTCCAATGCATAGAAGTTTAGGTTGTAATGGCTCGTCATCTGGAATTTTTGTCGATGTTCGCCCATGTGCTCGGCATTACAATGCTCTGCGCACACCCAAGGATCTCAACATTGCCTTGTTGTGTTGGTCAACCAAGTCAATTTTTGTGAAAAAATGGGGTGAAGCTAGGAATTCTTTTTCTCTTTAGCGGACGAGAAATGAGTAAATCAACCCATGAGTGTTTCCCAGTCATCGAAATGTGTTTCGTATTTTGTATATTGAGGAGCAATATGCGGAAATAAACCTACGATGACTATGAGCCCTATTGACAAAAGATAGTTCAAAGAGTGATGGATATCTCAAATCCTTTCCACAAGATAGATCCATGCAAAAATATTGCATACATGGGCACGTCTTTGACAAGAGGAACTTACCCAAATCCTCAACAAGAATGATCAACCTTCCCCCGAAAGGATGTCGCTTTGGTGTGTTTCTCGAAGTCGAAGGTCAATACAAGTGAGCAATTTAGGCCCAACAAAACTCATTTCATCAATTAAAATGTAGTGCACATATCGAGAGATTCTTGTAAAGATGCAAGTGATCATCCTTCTAATGGCCTCATCTCTTTGGGTATATGGATGCATGCATGTATGCTAATTGTTGAAATGTTAAACACGGCAACATCGATGGGAGCGAGGGGGTGTTGTGTGTGACCGGGAGGGAGGGAGCACATTTTCATTGTATTGATGCGCTAAGATTACCAATCCCGCGGTTCCCTAAATGATAAGCTTTAAAGGCAAGAGGGTTTCTCATTGCACGCAGGGTGACGACTAGTTTGGAGTGAAGGTGAAACATTGGAGGAAGAGGGAGCGATTGAACACAATGAGAGAGGACCAAGTGTATGGGTATCTACATAAATTTTGTATGACTTTATCAAATGTGATTAAAGAAGTAGATGTAAAGATTGCATCTATAGTGGCAGACATATGGAAAAATTTGTTGATGGTGAGATCACTTGTCCATATCTTATACACTATCATTCTTCCTTCAACAATAAGTTACAAAAAAGGATTCATTATTAATGTTACAATTTATGGTACATGTTGTCATTCAAATATGGGATATGAAATCGTGCGGAGGTGTTTTCGATATGGGATTTGAAAATGTATGAAGTTTTCATTTTGATGTGGGGCCTCAAATTGTACAACATGGTTTTTATTAGCCTCCCAAAATTGACTTTGGACCGAGTCGGTGGTTTTTTAAAACTCAATCACGCTACCCCATTGCATGTAATATTTTTATTATTTAAAAAATATAAGGTAAGGTGTTACTTAATCCTTGCACAAGCAATGCGTGTTTTTGTTTGAGCTATATGTGCATTGGACAACATTCCAATTGTTGTATGTCTAACAATGGCGGGGTTGTGTTGTGGGTATGTGCTCCCCTTGTCTCTAAATAGGAATTCATTCCAAAATTTGCTTATTTAATATGCAATCATATTTTAGGTTATCATGATTTTGGATTTCTACTATTTACCAATTGTTGTCAAACAAATTCTTCCTAAAAATTCCTCCCTTTGGCTATTGTATTGATTAAATTCTTTCCTTTTGATGATGTATTGATTTTGTTTTGTTTGAGGTGGTTTGACTATTAATAGCTCACAAATTGAAAGGCATAGAGACATGGTAAGTGCCCATCAACTTGAGATAGCAATTTGCAGATTAAAGGTACGTGGCATGTGATGCATAGCTCTGTCGTTCAAAAATTAAATGTATTCTACAACCACTAGTATGATCCAACCATGTCCTTCATGCACTACGATTATCACTAACAATCTTTGGTCATGATTTAAATTACATCTACCAAACAACTCAAGTAAATGTGCATGTTTTTAGGTCTTTCATTGAAGATATTAAGCATACATTTACAATTTTCCGTTGAAGATAGTGAGCATAAACAACATATTCAACATATTATCATTATGATTACTCAAGCTGGAAGGTTTTGTAAATGGAGGCTCTCGTCTTTACAAATATTCATTGTAATAGGATTCATTTTGAAATCGTAGTATTTGTATTTAATGCATGTTCGACAAGAGTAGCTCTTCTCGATTGGTAGCTACATAGAATTGGATAACACTACATAGGAATTGATGGAGCACTCAATTTCCATTTTGTTTGAGGTGGCCACAATTATGGAAGTGGTTGGTCTCATTGTTCACATGGAGTCACATCACCCCCGGCTTATACAACATGGGGAAACCAAAGGAGATAATGCAACAAATTCCACACTATAGTTGGTCTTGATGTCCACATTCTCTAAACCCCTCTACAAGAAACTACTCAAGCAAATCCCAATTTTGTTGGTCATGTGTGATATTCCTCTAGAACACAACTCTCCATCGGCCACATTGGTGTCTTGGGTGGAGAGGCGGGGCCAAGATAGCAAGGGAGCAAGAAGATGCGTTCACAGGTCTCCTTCACCACCAAAGTTTGTATATGTTTGATTCCACGGTGTAGTTGGTCTTGATGTCCACATTCTCTAAACCCTCTGCAAGAAACTACTCGGGCAAATCCAAAATTTGTTGGTCGAGCATGGTATTCCTCTAGAACACAACTCACCATCAACCACATTGGTGTCACGGGTGGAGAGGCGGGCCCAAGATAGCAAGGGAGCAAGAAGATGCATTCACAGTCTCCTTCACCACCAAAGCTTGTATGTGTTTGAATCCCACCACTAGTGACATGTTTCCTACTCTAAAAGGTAAATAACCTTTAGCAAAGCCAACATTATATGAGACAGTGATGAAAAATTTTAATAGCCGGAATAAAATCATACGTCAACACATTCAAGATCTACGGTTCCTATGTGTAAGAACCCTTGGTCCATAGTAAAACACCCATCGACATAACAAGACCCCATGTGTATACTTTATTTGAGACTAATTTGTTTTGAAAAGTTAAAAGGTTTTTTTCTTTTTCTTTTGGTCGGATTAACAAACCGACACAACAATGAAGGGAACTAAAGTGAATCCAAGAAGAGTTGAAGATGTCGAAAAGATTGTTCAATTGAAAACCAACAATATTCACAAGGGCCTAATTAAGTTGGGAGGATTTGACAATCAAAGGAAGCCGGTCTTAGGTAACACTAGATATTAATCTCGGCGTTGAGAGTCCAAAATAGTGAAATGCCCAAAGGGAAATAGTGGCTTCCAAAAAATAATCGAATAATATAAAGATGTTTTTGCAAAGTTGTGAAAAGCTGAAAACATAATTTATGAAATTATCCCATCAAAAGTTGAATGCAAAAGTGTTTAGGAAAAAGCAAAGGCCCACAAATCCCAATTATGCCTCAAACATACAAATGGTGGTTGATGGAAAAATCATTGTCCCTATGATCCATTCTTAAGTGAAAAACATAGTGTTTATTCAAAAGAAAAATGGATACATTTACCTTTGTGTAGATTCATGAAATCTAAACAAAATTTACTTGAAGACAATTACCGTCTTCTAAACAAAGGATAATATACTACAAATGGCCACACGCTGAAATGTTATTTATGGTTAACGGTTTTGGGGATACAACCAAATCTTGTGAACAAGATAGATATAGAACAGTCACTCCTTTGGATTCCTTTTCTTATGTTAGGATGCATTTCAGCCTTATGATTGCTGGGGCAATGTTTCAACATGCAATATATTATGCCTTCATATTTGTGGTATCTCAAGAATTGACAAATGATATTTGTGGTATCTCAAGATCATCTACTCGTGTTTGATAAGAAAACACATTATCACTCGGATCATCTAAAAAAAGCAAGACTTCAACAAATGCAATGAATTTGGAGTCTCTAAACCCAAACAACTTATCTTGACAACTTGAGGCTCAAAGCAAGTTGTGTGAGTATATATACTATTCAAAGAATTAAGTCAATATAGATGGTGAAATAGTAGATATCATCTGCCAAATCACTCACTAAAAAAGTCACATGCCCCAATTCCATTTCTTCACAAAATTAAGGCTCACAAATTTGGCAGAATTTAGTGTCATGCTCCCTCTCCTCCATAGCGTGAATTCCTCCAATGAAATCATCTCCTTAAAATTCACCCATTATACATTGACAACTTGACTTGATATGGTGCATTGTTAACTCCAAGGATTCATGCCACCCACCTATATATGCCAACATATAATTGATGAGCCGGGCTATAGATACCTTGTTTGACTCCTCCAAAGGGAGTATATGAATTGTATATACATGTCAACATAGGAATATTGGAGCCATCACCTAGCCACAGTTTGATGTTTGTGGCTTGTATGCCAATATGGACCCTAAAATTGCTTAACATATCTATTAGCCATTTGCTCTCAAGACATCCAATATTTAGTAGAAACCTTGTCAAATGCTATCATAAATTTGATGATGCAAGATCTTCATGCTTTACATCTTGTTCAGTGTCATCATTGTCAATGTAACAAGTCCCGTGTCCACAATTAACCTCAAATGTCTGCCCACACCAAAGCTTTGTAGACTTGTTTCACTTCATTTGAGCGATCTTTAATTGCACCTACATAATCGTGTCACTTTTACTAAGTTGGGGTATACTCCTTGTGTAGAGCTCACCCAATAAAGATTGACAAGTACCAATGCTACTTAAAGTGATAGATATGGAAATGCATTCCCACTCTTTTGTAGGTTGTCTTTGTAATGGCATGTTGGTATGAAAATGGTCATTTAATTGTCACTACAATTACTCTCTGACGGTATGTCAAAATCATTGTTGTCCTCTTTTTCCTTTGGTTCCATGATCCGTGCCAAAAATTTTGCCAGCTTCAATTACACTTACCTAGACTATTGGGAGTTGGTTACCCTGCTAATAATAGCCCAAACTTTATAAGTCTCCATGTACGAAAATGTGTCAAGGTAGATTCAATTTATACCTAATAATTATAAAACAATGACACCGTGTAATCACACAAGCCAAGCCAAGCCAAACGTGAGAATTTTAGATGTGGTGATGTCCCCTTGTGGAGGGCAAAAAAATGAGTCAAAAAAATGCATTAAGTAGACATGTAAAATCTAATTGTCGTAAAAATAGAGTGGACATGTAAAATAGAGACAAGTAAATTCTATCATATGGTAAAATCAGCACCCGTCTAAAATACAAATTAAGTGAAGCCAGCCCTCTGCAAGATTTTAAGAAGTGCAAATCTGTAACTTTCATATAAAAAGTTGCACGTACAATTTATAAGATTAAGATAATTAAGTGCCAATTTATGTTAATTGCCACTTGACAAAAAAATGAATCCATCTATAAAAGGAAAAAGTACCTAAAAAGTAAGCTCATCATTTTATATCTGCAAAATATAACAATGAGAAAATAATCAAATCTTATAGGCTAGGAACACCCAAGCAAAAGCTTAGTTATCATCAAATATCATAATTAAAAAAAAAAAAAAAAAACGTTGAGTAACACCAGCCAAAAGCCCAATCATAAATTTAGCAAAAGATTGAAACTTCTCCCCAAGGGTCACAAAACAAATTCATCGTTTAAAATAAACTAAACATGCTAGTGTTATGCATAATAATACAGACGGCAATAAAGGAGTACAACCATAAACCCCAAACAATTTTATTCCTATTGGTAAAGGCCACAATAAGGAAGACAACATGAAATACAAATCATTTCACATATCCTAGGGAGGACCTTTCAAAAATCAAGTTTTGAAGTTAAAATTTTAAAATTATCTGCATAGATGAATTAAGAATGCCGCAGTTATTGAACTTATCATGCTCTTGACCTTTGAGAATAATTGCCTGTACTACGATTATTAGAATGCAGAGGACCTAGGGAAGATGCTTCAGTCAATCCAACATTTGAGTGAGTGTTTGCAGATCCAGATGAACGTCCTAGAGCTCGTCTCCCAGTTTTCCTAAACACAAAACCAGACACCAGTTAGCAACTTCACAAGAATCTATTTGCATGAAAGTATATCAAAAGAGAATGGGCTAGCATCACCCACAAAATTGTGGTAACAATATTTTGGTCCACGAACACTTTGAAATAACTCATAATGATTTAAGTGGCATTATTTAGGCCTGACACCGATGTGCGAACAGGCCCTGATGGTGAACTAATGCTTTGGTACTCAGTTTTGCAATGACAGACGGGATATTGATGCTCTGCAAGAAACGCCAAACAGGTAACACCAAGTGCAGTGAAGATCCTAGAATATGGTTACCGCCTACAATTAATTGGCTGAAGATATTGTTAGTGCGTTCGGGCACAATAGTAGTGTGTTGATGAATGAATAAGCATGCCTGTTCTTTTCAATCAAAAAAGAAATAGGCATGCATGTTGTTATGTTCTGTTGGAAAAAAGTCCCATGGAATTATGCAACTATTGCTATAATTCAGAAGGAAAACTACGAAGTAAATAATTTTTCGACGTGAGTGGGGAATCATGCAAATGCAGAAACATCAAATTGGCAACATCAAGTGCAGTGAAGATTCTAGTATATGGTCACTAACAACAATTCATTTGCAAAAGAAAATATTAATGCATTTGTGCACAACAGTTACATGTTGAGTGAATAAGCATGACTGTTATTATGTATAGGCAAAGAACAAAAATTGAAAAATCCAATAACGAAAGAGGCCTCATTCCCTCGAGATCAGATCATAGGCCCTCAAAAGGTATCGATGCACACTGCAAGGTCTGAAGCTAAAATCAAACTCTGTAATGTATTGATCACTTCTTTAAAGAGAGGCTCTAATTTACTCCAACCCAAATTGCATTTCTCATCTTCTATGGACTAAAAAAATTTATAAAAAATAGCTCAAAACATAAACTGCAGATAATTAAAGAAGATGCACGCATTGCTTTAAGATATTCTTCCGATACATATCATGATGTTCATTCCCAATCTATCCCATAATAAATAAATAATGCTGTGTCCTTTTAGCTGTTGTCACTATTTGAATTTAATGCTTAAATCAGCTCACCTTTCTAAAAAACCAAGAGGGACATCCTTGACGCCCTCTCCATTCTTGCTACCACATATGGCACCTGCTTCCCAAAATTGAGAAATGTAAAATTGTTAGTCGCACAACCACCCATGTTAACTACTACAATTCACAACTTATAAGCAATATGATAGACCTATTAGACCTATAACTCTAAATTCCTCATAACCCCTATTAAAGAACATGATGTCAAAGAACTACTCATAAAACTTTTAAACACGAAACATATAACAGCTTGGACAATAGTATAAAAACCAACACTGGCAACCAATTGAAATCTACCGCATGCCTGCAATCACTAGTAATCCTATTTATTCCACACATTGCCAGCAAAGAGTTGAAACCTAATCTATCGATTCCAGAACTACATACTCCTGCACAGTTTGTTTTTAAGAATAGATCTATACATATTAGTATTACAGATTGTATTAGGCTGAAGACCAACAAGATATATTTTCAACAAACCTGTAGCAATATCATGAATCTACAAAGCTGCGGAGATTCCAATTGAAATAAAATGGGAATCAACAATCAGAACAATGATAATAAATTATAATACAACAGCGGCAATATTTTTTTACAAACCCTTAGAAGGCCCACCATTATATTGGAAAATAAATACATAAACAAAGTGTCTGTGGATCAAGAACGAAAACAGATTATGACCTGACGAGCATACATTTTCCTGCACTTTGTGGGCTTAAATCTGACCATTTTTAATACAACTTGGCACGTATTTCATATGTGGTTGATTAAATTGTATGGTTCTGTCATTATAATTTATTGTTTAGATTACTACAGATTATTTTATTTTCCTGTTGCCAAGGGCATAGACCTACTCAATTGTCATCAATTCTATCTTACAGCCATTCTTCCCTGATATTGTTTTTTTATAAAGTATTTGCTGGGCGGTGATCATGCAGACCCATTCAACCTGTTAATAACATGCTAGTATGTGTCTGACACTCTACTTGCTTTGATGATGCTTGGAAAATCATCAGATAGGCTGAATGAAGCAATTTAATCATCAATATATAGTTTTTTTATTTCTAGGGCATTGATCATGCAGACCCATTTGACCCGTTAACAACATACTAATATGTGTCTAACACCCAACTTGTTGTGATGATGCTTGGAAAATCATCGGATAGGCGGAATGAAGCAATTTAATTATTAATATATAGTTTTATATTGCTCTTGTTATTAGTCTTTACCTTCATCCCTGGTGTCGTTAAGAATCTGTGGCAATTTTCTTCATTTTTGCTGATGTAGCATGTCAAAAATGGGATCTTGATTTAACTGATTCATCCTTGAAAGATTTCCCAGGACCCATGTGATTGGTCCAAAGATTTGACACCTTTTGATTGTTTTTGTATACTTGCATGTATTTTATTTTTGTTTGGAAACACGGCAATGTTACAGTATATAGAACTAGTGAATGAATATTTGTCAATTACAATCATCCTTGAAAAAATAAACCACCCATGAAATTGGTCTTTATATTGTTCCGTTTTGCTGATGTAACATGTCAAAAATGGGATCTTGATTTAACTGATTCATCCTTGAAAGATTTCCCAGGACCCATGTGATTGGTCCAAAGATTTGACACCTTTTGATTGTTTTTGTATACTTGCATGTATTTTATTTTTGTTTGGAAACACGGGCAATGTTACAGTATATAGAGCTAGTGAATGAATATTTGCCAATTACAATCATCCTTGAAAAAATAAACCACCCATGAAATTGGTCCAAAACTTTGTCATCTTTTGACCAATTTCCAACTAGCATGGATTCTCACTTTTGTATGGAACACGCGGGCAACATTACAGTCAGCAGAACAGAACAATATAAAGAGCTGCAGAATGAAAGGTTACACATAACAGTTACATGTAGGCTGTAAACATCATAACACCACTAGTATTCATTTTCTGGCATGGTTGCTTATTAGAATCTAATGATTTTTCAGAATGCCAGCCCTTTAAGGTATGCTACAGTGGATACTTAACATGTTTTGTATGGCCGGAAAAAGTGTATAACTATTTCTGTCATTTTGAACCAATATCATACATCGTCATTGGACCTAGACATAGACTGCAGGCAGGAGCTTTAAAAGACAAGAAAAACTTAGTTTATTTTTGGTCCAAAATGATTTCATAAATTGTCAAAATGCACACAAATGTATGTCAGAGAACTTTGTTGCTTCTACCTTATGAGGGAACATTATCCTCTTATTCCAATTGACAGTCAAGTTTTGTAACATTATACAAACAGATTAGAGGGGAGATGCTTATATGCAATTATTGTAAGTGTATTTAGTATTTACGTTTGAAATAATAGAGAAAATGTTCTTGAACCTCATGTAATTATTATACGAAACTTTGTGGTTGTTGGAAAGACAGTCATCCTTGCCAACACACAACAGTGTGTCTTCGAAGTAAAATTTCATTTAACAGTAATTTTTTCTTTTCTCTATTTACCAGATACCTACAGATTCTATTCGCAAGTGGTTCATTTGCAAATTAGCTAGCCAATTTTTATTGTAGTTAATTCAGAGTGCATATATATTAAAGATTCAAAAGGCTTCCACAGTCCATGATAATAACTAATAAGAACACTGCTCTTGACAAAATGTGTATTTAGTTTTTCTCTTAATTTTTGCTTCTCTATAATCAATTTGTTCAGTGACACTGTACAACACTGCTTCAAAATTTATAGATCTAATCCAGTGATTACTGTGTTCCTCATGCACAATGCTGACAAGTTTCATGAGTGTTATCCTAATTCACCAATTCCTTTGACATTTTACTTCAGACGAACATAAATGACCAAAAGCAGCTTTCCTAAGTAGATAGAAGAAACCAATAATTGGTACTTCAACCAACCATATAATATCTTAAGGAAACATTAACTACATAACATCCTAAGGATGCATGTAAGGTAACCTTAAGGAGGAGGACAAAGCTGCATACAAATATTTGAAAATAATAATACAATTATCCAATTAGACCACTAATATTTGACTCAGCCTCAAGTAGGTGGTCCAAAAACCACCTTTGTTGGCATTGCTGGTTAGTAATAACTATGTTGTGTACCTACAACAAAAGAAACACGGTAAACCTCTGATATAAAATAGCTAAGAAAGATAGAAATACACGAGGTCGACATGATGGTTCTATAGAAATTAAGAGGCATATTAATTTGGGATAATAATAAGATAACCCGCTATCTTCGACACAAGCATTTACCTTGTCTATTATCAGGGAGGTGAACCTGAACCTGTTCGGTATTTCTGACCACATATCGCTCAGGATTTGTTCTCTGTTACAAAGCAACAAATATTTTATTAAAATCTGAAAACCAAAACTCACTTATACCACCCAACCTCAAGAGTCAAAACAACAGACAACTTAACACATAGATGAAATCCTTTGAAAATAAATGCGGTGAACTTTCTCCATAAAATAGAAAAAATCATCAGAAACATAACTGCAACCATATTTTGTGTTCGATGCATTGTCCCTACACTGCTGCTAGAAAATGACAAACATCTATAAAATCCTTCAAAAATAAATGAGGTGAACACTTTCTCCATAAAATGGAAAAATTCATCAAAAACATAAATCAACCATATTTTGTGTTTAATGCATTGTCCCTACACTGCTGCTAGAAAATGACAAACACCAAGTCTTTTGAAAAGACTCCAAAGGATTATTTAGTAAATTAAAGGATATAATGATAGTAAAATGCTTTCAAGGAACATGTAGTACTAAAAAAACTTATGTATACAACAGAAGCATTTATCATATTTCTTTCTAGGATTACCTTTTCCACAAATAACGAGATAAGTATCAATATAAACTTACCTGTCTTTCAAGTGCTCTTTTTCTTGAAAATCTGGAAAACAAATATCAAACATGAGAAAAATGACGCAATACACTAAGATCTCCTTATTCTGCTGCCAATAAGACACAATGCCTAAAGGTATTTCATAATTTAGGGCATTTGCGTATTGGTTCGGATACCCTTTTTATAGTACCTGTGAATAGATGACCCTGTTTCTTTCCAGAGGGCAAAATACTAGATGCGTTCAGACTCGATGAATCACTGTTTTGCTTCTCATAATTCTTTTCAAAAGTTCCTTTGCCTACTTGTCCTGCGGAAAAGGGGACAGTATTGTTATAGTTAGGTCTAGAAAATTTTAAACTCTAGCCAATTCACAATTAATGAAAGAAATATAAGACCCCATGCAATGACATGCAGAAGGAAACTAACCTGGAGGATAGTGCTTCAGATGCATTTCTCTGATACGGAATGATGGGGGTGTATAAAAGCATGGCTACAAAATAGAAATCCAATTAGAAACTTGAAAATACACAGGAAACAAACAAGAATCAAGTATACAACTGCATGGCAGTTAAAATATGAAACCTGGAAAAAGGATGCCGGAGACATTCAGCTGCAGTTGGCCTCTTAACTGGGTCCCATGATAGAAGAGACTGCAATGGTTTCATCGGGTTAGAAAAGCATATGTAAGTCATATCCCGTAAGGACACATCTAATAGAAACTAAGTCACCAGGTTCGTGTTCGTGTTCGTGTTCGGCGAGGATTAAATTCGGATTAAGTTCGGCAATGATAAAATTCGCAAAAAAATTCGTGATTAAATTCGGCTGTTATAATTTTTTTTTTTTTTAAAATAAGATATAAATGCACATTTTTTCAAAATAGCTAAAACATTATTATATAAACTTGAAATCTATATAATAACTTGTAAATTATTTATAAAGTATATGTAAATACTTTATAAATAATTACATTGATAAAGTATATGTAAATATAAAAACTAAAGTATAATTTATAAAGTAAAGTAAAACTATATGTATAATTTATAAAGTAAATGTAAATTATTTATAAAGTAAATGTAAATACTTTATAAATAATTACATTTATAAAGTATATGTAAAAGTTAAAACTAAAGACTACATAATTTATATAACTACAGTCTACAGTCATATAAATTCAATGACTGCATATATATTTTTAAATATTTAAAAATTTACATATAATTTATTTATACATTATACATTATAAAATATAAAATATAAAATATAAGTAAACCTAATCGAACCATCTATAAAGTATAATATATATTTTAATCAAAATCAAACAAAAGAAAAGCTCGAAAATTACCTGGCGGCGCTGGTAGACGAACTGTTCACCGAGGCCACGAACTGGTCACAGAGCCCACGAACTCGCCATAGAAATCGCAACAGAGGCTACGGTCCGCGGAAGTCACAAAGAGGCCATGAAGTCACGAAGAAGCTACGGTTCGTGCAGAGGCTACGGAAGCAAACGGAAGGCCACGAACTGGTCGCAGAGGATTTTTTTAGGGTTTTTTATAAAACGTTTTTTAAGATTTTTTTAATACCGAATAATAACGAATATTCGGCGATTTTTTGGGGATCGAATGAGGTTCGGCGATTTTCGAACTTCATGTCCAAAAATCGCCGAACCCTGTGACTTAGAATAGAAATACCAGGGAATTAAAAAATAATGACTTACATTCATCAGATCAATGGCTTCTGAACTTGCAGTTGGTATTAAAAATGAGAGATTGGTAGATTTAAACTGCAGCATCAAAACGCTGGATCATTTTTCTGGCTCAATACTTAAAATCTCGGGTCATGAAATTACAAGCAAAGACCACAAGTTACAACATACATACATAAAAAACATGAGATATTTTTAGTGTACACACATGGAGCAAGAAAATTCCTCAGCCAAAAGTAACACATCTTCTGTATTCGACATACATACATGAGATATTTTTATATACATGCATAGGCAGCATCAGAAATCTTCAACCACAGGTATCACATCTTTTGTATTCAATGTAAGTAGAACTACACAGTACAAAGACAAGAAAATGCAGGAGGAAAACTACATACCTGAGGAAATTGGTAACTCATAGAAGCTGCAAGTCTTAGCCCTTCAGGCCATGTCTGATAAGTGGGACTGCCAATGATGCTACAGATCTTATAGATCTGATCTGGTTCACTGCATCCATCCCCGAAACAAGAAGATTATCTCACATACCTCTCAGTCATTTCACAAAGAGGGTGGATTTTATAATCAATCCATTGAAGCAGTAAAAATGAAAGTTGGAACCAACAGTAAAATTATCATGCAGAATACTTAACAAACTACCTAGCACCAGGAAACAGTGGTTGAAATGTGAAAAGTTCTGCCATGATGGTCCCCATCGCCCACATATCTGCTATCAACATTGCAGAAATAAAGTTAAAAACTAGCATAATAATAATGTTACAGCATCTCCTCACACAATATACTTACCAACGGAAGTATTATAATACAAAGATTGAAGCAGGATTTCAGGAGCACGATACCTGCCATACATACATCACAATAAACCTATATGGAAAATCACTTTGATATCAAAACCAAAAGAAATAATTAGCATAAGATCACAATTCAGTGCTCACCATCGTGTTGAGACATAATCAGTATATGGAGGACTTGAGAAAACCTCACGAGCAAGACCGAAATCAGCTATTTTGATAACATCTTTAGTTATCAGCAAATTTTCTGTATACCCACCGCCAAAAAAACCACAATTTAAGGAGTTCCCAACAAAAGACAAAAGACTACTAAATACATTAAGGTAAGGGTAGACCCAAATCAGCAGAATTGATAATAGCCAAAACAAACCCGTATCAACACCATGAATAAAGCACAACTGACAGAGATCTCAGAAAAACAGGTAAGACCATACTAGAGACATTCAATATACTTTGAAGTTTAAAAGACAAAAATAAAAGGACTGTAAACCTATCAAACACGTGCACATATGGAGAAGGGATCAGACTTCAAGAACAGAGATTAAGATGAACCCCACAGATCTATATTATGCAACAAATACATATCTATATATGATAGAAAAATAGATTAGAGTTTACCTCTACATTTGTAATGCTGTTAAACACCGGAGAAAGGCATACAAAAAGAAGAAGAAAAGGGACTTTGCTAAAGCACCAATATAAATCATACTAAGTATCAAAAGTAGCATGCAATAGACAGGAATCTTGATAAACCAGGCAGGCAAGAATATATCATATCAACTAAATCATGGAAGGTACTTAAGTTCACAAAGGAGCAACAAAATCAAAGTCATATTTTATAACTCGAGGTATTCCACTAGTTTTGGCATTCTAGAAGATTAAGGTATAATAATAATAATAATAATTGGTTTTAGTCCACAATGCCAGGCGGCCTGTTTTTGGGTCTGCAAGCAGCTTATAGCATATGGGTCTACTTTGTACTCCCAATGCACAGGAGGCACCTAACTGTGCTTCAAATACAAGAAGTACATACTCTACCCCCTGCAGGATTCTTCGAACTTGTGACCTCTCTTTCAAGAGCACAAGTTCTTCGCCATTAGGCCAACTCAAGTGTACAAACACACAATAGCAATATCGCTAATGCATACAGACAATAACATTTCAATTTAATGAGATTCGGCAGATGACCTTTAAACCAAAAATGCCTCACATTTATCAACTCCGAACTTGCTAAAAACAGATTCAAAATCTTTACCAGGTTTAAGATCACGGTGAAAATATCCATGATGGTGAATATGAGCAAGACCCTGGAACACTTGGAAGCACCAATTACGAATTTTTGACTTGGGAAAAAGCTTGCTCTTATCTTTAATTATCTGATACAGATTGTATTCCTAAACAACAAACAGAAAAAATTAAGGGTCCTTAACAAATATCTTTCATGATCTGGCACTAATTGCACTTCTGAATAGCTCGTAGCCCAAATTGGTATTCTGTGAAATGCTAAATCTTAAACAGTAAGCTTCAGCTGTGGATAACTAGTGTAAAATAAGATAGAAAACCAAGTATTTCCATAGCTGAACCCACCATATACTCAAAGACAAAATATAGGTGATTGTTTTGTCTTATAACCTCCTTTAGCTTTACAATATTAGGGTGATTCAACTTGCGTAGAGACTGCACTAGAGAGTGATTATTAGTATCTTGACAAAGGGAATTCAACTGCATCAATATTGACTAGAAAGACAATTGATATTTTTAAAACAAAAGTATACCTTCACTTCTCTAAGATTCATACATTCATCCCAAGAATAATATTTCCTCTTCATTTTCTTGATAGCGACCTGAAATGTAGAAAGAACCACCTTTAGAATCCAAAAAACACACAACTAAAACAGCTATCAGAACCCATCTAGATGTCTTGTACGTTCTCAAGACACCATCAAAGTTAAATAATTGTCATTGGAAATTGCCACACACAACTTACAATTGTATCAGTCTGCCTATTAACAGCCTTCCAAACACTTCCATACGTGCCATCCCCAGTTGCTTGATGACCTTATACCTGCACCATAACATATTTGAGAAGCACAGTATACGTAGTTCATATTTAAGTAGAATAGAAGTTTTCTATCCAATATCTTCAAAAGCTATAGAGTAAAATTCATAAACAAATCAGAACCATCCAACTAAAGGCCTCTTTAAAATCAATAGGAACTTCTAATTCATTTTGATGATTACTCACCTCTCCATTTGTGCTGGCAGAATGGGTAGATGGAGATAATGGACCTCAGAAATGAAAACTAAGATCTTCCTCGTTGAGTTGAAAATTATATGTAAAACAAGCTGGAAGATTCAAACAATGCCATCCTCTGGCTCTGCATTCCTGAGATGCGCACAACCCTGACAAATCTACTGCTAAAAAGGTAATGTGATATTCACCAAAAGGCTGAAAAATAGCAGCCATTAACATACAACCCGCAATAGACATTTAGTCTAAAGCGCAACCCCAAACAATAAACTAGCCTTTGTCGACCAGTATGAACTCTTTGCTACTTAATAAAATTCATGTGACGGGATTTTGACTGAAAACACTTGCGCTAGCTTATGGCAAGTAAACACAATCACATCAAGATTTACTGCATGTGCTGCTTTTCCATCCCAGAGCACACCTTAGTTTCCACACTTTGTGCTGCCAGTGCAAGAGACAGCTAAAACTGCAATGAGACCTAAGAAAAAATTCAGAACCTCTAGCATCTCGCATGCTTACAATTAAAGTTCATTCTTCTCTAGCAAAAGAGCAATAAATTGTTTCAGGACTTATCTGCTTCGTTCTTCTCTTATGGTAGAGAAAATTTTGCAGTATGGAACTACATATAAACCCAAAATTATGCACTAAGGAGCAAACCAATATATACTACGAGAACACAATCATGATGAGAGTTAACTCCTGCATTCAGCAAAAATAGAAAATTTTGCAAATCAGAATCAATTTTAACTGTCAACGTATCAACTTTTCCAAAGAAGAAAATAGTTGCATATGAATCCCACCCCACAGTCAAAATGGCAAGTGTGTTAAAATTCCAAACTGGTTCCTTAAGACCTAAAAATACTGAAATAAAGATATTAAAAATGCAGATTTACATCCAGTGTGCCCACAAAATCTTTACAAAATGATCCCCAGTCCACCATCAAACTGGGTTTGAAATAAAATATCAAGCTAGTCAAATCCCAAACAAGACAATTTTAAAATATCACAAAAATTGACAGAGCCGGAGCCCAGAAAATAACTACACAAGAAAAATTTATCAACAAAAATACATCCTCTATTTATAAAACAAATAAAACTAAAAAAATATGACAACAATAAGGTATATCAGTTATTAGTATTACCACTCCAGCAATGCTAATGGTTGTCATTGGCTGTTATTTCACACTGTATACAGGCACAATTAAAGTAAGAATTTTGAAGTCCTCACTAAACTTTTATGATTAATATTCAAGTCAAAAACCGAATTAACATTATTTCAACTTGAGAAACTACAAAGAAAACAATGACAAACAATTAACAAGAATAAAAAGCAACTGCAACAACATACTTTTTGTGATGTACTGTAGTAAGAACGCCAGGTAATCATGTTAGATCTTCTTCCATTGTCTCATGAAAAAGCAGGACCTAGGAGACATATCTAACAGATGATAAATAATATAATTTGCACAAACCGCCGAAGTGCCTGAGATAAACACCACATAGCAAAATAACTTGTTCACGGTAGTAGCTCCATCCGCAGTACATAGATTCCAAGCTTCCCATATTCCTCTTAAGGTTAAGAAATTCCTTTCAACCATAAAAACAGATCTGCTTCAAGTGGCTAAGAACTGCTCAAGTTCTACAATATGTAGCACAAGTCATCCCAAATCTTACAGCTACAATTTAACACTGCATAACATAGAAAGTGCAATGTCACACATACTCTTCAGAGATACAACAGCAGGTCTTTTAAACAAATACCAGAAGCCATACTAAAGTCAAATAAGCTTTGCAAAATAATTCTCCATCTTTCATGAGTATAAATAATCTAATATACAAACGTAATTTCATACCAAAAGTAAAATCAGCCTCAAAAATGGTGGCTTGGACTTCTTCCATATGAACAAAAAATCGAGCCACCACCTATATAAAGTGAAAATTGGTATGGAAAAGATAGTAGACATGGAGGATAAGATAAAATGGACTCCAAACTTAACATCAGTTTGTAAGACACATTCAGACTCTAAACCAGTAAACCAGCTTGTTTTCATCTTTAGGAAGTAATAGCATGGGTATTGAGCAAGGTGATTGTTGGCAGTATTCTTCATTGGGTTTAATTATCACGGAAACCTTCACAGTATATCAGTCAGGATAAGTTGTTCAAAACTACGCGAACCCTCGGAACACTCGATAATGCTTAGCGATTTGGATGAAGACTATGTCAGTTTGGACGAAGACTCTATGTGTACAATAGACGCAAATAAACAGAAGCAACTCTCTATAATGGATATCATTTGTACAAATATAAGAGAAGATTGAGAAGGTAAAGTGTGTAGAGTGTGCGCAGTATATGAGTGTGATGGAAGCACAATCACTAAGAGGGTGGGGTGAATCAATGTCTTTATAAAATTTTACTTCAGTTATCTTTATACATTCATCAAACCATCATCATATGAGCAATGTTAACTTAGTTAAGCAAACCATCAAAGCAACTTATCAACCATTCACATGAGCATGCAACAATAGAGAACACATGAACACAATATTTAGGTGGGAAACCCTCAAGGGGAAGAAAACCCACTAAACTTTGCTTATATATAACAAAATTCAATATTTAGTGAAGCACCAACTCCACAAGGAGCACCAACCCCTAATTTATCTAGCACCAACTAGACTTTAGCAAGCACCAACTTGCAAGGAGGCACCAACCCCTAGGGTTTTGAAGCACCAACTCCACAAGGAAGACTAAGCACCAACTCAACCACCTAAGAATTTTTCCACCTCTTCTTGTTGCTATCTCAACAAATGATGGACTACTTTGCTCTTCTTCTCTCTTTTGCTCTTCTTCTTCTTGGTCTGCCCTCAAACTCTGATATATCAGTCACCTCAACATGCTCTCAAGTTTCTAGCACACTCTATTCCTCAAACAATCATACACTTGCTCTGCTGCTCTTGGAGACACACAAAACTGCCTTTCTTCCCTACTCGCTCTTTCTTCTTCACTAGGTCATATGCATGCACAAACTGATCTTCATCACCTGTAGGATGTTCTTCATGAATTCATTACACTCTTCATATGGTCTACAAGACCTTATTCAACCCTCACACTCAGCCTTTAGCTCACACTTCTCCACATCCACTCTACTAACTCAAATAGGCCTAATCACCCTTGCTTATATACATGACTTAAGCACACACACCTCATAGGTCAGCCATATACACTTAGGTCAGCCATTATAGAGAAAATACATATGATAATCATGAAAAACTTAGAACATTAACTCCATTAGGTTTGCAACAACTCCATTAGGTCATTTGCTTCTTTAGGACTCGAGAAGACCTACTATATTAGGTCTATATGAAGATATGACTCCTTGAACTTACATGATCATCTCCAAAGCTCAAGAACACTTCAAACACATTTTCAAGAAGCTCTTCTTACCTCCTCCATGCATAGAAAGCTCTGCAACTTCATTTCACACCATGAAACCACCTTGAGAACATGACTGTCCTACTAGGTCCTCAAGAACCAGTTTTCAAGAATTAAGCTTGTACCACCTTGAAACACTTCACCAAGCTGAATGAAACATGCCAACAGATACTACATGACCTCATTAACATCACCCAATGCATTAGACTCTTCAACTCAAGGTACAAAGGCTCAAGATCAGCTCTGCTTCAAGAACACTCAAAACTGTCCCAAAACTGTCCAAAACCAGTCATGAGAAATTGACTTGGTTAGGCCACCTAAAGGCTAGAACTTGTCTGGAAATCATCATAGGAATGTAGAATAGGTCCAAGGCATCATGAAACATGTAGTGCCTACTCCTCTTCGACATTTATATGATTATGATTCTCATTTATTATAGATTAGAGTTATGGACATTTCTATTACAGTTTAGATATTGACAGATGGACGTTATTTTGATTAGTCAATTGATCGACAGTGTGGATGTTAGACTTATGACATGATTTACAGGATGGATTATATGCATATTTGGATATATCGAATTGTTGATTTTGAGCTTATATTGGACTAATGCATTTATTTCGATAATTATATGATGTTAGATGATGTATTTGATGTCGTGATCTTATTGCTAGTTGATAAAGTAATGAAATTGAAATAATTGGAATTGTGAACGATGGCAAATTACTTGTCTTGGTTTAAGTTGCGATAATTGATTATATGTATATGCATGTATTTTTATTATTCGATGTTGTTAATATGGCCACGAGGCCAGAACAAGATTGTCTTGACTTTTGCAGTGTTCACAACACAATAAACCAAAGGGGGATAGGAGACCAACAATGAGAGAATATGGAGTATTGGCAACAAGTCACCATGGCAACACGTGTATTCGTATGTTGTTTGTTGTTGTAGTTTGTTAGGAGGTCCCATTGGGGTGACCTCAAAAGTGACCTTGGGAATGTTTTTAATTTTGTCTTGTTGATTTTATTTAATTGTGAGTTATTGTATTTTTATTTGCATGTGGAGTCACTTTTATTAATTGTGTTTTGCACCCCTCTTAAGTTAATTTAAAAGTGTTTATCTAGTGCTAATTAGGATGTGACAAAAGGGGGAAATAAATGTGAGTTGGTAGCCTTAATGTGTGTTGGCTTGGAATGAATTTAATTTGTTTTGGGGTAGTGTGTACTCAATCTTCCTTGTGAAATTCGGATTTTGACCTTCTAGGCTATTTTGGAGACTTTTGTCTTAAAGTCACCCACCCACCTAGCCTATGATGTGAGGGACTTATTTTAGGTCCTATTTTGTGTTTTAATGAAGGAAAAGGGCAATTAATTGCACTTTTCTTACATGGGTAATTAATTTTGTCCTTAAGGGGTGTGGGTTGGGTTGAGTGTGTAAGAGGGTGGTCTTTTCCCCAACCACCAATTTATTATGCTTTGGGGTATGGGTTTGACCCAATGTTTTAAAAATCGGAACCGGACTTCGAACCGGGCCGAGGGTCGACCGACTCAACCGAACCGAACCGAACCGACCGTTCAAACTCTATGAACCGGTTTACTAAAAACACATAAAAATTACATTTTTAAAGAAAGAAATATATTTGAAAAATTAGAAACCATGATGCCAACAATTACACACAAAAATACGCAAAGTTTGCTCATGTATATAGTGATAGTTGGAATACTCGCACTCGCAAATACTCTGAGACCCCAAAAAAACAAAACTCGGCAATATTCGGCCAATACTCGAAATACTCAAATTTCTTTAAAAAAACATAAATTTGGTTTGGGACCTTTAGTATATAGGTAGAAGCTTTCCCCAACTACCAATTTATTATGCTTTGGGGTATGGGTTTGATCTTGGTGATGTGGGATGGCATGGAGAAGAAATGATGTGGCATCCTACATGGAGCCACATCATCTCCCTCTCCCTCCAAGATTTTTATTTATTAAAAAAGCTCATTTCTTTCAAAAGATGAAGTTTTGGGTGCAAAAATAGATTTTATTGAAAAATATTGCCATTTAGGCTCTATGCACTTTTAGGGATGCTTGGTTTTTGGAAATGAAAGTTATGGCACATGCAAGTTTTGATGATCTTCCCTGCTTTCCAAAAATGGCAAATTTTATTCTTTCCTTGTGTTTTTTCACTCCAAAAAAAATGAAAGAGGATTTTGGGACTTGACTTTGTGCTAAAACCGTCAACCGATTCTTTACTAAACGATTCGTGCTTTAAAATGTTAAACCGTAAACCGGGTCTTCACCACCTTTTGACCTTTGATGTGGATAGAGAAGAAATGATGTGGCATCCTTTGGAGCCACATCATCTCCCTCTCCCTTTTTCTATTTATTAAAATTTTTGTGAAGTTTTGGGGTTACTTGTTTGGTTTTGTATCTCATCTGATGCTTGGTTTTGGGTTGTTGGAGTTGATGATTGTCCTTAGCTTGGAGGATTTTGGGAATTGCTTGTGAAGTGGATTCTTGATGGCAGTGAAACCCTTTTGTTTTCTTCTCTTTCTTATGTTTTTATGTGTTGAATGAATGTTGTATTGCATGATGTGTTGGGTAGTGAAATGTCCTTAGGATGTGTATGAGATAGTGAAATGGGGATGAAATTTGTTGGGAGGCATAAGAGTTTCTTTTGGGTATTTAGGAGGGAGTGGGTTGGATGCCCCACCTTGTTCTCATCTTGTTATTTTGTTCATTGTGGGAGACATAAGAGAGAGGGAGGCATAAGAGTGAGGGAGGCATAAGAGATATTTTTATTTGTAGGGAGGCATAAGAGATTTTGGGGTTGATTGTGTTTTGAGGGTTTTGAGGTGGGCATCCAAACCCTTGGGAGGCACAAGGGTATCCCCATATTCTTTTCTCTACTTGGCTTGTTTTAGAGCCAATGTGTTGGGAAGTTTATGTGTTAAAAAAATGAATGTTTTGTTGTTATTGTCCTTGTGTGAATGTTGTTTGAAAGTAAAAGTGGAAGCCTTGTCTTTGTTGCCATGGTTGTCAAATATTCCATATTGTCTCATTGTTGGGGCTCGGGGCCAATGAGGAAGTAGGCTTCACTTCCTCATTGGAGTAATGGTTGGGTGGAGAGTGTTGCCTACTCCCCCATTTTTGGTTGTGTGTTTGATCTTAGAAGAAGGTGGAGCTCAAAGGAGTCATGTTTCTTGTAGCATTTGGAGAAAGAATCAAAACTCTCTTGTTATATTTTATCATGTTGTCTCCATTGTATATGGAGGGCTTGTAAACTTGTATTTGTTTAAAGTGAAGTTTTTAGTTGTTTTATTATCAAAATGTAATCTTAGTTGATATTGTAAATGAAAGCAAAAGTTTGAAAATCATTTCATTACTTGTTGGAATGAGGGACTATAAGATTGTTAAATTGAATCAAGTTCATTGAAATGTGATTGAAAAGGAAACAACCTTGTTCTCATTTTAGTTGATTTATTGTCTTCAATAGGTGTGTTGTTCTTATTTTAAAACTATGGGGAAATCTTGTTATAAATTGCTTGTGGGAATGGTTGCAAACTTGTATTTTGTAAAAGAAAAAAATATTTATTCCTATTGTATTACATGAAAGGCATATGGTAGTAAATTAAACTATAAGTTGTGTTGTTTTGTATTGTTGAAAGAAAGTTCCTAAAGTTTCCCATTTTTAAACTTTATGTGTTGATGGAAAAAGTCTTAAAAAATTTCTTGGTTAATTATCTTGTCCTCAAATGGATTGATTTCCTTTTTATCTAGTAGAGTAAAGGAAAATGCATGGTTACCATTTGACCATAGTCTTGTTTGATTATATGAATTGATTATGAACTTATTATAAACTTATATGTAATCCAAATGCTAACTACCTAATGTAAAAATAGGTGAAAATAAAATTTATAATTAACATCTTATAAGGTCATTTTCAAAATTATAAAAGAAAATTTAAGTAAAGATTAAGATTAGTTAATATTATTAATAATATGAATATTATTACTTATTGATAATAGTAATGATATTAAATATTATTAATATTGATATTAATAATAATATTGGTATATTTAATATATTAATATATATATATATATAAATATTTACATATAAAGAAATTTATATTAAATGTTTATTAAAAAAATCAAAAAGTTAAACAAAAGCCAAAAAAAAAAAAAAATTGTTTGCCAAACCCCTAAGGTCGTGGCCCGTGTTAAATAGAGGGAGGATGGTAGGGGGAGGTCGCCAACCACACCCCCCACCCCATATACTATCTTTCATATCGACTTGAAACTAGGGTTTAAGAAGGGTTTTATACCTGTTTTGGTGTTAACGATTGTTCATAAAGCTTTGGCCTTCAAACCCAAAACTAATGCCACAAATTCTTAGCTAGGACACATACCAACATCTCCCAAAGAGCTTAGGTTCCCATGCAGAATATTCACATACCAACGAGCATCACAAAGTTGACCTTGAGCTAGGAAACACCATTTTCAAGAACTCGATTTGACCAAAAATGCAATATCTTGCTTGTTCTTGCAAACTATGACCTGAAACTTGGTCCACACATCTGAAACAACATGCCAACACACCTCTCATGCTCACACTTGCATACTAGCATTGAAAAATCATCAACCTACCTCATTAGGCCATGTTTTCTTCACCTTATTTGGTCTTCATGCTAGAACAGATCTTGAAACTGACTTACATACCTTTGATTATGCATTCTAAACCATGTTCTCATGCTCAAACAACCTCTACATACCTGTGACAACTCATGCTTCTTCCATCTAGCTCCATACTTCATGACTAGGCCATGACTAGGCTTCTCAAGCACCTGAATACTCTTCAAATCTTAACAACCTAAGTTGTCTTCAAATTCTCTCTCTTTGTCCTCAAGAACCTCTGACATCAATGACTCATCATGTTTGACCTCAACAAAAGCACTCAACAACTCTCCATATCATCCTTTGGAATCAAAGAGGCACAATCTCCATTTTGGCATCAATGACACCAACATCACCTTGACATCAATGACAACATTTCAACAAAGTATGTGAGTAGAGTACAGAGTAGGGTGTATGGAAAAGTAGAAACAGAGTATTGAGGTGGAATCGAGAATATGTATTTGGTGGTTTTTGTAATCTGAACTGTCTTTAATTATTGAGAGATATGTATATGTATATAAGCATAGTTAAAGTGGGGAAATTTGTCTCTGAGTTATCCTGCATACTTACTGTTATACTGTTTATACCGAATTTGTAGGCCCACTTCAAAATTCATTATACATCTGTGTTAACTGTGTTTGTTTGATAAACTGTATCCACCCTTGTGCAAAGCAGCTCTAACCAGGTTAAAAGAACATTATAAACTAACAATCGTGAATAGTTTATGTAAACAGTGATCATATATATGGAAGGTACACCAGTGACAATCTTCTCCATTCGAGCACAATCCAGTTGTATATAGTTTTCATCCTTAGCATGGAGTAGTGTAGGTATTTAGCAGAATGATCAAATGTATGGATACGAGTAACAATCTTTGCCATACAAAGAGTTATCATAGTTGACAAATTATATAACTTGGCCTTCCCCAACTCTTATCTAACAAGGAGGGAGCTAGAAGTCAATTTTAAAATTGTTTGTCACTTGGATACAGATTTTAAAGGGGATAACATACAACGTTATGGATCTTCCAGATGTGCAACTGAACTATTCTCTTCACAAATCTCCTCGAGCTTGGATACAAGGATCTGGGGTGTTTCAAGGTTTACACATGAGTACTTCTCTCAAGTTCTTGAGGACTTTTTGTTAGAGGATGCATGGCTGATGATCCATGATGGCTAAGATCAATCATAGATTATAGGATGAAGATCTAATGATCCTTTGATGACTAGAATCACTGAGTGATACACAGATTTTGAGGACTTTGTACATGTTTACAGTGATGGGTTGTGCCACACATCAGTCATTGTGATCAAACAAGTGTTAAGACATATTCCAGACACATTCATAGGTACAGATTTTTATCACATTAGGGTGTGGACAGACACTCAAGCATCATTAAACCGCAGGTTCTTTTTTAAATAAAAGACTTGGCAAAAAAAAAAAAACCTATCACAGGGAAATAAGAGTTTTTAGTGTTAGCAAGTGTCAGGCAACAGTAGGATACAGACACAAGATATGCTATACAAGTAGTTGGCAACACTTTAGGGGTTCAAATATTATCAGTCCAGAGTCCAGACCATCAGTCATTCAATTTTGACAGGTTTTAGGCAACTTCCTAGGATAATCACTTGAAAGATTAAACCATGAGCTGCTGATTGAAGACGAGAGAATTTAAAGACTTAGTATTAGCGGGATTGCTGATATACTACAAAATGTACTACCGTCTAACACCTATTATTTATGTAGTTGGGCTTTGCACTATTTCCAAAGTGCTTATATCATTTGGTTTAACAGACTAATCATGCTAATCAGACATCCATGGTGGTTATAGGTGGTTCTACATTTGTTGTACTGTTATTTATACATAGTAAATATAGATGTTTGCTGTTTATTTTGATTCCCTCTAAACCCTTAAAAATCACCTAAAGTTTAAGTTAAGCCTGAAATTTAATAGAAAATCCAAGTCCGATAGAATTTATTAGAAAAGATAGAATATCCTATTGGATACAATTTCACTTTAAATTTTGAAATTCTGAAAAGCAGATTTGTAGTCCAAAGGGTTGAGGTGTAATAGTGAAAAGGGTTCACTATTATGAGAGTAAACAAGGTTTGAATCCCCATACTAAGGCAGCTCATTACAACAACAACAAGACACTTACCTCTCATTGCATACTGGCCTTTCATTGCACATTTGCTCTCTCACCTTCATTTTGTCAATTGCTTAGGGCTGAAACTCCATTCTTTTGCTAATCCTACGCCACTACAAGTGCTCATTTGGTGCCAAGGAGTTTAAGGAGCTTGCAAGATAAGAGAATGTTGATTGAAGGTAAGTTTGTTTATTTATTTTTATTTTTATTTATATGTATGTTTTCTTTTCAAATTTCAATCTTCATATACGGTGGTGGTTTTCATTTTTTATTTTTTTCCAACATTCTTTTAACAAATAAGCTTCTTTTCCACTTAATAGTAATATTGTGGTTTTTGTAAACCAAGTAGCTACATAGATTTGCTAGAACAGCTGCAAGCAAAAGTTCCATGGGCCAAGGGGCTACAACCTTCAAAACCAATCCTTTCTCGCCCCTTTGAGAATATGTCAAGATGTTAAAAGCTCCCATTTGTGTGCGATTCGTGGCCAAGGAATCAAAGCTTGCATTGGATCATACAGAAAGGGGTTGCCAACACCAAAAATCCTTGGATACCCCAAAGAGAAAGAAGAAGTGAATGCAGCAATTGCCTTGAAATCATAGCATCTTTTGGCTAAGAAAGGATCTAGATTTAGTAAGTCACCTGCTGCTCCATCTCATACCCCTGTTGTGGCCCATCACGCTCCTTTTGTCTACATCCCCTACAATGGAAGAAGAATCACCTCTTACTCACAAGAGAACAAAAGGTGCAGACCCATTGGAAAGGTCATTTCCAAATAAATTCAAGAAAATAGCCAAACAAGTCCTTGGGCATTGTATTTATGCATGTGAGAGTAGCCTTTGAGAGTCGAAAACTTAGTGAAGTGAAGCGTGGATTCTCTATTTATGACAAAGAGATGTTGGCCATCATGCATGCATTGGCAAAATTACAACAATAGTTGGTTTGTGGTAGGTTTGTAGTCAAAAGTAATCACAATAGTTTGAAGTTCTTTCTTGGCCAGAAGGACTTGAATGACAGGCAACAAAAGTGGGTGAGTAAGCTCCAAGCTAGACTGCACGGAAACGCCCTGGAGGTCCTCGTACCAGCCTGGAAACGTACCAGGTACTGGTACGCTGTGGGTATGGCTGGGAGGATATGCTGGATACGGTGCCGTACCCGTAGCGTACCCTGCCACTGTGGGTACATACCCAGCCGTACCCACAGCCTCAACACGTCTTTTTTAAAAGACAATTTAATAAAACTTTAAAATATGCATTTTTTAAAATTTTAAAGTATCATATTTCTAATTTTAAACTTGAATGTATTATGTTATTTTAATTTATTATCATGTTTTGAACATTATGAATCAATACACATTTCAAATTCATACAAGATACATGACTACAATATGTTCTCGTTACCAAAGAGCAACAAGATACTTTGTTATACAAGATACATACTTAAACGAGAAATTTCAAATTTGTTTTCATGTTCTATGAATGATTTTAACTTTTAAGTTGTATGACTGTATGAGTATTAAATTTCAATAAGTATGCAATGTATGAGAATTAAATTTCAATAAGTATGCAAATGCTTCTTTAAATTTATAATTTATATATATATATATATATAATATAAAACGTACCCAAAAGCGTACCGTACCCAAGATTTTTAAAAATTTGCCGTATCAGCGTACCGAAACCGTACCAAGACAGTCTAGGCTCCAAGCGTATGATTTTGACATAGAGTATGTAAAAGGGAAAAATAATGTTGTAGTAGATACTTTATCTAGAAAACCTTTTCTATGCTTTATATCTGAAATATCTGTTGATTAGAAAGTATTAACAATAGCAGAGTATGTAAAGAATGGTTGCATTGTCAATAGGTTGCAATTCATCTCCCTCTAAGTGCAATTGAGCACATACAAATCCATCCGCTCACATAAACAAGAAGCTTGGAGAAAAAGGCAGCAGGGTTGGTGTATGTACATTCCAACTTACGCCACCTATCCCACAGGCAACCGGAGCACAAGGGGTGACAAAGCATTGGGATGTATATCCGGAGAATGTTGATTTGGATGCTTCCATTTCCCAACTGCCATTGCTTGACATGGAGAATTCTTTGGACCCTCAGGGGAGAGCGAGTAGAAGTAGGGGTGTTAGTGCTACTCCATGTGGCTCTAATGAACCACATCATGATGTTGAAGTTGATGTTGACACTTTGTCTCTAGGTGAAGAGTAACGACACACTAATTTTGATGTAACAATTAAATTATTAATATTTATCATGACATTGGCATTCAGTTGGCACTGTAGAAATTATTCGTAATGTTTTGTGGCTATTTTGTTTTTATATGCATAATGTGGTTAATTCCTATTTATTGGCTAAAATTTACATTTTTTAATTTCTTTTTTTTGTACATCCTTATCCAAGACTAAAAATCACCATATTGGTGACTCTGATTCTTCAGATTTGTAACCATATCTAAAGAGAATTGGAAATTTAGCCAAAAACCAAACATTTCTCCTACCAAAATTCCAGACATTTTGCAATTACTTTAGGCACCTATGGCATGTTCCTCTTTTTCTTTTTTTCTTTTCAGGGAGAGTCTCCAAGGCATCAAAGAACATCCCTAATCTACTGAAAATGTCCCAAAGGCATCATGGCATCCCCCATGTCAACAACTGTTGTAAAAAAGAAACAAATATATTTGTACAATTAATAAAGGGGGTGGCAGGAGGAGAGGCTGAACAACATTTTCTAATAGTTATTTTCATGTCCAATGGGTTTTGGTGTAATGGTAAAGAAGATACATTGGTAAAACGAGTGAACTAAGTTCAAATCACTAGACCACAATAAGGCGCCCCATACCTTGGAGGGCATATGCATATGTAATAAACGTCTGGGATTGGGGCATGTTCCTCCTAGAACTGGTTTGGACAAGAAAATTTATGTTTACAATTTTGTATTCATATTTTCAAAGTTTCACTCTATTTTTGAGTTCAAATTTCAATGGCCAATGTTCAACTTCATTAATGTAAACTTTTTAGGAAATTCAGCCCTTAAGAATATTTAAAGATGTTTACCAGTTTATACAATCGAAAAACTAATGTTCAATTTAGTTAATGTAAACTTTATTGGAAATTCAGCTCTTTGGAATGTTTAAAGATGTTTAACAGTTTAATTATACAATTGAAAAGTCATAAGCTATGTTATTAACCAAAAAAATTATATTTTAAGTATTATATGCAATCACCCAACCGTCCTCAAAATCCCAGAAAAAATTTGCTGTCCTTGAAACTGCCCCTGGCCTCCAGGGAACTCAGAAAAACACAGGTTTTTCATCCATTTACATTTTCATCTTAACCGAGAAAAAACCAAACACTTCTAAACCTCCAAAACAACATTCTCAGAACTTGTAATTTTCCAAGGCTCTTAAGAAACACAATAAAAGATTTTTCTAATACTTTTAACCTTAACACTGCCATAAAAGGATCTGTATGCAAATAACTGTACCGGAAAAATAGAATATGCATTGGATTGCTGACAATGGGAAAATCAGACGGCCAAATGTTGAAAGTATGTTTTGCCTGAAGCAATCCCAAACTGATTTATCCTACACCAGCATTAAAACGTACCAAAAATATAAAGTAAATTACACTTAAACTGCCCTAACATCACCTAATTGAGTAAAATCCTCTCTTCCTAGTCCATTTATATCCTATATTTATGAAGATGATATCAAAACGCTTCTGAAACCGCTTAATAAAACATAAGTGTACTTGTCTTATACTGTTTTAACCCCGAGCACTCTCATATAAACATCTGAGCGCAAATATACTTCCCGTTTAAGAAAAGCAAAAACTAAACGACAAGCATTACATCCCTGAAAATAAACAGGCCAAAATTCAAAATTAAATCAGAAACAATATACAATACCAATTGTACGTTCTCCCGAAATAAATCTGTTCCCCCTCACACGATTCGTTAAATCGAATTAGCTTACCCCGGCAATTAACAAAATCAAAAACCTAGGTTAAACGAAAATAGAACCAGAAAATAAAGAAAAGCTTACATGATTACGTGATTACTGTAAGTAATGGATTACGAAAATAGAACCAGAAATAGGAAATAAAGAAAAGCTTACTTGATTACTGTGAGTAATGGATTTTAGCCATAGGCGCAGGGCCGAGCTTCCTTTTCGCCAAACATGCATACAAACCCTCGGACAAGAGAAACATGAGATATTTTTATTTGATATGATGTGTGCTTTTATCATCTGGTTAAGACATATTCGTTTAACCGTGGTACGTATAACCCGACTCCGTGTAGATAGGTTTTTGATCGTTTAAAATGCACGTGGACATCTGTCAGTTTCCGCGAAGGAATGCGAGAGACGTTCGGTCCGTCTCATTGAGTGGATGTAGGTAGTAGCGAATGCACATGCATTCACCCGTCCCCTCCATATGAGTTGCAAAATACGACGAAAGGGTGTCAATATTTAATTACTAGCAATTGCACATAAGTTGCAAATTACACCGGAGAGGATAACAATGGTAAATTTGTTGGAATTATAATTTTGAGTGAAATACATTTCATCGTAAAGGGTGTCCATACCCTGCTCCAAAACTCTTATCTTGCCACCACCTAGAGATTAAGTAGAGTAAATATTTCGGGCATGCTTTGGATAAATTCCAAGTGAACAAATGCTTTGTTCATCTATATTTTTTTGGTTTAATGAAATAGGAAGAGGAGATAATCAAGTTTTTCTTTAGCATCTAAAATCTACACCTAACAAATCCCCATTAAGTACAACAATGAATGAAGAAAACAAAGATTAACTTCTAAATGTAACTCAACACCAAAACACCAAATCAGGGTGCTTGACAAAGCACTTACATATTAATTACATAAGATATGTGATTTCTAGTAAATGGATTGTGTACCTCGATTCGGAAATCATGCTTGATATGTATTAAATTTCTTGCAGATTGCGAGATCTTGGTAGTCAAAATATTAATAGACTCTTTTATTTATTTCATTTTGTGGTGAATATTAATCGATCACGGAATGAATTATACAGTATTCATCAATAATATCTAGACTTGGACCGAGAGGAATTGATCCAAGTAATGCTTTAATTTTGTGAAGTGATAAAATTAGATCACGAACCTTGAGCAGTTGCGAGTATGGAAGCATTTAGTAAGGCTGGTCGGGAGTATGACTCGGTGATCTTGAGAAATGAAACGGTTCCCGATATCTAGTATATCTGGAAGGTCTCGATTAAAGACCGAGTAATAATTCATTGACATCTGACTACTGTAATAAGAGCGGAGTGGCTCTGTTCTAGAAAGTATGATCTGAGTCTCTCAGGAGTTTTCGGGAGAAGGACCAAACTGAATTACTAAGGGTTAGTAACCTAAAACAATAACCTAACCTAGGGGTTAGATTATTGTTAGTCTAACCTAGACCTAGGCTATGTGTTATGATCCTAAAATAATAACTAAGTGTAAAATGGTTAGCATGGTCATTACCTAAAACTCTAACCTAAGATACTAACCTAGCTAACTAAGAGTTTTGGGAAGGGGCCTTTGAAGGGTGGCGAACCATGGGCGCTATTCTCTATGGCATAAATGGGAAGGATAAGGATGAGGGACAGGCATATGGCGGAGGCTTAGGCGGCGGCTAACCTTGGCAGACTTGGCAATTACTAAGTTTGGAAATGAACTTGAGTTTTTGGATGGACTGTCGCCAATTTCGGCGGTCGGTGGGAGTTGAGATTAAGCGGGAAAATTGGTTTAATGGCATTTAATGTCTAGGGAGTCGAGCCGGAGCTCGCGGAACAGCATGCAAACGAGAAGTTGGAAGGTTTGTTTGGTGTATCGCGATTTTCGGTCTTCTTCTCTCTCTCTCTCTGCTAGTTTACTGTTCATAGCACCAGTTCTCTTTGAGTTGCATGGCGAGAATGAAATTCTCTGGCTCTTTTCTCTGCCATGGAGGATATATTGTAAATGGGACAGCGAAATTTTGTTGGTCGCTGTATTTGGGAAAAAGAAAAGGAAGTTTGAGCTCTTCCTCTGGTCTTCTTCGGAAATTCGATCAAAATACAGGCATGCTAGGCCCTATCCTTTAAATATTTTGCTGTCTTTCAAATGTCTTCATTAAAACAACTCTGTTCATTTGTTTTGTGAAGATTAGATGAATTTTCTATGAGATCTAGTTTGATTATTGGCACTGTATTTCTTCTGGTTCGATTTTTCTTCAAATCCGTTTGTTGGGTGTTTGTGGAAATCGAATTTTAACTCTACTTGTTTGTGCATTCTTCCTGGATTATGCATGAGAGGTATTTATTAACAATATGCGAGTGTTCGGCCTGTTTGGCGTGAGCCCTTGGAATATACCTATGCGTAGTATGAGACCACAGTATGTCTTTGTTTCGTGGTCGTTGATCTTGTTATAGAAACTGTATAAAATGATTTGGGTGATTACTGTAAGATTGTTGTATTATTCGTTTATTAAAAAAAAAAAAAAAAAACTCTGTCGTGGGATTTGTTGACAGCGACTAATGATACTTTCGGGTTTCATTTGTTTTCAACTTTTAGTTTGGAACAGGCAACTGTAGTGTCACCATAGTCTTTTCGACCTGGCGGAAGTTGTTTTCCTTGTTACCAGGTTAGCGGGATTACTTGCGCACTGTGTATATTATAAATACACCTGTACTTCGTTGTATTGATCCAATGGAGTCGATGATTGAATCGTAATTGCCTAGGAAGGTAGATTTATCCATAAGTTTTGTGAATGGTCTTTTCATGAAAGCCTGGTAAGATGAAACAGGGCTTTTTGATTACTGTTATATTGAAATAATTGAAGGATAAAGACTTCCTGTGTATGCATTTTTATTTCATGTGAAAACTCTTCGAAAGTTTCGAAGCGGCCCAATAGATTCCCTTGCTTGATAAGGGTATTCGACTTGTTTTACTTGGTTGATGTTGATTGTTAACCATGAATGGCGTCTATTGATTTATCGGCCAATTTCTTGTACGTTGCTGTTGGGTTCAGTGGTTATGAGTGCAAAATCCTTAACAGTTACAGTGCGAATATATATATATATATATATATATATATATATATATATAGTGTGACTTGGACGACTCTGAGGAGTCGATTGAATAATTCATTGTATATTTTGAACCAAATATAGTTAAGTTGTAGTGACTTAATGGATGAACATGCATTTCGATCTTGTTGAACCATTGGGATCCCTTCGTGTTTTTGGGATTTTGAGTTACAGATGTTTATGTAGACATGTATATCTTCAACCTGTGCAAATTAGTATAAAGCGACTGGCTGAGAGTAATTTATTGGCTGGTTATTGTTATGCTTGGTTGATGAATGACAGTATGAATTCTTATGCATTAAGCTTGAATTGATACATCCGTTTGAATCATAGAACTTACGGAAGGGTAACGATGCTACATCTCTTTACGAATTCGACCACAGACACTATTTTTGTCATTGTTGAGATCCTTAGTTTGGATGATGTTTCGTGTTTTGACCTTGTTAGGGTAAGTCGCGAATAACGCACCAAGACTTGCATCTTTGCTGAGTGTAAGGATCGTTTGGTTGAATTCCTTTCCTTCACTTGATCCGATTTTGGTGAGCAAGAATATGTATGCTATGTTTCCTTCCATTTTGATCTGTCCGATCATTGTGCATGATTTGGAAGTACCGTGTGGGCAACATAGCATAGTCCTTTGGGAAACCTTAGATTGTTGATGCAATAGTTGTTGTTTTCAGCGATACGCTTGTAGCTCTTGTTTTCATTGGTGATAAGCCTTCTTGTGTAAAAGGAACTAGCATTGGGCTTAGGATTGATACATGATTTGTTGATGTGTTAGTTCTTTATCAAGAGTTTCTTTGTGTTTGTTCTTAGTTAAGCAGTGATCTTGTTTTGCGGCTTGTCTAACTTGTTCATTTATATCTTGGTTATTTGTTTTCATATGTGAAGCGATCACGGTGATGAACTTATGTGAAAGGAAGTATGAATGGTTTGGTTCTTTCTCTTCCTTTATTTAATATTATTGATAATGGACTATCAGTGGGAAATTGTTTGTAACATATTGGTGGAATCCCGAATTGTTATGTTATTTCCTTTTGGAGAATGAAACAATCGACCAATGTTGTGATTTTGGGTTTAATGATTGTTGTGTGCATTCGTTCCTTGTTTCTTAATATTTGATGAAATATTAGGAAATGATTAAGACTAATTATAACAATGATAGAGTTACATAATTGTAATCATTACGTATTACAAGAGGCATAGTCGATTATGTTTACTTATGTGAATATCGATCTCATTTAAACGGGGTGTTTAATGAAAACAATTGATGGATTGCGATTGTTTTAAAAGTTAGTGCTTATCATGCTCGGTTCATTGAAGCGACTCATGTTGACTATTTTTGCGAGATGGTTGCCGTAAGAGGGTAAAAGCAATGCGGATCGATAGGTGATCAGTTGTTTATTTGATTTATTATGAATTACTGACTTGATTTTATGGATGTACTATATGAGAAAAGATGTTTCTTTTCCGTTAGCATTATATCAAGTATCTTTGTTGCATAAAATGTAATTATACGAGTTTGAAAGGAATGAAAATAAGTGTTTGATACTTATGTGTTGTATTCTATTGAATGATGAACTTCTTCGGTTTACGTAACGAAGAGGCATAGTTATCTTTGTATAATATGGATGCTTTTGTGATTGACAATGATGAAAGCTTGTAAGTAATTAGACTAAATTCTTATGAGTATTTAGTAGTTCTAGTTTGCTCTGGCAAAAGCAATATTGTAATTTAATTATTGTCTCTCTTGGGGATAGGTTAAAATTGAGCCTAAAGATAACGCTAAACAAGTTGGATTGAATTACTAATCCCTAGTCCTAAGTATAACGGGACAATAGTAAATTGGATTCTAAATCATTTATATCTTTAAACTAAAAGTATGATATAAATTCGATTAAGAAGAAGCGATAGGCAATCAATGGAGATCGAGATGGCATTCTCAAGCATTGGTTATGAGAAATTGTCCCGTTACATTTGCTTTGGAATCGGGTGTATTCTAATGACTCCTTGATGAGAGCGTGGCCGTAATACCTCTACTGTAATGAGTCTTTTAGAGGAGGGTCGTCTTAAGACAAAGAATCCGAGGGGATTTGGAAAGGCTAACCTTAGGGAAAAGTCTTTAAAGTAATTTAATCTCTAGTGCGTAACGCTTGTTTTGGGTAGATCTTCTCGGCGGATTTAAAGGATGACGACATAAGGTCATTGCGCAGGGCTGTACCTCCGAGAAGATTAGGATCTTCTCGAAGTTACAACAATGCAGGTGACTTATGGCGACACCCTTTGCATTGATCGCTAAGATTTACACTTGATTTCGCACGAGTTACCTTGGGACCGATTAAGAACGTGGCCATGTTATAAGACTGCCTCGGAGATTTGGGGTATCATGACACACTGGTTGAATTGCAAGGTTGAACCAGTATGTCCTCATATCCCTAATCCTCGTAGGCATCCATATAACATTATCACCTTGTTAATCTGCCTCCGAGTGATTAATTTGTGAAAGAAAAATTTGGTGACGATGAGTCGGTATAAGACATTCTATATAACATATGAATGGGGTGAAGGGCGTATTCAGTTGGCGAGTATGCCGTTAAGGAATACGAGACATGAAACAGATATGTTTCAAATCTTTGGCCAAAGTATATCGCAAAAGCTGCTTGATTGCGTTGTCCTAATTCACCTAGTCTAAGGGATGAGATGCCGATGAATAATGGTACTTGATTATTGATTAGATTCCTTAGACGAGCATTACGAATCCCAGTTAGGGAAGAGAACCGCGAGTATTGTGTTAAATAAAAACACTAACTCTTTTTACTCATGAATAGATCGGTAGATTACCGAGTCATGGAATGAATAGATCGGAGGTATTAGAGTCATTACAGTGCATATGGTTATGCATTATATAAATGGTTATTTGAATTGTGAGTTCTAAATTATGTATTTAGAACCGGTATGCTGATTATCAAAAAAAAAAAAATTGACTTGTTCTATTGTCTAAAATGAGGATGTTACATCTTGGTATCAGAAGGTTGCGGCTCTTGGACCTATTGAGTCCATAATCGATAAAAACCTGAATTTTCTTGTAACGAGAAAATGGTTAGAAACAGGAAGCGTTGCGAGTAATGCTCCACGAAGGAGGAGCGCGGCAACCCAGCTGGATGAGATCCTTGCTGCCTGTTGGACACAAGAGATCGCTTGGCTGTACTTGAGCAGGGTGGCGAAATGAGGAGGATGAAGAAGGCGTAATAATCAGCAACCTCACGAGGCAATCCCGACACGGGTGTTGATGTTAATCTTTGTGAATGCACTGTGCGGACGAGAAAATAAAAAGGCCCGATTAGCGTGAGAACTCACTAATGATATCAAAAGGATAAGTCCACCTAAGTATGATGGCACCACATTAGGAGATGGAGGCGAGGCGGCTCGTGAAATGGAGAAGTACTTTGCTATAAGGAACTTCTCGGAAGAAACCAAGCAATATGGGGAGCCTATCGGCTTTCTCACGAAGCATCTTCGTGGTGGGATAGCCAGCTGAGCTAAATATTGATGAGACCAATATCACTTGGGATCAATTTAAAGGCTATTTTAGGCAACGTTGGCTGCCTGACTTTTCTATGATCGAGAAAATGACGAGAATTTGAGAACTTGACTCAAGGAAGTTAACGATGGCCAGATTACAGGAGCGGTTTACAAAACTCCTCAAGTATGTACCGCGATATCAAGCCCAGACGAAAAGTTCGGGATACGGAAATTCATCATGGGATTGAATCTGTGATAGGGGAGAGGTCGATGTTCACGGTCCAACCACTATGGAAGGAGTTGTTGAAAAGGCCATAAGGCAAAACAGAAATTAAAGGCTATTTACTGCTCATAAGGAGGAAGTGCGGAAGAAGGCTGCAAACCCTTCTTGACCTCTCTTGCACCCGAGAAAGGACCATGGAAAAAGTTTGGAAACAAGAGTAAGTTTCCGGAGATAACAATAAAAAAGCGCGATAAATAAACTGCTGCTTTGAGAATGTGAAGGATAATTTTGCTAAAAATTATAATAATGGTCGAAGTCTATGGAGGACAGGCGTGACAATTATAAAGCTGGAGGCAACTTTGAGCCTAAGAAGGGACTGTAGAGGCTGCTACACTTGTGGTAAAGATCATTACGCAAATCGGTGCCCTTTGAAGAAGGATGATCGTGTCAATGACATAAGATACATCTTTGCGCGATGGCGCGACAAACAAGGTGAAAAGCAAGTGACACCTATAGAAGTTAGGGTAAGTTATTCGGCATACTGTCACTATTCTTTTTGATACGGGAGAGCTCTTGAATGTTTTATATCTAATAAACTAGCTTCTAAACTTAAAAGAAAAGGCTGGAAAAATGGATAAATCTTGGGTATGCAGTATGGTAATAATTGTTCATACGGTGAGTATGTGTCTTTTTGGAGCAGTCCTTGACTTACCTAACTTTTCCACGGAAGTTGATCTCTATGTTGCACCTTTGGGATCGTATGACATTGTCATCGGTGTTAATTGGTTAGCTGATCATAAAGCAAAGGTAGATTGCTATGAAAAGAACATAGAATGTTTAGATGATCAGCTGGAATCAGTAGAGATTCAAGGTGTGAAACGAGAAATTTCAGTTAGAAAGCTGTCAGCTATGCAGCTTAAAAAGGCTAAGAATAAAGGATGTACCCTTTATGCAGTAAAGATATCTGAATCTGCAGAAGAAGATAGTGATTTCATGAAGCAAATCCCACTGTTACAAAGTTTCAGGGATGTTTTTCCTGAGGAATTACCAGGGTTACCACCCAAGAGAGAATTTGATTTTACTATAGAAATCAAGCACAGAGCGGAACCTATTTCAGGCACCTTATCGAATGACTACTATTGAGTTAGTCGAGCTAAAGGCTCGATTCTGAGAGCTTTTGTCTAAGGGATTGATTAGACCAAGTGTTTCACCTTGGGAGCACACTGTGATATTTGTGAAAAGAAGGATGGAACTGCGAGGCTGTGTATTGATTATCGGATGTTGAGCAAGCAACGATCGAGAACCGATATCCACTTCCTAGGATCGATGATCTGTTTGATCGAATCGTGGAGCAGCGGTTTATTCTAAGATAGATCTTCGATCTGGTTATCATCACTAAGAATTAAAGAGGAAGATATTCATAAAAGCGGCTTTCCGAACAAGTGCGGACATTATGAATTCACGGTTCTAGCCTTTGGGTTAACTAATGCACTGCGGCCTTTATGAATTTAATGAACAATATTTTTCAAGAATACGGACAAGTTTGTACTTGTATTCTTGGGCGATATTCTCATTTATTCTAAGAGCGTTGAGGAGCACAATGAGCATCGAAGATAGTTTTGGGAATTTTGAGAAAGAGAAAGGCTGTATGGTAAGTTATCCAAATGTTCTTTCTTTGACTCGAAGTTCACTATTTGGGTCATGTCATAAGCAAAGAAGGAATCGCTGTAGATCCTTCGAAAATAGTGGCGATAAGCGAGTGGCCTACACGAAAGAATGTGCATGAAGTAAGAAGCTTCATGGGTCTTCTTTGAGTTCTTATAGAAAATTTGTAAAGGATTTTCTAAGGTAGCTTTGCACCATAACTTCATTACGAAGAAGGATAAGAAATTCATGTGGAATGACAAGTGTGAAGCGGCTTTCAAAAGTCGAAAGACCAGGTGACTTCTGCACCTATATTGGGCATGCAGGACCTAATGGAAATTTTACGGTGGTAGCGATGCTTACAGGGAAGGTCTTGGGGGTGTTTGCTACAAAATGATCAAGTCATTGCTTATGAGAGTAGAAAACTTAAGATTCATGAGCTGAATTATGCCCCTCATGATTTGGAGCTTGCTTTGCCATTGTTCACGCACTTCAAGTGCGGAGACACTACTTACTTAGGAAACCTTTTGAGTTGGCCATCACTTGGGACTGAAATATATTTTTACTCATTGCCCATCGAATGCCAGGACAAAGAAGGTGGTTAGAATTTCTATCACAATATGACTTTGATATCAGCTATATCAAAGGAAAGGAGAATAAGTAGGCGATGCTCTAAGTCGTAGGAGGCACATTTACTGCTCTTATAACATTAAGAACTCGGTTTAAAGGCGAGGTAAAAGTGCCTCGAATCGGATACATATTTTCAGCAAGTAAAAGCGGTAACTTGCTGCTGCAGAACCTAAAGATAAAAGGTATGAAGGTTTTCATTTAGATAATGAAGGAATCTTGCGTTATGAAAATAGGGTATATGTGCCTGTGCTGGATGATTTGAGAAAGAAGTTGTTAGTTGAATTTCATAATTCACCTTTCTCTGGACACCCAGGTATCACAAAAATGCTAGCTGATTTGAAACAGCAATACTTCTGGAAAGGTATGAAAAAGGATGTGATAAATTTTGTGACTCATTGTCTGGAATGTCAGCGGGTGAAAGCGAGCATATGCATCTGTTTGGATTGTTGTATCCTCATAGCATACCGCATGTACAAATGGCAAGTAATAACCATGGATTTTGTACAAGGACTACCTATGTCCGAGGAATAAACATGATGTTATCACGGTAGTTGTAGATAAGCTAACTAAGGTAGCTCATTTCATCGCATTTGGAAATCTAAAAAGGATGATTCTCGAGTGCTTGCCAAGAAGGTTCGTACCACGAAATTTTCAGATTACATGGTGTACACAGGCGATTATTTACGGCGGGGATCTAGAATGGCGTCGAGTTTTGTGCAAGCGCTTAACGCAGCCCTAGGAGCGAAACTAAACTTCGATTACGCATATCATCCGAGAAGCGGATGGGCAAGGCGAGAGGGTAAATCAAGTGTTGGAGGACATGTTGCGAATGTATTGCATGGATCAACGGTATAAGTGGGAAGAGTATCTCCCATTAGTTGAGTTCGCATCTGACAACACTTATCACTCATCTCTTAAGATGGCACCTTTGAAGCACTTTATGGAAGAAAGTGCGAGAACCCTGTAAGTTGGGGCGAGTGTAGAGGATAGAGTGGTAATTGGACCGAGAGATTCTCACGAGAGATGGAGCAGCAAAGTTAAGCTGATTCGTGAGCGATTAAAGGAAGCGGCGGATAGACGAAAGAGCTATCTTGACCTTAAGCGGGTTGATAGAAAGTTTGAGCTTGGTGATAAGGTTTTTACTGCGTGTTAAACCCGAAAAGAGTTCTATAACTTTTGGCAAGGCTGCCAGTTGTCACCACGATATGTGGGACCTTTGAAATTGTCGAGATAATCAATCCTGTAGCTTATCGTTTAGCATTGCCTCTGCTCTATCTCGTATGCATGATGTTTTCCATATTTCTTTGCTTAAGAAATACGTTTGAGATCTGTCACATGTTTTAAATTGGAATTCCTTGCGGTCAGAGACCCGGGAATAATCGTGGTTAAACCCACACGAGTCTTTGAAACTACTTGATTGCATTTAAGAAATCGTGATATACTGACAATGTAAGGTCAGTGGGACCGGTTTAACGAAAAAGTGCAACTTGGGAAAACTGGAAGAGATGAAAATTGCTTTTCCTTCTCTTTTTGCAACGAGAATGAAATCTGTGATGAAATACTTTATGGTGATTGTTTTTAAGTATTTATGAAAGCTTTGATTAAAGCGAGACTTTATTCGAGTTGAATAAAAGTGTGGTGACATTGATTTACGAACCTATTAAATATGGAAGTAAACACATTGTTTGTGTACTAATAAATTGATTGAGGAAGGTTAAGTTTAATATGTAATTCATCGGGACGATGAATCCTTTTAGGAGGAAGCATGTAACACCACTGAGCTGTTGTTACTTTCTCTAAGCATTCAAGTGTTGATATGTGATTTCTAGTAAATGGATTGTGTACCTCGATTCGGAAATCATGCTTGATATGTATTAAATTTCTTGCAGATTGCAGATCTTGGTAGTCAAAATATTAATAGACTCTTTTATTTATTTCATTTTGTGGTGAATATTAATCGATCACGGAATGAATTATACAGTATTCATCAATAATATCTAGACTTGGACCGAGGAATTGATCCAAATAATGCTTTAATTTTGTGAAGTGATAAAATTAGATCACGAACCTTGAGCAGTTGCGAGTATGGAAGCATTTAGTAAGGCTGGTCGGGAGTATGACTCGGGCTGATCTTGAGAAATGAAACGGTTCCCGATATCTAGTATATCGGAAGGTCTCGATTAAAGACCGAGGTAATAATTCATTGACATCTGACTACTGTAATAAGAACGGGAGTGGCTCTGTTCTAGAAAGTATGATCTGAGTCTCTCAGAGTTTTCGGGAGAAGGACCAAGGCTGAATTACTAAGGGTTAGTAACCTAAAACAATAACCTAACCTAGGGGTTAGATTATTGTTAGTCTAACCTAGACCTAGGCTATGTGTTATGATCCTAAAATAATAACTAAGTGTAAAATGGTTAGCATGGTCATTACCTAAAACTCTAACCTAAGATACTAACCTAGCTAACTAAGAGTTTTGGGAAGGGGCCTTTGAAGGGTGGCGAACCATGGCGCTATTCTCTATGGCAATAAATGGGAAGGATAAGGATGAGGGACGGGCATATGGCGGAGGCTTGGCGGCGGCTAACCTTGGCGAGACTTGGCAATTACTAAGTTTAGAAATGAACTTGAGTTTTTGGATGGACTGTCGCCAATTTCGGCGGTCGGTGGGAGTTGAGATTAAGCGGGAAAATTGGTTTAATGGCATTTAATGTCTAGGGAGTCGAGCCGGAGCTCGCGGAACAGCATGCAAACGAGAAGTTGGAAGGTTTGTTTGGTGTATCGCGATTTTCGGTCTTCTTCTCTCTCTCTCTCTGCTAGTTTACTGTTCATAGCACCAGTTCTCTTTGAGTTGCATGGCGAGAATGAAATTCTCTGGCTCTTTTCTCTGCCATGGAGGATATATTGTAAATGGGACAGCGAAATTTTGTTGGTATTGTATTTGGGAAAAAAAAAGGAAGTTTGAGCTCTTCCTCTGGTCTTCTTCGGAAATTCGATCAAAATACGGGCATCTTTAGGCCCTATCCTTTAAATATTTTCTTTGTCTTTCAAATGTCTTCATTAAAACAACTCTGTTCATTTGTTTTGTGAAGATTAGATGAATTTTCTATGAGATCTAGTTTGATTATTGTACTTTGTATTTCTTAAGTTCGATTTTTCTTCAAATCCGTTTGTTGGGTGTTTGTGGAAATCGAATTTTAACTCTACTTGTTTGTGCATTCTTCCTGGATTATGCATGAGAGGTATTTATTAACAATATGCGAGTGTTCGGCCTGTTTGGCGTGAGCCCTTGGAATATACCTATGCGTAGTATGAGACCACAGTATGTCTTTGTTTCGTGGTCGTTGATCTTGTTATAGAAACTGTATAAAATGATTTGGGTGATTACTGTAAGATTGTTGTATTATTCGTTTATTAAAAAAAAAAAAAAAAAAACTCTGTCGTGGGATTTGTTGTCAGCGACTAATGATACTTTCGGGTTTCATTTGTTTTCAACTTTTAGTTTGGAACAGGCAACTGTAGTGTCACCATAGTCTTTTCGACCTGGCGGAAGTTGTTTTCCTTGTTACCAGGTTAGCGGGATTACTTGCGCACTGTGTATATTATAAATACACCTGTACTTCGTTGTATTGATCCAATGGAGTCGATGATTGAATCGTAATTGCCTAGGAAGGTAGATTTATCCATAAGTTTTGTGAAGGGTCTTTTCATGAAAGCCTGGTAAGATGAAACAGGGCTTTTTGATTACTGTTATATTGAAATAATTGAAGGATAAAGACTTCCTGTGTATGCATTTTTATTTCATGTGAAAACTCTTCGAAAGTTTCGAAGCGGCCCAATAGATTCCCTTGCTTGATAAGGGTATTCGACTTGTTTTACTTGGTTGATGTTGATTGTTAACCATGAATGGCGTCTATTGATTTATCGGCCAATTTCTTGTACGTTGCTGTTGGGTTCAGTGGTTATGAGTGCAAAATCATACTTGATTCTGATGCGAATATATATATATATATATATATATATATGACTAGTGTATATATATATACTGTGACTTGGGCGACTACGAGAGTCGATTGAATAATTCATTGTATATTTTGAACCAAATATAGTTAAGTTGTAGTGACTTAATGGATGAACATGCATTTCGATCTTGTTGAACCATTGGGATCCCTTCGTGTTTTTGGGATTTTGAGTTACGAGATGTTTATGTAGACATGTATATCTTGACTTTGTGCAAATTAGTATAAAGCGGTAGGTGAGAGTAATTTATTGGCTGGTTATTGTTATGCTTGGTTGATGAATGGCAGTATGAATTCTTATGCATTCGCTTGAATTGATACATCCGTTTGAATCATAGAACTTACGGAAGGGTAACGATATACTGTCTCTTTACGAATTCGACCACGGACACTATTTTTGTCATTGTTGAGATCCTTAGTTTGGATGAGTGTTTCGTGTTTTGACCTTGTTAGGGTAAGTCGCGAATAACGCACCAAGACTTGCGTCTTTGCAAGTAAGGATCGTTTGGTTGAATTCCTTTCCTTCACTTGATCCGATTTTGGTGAGCAAGAATATGTATGCTATGTTTCCTTCCATTTTGATCTGTCCGATCATTGTGCATGATTTGGAAGTACCGTGTGGGCAACATAGCATAGTCCTTTGGGAAACCTTAGATTGTTGATGCAATAGTTGTTGTTTTCAGCGATACGCTTGTAGCTCTTGTTTTCATCTGGTGATAAGCCTTACTGTGTAAAAGGAACTAGCATTGGGCTTAGGATTGATACATGATTTGTTGATGTGTTAGTTCTTTATACAAGAGTTTCTTTGTGTTTACATCTTAGTTAAGCAGTGATCTTGTTTGCGGCTTGTCTAACTTGTTCATTTATATACTGGTTGACTGTTTTCATATGTGAAGGCAGTACAGTGATGAACTTATGTGAAAGGAAGTATGAATGGTTTGGTTCTTTCTCTTCCTTTATTTAATATTATTGATAATGGACTATCAGTGGGAAATTGTTTGTAACATATTGGTGGAATCCCGAATTGTTATGTTATTTCCTTTTTGGAGAATGAAACAATCTGACCAATGTTGTGATTTTGGGTTTAATGATTGTTGTGTGCATTCGTTCCTTGTTTCTTAATATTTGATGAAATATTAGGAAATGATTAAGACTAATTGTAACAATGATAGAGTTACATAATTGTAATCATTACGTATTACGAGGGCATGAGTCGATTATGTTTACTTATGTGAATATCGATCTCATTTAAACGGGGTGTTTAATGAAAACAATTGATGGATTGCGAATTGTTTTAAAAGTTAGTGCTTATCATGCTCGGTTCATTGAAGCTGACTCATGTTGACTATTTTTGCGAGATGGTTGCCGTAAGAGGGTAAAAGCAATGCGGATCGATAAATGATCAGTTGTTTATTTGATTTATTATGAATTACTGACTTGATTTTATGGATGTACTATATGAGAAAAGATGTTTCTTTTCCGTTAGCATTATATCAAGTATGCTTTGTTGCATAAAATGTAATTGTACGAGTTTCGAAAGGAATGAAAATAAGTGTTTGATACTTATGTGTTGTATTCTATTCTGAATGATGAACTTCTTCGGTTTACGTAACGAAGAGGCATAGTTATCTTTGTATAATATGGATGCTTTTGTGATTGACAATGAAAGCTTGTAAGTAATTAGACTAAATTCTTATGAGTATTTAGTAGTTCTAGTTTGCTCTGGCAAAAGCAATATTGTAATTTAATTATTGTCTCTCTTGGGGATAGGTTAAAATTGAGCCTAAAAGATAACGCTAAACAAGTTGGATTGAATTACTAATCCCTAGTCCTAAGTATAACAGGACAATAGTAAATTGGATTCTAAATCATTTATATCTTTAAACTAAAAAGTATGATATAAATTCGATTAAGAGAGAGCGATAGGCAATCAATGGAGATCAGATGGCATTCTCAAGCATTGGTTATGAGAAATTGTCCCGTTCTGTTGCTTTGGAATCGGGTGTATTCTAATGACTCCTTGATGAGAGCGTGACCGTAATACCTCTACCTGTAATGAGTCTTTTAGAGGAGGGTCGTCTTAAGACAAAGAATCCAAGGATTTGGAAAGGCTAACCTTAGGGAAAAGTCTTTAAAGTAATTTAATCTCTAGTGCGTAACGCTTGTTTTGGGTAGATCTTCTCGGCGGATTTAAAGGATGACGACATAAGGTCGATTGCGAGGCTGTACCTCCGAGAAGATTAGGATCTTCTCGAAGTTACAACAATGCAGGTGACTTATGGCGACACCCTTTGCATTGATCGCTAAGATTTACACTTGATTTCGCACGAGTTACCTTGGGACCGATTAAGAACGTGGCCATGTTATAAGACTGCCTCGGAGATTTGGGGTATCATGACACACTTTGGTTGAATTGCAAGGTTGAACCAGTATGTCCTCATATCCCTAATCCTCGTAGGCATCCATATAACATTATCACCTTGTTAATCTGCCTCCGAGTGATTCAATTTGTGAAAGAAAGGGTTTGTGATGATGAGTCGGTATAAGACATTCTATATAACATATGAATGGGGTGAAGGGCGTATTCAGTTGGCGAGTATGCCGTTAAGGAATACGAGACATGAAACAGATATGTTTCAAATCTTTGGCCAAAGTATGCATGAAGCTGCTGATTGCGTTGTCCTAATTCACCTAGTCTAAGGGATGAGATGCCGATGAATAATGGTACTTGATTATTGATTAGATTCCTTGGGCGAGCATTACGAATCCCAGTTAGGGAAGAGAACCGCGAGTATTGTGTTAAATAAAAACACTAACTCTTTTTACTCATGAATAGATCGGTAGATTACCGAGTCATGGAATGAATAGATCGGAGGTATTAGAGTCATTACACTGCATATGGTTATGCATTATATAAATGGTTATTTGAATTGTGAGTTCTAAATTATGTATTTAGAACCGGTATGCAATTATCAAAAAAAAAAAAAAAAATTTGACTTGGGGTAGGTGGGGTGGATTTCCGATGTGCGTTCGGTGTGGCCTTTGTGTCATCTGTGCGGTCAGTGCAAGGTAGTTAGTATTCACTTGAATTTTTTTATTTTCTTGGATTGAATCTGAACGTTCGTTGTGTTTTCTCACCTAGTGATTTTTTCCATACCAAGGAAAGGAGGATTATGGGACATTCCATTCCTGAGACAACCACTTACGATAGTGGATACACAGTAGTATGTGAATGACCATCGCAACGAATCAAGAAAATAGAGATTGTGGACAACGGGGAAGAATACAATGTAGGTTGTAAATAGCAATTGCATTTGTTGAAAATAATGCACCTTAATCAGTTGCCTTGCACCACCATTCACACCATCCTTACAATGAATTTAATGATTTTAAGTTTGTATTTTAATAAAAATTGCAAGTGCCAAATTTTTGTAAGAATAAGGAAATAAAATCTTATTTTGGCAATTAAAGTTTTATTATTATTATTCAAATATAGTTATATAATTTTTTTGCTTACTTTTGTAGATAATATAAATTGAAAGTGTTATTAAAAATGGTAAGTCGTTTTCATTATTTTATTGTAATTTAGCTTTTTTAAATGCCTTAATTTTTCACATTTATTATTTTATAAAATATTGATAATTATAAATATTTTATTCTATATAATATTGGAATTATTTTATCAATAAAATGTTGTTGGGTTAGTAAAATAAGCTCTTTGTTTAGCACTCCTAAAAGCTAAAAGTCATTTCTCCTTAAACATATGTCATTCTAGAAGCAAAGATGTGTGTTGACATGGAGAGTGTGGGGCCATCCCTGTTGAGGAAGTTTCGAGATCTGATTCGTTCCCTGTTCGAGGGGTGGCAGGCGCAGCGAGAGGCCATAACTCCGGTGAACATGAAATCCAGGCTCTTCGATCTGACATTCAATATCATCCTCCGCACACGGTTGCCAATAGGAGATTATGGGGTGATGTTTATTCAGAGAATTTCTAGAAAGCACATCACTTCAAGGAGATGATAGAAGAGGCGTTTTTCTTGCTCAGAGCGTTCGAGGTGGGAGATTTCCTACCCTTTCTCAACTGGCTCAATTTATAGGGTCTCAAATCTGTCATGAAAAAATGCACAAGAAAAGAGACCCTTAGAGTAGAAATTGCTGAAAGATCACCGCAAGAAGCTAGGGTTTCAACCAAAAGATTTGATCGATGTTCTCATCTCCGCAACAGATAACCATGAAATTGAATCGGATAGTAACGATGATGTGGTGAAAGCCACCGTCCTTATACGTTATTCTTTAATCTAAACCTCGTATTTTTTGAACTACAAGAGCCCCTTGACATTTTTTTGTTTGCAAAGCACAATAACCGCAGCCACAAACACAACTGCAGTGACCATGGCACTGGTGGCTTTGTTGCAGCACCCTCACATTTTTTAGCAAAGCCCAACAAGAGCTTGCCACACATATTGGACGAGAACGGGTTATGGAGGAAGTAAATGTGCACGAACTGAAATACTTGTAGGTGATTGTGAAAGAAACACTGAGGCTTACTACAAACTTATGGACTGAAGTAGGTCTTATTAGTGGCACTCTTGGGTTTTTTGAAGCATTGTTTACAAATAAGGAGTATCACCCCTTGAATATCCTACATACATTTAATGGTTCAATTTGATAACTGCACAAGGATTTATTTTGTTGATGCGGATCCAACGACAATTCCGATACCCTTATAGAATTGGGTCGCAAACGTCAATTGCCTTTGAGATTGGTATGGGGATTAGCAATCCACAAATCACAGGGTTTAACACTTAATAAAGCCACAATTGATATAGGACTTATAGAAAGACAAGGTTTGACATTTGTTGTTGTATCACGTTTCAAGTCATTACATGGACTACGAGATCTCACCTCCATTCACATATGACCGGTTTGAGAAATTGAAGAGTGGAAAGGGAGTAGAGAGAAGAAAGTAGGAGAGAAAATACTTCAATCATTGGAGGAAGAAATGTATAGATGATGATTTATTCATCAAGTGCAAATATATCATATATGCATATGAATGTTTTACTATATTCATGCATTAATATAATTTTTATTTAAAATGTATATTTTGAATATGAAATACATTTAGAAAATTTTCATTTATTGTGATGTATATTATTGTGCATTTAGATTAAGTTGAGGATGCAATTAATAAGTTCAAACTTTCTTGTATGCAACTATGATAGTAATGACTTGTCCATAACAACGCAAATCAAAACCCCACTTTTCCAAATAAAAGAGTAGCAAAATAGATTTTAAAAATAGGTTACTTGAAAGGTTTTGAAAAATCCTTAGATCTAAAATTAGAAAAAGATACTTTGTTTATTAAAATGGTTTAGGAAAATTCTATGCGAATGTGTATAAGATTTATTTGAAAGGTTTTGAAAAATATTTATATGGAAAATTAGAAAAGAGATAATGTTTATTAAAAAGACTTGGGGAAAATCTTATGTGAATGGTGTATTTGCAAGTCCTCTAATTTTACTCAATATTTCATAGTTTTTTATTTTTCTATTAAATTTAATGTCTATTTGTTGTATATGTCTATCATTGATTTATCTTAGACTCGTGGTAATTTGTTAAATTAATCTATATCAAAATATAATTCTTTATGGAGAATTTGTTTTGGAAATTCACTGTCTTTAACTTTTTGAATCACACATTTCAAATCATTGTCTAGAAAGATTCCATATATATCGTTCAAAATTTTGACACAGTTAAAAGCTAATATTCATTTTCCCGATTTCATGTGAAAACATAAAAACTCATTCTCGACGGAATTCGTGGATTTGAATTGTCGCCATTACTTTAATTAAATGAGAAGTCTAGCTTTACATGATGATTCGCCGTCCCCCTTTGCCCGACTTGAAGGTTAAATTTGCCGGCCGTTTAGGCGTTTTTCATGATTTTAGCCTTAAAATACTTAAATATTTGAAATAACCGTCATGCAACTTGTATATTTTAAGTATGACTATCATTTTTTATATATATTTATATGTAAAATATATAAAAATATATAAATATATCTTAATCGATTTATAGTTTGTTAATAGTATAAAAATAACATTATTTTACATTTTGAAGGGCGATATTTAAAAATGACCGTGTTTGTGGTGGAGGTGGTCATTTAACCCCTGCCTAGCTTGCATTAGCATATATGAAACAAATACTTATCAAATTTATTATTCTTTAAAGTCTTCTGCATTCTTACACAGGTCTAGTGTCGCAGGTTTGCTTCTCCCGACTCTTCGCACGGGACTGGTTTTGCCTTTGCCATTGCCATTGCCAATCCCAAGCTCCAACTGGCTCGGCGTTGCATTTTTTCTATCAAATTTGGTATTGAACGATTCCACAATCTCTTCCAGAGTTTTTCCCTTTGTTTCCGGCACTAACCAGAACACGAACACCACCGTCAGAAATGCAAACCCGGCGTAGAAAAAAAACACCCGGCGTACTGATCGCCTTGGAATAGCTCAAAAACGTGACGGAAACCACTCCACTCACAAGTCTGTTAAGACCGACGCCAATGCCAGCTGCCTTGGCCCGCAGGCGAAGAGGATAAATCTCGGCTCCCATCACCCAGTTAACCGGCCCCAATCCTATCGAAAAAAAAGCAACATTGGTGCACACCGCAACCACGGCTAAAAAGGCTGCTGCTTGGTGCCCTGCGCCCGACGTCTTTCCTACCACTATTAAACACACTGCCAAAGACACGAGCGAGAGTGTCGACCCGATCGTGCTGGTGAGCAACAGCGGTCTCCGCCCGACTTTGTCTATGAAAAACGCTGCAAGCCAATAAACCCGATCTTCACAAACCCCATGGCCATGGTCGCCCGAGAAACGGCGTTACGGCTCTTAATTCCGGCCTTCTTAAATGTCACCTTGATTTGTAATTTAATTTGAAGTGTTTTTTTAGTCTTGAAATAATTAGTGAAGTTGCCTCTTAGGAGTTTGACACTTTCAGTAGTGGTCATCTTGAAAGGAGACACCTCACGGTGTAATTATTATAGGAACTCTGCTTAAGAATGTAAAATGTAATGATGTTTCATATTCCCAAAATAAAAAATATTATGGCAACTCTGCTTAAGAATGTAAAATGTAATGATGTTTCATATCCCAAAATAAAAAATATTATATATATATATATATATACATATATATATATATGTACATATATATGTACATATTATATATATATATATAATATGTACATATATATGTACATATTATATATATATATATAATATGTACATATATATGTACATATATATATATGTATATATATATATATATAATATTTTATTTTGAGATATGAAAACATCATTTGCCAGTGCCATAATAATAATTAAATATTGGAGTGGCATACACCCTTCTCCCTTCATTTTGGAGTGGCATACACCCTTCTCCCTTCATTTCTTAAAGTGCTTCACATGGCAATTTAAATCAATTTCTCTATTTCTAAGTACTTCATCTTTTTTCAAATTTCTCATCTTTTTACGTGAAAATTGGTTTAATTTTTTCAAATTTCTCCTCTTTTTATGTGTAAATTGGTTTAATAAACACCAAATTTGTTTAAGTGATTAGTTTATGCAATTGTTCATTATTTCATTGAAATCTAATAACAAATTTTATTTACTCAATTTTTCGTATTTTATGTAAAAATTAGCACAATAATTTAAAATGGCATTAGAATTGAATTTAAACTATGAACAAGTAACAAAAGCAGAGAATAATGCAAACTAGGTTGATAACGAAGTTCATTCTTGTTGGGCTACGTCTTGGGTTCGTCTTAACATACAAACCGATCAATTAAATCAATGTAAAATACACTATTTTACATCAATTTTCTCCCAATATAGGGCTCTTGTAGTACGCATCCAAGTCTTTGATGACCCACAGGAAGGCTCATGTAACAAGCTCTTAACCTTACAATTTAGCTCCCTACAATAAACAGGCTATAATTTGCTTGTCTTCTCTCTAAAAGAGGTTATCTCACTCTATAATAACATGCTCTCTCACTTTCTGACAGTTATCTCTCCTTAACAAGGAAAAACAATCATCTCTCTTAAATGAGGGCTCCATTCTTGATTTAATAGAAATGTAATTAAACCTTAATTTCAAAGTAACTTTATTGTACTAATGATGTGCAAGTAATAAACTACTGATAGGACACAAGCAATAAGAAAGCAATAATATGAAACCCTAAACAAGAGAGAGAGAGAGGGAGAGGGTGACTTAGCTGATTTCACACAATCTAGAGCTGATCCAGGCAGGGAAATTGTTGAAATAAAGCGGAAGCAAAGTGTCGTCGAGACTCACTTGTAGAGGTTTTGGAACTCAAATGTGTAGGGACGAAGTGACCACGGGAGGACGAGGAGCACCGGGCGCTGAGTGTCCAGTCAAGTACTCAGTTATGTCATTTTCTATGTATGAGGAGCTTCGTTATTAGTTTCTTTTTGTCGCTCTGGTTTCACTCTAGATAAATCGATTATACATATAACCTATAAAATAGTTGTCTACCTGCACATGTCCACAAACCACATCAAATCTAATAAAAAGATGCACGAGAATGTGAGTCAAACTGACCCCAACAATCACCCAAAAGTGAGCTTAGTACCTAGCGTTGCACTACATTTCGAGACTACATGCGAGTTATGTGTGTAATGATGCCCTTATGCAAGTTGCATAGTGATAGCGGGCTAGATCTAGAATGTAGCTGATGTATAGAATGTGTGTGATGGAATAAAATGAATTTCCCTTCCTATGTTGTGTCTACAAAGTGATGTAGCCCTTTGTCCCTTGTATGAGTATGCTAAATGGATGTCTTTGAAATGCTCTTGTGCTTTTGTGCAAGCTTAGGTGATGATAGATGATGTTTATAGTGTTTGGCCCCTTATTTGAGAGCAATAACTACGTATATATGATTCCCTTGTTTAAATTTGGTAATTGAC